>CM037868.1:17576398-18284077 GCA_021292105.1 Anadara kagoshimensis
ACTCGTACCCAACCTGAGACAACTTGTACCCAGAAAAACAATTAAATTAAGTTTTATTTTTTTTAGAACTTAGTATTAAATCTATAAGTATTAATTTTAACATTTAAGCACACAAATGTCAAAGTTAAATATTATGAGATTAAAAGAAGTTTTATCAGTTTATTTCCTTCCATTGTTTTCTTGGGTATGAGTTGTCTCAGGTTGGGTACAAATTGTCTTTGGGTACGAGATGTCTTACGTACGAGTTATCTTAGTATTGGTATGAGTTGTCTTGGTATGGATACGAGTTGACCTGAGTGCAAGTTGTCTTGATACCACTAGTACTGGTCCCAATCCTCCAACATTTTTGGTCTCGGTTTTTACACCGATTTGGTGTTACCAACTTGTTCCACTAATAAACCAAATCATTTCTTTTAACCACTTTTACCCCCAGCACTCCCCACTTTGTTAAAGCAGTATTTCGAGTTCAACATGACTCAGAACAGATCTAAGCATGAGAAGCAGTATTTCAAGTTCAACATGACTAAGGATAGATCTTGAGATGAGAAAGTTTTTCAAGTTCCCTTGCTGAAAGTAGATGGTTTTCTCCAGGGGCTCCAGTTTCCTATGCCATGCCCAAACTGGCTACATTGGTATAAGTGAAATTATCTTTTCTGGGATGTAAAACTCCATCACTTATTTTATCTTGCTCAGTCTGTTTCAATCCCTGTAACTGTAAGTGTCCCCTATAGCGACCACATGTGGTTGTCTACTCTTTTGACCCAAAACCTTTTGACTTCGAAAGCCAGTGATAGTACCACTCTTCCATGTCTGCCCACCTAAGTCGACTCAAGTTTTGTAATAAATATTACATGCTTGATCACTCCAGTGACTCCATATAGATAAGAGTATTACACCTCACTCTGTAGAGACTTAATTGCATTTTACTCTTGCCAGGTTTCTATTCCACTAGTATCTCCAGTTTTCTTGTTCATAAAACTAAATATATATCTCAATAAAAAATCCTGTCATTGGTATCTCATGTTTTACTACATATACTGGGATTCACTTTTGGATTAACTGTAATCAAAACTATCAAACAGTATTTTATTAAACAAAATCAAAATCACACATAATGTAGATACGTGTACAATAATTATTTCTCCAAAATTTCAACACCGTACATAAAACACAGACTTGTGTGACGAAGTGAGAAAAGCGTCGCATGATTTTCTCGGCGTCGTATCATTTAGTATGACCGCGTGTTACAATCTGACAAAACGGAGGGGGGGTGTCTAAAAACGCAGTTTTCTTGCTCAAACAGATGTATGTTCTTAAGTTATTTACGAAATGTTAAAATCGGAAAGTTATCAAACTATTTCTCAAGTATTAGTTCCTTATTTCTTGCCATTTTCGATCTGTTTTCCATTTTTACGGTTTTGAACTCGACGAACGATGCGTTGTACCGTATGATAGGCTAGTCGTCTTAGCTGCTTAGCTGTCCATATTTAAAATTAATTCTCTACAGGCACTTAAAATATAAATCTATCAAAGTCAGTTTTAACTTCGATTGACTGGTTTTTTGCTCTGTTAACAGATTAATAACAAAATTTGTTCTCTAGATCTATGTAAACAGCGACATAAACAAGAAAATTTGTTACAAAGGCGCTGATTGGTCAATTCAGCTATGGCTAGTTAATCAGCTATCTGGGGTTTCCAGGCCTGCGATCCTATAGATAGCTGAGCTATCCTAGGGTTTGCTGTTGCAAAAATGGGTTTGAAGTTATTAATTCATTAAAACCTCAGCTTTTAATGTAATACTTCTTTGCATCTCAGAATACCAGGAGATATAGGGGGTTATTTTTCAGGTATCTATGGGTTCGCACCAGCTATCTATAGGATAGCAGACAGCTATCCCATAGATAGCTGATTTAACTCACAATACCTGCAGGTATCGAGAGTTACGGTCTGGTATCTATAGGATAGCAGCCAGCTATCCTATATATAGCTGAGCTATCCTAGGGTTAGCTGATTTTTGCATCAATTGGCGTGCCATACTCTCGCCGCTGTGAGTTCGAGTCTCGCTCAGACCACATGCGGGAAAGTGAATTTTCCTTGCCATTAGCCTTTACTTCACCTGTAGTGTGCTCAGGGCAATTTACAGGGAGGGTTCTTTAGGGGTTTTTACGTGCCACGCTTGCGTTGACACAGGGGTATCGGTTTTAGTCTCCTCCGAAGCATGGCGAAAAACCAGTCACTACCTTTTTCCCAAGTCTTGGACAGATCCTGGCCAGGGTTCAAATTCACGAACGAGCGAGCACTCTACCAAATGAGCTTCTGTACATGTAGTGGTACATCATAAATAGTTGGAAATATTGCCGATGCGACGTAAAGCAACATGTCATCACTCAAAGTGCCGCGGTTATGAAGTGTCGCGTTATAAACCCGTTTTCATGATTAGATGCCCATATATATCATCCAACCTCGGCAATTAACTGCTGCGTGGAGGAAAGTTTTTCATGACTAGATGCGCACATCCAATAAACCCGATTTCAAAATTAAATAAAAAGCTCGGTGTGTTTAAGATATATACCAAATATCGCCATTATATAGTTATATATTAATCAATTTGTTACGATAACGTGTATTTAAAATTACTACTAAGATACGTGTCAATTTTCATTTCAATAATAAAAAAAAAACTAGAACTGTCTCTTGAGAGCCAAATACCCCCGCCCCAACAATTGAAGTTTCCCTGCGACCTTGTCCTTTCCGATATGATCTTGGTTCAAGGTCATGACACACCTTTGGACCATGTAGATTATTCATGTGACGTTTCATGAGAGTTGTCAAAGCATTGATGAGATATGGTCAGGACACGATTTTACACGGACAGACGGACAGACAGACATATTGATTTCTATATAACCCCCAAGCTAGTTTGCGTGGGGGGGGGTTATTAAAAATGGCTTCAAAATGTTGGCTCAATCACTATTGATGAAAAATTGTATTACGACCGACGAAACGACATACGGCTGTCTACTGCTGTAAAATTAAAATTTGTATAATATGTATTTTTCGTTTTATTATATTATTGATGTATCAAACTAAATGAACATTCTAATAAAGCCTATGTCATTTGAATTCTTCCCACCCACCCACCCCCGAATCTAAAATCGAAAAGTGGTGTTGGACAGACAAGGAAATGTTAAGCATACCAAAATACAAGGTGATTAATAAATATTTTAAATTTATATTTCAAATTTCATTCTGAAATGAGTAATTTCGATGGTGTCCACATTTTCGATGTATTCTCACCACTAATATTGACATGTTAACTTAATACTGTATATATTACAGTCATACCCATAATTCCATGTTCCTTTCATTCTCAATTTGATTACACACGTGGCGAGTGTAGCTAGCTAAACAGGAGGTGCTTACCCTTCCTTCCGGAGCACCCGGCCTCACTTCCCTGGTGGAAGTTCACGTGTTTATTATGGTTTTTCGATTTCAAAAGTTTTTACTAAGATTTGGGATTGTGATTTGTACATCCATATGTAGGTTTGTTTTGAGTATAACAATAACCAAAGACCACATGGTCCAATAATAAACTATCCACATTTTTAGAAAGAAAGAAAATAAATGCAATAAATTAATTAGGCCATATAAAATTAATTCTTAGATTTTTAGATTTTTATCACCGCCCGTATATCTTTCTTTTTGCGATCCGGATCGGGCTTTAAATGATGGCTGTACGTATCCGAGTTGGTTTTGTGATTATGTTGTCAGTACATGAAGCTGAAAATAAAAAAAATAAAATTTGCACCGTCCCCAATTTTGAAAAAAAAAAATTGATGAAAAAAGACTTAATAATTTTTTTACCTTAATAGATAGATAGACATATAGATAAAAGACAGCTATCCCTTGAAATTTGTCGTATTTTTTCTTATCAATAAAGTATTAAAATTGAGTGTGTTTATTTCGACTTTGATTTCGTGATCAACTTTATGATATTTTTATGTATGGCGATAAATCACGATTTAGGGGTATCCGATTTCGACCTAGTTTAAATTTCTTTACAGTATAAAAATTCACAGCACGGATTTTAAAAGGTCGCTTGGATTTTTGAAAAAATATATGATCATAACATTTGCATATTTTATGCTTTAAAATAACATTAAAATCGCTTTAATTTTTTAAACAGTGTTTATGTGAGAGAGAGAGAGAGAGAGAGAGAGTTTTATAAAAGTTGGTTTTATCTAAAAAAAAAAATTTTCTTCAGATAAGAAAATTTTCCAATACTTACTATATAAACGGTTGTCTCCAAAATTTATTAAACAGTCAAATTCTCCGTCATCATCATAATCATCATCATCATTGTCGTCGTCGCCGTGGTCATCATCATCATCATCATCATCATCATCATCATCATCATCATCATCATCATCATCATCATCATCGTCGTCGTCGTCGTCGTCGTCTTCGTCGTCATCACCGACATCATCATCATCATCATCATCATCATCATCATCATCATCATCATCGTCGTCGTCGTCTTCGTCGTCATCACCGACATCATCATCATCATCATCATCATCATCATCATCATCATCATCGTCGTCGTCATCATCATCATCTTCGTTGTCGTCATATTCGATATCATCACCGTCGTCGTCGTTATCACCGTCATCAGTTTCATCATCATTTCCATCATCTTCAATTATAGTCAAGCGTTCACCTCGAGAGCGGGTGTTTGTGGGTTCGAACCCCGGAGGGTCATACATTTGATACTGCTTCCTTGCCTAGCACTCGGTATTAAGAGGACAGAACATTCAATGATTCATGTTGGAGCGATAATAATTGTCCGTATTATTATTATTTTATATTATTATTATTATTATTATTATTATCATATACCTTTTTTAAAATTCAATCATTCAATACATTCAATAATGGTATATGACATCGGGATGATGATGAAGATGATGATGATGATGATGATGATGATGATGATGATGATGGCGATGGTAATGACGACGATGATGACGACGACGAAGACGATTATGATGATGATGATGATGATGATGATGATGATGATGATGATGATGATGATGATGATATTTTTATTATTATTATTATTATTATTATTATTATTATTATTATCATAAAATTTCAGAAAGGAAAAACATCACAGAATCTTTGTAAATATATATAAACAAAGTGACACATGTACAGCTACTATACAGCCTCGTGTACTTTTAACTCAGTGTTATCTCGGCTGAGGGAGTTTTACGCAGAATGTGCGTTCTGATTGATTTTATCTTACCACAACAATCGTCAGTCAGCATGAACGAGTTCCATTCATAAAGTACACACACTACGTAATGTTTTGTAAAGTACAGACCTGTCGAAAAAAATTAAACTAAAAACAAATTTCAGTCACAGTTCGGCTGTAGAGTGGACTTCTAGAAAGCAGCTGCCGAAAAACTGTCGGGATAAAGCGATAAACTGTCGATTATTTAATTAGTGTAAATTTTTTTATTTTTTGTAAAGTACAGGCTGTTGAAAGTTTAACACTGCGTTCGAAAAGGAGTCGAAAGTCGGCTGTAGAGTATGGCTAGCTAGCGGCCTATGATAAAGTGACGATCTTTTAGTTATCTCTCTCTCAGCCACAACGATCATCAGCGTGAACGAGTTCCATTCATAAAGTACACATACGTTATGTTTTTTCGACAACTTTTTTTTTCATTTTTTTTTTCGTAAAGTACAGACTTGTCGAATTTTGTTAAACTAACAAAAATAAGTCGATGATCGGCTGCAGAGTGGCCATAGTATAGACAACTATTTTAATAGTAAACCGAAATCGATATAAAACTGTCGAGATAAAGTAATGAGCTCTCTCTCTCTCTCTCTTCTCTCTCTCTCTCTCTCTTCATCTCTCCTCTCTCTCTCTCTCTCTCTCTCTTCATCTCTCTCTCTCTCTTCTCTCTCTCTCTCTCTCTCTCTCTCTCTCTCTCTCTCTCTCTCATCTGTCTTTCTCTCTCCCTCTTTCTCTCTCTCAGCAACAATGCATGTGAGTGTGAACGAGTAACTTTATATGGAATACTTAATTTGACAACAATTCGTTTTGCTCGCTCTCTCTCTCTCTCTCTCTCTCTCTCTCTCTCTCTCTGTGCAACGAGTTACTTTATATGGAACACTTATATGTAACGTTAATTTGACAACAATTCGTTTAGCTCTCTCTCTCTCTCTCTCTCTCTCTCTCTCTCTCTCTCTCTCTCTCTCTCTCATTTTTGCTAAATTCTAACACTATATGTTTTTAGGTTGTTAACCCATCTCGGCCGCCCCCTCACTCTCTATCACAGTTACAGTAATGCTTAATAACTGGATTAACACTGCGTACATCATAACCAATCTTTATTGAAAGCCTACATCTTTGGTGTCATCATGATGCATGCATGCTTGTTATACCTATGACATAAAGCCGTGATGATACCACCATCATTGATGGGTAAGAAATAACGCGTGGGTATACATGCCTGCATAAAACGATATTGTGTTTGTCATACGTAAAATGATCTTTTACTTTATTGATTTCTTATGGCGCTTTTAGTTTCGTTAAGTAATGATGTTGAACGTCCCGGTCAAAAATATTCCATTTATATCGAGACATCACCGGCTATATGCCAAGGTGCTGGAATTTTGCTTGTGTGTGCTCTGATGATATATACAGCAGGGTTCTTTATCGTGCCAGGCCTTCCTTGACACAGGACCTCGTTGTTTTAAATACTCTTTCGTTAAAAAAAACTTACTTTCGATTCGTAATACCCAGTGTTTTGGCAAAAAAACAGTCACCACCCACTTCCAAGTCTTGGATCAGACCCGGTCGGGGTTCGAAACCACGACGTCCCACTTATGAAGCGAGCACTCTACCCACAAATGTAACACTGGTCACACTGATGTGCGAATTTCTGTAAGTTCACTAGCCGTTCGACGGTTTTCTACGGTCACTCCGGTTTTCTTCACTGCCTTAATATATTTGGAAGAATCTTGACTGAAACAGATTTCAAATGAATTATCGGATGTTTCAATAGAAATTTATTTTTAGTTTCTTTTTTTAAAATAATTGTGATTTTGCTTTTTCATCCGTGTTTTTGTAGGTCATTGAACAGAGCCTGACTCAAAATATATTATAACACACTAAAAATGACATAAAAATTGACATAAAATTTAATGATTTTACGGTAACTTAAATCTGACCTGGTTCGCCATCGTAATTTGCGAAAGGGTCGTTGAATTCTAATAAAAAACACAATGCAAGTATAGGTATATGTGTATCTTAAAACGAAAGTGGGGACATGTTTGAGTATTCTACTTCGTCATCCACTGCGAGTGAGTGAGTAATAGTGGTTAACGTCCCAGTCAAGAATATTTCACTTAAACTGAGATGTCGCCAGCTATAAGCGAAGATGCAGAAAATTGCCTGTGCGTTGCGCTGATGGCATTATACAGCAGGGTTCTTTAGCGTGCCAAGTCCACCGTGACACGGGACCTCGTTTATTTTGAAGTTCCCATCCGAAAGAACCGTGACTTTCATTTTTTCGTAATGCCGAGTGCTTGGCGAAAAAACAGTCACCACACACTTTCAAGTCTTGGGTCAGACCCGGTCGGGGATCGAACACACGACCTCCCATTTACGGAGCGAGCACTCTACCAATTGAGCTACCGCAATGGTCCCACTAGATGCGGTAGCTAAGTTGGCATAGTGATCGCGTAGTATGTTGGAGGTCGTATAGTATAGGCCTGTCCAATGTTAAACATTGGTAATTCAAAACTCGTCTGTCCATTGGTCGAGAGATACGGTAACCATTCACCGATAAGCTGCCGAAAGAAAGCTGGTTATCGATATCGCTCAAATCAGACTATAAAGGCCACCCAAGGGAATAATTTAAAATGACCTTTACGGGCAGGTGGTCCTTATATATACAAATATTGAAATTTTATTGACCTATAGAGGTGACCATTAATGCAGTTTCGACTTGTAGCTTACATGTACGAAGGGACCCAGACGAGTTGCCGATTCGACACCGTGTGATTCTTTGGCTCAGTATTAAACGTACGCGTCCGACAGGTCTGTACTGTTATTCGTTAGCTGGGTGTTAAACTTGCGACAATTCTGTACTGTAATTCGTTAGCTCAGTGTTAAACTTTCGACAAGTCTGTACTGTAATTCGTGAGCTCAGTGTTAAACTTTCGACAAGTCTGTACTGTAATTCGTTAGCTCAGTGTTAAACTTATGACAGGTATGTACTGTAATTCGTGAGCTCAGTGTTAAACTTTCGACAAGTCTGTACTGTAATTCGTTAGCTCAGTGTTAAACTTTCGACAGGTCTGTACTGTAATTCGTTAGCTTTATATTAAACTTTCGACAAGTCTGTACTGTAATTCGTGAGCTCAGTGTTAAACTTTCGCCAAGACTGTACTGTAATTCGTGAGCTCAGTGTTAAACTTTCGACAAGTCTGTATTGTAAGTCGTTAGCTCAGTGTTAAACTTTCGACAGGTTTGTACTGTAATTCGTTAGCTCGGTGTTAAACTTTCGACAGTCCGTATTGTAATTCGTTAGCTTGGTGTTAAACTTTCGACAAGTCTGTATTGTAAGTCGTTAGCTCATTGTTAAACTTTTGACAGTCTGTACTGTAATTCGTTAGCTTAGTGTTAAACATTCGACTGGTCTGCACTGTAATTCGATAGCTCATTGTTAAACTTTCGACAGATTTGAACTGTAATTCGATAGCTCATTGTTAAACTTATGACAGGTATGTACTGTAATTCGTGAGCTCATTGTTAAATTTTCGACAAGTCTGTACTGAAATTCGTTAGCTCAGTGTTAAACTTTCGACAAGTCTGTACTGTAATTCGTTAGCTTAGTGTTAAACTTTCGACAAGTCTGTACTGTAATTCGATAGCTCATTGTTAAACTTATGACAGGTATGTACTGTAATTCGTGAGCTCATTGTTAAATTTTCGACAAGTCTGTACTGTAATTCGTTAGCTCAGTGTTAAACTTTCGACAGGTCTGTACTGTAAATTCGTTAGCTCATTGTTAAACTTATGACAGGTATGTACTGTAATTCGTGAGCTCAGTGTTAAACTTTCGACAAGTCTGTACTGTAATTCGTGAGCTCAGTGTTAAACTTTTGACAAGTCTGTACTGTAATTCGTTAGCTTAGTGTTAAACTTTCGACAAGTCTGTACTGTAATTCGATAGCTCATTGTTAAACTTATGACAGGTATGTACTGTAATTCGTGAGCTCAGTGTTAAACTTTCGACAAGTCTGTACTGTAATTCGTTAGCTCAGTGTTAAACTTTCGACAGGTCTGTACTGTAATTCGTTAGCTTTATATTAAACTTTCGACAGGTTTGTACTGTAATTCGTTAGCTCGGTGTTAAACTTTCGACAGTCCGTATTGTAATTCGTTAGCTTGGTGTTAAACTTTCGACAAGTCTGTATTGTAAGTCGTTAGCTCAGTGTTAAACTTTCGACAAGTCTGTATTGTAAGTCGTTAGCTCAGTGTTAAACTTTCGACAGGTTTGTACTGTAATTCGTTAGCTCGGTGTTAAACTTTCGACAGTCCGTATTGTAATTCGTTAGCTTGGTGTTAAACTTTCGACAGGTCTGTACTGTAAGTCGTTAGCTCAATGTTTAACTTTTGACAGGTGTGTACTGTAATTCGATAGCTCAGTGTTAAACTTTCGACAGGTGTGTACTGTAAATTCGTTAGCTCATTGTTAAACTTTCGACAAGTCCGTACTGTAATTCGTTAGCTCGGTGTTAAACTTTCGACAGGTCTGTACTGTAATTCGTTAGCTCGGTGTTAAACTTTCTAGAGGTTTGTACTGTAATTCGTTAGCTCAGTGATAAACTTCCGACAGGTCTGCACTGTAATTCGATAGCTCATTGTTAAACTTTCGACAGGTCTGTACTGTAACTCGTTAGCTCGGTGTTAAACTTTCGATAGGTCTGTACTGTAAATCGTTAGCTCGGTGTTAAACTTTCGACAGGTGTGTACTGTAATTTGATAGCTCAGTGTTAAACTTTCGACAGGTTTGTACTGTAATTCGTTAGCTCAATGTTAAACCTTCGACAGGTCTGTACTGTAATTCGTTAGCTTAGTGTTAAACCTTCGACAGGTCTGTACTGTAATTTCATAGCTCAGTGTTAAACTTTCGACAGGTGTGTACTGTAATTTGATAGCTCAGTGTTAAACCTTCGACAGGTCTGTAATGTAATTCGATAGCTCATTGTTAACCTTTCGACAAGTCTGTACTGTAATTCGTTAGCTCGGTGTTAAACTTTCGACAGGTCTGTACTGTAAGTCGTTAGCTTGGTGTTAAACCTTCGACAGATCTGTACTGTAATTCGTTAGCTCGGTGTTAAACCTTCGACAGGTCTGTAATGTAATTCGATAGCTCAGTGTTAAACCTTCGACAGGTCTGTACTGTAATTCGTTATCTCGGTGTTAAACCCTTCGACAGGCCTGTACTGTAAGTCGTTAGCTCAGTGTAAAACTTTCGACAGGTCTGTACTGTAATTCGTTAGCTCGGTGTTAAACCTTCGACAGATCTGTACTGTAATTCGTTATCTCGGTGTTAAACTTTCGACAGATCTGTACTGTAATTCGTTAGCTCAGTGTTAAACCTTCGACAGATCTGTACTGTAATTCGATAGCTCATTGTAAAACTTTCGACAGGTCTGTAATGTAATTCGTTATCTCGGTGTTAAACTTTCGACAGGTATGTACTGTAATTCGTTAGCTCAGTGTTAAACCTTCGACAGATCTGTACTGTAATTCGTTAGCTCGGTGTTAAACCTTCGACAGATCTGTACTGTAATTCGTTAGCTCAGTGTTAAACCTTCGACAGATCTGTACTGTAATTCGTTAGCTCGGTGTTAAACCTTCGACAGGTCTGTACTGTAATTCGATAGCTCATTGTTAAACTTTCGACAGGTCTGTACTGTAATTCGTGAGCTCAGTGTTAAACTTTCGACAGGTCTGTACTGTAATTCGTGAGCTCAGTGTTAAACTTTCGACAAGTCTGTACTGTAATTCGTTAGCTCAGTGTTAAACTTTCGACAGGTATGTACTGTAATTCGTGAGCTCAGTGTTAAACTTTCGACAGGTCTGTACTGTAATTCGTTAGCTCAGTGTTAAACTTTCGACAGGTCTGTACTGTAATTCGTGAGCTCAGTGTTAAACTTTCGACAAGTCAGTACTGTAATTCGTTAGCTTTATGTAAAACTTTTGACAGGACTGTACTGTAATTAGTTAGCTTTATGTTAAACTTTCGACAAGTCTGTACTGTAATTCGTTAGCTCAGTGTTAAACTTTCGACTGGTCTGTACTGTAATTCGTGAGCTCAGTGTTAAACTTTCGACAAGTCAGTACTGTAATTCGTTAGCTTTATGTAAAACTTTTGACAGGTCTGTACTGTAATTCGTTAGCTTTATGTTAAACTTTCGACAAGTCTGTACTGTAATTCGTTAGCTCAGTGTTAAACTTTCGACAAGTCTGTACTGTTATTCGTTAGCTCAGTGTTAAACTTTCGACAGGTTTGTACTGTAATTCGTTAGCTCGGTGTTAAACTTTCGACAGTCCGTACTGTAATTCGTTAGCTTGGTGTTAAACTTTCGACAAGTCAGTATTGTAAGTCGAAAGTTCGATGTAAAACTTTCGACAGGTCTGTACTGTAATTCTTTAGCTCAGTGTTAAAAATTTGACAGGATTGTACTGTAATTCGATAGTTCAGTGTTAAACTTTCGACAGGTCTGTACTGTAATTCGTGAGCTCAGTGTTAAAAATTTGACAGGTCTGTACTGTAATTCGATAGCTCAGTGTTAAACTTTCGACAGGTCTGTACTGTAATTCGAAAGCTCAGTGTTAAACTTTCGACAAGTCTGTACTGTAAGTCGTTAGCTCATTGTTAAACTTTCGACAGGTCTGTAATGTAATTCGATAGCTTAGTGTTAAACTTTGGACAGGTCTGTACTGTAATTCGTTAGCTCAGTGTTAAACTTTCGACAGGCCTGTACTGTAAGTCGTTAGCTCAGTGTTAAACTTTCGACAAGTCTGTACTGTAATTCGTTAGCTCAGTGTTAAACTTTCGACAGGTCTGTAATGTAATTCGATAGCTTAGTGTTAAACTTTGGACAGGTCTGTACTGTAATTCGTTAGCTCAGTGTTAAACTTTCGACAGGCCTGTACTGTAAGTCGTTAGCTCAGTGTTAAACTTTCGACAAGTCTGTACTGTAATTCGTTAGCTCAGTGTTAAACTTTTGACAGGTCTGTAATGTAATTCGTTAGCTTAGTGTTAAACTTTCGACAGGTCTGTACTGTAAATCGTTAGCTCAGTGTTAAACTTTCGACAGGTTTGTACTGTAAGTCGTTAGCTCAGTGTTAAACTTTCGACAGGTTTGTACTGTAATGCGTTAGCTCAATGTAAAACTTTCGACAGGCCTGTACTGTAATTCGTTAGCTCGGCGTTAAACTTTCGACAAGTCTGTATTGTAAGTCGTTAGCTCAGTGTTAAACTTTCGACAGGTCTGTAATGTAATTCGATAGCTCAGTGTTAAACTTTCGACAGGTCTGTACTGTAATTCGTTAGCCCAGTGTTAAAATTTCGACAGATCTGTACTGTAATTCGTTAGCTAAGTGTTAAACTTTCGACAAGTCTGTACTGTAATTCGTTAGCTTTATGTTAAACTTTCGACAGGCCTGTACTGTAATTCGTTAGCTCAGTGTTAAACTTTCGACAGGTCTGTACTGTAATTCGTTAGCTTTATGTTAAACTTTCGACAGGCCTGTACTGTAATTCGTTAGCTCAGTGTTAAACTTTCGACAGGTCTGTAATGTAATTTGTTAGCTCAGTGTTAAAATTTCGACAGGTCTGTACTGTAATTCGTTAGCCCAGTGTTAAACCTTCGACAGGTTTGTACTGTAACTCGTTAGCTCAGTGTTAAACTTTCGACAGGTCTGTACTGTAATTCGATAGCTCAGTGTTAAACTTTCGACAGATCTGTACTATCTTGTTCTTAATACGACAATTTGCATAAACGTCAAATTTAAAAGGGTGTTCCTCTGTACCAAAACGTGTATAGCAGTTTTAAGATGTGTTACATCTGATTAAAATTTTATAGTCACAATCTGGGTCAAAAGTCTGAATTTAAAATATTTTATCTAAAATTTCATTCTGAAATTAAATCTGATGTCAAGAGATATTAATTTCTCCCATGTTCGTGTTTATGTTCCAACCGGCACCGATTGATTCCTATCTCATATATTTTGGCATTAAATGCAGAGACCAGAGGGTTTGTAAAAAAGTGGACCATATTTATTTATTTATTTATTTATTTATTTATTTATTTATTTATTTATTTATTTACCTTCATTGATTTTTTAGTACCTTGTCTTTGTAAAAATAATGGACTATATCCAGATCATTTGTTTATTTATTTATTTATTTATTTTTTATTTATTTATTTATTTATTTATTTCCTATTTTAACTGAAGAATCATACATTAAAATGTCCCATAACTAGAAAAAAAATCCGTTTGCACTGTTACAATAACAAGCTCGAACTTAAAAGTACAAGTTATTAGCCGTTTTTTAATCGACTTTTAAAACTTCAAAAGAAATAAGAGTACGTATTTGTTGAGTATTGTAATATTATTATTATGATATGATGATGATGATGATTATTATTATTATTATTATTATTATTATTATAATTTTAATATTATTGGAAATATTGTTTGTCATCACCATCATCGTCGTAGTCGGCATCATCATCATCAACATAGTCGTCGTCATCGTTGTCATCATCATATCATCATCGTCGTCGTCCTCCTCCTCCTCGTCATCATCATCATCGTCGTTGTCGTCGTCGTCGTCGTCATCATCGATATTTTTTTTTATCAATATTATTATTAAAGCATACATTTTTAAAATATTTTTTACGTATTATGATATACAGATGGAATGTACTTTAAGATATATTTGTTTGGTTTCTTTAGATCTCCTTGATTTCTTAAGAAGCGTGAATCAACCTTATTAAACATGTCAAACTTAATAATAGAATTTTACGCATGAATGTTTAAAAAATTCAAAATTATCATCAGAATGTTTAAATATGATCGTAACTATGAACTCATCCTAGATAATGTTACACATTTATTTTTTGTCTAATTTTTAATAAGGGTACATTTCAACTTTTACTTTCTTTAACTTGTCATGTCACCGTGTTGTTTTGTTTGAAAAATCAATTCGGAAATATTTATATTTAAACTTTTTTTCGGTTTGAAACGAAGTATATATCACGCAGGATTGCTACACGTTAATTGACAATCCTCTCTGATAAATGTAAGTTATGGGTGACTTTTGAAATAAGACATTGCCGCAAAATATCCGGTGACCATGGATTTTATTTAGCGCGGAGTAACGGAGGTGATCATGTGTTGAGTAATAGTGTTCAACGTCCCAGTCAAGAATATTTCACTTATATCGAAACGTCGCCGGTATTTTTTCCTGTGTTGCGTTGATGACATTATACAGCAGGGTTCTTTATCGTGTCATGCCTACTGTGACATGGGACCTAGTTTATTGTAAGTTCCCATCGGAAAGAACCATGACTTTTATTCTGTAATGTCGAGTGCTTAGCGAAAGAACAGCCACTGCCCACTTTCAAGTCTTGAGTCAAGCCCGAACTTACTAGCTACACAGCAGCAACAGCGACAAGAAAAGCACCTGCTGTCGGAGCAGAATTCGCTTGTTAAAGGTTGGTTGTTTTCTATAGGAACTCTGGTTTCCCCAGCCAACCAAAACAGTTCAATTCAATTCAATATTTTATTTACGTCTCACCTTTTAAAACATTTAAAATACATATTACAATTATACATTAAAATTGTTATAAAAGCCACTCTTAACAGAGTTATGAGAGACAATGTGACTAAAATATACATTTATATACATATGTACAATTATTTATATAAAATATCTCTTCTTAATTCTAAATTTTAGCACAGGTTTTGGTACATACAAATACTAAATCACGATCAGATAATAAAACTCTCATTTTTTCTTCATTAGATAAAATCATAAAACCATTATAACATTCTAATGCTTTTAAAAATAAAATTTTTCTAAAATCTTTATACATGTACAATGGACATGATAAAATAGCGTGTTCTTCATCCTCAATAAAATCATTACAATAAAAACAGGTTCTATCTGTAACATGTAAATGTTCATACCTTCCGGTTTCTAACCTGAAATGGGCACGCCGCATCTACATTTTGCAAAACAGATCACGCTGATATATGTGGACTTCTTCTGATCACGACTGAGGAATAATATTCCACTTATTCCAATAGTCTTAATACAACCACACAAAATAAATAAAAATAAATAAATAAATAAATAAAATCCTTTGCAATCTACTTATGTGTACTTTTGATTTAAAGTGCAATTGTTCTTATCAGAAAAGGTCAATGTTGTTTTAAAAGTATTTAAAATTTAACCCAGGGAGTGCGCAATAAGTGCGAACGACATGGCCAACTTTTAAAATCGGACCTAAGTTTATCACCCCAAAACTCGTATGTCAGGGCAGCACGTCGTTGCATCTATCAAATTATATATTATCTGAAATTAAACACCCGAAAACAATCAATGAAAGATTCCCAAACATATCTTTCATCTTCGAACACAATCAATGCTGTGTAGCATTCTTTCACATATCTTTTATCACTTAATTTAAACACCCGAACGCAATCAATGCAGCCTTCTATCGCATATCTTAAATATTTAATTTTCACACCCGAACGCAATTTAATCTGACAGATCGTCAGTACCTTAATTGGTCGTGTGGCTAACAAAAGGGGTGGGGGTAATTTTTCAGCGAGCACTTTAAATTTAGCCTCACGTGAGTCTATCTCCAATTACAATCAGACCATACGCGGTGATCCTTATCAATTAAATATATCATTACGTCGTCAGAATGCCGAAATTAAGTCATACGCCATGGCCTTTTTGCTTGTGCATGTATTTAAACAAAGAAAGTAAGTAATGGTGTCAAACGTCCCAGTCAAGAAAATTTCTCATATCGAGACGTCGCCAGCTATAGGCGAAAATACAGAAATTTTGCCTTCTGCGTTGCGCTGATGGCATTATACAGCTGAGTTCTTGATTGTGCCAACCCTACAGTGAAACTGTTTCTCGTTTATTTTAAGTTCCCATCCGAAAGAACCGTGATATCGAGTGCTTGGCGAAAGAACTGTCACTACTTACTCTCAAGTCTTAGGTCCGAACATACGGCCCTCACTTACGGAGCGAGCACTCTACCAACTGAGCTACCGCAGTGGTCTGAATTTGAATTGGATGACGGCTTAACTGCATACAACAAATGATCGCTGAGAACTTTATTAAAAACCTTAATTCCAGCTAAATTGAAACCTTAAATATTTTCTAAGAAGGTAAGATTTTAAAGATGCCATTTTGTAAATCACTTTTGTTATTTTTGTCAAAAATGTTCGTTCTTGGTTTCAAAAATGATTGCCAAAAATTGCTTAATTTAAGGAAAATCTTGTGAAACCGGAGTAAAGTGCTATCTGTATCTCGGCAGTTTTTTTCTGTCACTGGTCATCCGTATCTCGGCCCCTAGGCAACCAAGCTTCGACTTCATCTCGTTAGCGGAATTTTAAACTTTCGAAAACAAAGACTGCAGTGTAACAACCCACTTTAAAAAAATTACACACTTTGAAAAATTTTTCATAGTGCATAATTTTTTAAAAGTTGGTTGCTACACTGCAGTGTATGTTGTTACACAAAACATATGCATACACCCCCGTAGATTGTAAATTAGGGTTTTCCTACTCCAGTGTAGAGTGTGTAATAAATATTCGAACAGATCTTAAAATAAATTGTTATTTACATTAGGACAGAGGACTTTGAGGAATTTCTGGGCTAAAGTCCTCACATGACTTATTTATACTTTGTCTACGATATAAACTCTTGCCTTTACTTAAAGAGGACCATTTCACTTAGGTAGGCGCTGAAATATTTATTATTTATTTATTTATTTATTATTTATTTATTTATTTATTTTTGTGATTTTGAGAGAGAGAGAGAGAGAGAGGGGGGGGGAATAAGCTTGTTTTTATAGAGGACCATTTCACTTAGGTAGGCGCTGAAATATTTATTTATTTATTTATTTATTTATTTATTTGTGATTTGAGAGAGAGAGAGAGAGAGAGAGAGAGAGAGAGAGAGGAATAAGGTTGTTGTTTTTATTTAACTCAAAATGAGAGAGATAGAGAAAAAAACAAAATTGTTATTGTTATTGAAAGAATTGATAATACTTAAGAGAGAGAGAGAGAGAGAGAGAGAGAGAGAGAGAGAGAGAGTATAAAAACTATAAGACAAAATGTACATGTATTTAAGTATTTTAAGAATGGAATTCACACTAACGACTGTTATGGTTGAGAGAGAGAGAGAGAGAGAGAGAGAGAGAGAGAGAGAGAGAGAACGTGTGTTTAAAATTGAATTTAAAGTTGAATCCATTATTCCAAATGTTGTAAAAAGGGTTCCATACTATTCACTAAACACTAAGCAATCAGGGCCCGGTTTCACAATCATTCCTTAGCTAAGATTTTCCTTAACTTAAATCCTGCAAAATTTCAAATCTTCATAATTTTGTTAATTTTCAAGATATTCATGAATTTAAGATGTTATTTATAAAATGACCTCAAGATTAAAACATTTGCATTTAGTTTTGAAAAAAAATGTTCATCAATAGTTCCAGAAAGAGAATACCAAAATTTGCTCAACTGAAGTTAAGGAAAAGCTTAGCTAAGGAATAATTGTGAAACCGGGGCCAGCAGTGTATATCGGTCCCCCATTAGCTTTTACTTGGCAGCTTTTCGGCAGTTGTTATCTACTTCTCGGCAGCTTTTCGGCAGTTGTTATCTACTTCTCGGCAGCTTTTCGGCAGTTGTTATCTACTTCTCGGCAGCTTTTCGGAAGCTGTTATCTACTTCTCGGCAGCTTTTCGGAAGCTGTTATCTACTTCTCGGCAGCTTTTCGGAAGCTGTTATCTACTTCTCGGCAGCTTTTGGAGTCATGACTAGCTACCCAGATCAAGGTAAACCGGCAACCAAGCATCGAGACCAGTGTTAAGGTCGTAGGAAAATAAATCGTAGAAAACTTCAACCGTAAATTGTCAAGTTTTCAAAAAACCTCGTATCTCTTGAACAAACTTTGACCCCTATTTACTGCTCTTTGACGTTGAATATATTAATATCTTTTTAGTTTTTAAATTAATTCGTTATACACGGCGAAAACTATATTTCCCCAAAACGTGTAATTTTGCACAACTTCCTTAATTCTTAAATTATCAATTCCTGCTTTATTTTTATTTATAAATCTTCACACTTGTGTAATTAATTTCATAAAATAATTTTACCACTCTTTCACGTTTCACGTTTTTCAACCAAATGTTTTTCACTTTTGATGACCCTTAAACTTTCGACAAGTCTGTGCTGTTTTTTAAGTGATATAGTTCATCTAACCTCATATCGTATTTACATAATAGAGTTATTGATAAACTCTTCACATTTCTCAACACGACTTTAATTTTGATCAACATAGATATGCTTAAAAATTTAGATTGGTATGCCTAAAACATTAAGACTTACTATGTATTTTGTTCTTGTGGGTGGCATTTTCGAACCAAATGTTAAAAAGGATTTCATATTGCAATTTTTCAATGATAACTTAAAAATGCGGGATAAATGTTCCTTGTGGAAATTATAGGAAAATGACACGAGTTCCGTTCACAACAATTATAAAATTGTAACCAAAATATAAAGGTGAGTTGTATCAACCTGACCACTTGACCTTTAATTTAAATATTTATCATGGACGAGTGCATTTATGTATAGGGAATACAGGTATTCATTTCGTTTAATCATGGAAACATGCGTATACTAACTGTTAAAAGGTCAAGCAGACAGGTCAATGCTGTTTGCCTATACCCTTGTATTGAGTTAATCATCGCATACTGAAAAATCCCAATGAAAGGTCAAGCGGACAGGTCAATGTTGTTTGCCTATACCCTTGTATTATGTTGATCATCGCATAATAAATGTTCCCAATGAAAGGTCAAGCGGACAGGTCAATGTTGTTTGCCTATACCCATGTATTGTTTTGATATTCGCATACTGAAGAATCCTAATAAAAAGTCAACGGACAGGTCAATGTTGTTTGCCTATACCCTTGTATTGTTTAGATCATCGCATAATGGATATTCCATGAAAAGTCAAGCAGACAGGTCAATGTTGTTAGCCTATATCCTTGTATTGTGTTGATCACCGCATACTGAAGAATCCCAATGAAAGGTCAAGCGGACAGGTCAATGTTGTTTATCTAACTGTTTCATCCATCTGTATTCTAGGGAGATTTAAAAAGAAAGGATTTCGACAATTTCCAACTGGATTCAATGAGTTGCAGATGATTAACCTGGTAAAACAGTTATCCAGAACCGGAACTGCCGACATATTAAACAGGTAAATAAATAAAAAAAAAAATAAATAAATAAATAAATAAATAAAGATTATGAAAGTGTTTTATTATCCAAGTGTTTGGCCATTTTATTAAGCTTATGTTTGTTGTCAATGATGAACTACATGTATTTGCCTCGTTGACTTTAATTCCGCGCTTTACGGATCAATATGCTTCTAAGTCGAGTCGATCAACATTTTCTAGGCATATGCTGTCTATCTCTCGGCAGCTTTTTCAGCCATAGCTAACCATATCTCGACCACAGCGAAGTTTGACTATTTTTCGTCAGCGCAGCGTTAAACTTTCGACAATATGCACTGTGCATGACTATTCCTAAAGGTCAAGTGGACAGGTCAATGTTCTTTGCCTATACAGTCAAACCTGTCTATAAAGGCCACCCAAGGGAACCAGTGAATGTGGCCTTTATATACAGGTGGCTATGTACAGTCTAATAGTATGAATAAAGAACAATTGGGATACAATTTTACTGGCCTTTATAAGCAGGTGACCCTGATATATAGAGATGGCCATTAAGGCAAGTTGGACTGTACATAACTATTATAACCCTTCCTTACTTTGTCAACAAAATTGAGGAAACACTCATTACAAATAGTTTTAAGAGAACAGGATAGAAAAAATTCCTAAGAAGGCTTTAACAAAAAACTTGTAGATAATTTTTATAAACGATGTCAGTCATGCGGAATTACATAATAAGAGTTTGAAATTAATACTGACATTATTTTCAAGCGGTTGTCATATGTTAATTTTTTAAACAACAATCGCCTTACAAACGCACAAAAGACACAAAATAATGGGAATATTTTTAAATTCGTATAGACTTAAAATGGCATTGTGTAAGCCCTGATTAACTTCATTAAAATTCTATTGTTAAAGATTTACAATTTTGAAATTTACTCCACGTGTTGTCATTTTTTACCTCCTGAGAGAAAAGAGTTCTTATAAAAGTGCAGACGACTCGAGTTGGTCCTTTCTGCAAAATCTTATTGTTCTTTGGTAATAATGATAATTGTTAATCAGATTTATAACTGGGTATAAATCCGGAGTTATTTTTGTATTATTTATATAGCATGGATCAGAGTTAGACATAACAGCACGCAAGGAGACGAGTCAGAAGTTGGTTAGGAACTTGAAGTTGACGCAGGTTATAAGAAAATAAAAATAAATAGAGGAGTCTTTTTAATTGAAAAAGAATTTCCATTATTGACAGAAGCTTATACGACAAAGCTAGTTTGGAACTTGAAGCTGGCGCAGATTATAAGAAAAATAAAATAAAGAGAGGATTTTTTTCATTGAAAAAAAAGTTCCATGATTGGTAGTTTATGAAACGGATTTACAAACCTCGAACAGAATAAAGTCGAGGGTTTGAACTTGGTGGAAATATTTCAGAACTTCAGGAAAGTGGTTATTTGTGATATTGGATATTGGAACACACTAACGGATTTCACATATTTGGAGAGTTGTAGTTTGGAAGCAGTAATTCATAAGACATAAGACAAAAATTAAAAAAGAGACTTGATGTTAAACATGTTCCTGTCAGTGGACTTTGTTTTGATTTGTCTAACCATTGTCCTAACGATTATCTATTATAGGTGAGTTAGCACATTCTCTCTCTCTCTCTCTCTCTCTCTCTCTCTCTCTCTCTCTCTCTTCTTTACCACACAGATCGTCAGTGTGAACGAGTTTCGTTTATAAACAACACTTCAATACGTAACGTTTGAGACATCAATTTGTTAAGTTTACTCTCTCTCTCTCTCTCTCTCTCTCTCTCTCTCTCTCTCTCCAGGGGTCTCTGCGGCCGAGTGATCTAAGTGCGCCCTTACGAGTCATATCGTGTCTCTCCGCCATGAGTTCGACGACGACGACGACGACGACGACGATGGTGGTGGTGGTGTTTTTTGTCAGGTCACTCTGATTTCCTCCACCATTCTAAAAATTACCACCTCGATGGAATTGAAATGTTAAACGAAATGAAAGTCACGGTTCTTTCTGATGGGAACTTAAAATAAACGAGGTACCGTGTCTTGGTAGGCTTGGCACGATTAAGAACCCTGCTGTATAATGCCATCAGCGCAACGCACAGGCAAAATTCCTGCACCTTCGCCTCAAGCTGGCGACGTCTCGCTATAAGTGAAATATTCTTGACTGAGACGTTAAACACCGTATCTCTCTCTCTCTCTCTCTTCTCTCTCTCTCTCTCCTCTCTCTCTCTCTCTATCTTTCTCTCTCCATTTGCGCATCTGTTCTCTCTCTCTCTCTCTCTCTCTCTCTCTCTCTCTCTCTCTCTCTCTCTCTCCATTTGCGCATGTTCTCTCTCTCTCTCTCTCTCTCTTTCTCTCTCTCTCTCTCTCTCTTTGCGCATCTGTTGTCTATCTTTCGGCATCTTTGCGGTCACTAACTCATATCACCGCCACACGGCAGTCCTGCCTCGACTTCGACTCCGATGTTAAATTTTCGACAGGTCTGTACTGTATATTTTTAACTCCAACTTTGAACACACTTTATTTGAAACTAAATATTTAAGAAATTTTTCTTCATTTTTCAGTCGAAAGTTTAAAAAGATTTATTCCGTATTTGAAGAACTCAAAATACCAGGTCCTTCACCTAAATGGGTGTTTGGAAACATACAAGACTTTCGCGATAAGGTAAGACAACCAATATAGAATCATTTATTTTCGCGGGGTTCAAATTTCGTGGGTGTTTTTAATTTAAAACATTTTGTTGGGAGAAAACGTAAGGAATTGTCTTTGAAATTAAATTCCATTTGGGGCAATAATAATAATAATAATAATAATAATAATAATAATAATAAAAACATTGTGCGGTTTTCAGTGATCAGCGAATAACCACGAAAATTAAAACTTACAATTTTGACCACGCCTCGACAAACAAATGACATTGTAATATGCTGTTTTTGACATCCCATTAGCAATTTTTTATCTATTTGCGGCGAGCCATTTTTGTCTTATGACATAAACACTGGTTTATGTATATGGGAATTTGGGCAAGTATTTGTGATTTGTTGTGTACAAATGCGCCGACATGGCTAGCGCATTTTAAGTGATAGCGCATTTTCCCGCGATGTAGCATAGGGCGTTGGCCTAATAGATAAGACGTCAGTCTTCAAATCCAGGGTCTCTCACCGCTGTGAGTTCGAGTCCCGCTCGGACCACATGTGGAGAAGTGAATTTTCCTTACCGTTGGCCTTTACTGATTCACCTGGTATCAGTATAATGGACTGGGGGAGTGGTACGCTTGTCTGCGGCGTACTGACTCTGTGAGCTAGCACGGTAAAGTCGCCCTGAGTGCGCGCTAGTACAAGGCAGACCATACAACACACTCGCACTTCACGCAAAAATTGTTCATAGATTAATCCATAGAGATTAATTAAATAGTTCTCGTCGCGAATAGCTGAAAAATTGCTGATGCGACGTTAAGCAACATTCAACCAACCGCGATGTAGCATATACTGTAAACATATTTAACATCGTGTATATTTAATTTCGCGTGTATATTTATTTCGCGGTATAGGGAATTTAGGCATAACCGCGTAGCTTTGAAATATGCACTATAACATAATAAGCATAATATGATTTTGGCTTGGTAGTAATTTTCGTGCAAAACAAATGGCCGTGAAATAAGCGAAAATTAGTACACTCCAAAAATAAATACATTTACAATACACATTGCAGATCATTCAGTCCATTATACTGACACAGAGTTGACAAGTGAACAATGGGCTGATAAGGAAAGTAGTTTTGATGGCTAACGCTGTAACCACTAGATAACCGCGGTCTGGCATTGCTTCAGAGCTATTTGAGACTAATAGAATCCCACACCAGCAACAGCGTAAGACAGTGATATCTCAAACGCGGAGGAATACTTTCCTGTCCAGAACAAGCTTTAGCGAGTTCTGGACATTGAAAATAGTACATATTATGTCATTTATTATCAAGATATTTTGTCAACTCGTAACATATTTTTTTTTTTCAAATTAGGCTAGACTGCGCTCTCTTATTCCAACCTTACCCGCCACTTTAGAATATATTTTATTAATGGCCCTACTTTTATACAAACCTAGGGCTTGGTGTCAATTTCAATTCGTTTGAAGTACAGAGCCGTCCTGTCGAAAGGTTAAACCGAGGTAACAAAATGGATTCAAAGTTTGGCTGCAGAGTTTCTGAGATATTATAGGTAGGACCAAAAGCTGCCGTGAGATAGATTGCAACTTCGAAATGATCCCGAGAAATTGCGGCTGCTGTCTACACAATATAGCTAACGAAAGGTCGAAATAAGCTGCAGAGTCAGAACTAATTCGGTTAAACTTTCGACAGGGCTTTACTGTTTCCTATATATAATGAAAATTGCATGAAAAAGGAACATAGAATCACCAACTAAATAATTTAGATTTTTCTTACAATGTCGGGTTAGAGTCTGGAGACAATTAAATAAAAACTCAAATTTGTCATTCAACTTGACAATAAATTATGATGAACTAAACACTGAAAATGATGAACAAGTTTCTATCACGCTAGTATGATGCAAGATTAATCTTTAACAATTATAAGAAATTTATTAAGCGTAAAATTCTACCTTTGTTTGAGTGTAATTTATCTATAAACTTTGGAATAATGTGTCTGTGTATTGGGATAAATATGTCGGTTTCGTGTTGCGTTGCATATTTGATATCGGCAATTAATACCGGTGATTTTGGTTACAGGGA
Source organism: Anadara kagoshimensis (assembly GCA_021292105.1). Taxonomy (NCBI): domain Eukaryota; kingdom Metazoa; phylum Mollusca; class Bivalvia; order Arcoida; family Arcidae; genus Anadara; species Anadara kagoshimensis. The sequence goes on from CM037868.1 coordinate 17,600,735, forward strand.
ACGAATTGTTTGGTCACGTGACATCACGAGACCCAAAACAAAAGATGCGGTCTTTAAAATTTGGGTGTATGCATTTCTGCACCTACAATTAAAGTTTTATTTTTATGAAAATAAATTTTAAGAAATAAAATTAGCACAAATAAGCAAACAAAAATAAATAAATTATTGTGGTTTAATTTATGGCATTTTTTCCGTAAGTGGTTTTGTTAAATTGTGTTATTATTGTAATAGTACAAGTAAACTACTGTTAAAAGTACTTGCACTCTTGTTTACATGGAGAACACAAACGAGTGTTAAGAAATACTAGGTACCCTAAGGTGTAACGGAAGGACGGACACCCCTATCACTATATATCCCCCCCCCCACTTTTTAAGCGGGGGTATAATAAACGAAGACACCTCAAAGGTCTCTTCTGGTTAAAAATGAACAAGAACTGTATTTTGTTATAGCATTCGTGAAGAAGGAGCATGATGGAAAGATCAATATTTCTGTCAAAACTTCGCTTATAGCTGGTGACGTCCCGATATTAGCAAAATATCCTTGGCTGGGGACTAAAACCTCATTTTAACCATCCATACAGCCATCCATCAATCAATTAATATGTTTTCGTACAAATCGAGTCTTTTATAATGCGACCTTTTAGGTGTCCTCATTTATTTTTATTATTTTTTTTAATTTTTGGCACATGTAGCTAGGTGACAGGTTAACCTAGTACGAAAAACAAAACAGACAATTTCGAGTTACAATTTTATTACAAATGTGACATACATAAGTGCATATTGTACAATACATCACGTAATGCATACTATTTGAATCCAATGGTCCCCAACACCTCATGTCAACACCGTCAGATAACATCGTCATATGCTACTTTTGAATGCATTATTTCATAAAAATCTCAACTAGCACATGACATGTACAACTTTTGAATGAGTTTATTTGAGTAATGGTATTTAACGTCCCAGTCAAGAATATTTCACTTACATCAAAACGTCGCCAGTTAAAAGCAAAGGTACAGAAATGTTTGCCTACGTGTTGCACTGATGGCATTATGCAGCAGAGTTCTTTATCGTGCAACGCCTACCGTGACACGGAACCTCGTTAGTTTTAAGTCCCATCCGAAAGACCCATGACTTTTATTTCGTAATGTCGAGTGCTTGGCTAAAGAACAGTCACTACCCACTTTTAAGTCTTGGGTCAGAACCGGTCGGTGTTTGAACCCACTACCTCCTACTAACGGAGCGAGCACTCTACTAATTGAGCTACCACAGTGGTTCGAAAGATAGATAGCAACTGACTAAGGGACTCAAATACGCTGCCGACACGGCATCAATGGGGTGCGCCGCTGTATCATGTGGTCAATACCCCCTAATGTTTGTGCGGAACAATTTGGAAAACGTCAACATCACAGATTCCCAGAATAACGTCGTTTTTACGGGAAAACGTCATATATATTCCATGTCCATTGGAAACAAGCGTTTCGCAGACACGTTAGAAGGTATCACGTGGTACAGCGACGAACCCCATTCATTAACTTAGTTAAACTTTTGACAGGCCTGTACTGCACTTTTTGATATTTGGTTCCGCGTTATAGTAATACTGTGCATAATAATTGCTTTAAAAAAGATAGTTGAACTAATTACAATGTACTAATAAATACTCACCCAATTGTATATAGTACAGGCATGTCGATAGTTTAACTCTAAGCTAAAGAATTAGTACCAAATTGGTAACTCATCTCGACTCTTTCTAAGCTATAACCAACATCTTTCCGACTGCTACGATCTATGTATTTTTGAAACCTTTTCGGCTATTGGTTATTCTTCTCTATGATATATGACATCCGAGTTTTGACTCCTTTTCGTTAACTCAGTGTTAAATTTCGACAGGTCTGTACGGTACAATTTTTAAATATTTTATTGACAGTTCATGAATCTCTAATTGGTTAAGTGGTGTTAGATAAATATTAACTCATTATCATTTTAAACATACTTACCCCCACTGGGAGGACCACCACAATTATCGGTATGCAAAATGTATGATACAGCGAAAATAGATTCAATACCTACATGTATAGAAAATTCCGCATTTGGTTGGATTTGTTGACACGTGGCCTATAGTTTCGTTTACGTATCACTCCGCTTCCACCTACCAAAGTTCAGGTTCCACTAGGGAAAATCCTAATTGGAAGAAGTTTGTCAGTTTAGCTGCCTAAGTTTCGAAGTTTTCTTCAGGTACTCGAGTTTCCCCTACCATGCAAAAACTGATACCCTCAAAATAGCGATAAAAATCTTAACCAGAGTAAAACACAATATTCCGACCCACTCCTGTTTTACGTGGATTACGTCATGTCCTTGGTTGCCTTGGTTACCAGAAAGTAAACATTTTCAGCTACATATATCTATGTCCCGCCTATATATTCCAGAAAATTAAATTTATTTTTTTATTTTTTTTTCAGAACCCTTTCGACGTGTTCAAGTTATGGAGGAAACAGTACGGCAATGTATATGGGTAAGTGACTTAAATATTTATCTGGTTAAAAATCGCAACTGTTGGCTGCATACAAATAAATGTTTAATTTTGGCGCAAGGACATTGCAAGATAAGGCTTATCCAGGCCCTCAACAAGTTTATGGCCGTCATTTTTATATTGTTGATAAATATGTTTCTTTATCCAAAATTACCCTTGGTGTATTTGACGTCTCATAGTTCCATGTTCCTTTTATTCTCAATTTTCATTACACACCACCAGAAGAGATTTTCACCGGAATAATTGCAAAATTCCGGAACAGTTAGACACTTTCCGTACTCTTAGCAAAAATCAGAAATCTTTAGACCTAATCCGAAATAAGCAGACAAAATCCAGAATAATCGGTCAAAATCCGGAATAATAAGAACATTTTACTGTATTTTCCGGAGTCTTAAATTCCGGTGTCTGCTTATTCCGGTAACTTGTCTGATTATTCCGGTAAAAGACTGATTATTACAGTAAAAGTCTAATTATTCCGGCAAATGTCGTATTACGGTAAAATATTTCAAATGTTTTAATTTTTAAAAAAGATTCACCGTTAATAATTGGACATTTGCCGGAATAATCAGACTTTTACCATAATAATGCGTCGTATAGCCATGTGCTTGAATTTGTTGAATTTTATTCACTTTCGACATTTTTAAATTATTTCACAACAGATTTGAATTTATGCATTATTTAAATTTTGACTAATCCATTGATTAAGTTAATCAGGCTTCGAACCACAGACCTCTGGAGTAAAATAGGTGTCATATTATAATTTTAGAATTTTCTGAAATAGTCAAACTTGTCTATAAAGGCCACCCAATATAACCAGTTAAAGTGGTCTTTATAGACAGGTGGGCTTTATATACAGGTTCAAATAATATGAATAAAGAACAATTGGGATACAGTTCTACTGGTCTATAAAGCAGGTGGTTTTTATATAGAGATGGCTTAAGGCTGGTTCGACTGTGTTCTAAAATTTATAATATGACAACTATAAATTTTTGAATATTTCATTCAGAAAAATCAAAAAATTATAATGACATAGGCTTTATAAAATTAACAGTGCAGAGACGATAAATAAAATTTTAATTCACATATTTTACACACGTACGTAGAAGCTATTGACCTATAGAAGCACTTTTATAAAAAAAAAAAATAATAAATAAACAAAAGTACATTTGGTTAATACTATGACATACCTTAATTTTCTAATGTAAGATAAAAATGTATTTTAACTTCAAATGAAAAATTATAAACTCGTAAGACCGCAAAGAGTGACGCGTATGAAGTTAAAAACCCATGAATTATATTAGAGAAAAAAGCACTTTCAGTCTTATTGTTAACCAAACCATGACCCTATAGTATACAAGTACTTCCGCACTTTTAGGAGAGAATAAAAAATATTGGTCTATTTACACAATGTTTAAAATACGATATTTTTCTTCTCTGGAAATGTTCGATATATTCGCTTGGTCCATATAAACTATTATCATTTGTGGCGTATGTTGTATTTGTAAAGTCATTGTTACCTTGCTTGAGTAGACGAGTCTTTATTATAAATAAACTGATAAAATCGTTTTATCCCCTTTTGAAGCAATCAAAGGTCCTTTTTCGCATCTATATGAATTTATACTTTAACCTATTTAAAATAAGGTACGTTATAGATTTTCATCGGAAAATATTTATTTTATTAATTAAAGCCATCCCTATTTTAATTATCAAAGCAAGCCACGGTTCGGAACCTCCCAGGTTTAAAGATAACAAAACCATCTTGTACAAAGACCTATCGAGACCAATTAACAAGTGTATCTTTGTTTATAAAGCGTACATCAGATCGGAATTAAACGCTAATGTGATCTAGAATAATACGAAACTAAAGCTAAATTGAATGGCGTATTTTGATTTGTCAATTTGTATTGTAACCGTTACCTGGTCATTGGTCGATTTTTCATTCATAAATTTGTATCAATGTTAAATGCAGTTTTTAAAGATCGAATTTCATGAATGGAAATGTCAAACGAATTAAAACTTTTATTGATTTTATTTTTAATACAAGTATCGATATTAAAATTGTAAATAAAAATCTTTTAATCAGGATATCATTAATTTGAATTATTTTGAATGTAAGTTTGCTAACTTGATAAAACGTACTCCAGACCTATATTATTCACTTTAATATTGCATTTATTATTACCGTAGCTACAACATAGCTCTGTCAAAGTGCAACACTATCCTAACGAATAAGTGGATCGCTTGTATTGTTGTTTAACGTCCCTCAGCAATATTTCAGCTTTTATTAATGTCGCATCAGCGGTATTTCAGCTTTCTAAATCGATAGCGAATAAATCGGTCGGTTGAATAGTTGTTTAACGTCCCATCAGCAATATTTCAGCTTTCTATTAACGTCGCATCAGCGGTATTTCAGCTTTCTAAAATGGGTCGGTTGAAGAGTTGTTTAACGTCGCATCAGCAGTATTCCAGTTTTCTAACTGTTTGTAAATGTTGTTTTAAGTTGCAACATCTTTTTTTTGAGCTTTCCGAAAAATGCATGTTTATTCTTCATGTAAACCTTAGATGTCCAAACATGTTTTAGGGTCTGCTTAGTACTAACGAATCCACGAATTTAAAACCGATGCAGCAGTTGTTACATAACGTCTGAAATCAATGGCTGAACGTACATTCGTGTCAAATCGCAATAAATAAAATTGTCTTTATCTACCTGTAATACAGGTCTGTCAAAAAGTTAATACTTATTTGACAGACTAGTGCCGAATCGGCAGTTCATCTCGGACACTCGTTAGCTATATAAACATTCAACCTACAATCCTAACAACCAACCAACCAACTGTTCACAAGTTGTCAGAATTGTCAATAGTTTAGGTAGTAATAAACATGTTAATTTCAAAATACAGTTAAACCTGTCTATAAAGTCCACTTAAGGGAACCAGTAAAAGTGGTCTTTATGGACAGGTGGCCTTTATATACAGATTCAAATAATATGAACAAGAACAATTGGGATACAATTTTACTGACTTTTATAAGCAGGTGGCCGTTATATAGAGGTGGCCTTCAAGGCAGGGTTGACTGTACCCGTGTATGGTCGAAAATGTCTAATTATCATTTGATTTAATTTTTTTCAGATATTTTGAAGGCTTTCGACCGAGTGTCGTTATAAATGATCCAGAGATGGCGAAGAATATTCTTGTGAAATACTTTGACAAATTTCACGCAAGACCGGTGAGTTTTATTTTACAATGGAAAGATATGAAAAAATATCCAGCTTGCTTTCCATTTATATGTTAATTAAAAATATATTGACATTAAATTGTTTGCTCACTTGTGAGATAGAGTTATAGCAATTCATTCTTGCTTTTATTTCCAAATAAAATATTTTGACGAGCTTTTTCAGTTTTACACACGGGGTATTCCCCCAGCAGACTCAAAAAGATTGATGGACTTCAAATGACCCTTCCATATTTTATAAATCAAAAAAGAAAACAAACAAACATACCGGTCCATGTTCAATGTCCAAAGAACAATACCAAAATTATAGCAAAAGCTTTGAAAACAGGCAGTTTAGGTAAAAACAAATTCCCCGGTGGGACTTCACCCGGTTTGCTTATGCCAGTTTTTAAGGGTTTTGCTTTGCCTTTGGGGTCGTGATTGGAGCATAGATTGGTTTGTTTGCTTACGATTAACACATCTTCAGTCGTATAAGAAAATTTTAGCAAAGGAGTAAGTAATGTTCGGTTTAATTGGAATTACATATTTAACCAGATTTCATAATTACCTTGTTTCAGATACACAACCCTTTCAGTTATTACCCAGACAACCACAGTTTGTTAAACACATCCGGTTCAATATGGAAACAACAAAGGGCAATCGTAGCCAAAGCGTTCAACATGGCGTCAATGGAACATGTAAGTATCATGGATCCAATACAACAGTATGCTTGATTATATATTTATGTCCTGTTCTCATTTTGGGTTAGATAATATATTTTTAATTTGATGTTGGTATCTAACCTGGCATAGAAAAGGCATTGAAGTAACCCTTAAATATTTCTCAGTTCATTATATTTTAATTATTTATTTATTTATTTATTTTATTTATTATTATTTATTTTAAGTTATTTATTATCATTTTAAGTTACAAACTTCCAATTTTCCTATCTTCAATTTTACATTGTAAGTACGATTTTAGGTTTAAAAAAAGGGCCATGATGTATATTTTCAACGTAGTTAGTATTCTAATACATGTTAATAAAAATTCAAAATGAGCACATGACATTACTATTACTACGCAGTTTTTATGCGTGTGCTCATTTTTCCACGAATTGTCTTATTTGTATTTGTATAGATCGCAGCGTGTATAAATGAAACTTCAGAAGAATTACTACGTGTTCTGAACTCACATGTGGAGAAATTTTCAGAAGGATTTGATATTAGTGGGTATGTATTTTTTTTATTTTTCGTTAGCCTTGCGTGTTTCCTATTTCTTCCAGTTTGAGACTTGTAGTATTCTTGTGGCTACCGCGTATTATTCAGTTGGTCGTGCAAAGTTTTGGCATTCATGTTGACTATGGAACCATTTCAAAACAAATCAATTGTAAAAAAATGTTATACTGTAGAATCAATTATATTCGCTGGGGTCAATATTTTGCGATCTGTAAATATAAAAACTCGTTTTCAGTTTTTATCATGATTTATTATTAATGCTTCCAAAAGTGTTATGGAAGTCATCACAATATCGCTGATGTGTATGATATCTCTATATTAACAATTACCCTGGATACATTTGATATCTCATAGTTACACGTTCCTTTTCTAATACATTTTGATTACTTTTGATTACACACGTGGCGGATGAAGCTAGCTAAACAGGAAGCACTTATCCTTCTGCAGCACCCGACCTCACACTTTGCTTTCGGATTGTGATTTGGACATGGATTAGTATGTATATTTTAAATCGTATTTGTTAATGTTTTGTAGTGTTGTCGATCGGTTTACACTGGATGCGTTTGCCTACTCCGGTTTTAACTACAAGGTGAATAGTTTGGAAGATGAAAATGCTCTCCTGTTCCAATTTATGAAAGCATTCAACCAATCAGCTGCCGCCGACAATCCAATTGCAGGATTAGCCAGTAAGTATTTATACAAATTTATGCGTCATTTCCGGTATAAATTTAAACAAAATTAAACTTTAATTTAACTTTGGCAACACTTAAGCAAGTTAATACAATTTAAAATTACGATAATTTATTGGCCGAGAATTCTGTGCAGTGGTATTATATAATGAAAATAAAGTGCAGTTAAACACCCAAATTGTTCATCCAGGTTAACTAAACTTTAGAGCATGCAACATTAAAAACCGAACCACTGGCTCATTGATGATTCAAAAGCGTGAACCACTAAGCCACACGACCAAATAATATATATTTGAGGTTTTTTTTAATATTTTTGATCTACAGTTTCATGACCACTATGATAGGTAATTATTTAAAAAAAGTATTGATTCATTTATTGATTGATTGATTAAATGATTTATTGATTTATTTATTTATGGTAATAGTATTTATTTGTTACAACCGCTTTTGATTAAGAGTTTCTTTGATTAAGTATTTTAAAGACAATTTATCCATTTTCTAAATCAACGTTTCATTTATTCAAGGGGTTTATGAAAGCCTTACACCGTTCCTTCAGATATTTGACAGAAGACATAAAGAGCTTCATGAACAACACTTGGAAAAGGTTCGGCTAGTGATAAAAGAGGAGAGAGCCAAGGTAAGGACACATAGATACATGTACATAACGAGAGAGAAAGAAGGGGAGGGGGCGTCCAACCCCAATCTCACTCTGTATTTTTCAACTAGATTTCAGTTTCCAATATTACCCAACAAAATGCAAATCAGATAAAAATAACTATAACAGAGTAAGATTTATTTGGGATCCTTGTGGCCAGTTGGTCTAACGCCTGAAGTCGGGAATCACACCGCCATTCAAATTTCACTTGGACAAATCATAGAGTTGTAGAGTTTGTTTGTCAGTTTCTCTTGCCAACAGTCGGTGGTTTCTACGATCACAATGATTTTCCTCTTCCAAACCTTAATATGAATGAAAAATATTGACTGAGACTACTATTTATTTTTTCCAGATATCAAAGGGTAAAGGAGTTGAGGGAAATTTGTTACATCAGCTGATTTCGAGATCCTTCAATGATAGAGATGATAACGGAGTGCTAATACAGAGATACCTAACTGATGAAGATATAGTCGGACATTTAAATGCTTTGATTGGAGGCGGCTTGGGAACAACTAATGCAGCTCTAGCGTTCGTCATCCATTTCCTTGCAATCAGACAAGATATTCAAGAAAGACTTTACTCTGAAATCACAGAATACTGTGGTCATAAAGTAAGTACAGCCAAGCCTCTCTATAAAGGCCACCTAGGGAACCAGTAAAAGTGGCCTCTATGAGCAGGTGGCCTTTATATACAGGTTCAAATAATATGAATAAAGTTGTGATACAGATACAGTTCTACTGACCTTTATAAGCAGATGACCCTAAAATAGAGGTGGCCTTCAAGGCAGGTTGGACTGTAAATTTCTTAAAATTTTAAACTTTTCTCGATTTCAGAAAATGTTAATTAATCAGTTAATTGTAACATCACAAATGTTTGCGAAGTTTAAATTTCGCTATATTTATGCCTAAATAATTGCCACAAAATTATTTAATGTCATCAAAAATTTACTTCCTCAGGCCAAAAAAAACCGAGATTTTTCCCACAGAACACCACTAGTGTTTTACCTAAGTTACAAAATTTATCCTAAGCAAATTAAATGACTCAACAATTTGTCATGCTAACATATGCCTGTTTTTGAAGATATATGTTTGACAAAAATAAATGTTCGTACATTAATAAATACGAATAACATTTTTTAATCAATTTTATAGGACGATCCAGATGTTGACGCAATTAGAAAAATGGAATACCTCGACATGGTTTTAGAAGAAACACTAAGACTCACGCCAGTGGCCCCAGGGTATGTCCATTAGATATATTTGACGTCATGGTGCAAAAACGCGAAAATTGAACTACGCGGTTATGTCTAAATTCCCTATACCGCGAAAATAAATACACGCGAAATTAAATACGTTTACAATATAGTAACTCGATTGTTTTTTAGCAAGATCCGTTCATTTTGAATTAATAAGATAGGATGTAGTTAATTTATTAATTTATTATTACGCGGTTATGTCTAAATTTCCTATACCGCGAAAATAAATACACGCGAAATTAAATACGTTTACAGTATATTAACTAGTTGTTTTTCAACAAGATCCGTTCATTTTGAATTAATAAGATAGGATGTAGTTAATTTATTGAAGTTGCTTTATCTTGATAACTACCTTATTCGTACGTTTAAAAAATCAAGATTTATATTTTTTATCAATTGCAGAACTGCAAGAATGTGTACTGACGATTGTGAAATAAATGGTGTTCAATTCAAGAAAGGCATGTTTATAAGAATAATGTGTGTTACATTATATGATGATGAAGAATATTTCCCACATCCAGACAAATTCATGCCAGAAAGGTAAATAATAGAATTCTGTCATATCCATATTTTCAATTTTATGAGGGCCTTTCGGAAGGGTTCGAACCCCGGCGTGGTCTGATCAAGACTCTGAAAAAAGTTGTGAGTATTCTTTTACCAGGCACTTGGCATTTAGAAATGAAAGTCAAGGAGTTCTCCGAAGATACCTTACAAATTTAAACCCATGTACCATGCCACATTAAGAAAATCATCCTGCACATTGCCCTGAGCGCACTACAAAAGTCATTTTTTCACTTCACTTATAGCTGGTGACGTCTTGATATATATAGCGTGAGGATTGTTAGCAAGGCTGTAATACGTCTAGTCATTCTTTATTGAATGTGATTACGTTTATTGAAGATTTTACGAAGACAGATTAGATTTTTGAAAATTTCCAATCAACCATGGAAACCACTTTATATACTTTTCCTATATTTACCTTTTCGGATGTGGCTCCATTGCTTCACAAACTAATAGCGTACTAATCACATTGATAAACCTATACAAGGTGTTTCTTTTATTTCGATTTATTTGTTTTTCATTTTTTATAATGTATTTTATATTTAATTCTTCTTCAAAATCAGTATATTAGTATAAAGATATATGCTTTGAAATTCACCTTTATTATTTCAGATTTCTGAAAAATGAAAGTTCAAAGAGAAATCCGTTTACTTTCTTACCATATGGACAAGGTCCAAGAATGTGTCCCGGTATAAAATATGCACACCTGTTAGTAAAGATTGCACTTGTCAAAATATTACAAAGGTACAGAATAGACAGATGTAGCCAAACAGTTGTAAGTATATTACACTTTTTTTAAATTTGAACCACAAAAATATTTATTTTATCAGTTACCTGCTGACCTTATTATATTACCTTTTCAGAGCACACGGCCTTGCTCCCCTGGTGGAAGTTTGCATGTCTAACCTAGTTTATCAGTTTCAATGTTTCTTTTTTGTTTCTAAATTGTGATTCGGATTTGGATTAGTATGTTTGTTTTTGATTACCTTACCTTATTCGCTTACCCTTTCCGAGCACACGGTCTCATTTTCCTGGTTGAAGTTCACATGTTTAATCTAGTTTGTCAGTTTCAAAGTTTTTACTTTACTTCTGGATTGTAATTTAGACTTGGATTAGTATCTTTTGTTTATAATTCCTATTATAACAATGCAAGTTGCTTACAAATAAATTCTTGACTCGGTATGTTACTTGCATAGACTTTTCAAGCCACTCAAACAGATTATGACCTTCATTACAATATTATTTATTAACGAGTGACTTTATTCCAGGTTGTCTGAATAGTTTTGTCGTCTCATAGTTCTTTGTTGCTTTATTACTACTTGTGATTACATAAAGGAGAGGGCGTGTGTAACTAATTACATATGTTGTTTACCCTTCCGGAGTAATCAAAAACAAACATACTGATCCATGTCCGAATCACAATCCAGAAGCAAAGTAAACACTTTGGAACTGACAAGTTAGGTTAGACATGTGAACTTCCACCGGGAAAGTGAGGCCGGGTGCTCCGGAAGGGTAAGCGCCTCCTGTTTAGCTAGCTATTTTGGCATGGATTAGTATGTTTTTGATTAAAAATGATTAGCAATTATTTGAGATCTAATTAAGTGTGGCACGTTAATCATGATATTGATTCCATTACCAATTACGTATGTTTTGTATCCGCGTGAATTTTCATTCTTGATAGGTTTGGTATTGTCAACCTTATGCAATTTAATAAATTCAAATTACATACAGCTTTTACTTAATTGATAAATAAAAACTAATTGCTTTTCTTTTAGGATCCATTACCTACAGCTTTACGGCCCATGTTAGTCCCAAAAGATGGGGTCCATGTGCAACTTTTGAAGAGATTTTGAATGGACTGAAACATAATCTTGGTACATTATAAACTGTCGACTCTGTTCCATGTTAATTTTGGCCAGTATTCAACACTGCCATTTAATTGCACCAGGATTTTTTGTTTCATTTCGCAAAATAAAACTTATCCCATTTGGAATGAATCTCGATTGAGCTTAATGACTCCATTATTACTTATACGCATGTTGATTTGAGAAGAAATTGTACGTTAAGTATAGGGCATATTTGATAATAGTTCGATTTGTCAAACTTGTCAAGCGTAATGATTTTAGCGAGGACAACAACCTAGTGCTTTGTTACACAGGATAAGCAGTGAATAATCAATTATCATTTTGAGCCATTTTGCGCCATACTATTACAACATAATTTCCATAGTGACGCTTTCTCATAGTAAAATGGACATACGGGTAAAACAACAGATTTGAATGATATTAAACAAAACTAAATTGAGAAGTTAGAAGATGTCGGACAAAACTTTATGACAAGAGCAATATTGCTCGAAAACTTTGTTTTTCATAGGACTCCTAAATTCTGTTAACGTTGTAACATCATAAAGACTTGAGCATTTCAAGATAATGATTTTTCAAATATCTAAAAAAAACTGAAATGTGATGTTTGAAAATGGACAACTATTATGAAACAAGTTCGAATATTGAGTGTTTTAAAATATTGTTTGAAATACTCGCGCTTCATTCGGAAGAGAGAAGACTTTTACTAGATGGTATCGTATATAATAAGTGATACAAGAACCATTTGTTTTAAAGTTTCGTTTATACCATAGGTTATTCATGTAAGTGCAATGCAATGAGTATTTTGTTGACAAATTATGATACAATACAGGTCTGTCGAAAGTTTAACACCGAGTTAACAGATTGTGCAGGATTAGCTGCTCCTTTTTGGTCCTTAACTTTATCGACAGCTGTTTTGTTTATTCTACCTGCAGATTTTCAGCCACCAGCTATCCAAATCTCCGTCACTAGATTTTTCTTTAGCTCCGTGTTAAACGTTTGACAGATCTATTTTGTACTTAAGTATAGATTCTTTGTATCTAACATTTAAATTTACTCAAAATAGACTGTGAATTAGCAATTAACCCACATGATGCCATCAAACAAATGTCCTACTGTAAATTCAGTACATTCAAGAAAACATGGTGGATTTCAGTATTGTCAAATTTTAATCTTGGATAACAAAATTTGAAATAAAATAGAATTTTGCTTAGTATTTATGATAAGAATTCGGAAATATTTAAATCAACATCTTAAATATAGTTTAATTCAAAGTATTAATTAAATGAATACTACCGAATCAAATATTTCCAATTTATAATTTTTGAATTTAAATGAATGCTACCGAATCAAATATTTCCAATTTATAATTTTTATAGAACAATTATACTATTGAACAGTTATTAGAATGAGGAATTGCGATCCAATCTACATTTTTTTGTTGCTGGTTCTGCTCATGCATTTTTATCTCAATATACATTATAGTGAAATCAGTTTTGTGTATGTTTTCGTTTTGTCATCCATTATTTTTATTTATTATTTTATTTGTTGTTACTGTTTTGTTTAATCCTCATTGAACCATCGTGCTACAGTTATAGCATAATCATCCCGTCCCGGTTAATATCAATTATAATCTTGTTATTTGTATATATAATTACTTTGTTTATCATATTGGTTGTTTCATTTTTCTCATTTTTAAAAAAGATGCATTTATTGTTTTCATATATTATGTATATCTGAAATAATAACTTTAAACATGTTACTAAGTGTTCTTTAATTATGACGTCACTATAGTTCTATTATGACGTCATAATTAACAAGGCTGTTAATTTTATTTGTATGTCATCATGTTCAAAGTAATATATATATATATATATATATATATATATATATATATATATATAATATAAAATCCGAAGATGGAGTTTTAGCGTCAAATTTTTCGATTTTCAAAGCCATGACTTTAACTCGGAATAATAATGAATCCACATTAATGGCATAGCTGGAAAGCTTGAACCGTCTCAACAGTGACGAATACATTTGCTAAAACTCCATCTCAGAATTTAGTTTTTTGAAGTATTTAGATACAGTATACGTGTGTGTGCGTGTGCGTGTGCTTGTGTGCGTGTGTGTGTCAAATATACTAAATTCCTATAATATTTGTAAGTATTTTAACAAAAGTCAGAATTTGTGTTGTATCGAGGGTTCTCAAAAGTATATTTGATTGCACTGTACTTTAGTTAAATTAGGCAGTTAAAATATTTAAATGACAATTTTTTATTTAACTAAACATTAACTCCATACCTAGAAACAAACCTTCTTGCCTTAAAGGCTACCTCTATATAAGGACCATTGCTTTTAAAGTTTAGCAAAATATTATTCCCATAGTTCTTTATTTTTAAACCTGTAGAAAAGGGCCACCTGGTCATAAAGGTCACATTTACTTTAACTAGTTCCTTTTATAGACATATGACTTTTTTAAATTCTATTTTGTAGCATTATTTTCAAATAAATTGCTGACAGTATTAAACGTAGAGCATTTTTTTCCAAACTGATTTTTTGTAAGGATTTTTTTATATATATATTATCAAATCGTATTAAAAATCTACCGAATATTGCTGATGCATCAAAGGTTTAAAAAATAGATTGTTAACCAAATATGTTGTTTAATTGCCATTATTATACAAGTAGAGATATTTTAGTAGGCGTATATGCTCTGATATTAACTGGAAATAATAATTATAGTATTGAGCTAGTTATATTAGCCTTAATGTATACATGGGTTTTTTTTAATTCTTATTTTATAAGAAATATATAACAATAGTTTATATATATTTTTTTGAAATGAATATAGTATACATGTACCAAATTGCAAACTCAAATTAGGTATGAAAGTGTATCAAGAAAACCCACGGTAATAAAATATCTAAATGGTGTAATAACACATAGTTCAATATACTTAGTTACAATGTAAACCACCTTTTTATGCAACTCAAGATTTTCAAAGCATATGCTAAATTCATCTTATATAAAAAATTAGTATCTTTTATATCATTCTACCTAGCTCCAATACACCGATATAAACATTATGAAAATATATTTTTGCTATATCGAAATTCTTGCCACCAGTTTTAAGAACTAAAATAGTATTAAATATGGCACATGTGATAAGTTTACTACCGAACATTTTGCTCGATCATGGTCATATAAAAATTTAAAAAAATGCCAGATCCTACATTTCAGTTTTGGGACTACGGTTTTGGCTCCTTGTAACTCAAATGGACTGTTGTCTTTTATAAGTAACAAACTCTATTTATAAATCTGATTTTGAGATTCAGATGATCAACTTGATTCCTTATATTCAAGATTCAAGAATTAAATGGACGTTAAATGACTTAATACTATTAAAGACTCAACAGTGACATAAAGTTACCCTAAATAGAGTCATATACAGTAGTCTTATATATATAGACATACAGTCCAACCTGCCTTAAAGGTCACCTCTATATAAGGGCCACCTGCTAATAAAGGATAGGATAATTTTATCCCAATTGTTCTTTATTTATATTATTTAAACCTGTAATTAAAGGCCACCTGCCTAGAAAGAGCACTGTTACTAGTTCCCTTGGGTGGCCTTTATAGACAGGTTTGACTGTAGGTCGTGACAATAATAATATTTCCATAATACATATTTCAAATTCATTACTTTTCTATATTTGATGATTATTGTTTTTTAAGGAACATAAGTATTATTCCTTACTACCGAATTTTAATTATTATAGGATATTTACTCCTTTGCTTAAATTATATAAGCACTTTTAATTTACTACATTGCAGTAAGATGCAAACAAGACAAGAAAACATATTTAAGTAAATATACAATATAGAAAATATATGACACCATAGTCAAATTAAGATAACATAACCATGTGTTTATAATAATTTATCATATCAAAAAGAAACACCAATCCATGTCCAAAGCCACAATTCCAAATCAAATTACTTGGAAATCAAGTTTAACTCGCGAACTTCCACCAGGGAAGTGAAAATTACTTTCCAAATAATTATAGCAATTTCACTTACAATTTGAGTATTTAAATGTTTATTTAATATATATTACTTTAAATTGATTTCTCTTGTTTCATTAATTTCTTTCTTTAGTTTATAATTTTAAAAAAATCTCTAATTATATTTATACAAAAGGCAAAATTTAGGAATCGGATAACGCGTTCATTGCTTACCGTTTCATTCTGTTGAACCCGGAAGTGAAAATCCACGCGATTAACTAAATTTAACAGTTTTCAAAGCCTTTACTGTGCGTTTAAGATGTTGTTGTTATTCATGAACCGGCATAATTTAACACGCTGGATCTTCCAACGATTTTCTCAAGGTTTCTGCGATCTTAAACATTCCTACTGGCAAAACTTATCTCTTAAACTTATAACTTAAAAACTTGCAGAAACGCGAGTTACTTGCTTTGGAATTCATGTAGTTTAGTTTTCTACTTTGGTTGTTTTTTATGAACGAAAATAACAATAATTGAATAAATAAGTTAAGGAATAAATAGACAGGAAAATGGAACGGTAATAACAGAAATCAAGATGGCGGTGAAATATTTTATTTTTGTTTTCTGATCATTGACATCTAATCATTTTTGTCACGGGCCAAGTTTACCTTTTATGAATAGGAACAAAAATTTCCAGATTAAGCCGTATTACTTCATATTTATTGTTTTCTTGGTTTGTGAAAGATTTCCATCTATTGTTTTCTGTGATCAATTATTGTGAGTTTTTTTTTAATCAAAACCCTTGTTGTCTAAATATACTGATAACATATAACAGACAGTTGTTTTCTCTTAGTAGAACCGTCCTGACGTAAGGTATTTTAAGCCTCAAACATAAGTCTTAATGTCCTTGGTTATACTTTGTTAATTTTAGTTTTGATTTTAGGTTTGTTTTTAGAATATAAATGTAAAGTGGTGTTTTTATTTACAATCGGTATTTCTATCCCGAGCTTAATAAGTAGGCAATGTCATTAAGTATGTAGTTCTATTCTTAGGTGTGAAAATATAAAACGACTCATTACGAAGAAATCGATAGATCTAGTAGAATTATATGTATTGTGTGTTAAAACTGACTCCTTCGTATTCATTACAGGTATCTAAAATTACCATAATCTAATCATTGAAGGTTGTATATCTGATGTTAATGTGGACATTGACTTTTTTTAATATCTAATTGTTATTCAAATACCATATTTCCTCTGCAGTATCATGTTCCAATTGGTTATCTGATATCAGACCTTAAACGACTCATCTTAATTTTGCTTGTTTGAATTTTAACCTACATTAAGGACATTCGGGTCATTTGGGATATTTTGTAACCAAGGAACTGACTGTCTGAAACTGGGGTTTATACTGAATAACGCGCTTACGTACGTTATTGTGTTTGATTAGCACGAAATTTGAAATTAAAGTTGGAATTGTTGGGAAATTGTTTATGTTTTTGTAAATTCCCAAATAAATTTATAAAACATTGTCGTGTACACCATGCATTTCCTTCGTAGGGCCATTCTATGACGTCACTCGTTTAAGCAGAAGCAGAAAGAAGTGACGTCATTTAAGAAAAAAGTAATAACATTTGGTCTCAAACATATTTTCTTATAAAACATCACGAATGTAAATATTACTTTATTAATACACCACAAAAAAGTTCCTTACCTTCGAGTCAATTATAAAGCTAATTACATAATAGTATTATACAAGTTTTAACATTAGACGGCCGTTTCGGAATACATTTCCTCATCATTTGCTTGGACCAAAATTATGAATCCAAAATTGTTGTCAAGATGTTGAAACGATACGCAGGGGACCAAATCATATTTTACCAAATTAGCTACGGAAATGCAAAGTTTTTTTAGCTAAATTTAGTAAAATATATATTTTGGTTCTTTGGGTATCTTTTCAAAATCTTGAAAACATATTTTGGTGCAAGCACTACTGATGAGGAATTGTATTTTGTAAATGCCGTCTATTGCTGTAAAATTAAAACTGGTATAAAATGTAATTGTTACAATACTGCATGTATATTCAAAGGGAGATCTATATACAGGAAGGTGTAAGATCAATACGTTATTTTTGTGGAATTTTTTGTTTGGCTAATTTTTGTAAACCCCTTGCTTTTATTTTTGAAGGAATTAATTAATTATTTTACCAATCTCATAAATTTAAAAACTATCTATGTATAATTTTTAAAATTTATTTTGATACAAATTTCTCCTCTTTCATTTTCAAAGTAATCCCAAATTGCACTATCAAAGTCTAATGTAAACCCATTTTTATTTTCATTAATCATTTACTTAATTGTCATGTTTCTAAATTTGTTTTGAAACAAAGGCACAAACTGGTATTTCATGCTACATGTTTTCAGTAGCATGGCAAGTTAATTAAAACTTATGAAAGACAGCTGCCTTGCTGTTAAATGAAATTCTTCATTTTCTCAACAAAGATTTTTTACATAATTTTTATATAGAATTAAACAAGCATGTTTTAACTGTATTATCATTCGTGCTAAAGCTTTTGTTTACATGTTTACTATAAATAAGGTATTGTTTATCTGACGTCATTGTGACGTACATGTACTTTGAACTTATATTCTGTGCAATATTAAAACTCAAGAGATTTTTCTTATGAAAGACACGTTCTTTTCGAACTCGAAATGCATTTTGACTTTATTTATTGTCCATTTTGTTTGTGTTATTTTTTTTTTAAAAATGTGCATAAATTAAATAGAATAAAAATGAGCTGTACACCATAATTTCAACTAACTGTATCAAGAATTAAAATATTTTTATTATATTTAGTTAGTGTTTCTGTTTAAATGATAACATAGTTAACATTGTATATGTATTTTTATGTACTTTCACTGTTTCAATATAATATTCAAAAGTTAAATACAGATTCAAGATGATTCTTTTGTTATTATTATTATTTATTTTTTAATCTGATTTTTTTTTAAAAAAAACAAGGTTAAGATGTTTCTTAGGATAACAAATTTTGGTAAAATAATGATCATCTTGAATTTTGAATTTCGATTTCTTCTCTTTAATCATTTTTTTTTAATTTTGCTTATCTTTTGTTTAATTTTAACACAGTTTTAAAATTACTGCCGTTTACACATTTTAAAAAAGGTGACGATTTTCAACTTTAAAATTCATATCTTTCTTATTATTATTATCATTATTATTGATTTTGTTTTCTTTCATTTGCTTAACTAAGGGCAACTCATTAAAAAAAAATAATGATTATTTTAAAATGAATTTGATATAATATAGGTTATTCTTGTCATTACAAGTGACCCACTTTAATTTTTTACCGATACAACACGAATGTTCTGTCTACAATATTAAGATATTTTGTTCCCGCAAAAACGGTAATTCCTAAGTATAATAGTGTTTTAGTCGATGTAATTGGCTACTAAGATGTTTATAATATATGTTAAATGATGCATTAAGTGAAAACCATACTTACAAGTTGCACAACCATTAAAAAACTACCTAAAATTTAAAGACATATGATGACTTGCAGAATCAACATAAAGGCATGATTCATATTATAATGATATAATTGATTTTGAGCTTGAAACTTTGTTAGTCGATTTCCATAAACCATATTTATTTAAATTGGTGCAATGGATTCGAGAATCACGCTCCGCTCCGGATGTTTTCACTAATAATTAGGCGATCAGTTTTAGGATGTCAAATACGGAAAATGACCTAACTTCGCCAAGCGAACTGACACATTACGCTAGGATTTGTCTGAATGTGCCGCAGGGGCACAATAATCAGTTTGGTCAATGTTCCCCTTTTGGAATATTTTCACCCTAGACTTAGAAGATGGTTTTTTTTGATGCATCAACAAAATATACTTTGTTATTTAAAATATAAACTAACATTATTTGTTATAAATATGTATCAAATATTGCCGGAGTTGTTAAATGTAAACATACAGATAAAAAACTATTTAATAAAAACATGTTTTTGTGTTTCTGTCAAGTCCATTCTAAGTTGAAAGCATAGTGATGACCGTATTGAAATGGAATATTGTCTTATGCTTACTTATCGTTTTTTATCCCACTCAATACAGTACAGTTGAATATTAGCGTAGAAAACTAGTCGTGTTTTGGGCCGAGATATAAATTGCTTATGCGGTCATGACATATCGCTATAAAACTGAAATCATTTTCAACTGGAAGTGTAATTGTGACAAGCACAATGACGAATTTCTACCATTTCCCCAATTTTTGTTTGAATTGGAAAGAGAGATTGAACACAACTTTAGATACTTGTTTCTATGGTAACGGCAGCCATAGCACATGATTGATACGTTGTTGTTATAAAGTTTTATTGAGGTTGGGTGAGGCATATATGAAAAAGAGGGATCAAGAATGCGAAAAGTGAAATAAATAATAAGAAGAGAGAGAGAGAAGCGGAGAAAGTGTGATGGGATATAGGCATGCTGATGGGTACTGTAACTGTCTTTTGAAGTCACAGCTTGTGGGTTCGAACCTTACTCGGAACCCAGAAAAGTGTCTAAAATGATTTTCATCCCCTGCCATTACCAGCGCTGAAAAAAACCTCATAATAAATTAGAGTAGATTTTTGAAAGAGACTCAAAACCGAGATATTTGTCTCAGTGCACATTGAAGAGAGTGTTCAAAGAGAGTAGATCTTTTGTGGCTGCTACGGACGACGCTTACGAGAGATTGGAACAGACTTAGCAATGTAAGAAAAGAGTTAGGAACACAGAGACGAAAATGAAATCAATGTGATGTTCTGTCAGTTCTGTTAGTTCAATCTATGATGGGAAATCTGGGATGAGGTTCAGAAATTCTGTAAAAGTTTGTATTAAAAACAATATCAAACTCAGTACAGATATAACCAACAATTTTGACATGTACGCTGCGGATTTCCTGGACTCACTAACCTGGTTGAAGTTAATGTGTTTGAACTTTATTTTCAAAGTGTTTGCTTTGATTTTCGGATTGCAATTTGGGCATGAACCAGGAAACAAGCAAATGCTAGAATATAATAAACAAGGGAAATAATAAATGTCCGAATCACAATCCAGAAGCAAAGTAAAAACTTGACAAATCAGGTTAGACACGTTAACTTCCGCCAGGGAAGGGAGGCGGGGTGTTTCGTAAGGATAAGCACCTCCTGTTTAGCTAGCTACTACCGCCACGTGTGTAATCAAATTTGTTTGAAAGGAACATGGAACTATGAGACGTCAAAAATGTCTAGGACAAAGAGACATCATACTTATCAACAATACTTGAACGACGGCCATAAAACTTTTTGAAGGCCTTTATACGGGAAATGTCCCGGCGCAAAGCGCCGGGAATTTCCCGTCTATATATAGGTAACACGTATGTATTATGACGTCATAGAAAATTGTGGAAAAATTCTATAGACCGTACGTCCAAATCATTTGACGCCGCGCGTGCACCACTTTTCTCAAAGGCCATTGAAGGGGTCAAATCGACAGGAAGTGAGCTCCATATGGGGGGAAATCTCGCCCGTCTCGTACATCAGAATGAAACCAAGAAACGATTATCGTGAAAATAATTCATTGAAACAAGTAATAATTTAAATAGGTTGATCGAATACCAAATATTTACGTTTCTTTCGCCATTCTGGCTGATCTCCAAGTGTAGCGTTTCAAAATTCGCGATGACGTGTTTTCTTTTGATCGGGTCAAAGTTCAATTCAGATCGATAACCACTGTAAGCCAATCAGCGACCGACTTTCCCACGTGTATCAACCATGATCACACAGTATACAATGCGGGAAGATACAAAATTTGCCGATTTCAAGTTAGAAATCGATAACCATAGTTACCTGACACAAAACTGTTACGAGGTTAGCATAACCACAGTATACGACTTCTACGGTAACTCTTTTTCACATATAATTACCTAATTGAATAAAAATTTTGAGTGCATCTGTGACCCTCGCTGAATGCAGTGTAAACAAAAATGGCGTTCGTCAGGACGTTTTCACAAACGATCGATTTTTAAGAAAAATAATAAAATGCGTTTTTCAAAAGAATTAATTAACAGTTCGTCCCAATAATTATTTTTATGAAAATACAGATAAAATTTATTGAATTTATTCTGAATTTAATGTAAATATTGACAAATCCTCTTGTTTGTTTACATGTGATATCATGATCAGCTGATCGGGCTGGACCAGGTGCTGACTAGAACTGACCTCAATTACAATGACTGCACTCATCAAAAATCTAACTTGGACATAACTGATGAGGAAACTGTACATGTTGTGCAATGAGATGGACCGCTGTCCCAAAAAGTTGTGATGAAAATAACAACAATAAAACATTCATGTTGAGTTTAGCAGCTGACTGTAGTTGTGATCCACTTAGGTAAGGTCTGAATTGACTCCTTGAAAACCTCCAGGGATGGCGACTGGACTACCAAGCTGGCAGGGGATTTCAATAATTTAGTTCTCGGAATGATTATAAAAATTTTAACTAGGGTAAAATCAACATTACCTTCTTCAATATCCCAGACTTGGTTCTCGAAAAAAAGTTGATATAAGTGAATAAATGCCAATTTCCACTCCATCATCCACATAAGCAACCATTTCAATATAAATCTTAAAGCACCATCTTTGTAGTATATCATCCCAGAATGTTTCATTTCAATTTAGGTGAATAATGAATAATCTTGACTGGGGTAAAAAAAAACCTCCAACCCACCATCCTAGAATTAACCGTCTCGATATAAGTGAAAAAGCATTTTCAACTCTCCGGGGCTGGGGCTCTTCATGCAGTGAAACTTAAAGGGGCTGGGCTAAAATTAACATTATTTCGGTACAAGCCTGTCAAGTTTTAATCATATCATTTGTCAATTGCAATGGTCTGTGCTTTAGAAAATTCTCATCATGGTACTATATACCTGTGAATGTTGAAGGTGTAAGAGGAGCTTACCCTCATACCACTGTATTAATATCGGGTTGTGGGTTAAAGGTGTTGCCTAACAGAGTCACAGACAAGCATTCCACTCCCAATTAATATAATCCTATAACCAGTCGATAATCTATCCTTTCAGCCAAATGTGGCTTGCAAAATAACTCAAATTTTGAAGTATTGTCATGTATAACACAAGTCAGGTTGGAACCAAAAACCTTCCACTCTCCTGGAGGATGCTATACCGGTGTAGATAGCTAACAGAAGGTGCTAACCCTTCCAGAAAACTCGGTCTCACTTCCCTAGTGGAAGTTCGCGTGTTTAACCTACATTGTCAGTTCCAAAGTTTTTTTTTACTTTACTCCCGGATTGTGATTTGGACATGGATAAGTATGTTTGTTTTTCATTGGTATAACTGCTTCATTAATTGAATGGGGCAATCTTGAACTGTGATATGATACACATCTTGTTTTAAGAAACAGGAGTAGTTATTTATGCAATCATAAATCAGTAGATTAAACTATTCACATGGTATGGTAAAAGGTGATTTAAGATGAGAAGACATTACAACGTGAGAATGTCGTGGTATGGATTAGTATATTCACTATATTGGGTAATTGAATAGCCTTTTGTGTCCCTAGAAAGATCATACTAAAACTCAGTTCTTTGTGACAGAACATGATTGAAAGAATCGGCGGTAGTTAACTATAGTCAGTCCCACTAGTATTTGGTGTGGAAGCGCGTGGCCTAGTGGTTAAGGCGTTGGACTCATGATTCGAAGGTCGTGGGTTCGATCCCTGGACCGGGCGATGTGTTGTTTCCTTGAGCAAGACACTTAATTTCACGTTGTTCCAGTTCACTCGGCTGAAAAATAAATGAGTACCAGCAAAATGCTGGGGGTTAATCCTGCGTCCGGCGTCCCATTCAGGGGAGAGTCTTGTACTCTCAGTCGCTTAACGCCACCGAAACCGGGATAAGCTCCGGCCTGATGGGCTTAATGGCTCGGGACAGACTTTAACTTTAACTAGTATTTGGTGAGACAAAATAATGTGTGCCACCCCTGTGTGTGTGTGTGTGTGTGTGTGTGTGTGTGTGTGTGTGTGTGCACAATAACCCGATAATAAATTTAAACATTTCCCGGGATAGGCAATGCCTATTTTCATATTAAGCCTAGGGTTGCAATACCCCCGAGTCAATAATTAATTTGTAAGCAGCCTATCTCGTTGTACAAAATCATCTTCTTCTTATGCTTGTGATACTGGGGAGGTACATAGACCACTGACAAGACTCCATCCAATCTAGTACTGTTCTGTGCTAGTCTGACCAGATCTTGCCATGTGTTGCCCTTTTTGTCCAATTCTGATTGCTGGTTTCTCCGCCAGTTGTTTATTGGCCTGCCTACTTTTATTTTCCCTCGATGGTTCCACTGCAACGCTTGTTAATGTAGCTAAATAGAAATTTCAGTAGACTTTTGAAAGGACATTGTATATAAATAATTGAGTAGGAAAGATGACAAACGTTTGATAGACCAATACCTCAGGTTAAACGTTAACCAAATGGCTTCAAATGTAGGGCATTGGTCGCAAAGTCATCTAGAGTTGTTTTTTTTTTTAATTTCGTTTGTAATTTTCTCCCAGTATTCGGATTATCCACCCTACAATTTTACTTAGTTCGATTTTGTTCTGGTTTGTCACCATGGAATCTTCAATACACCAGCATACCAAATTGATTCACCAAGCACTCTTCATTTAAAAATGGAAGTCACCATTCTGTCGAATGAGAACTTTCGATAAACGAGCCCCCTCGTCACGGTAGGCATGGCACGATAAAGAACCCTGCTGTACAATTCCATCAACACAATGCAAAGGCACTTTCTCCTATAAATGGCGATGTATAAGTGTAATGTTTTTATTGGGGCGTTAGATACTATTACTCAAGCATACTGGGTGAGTGAATAGACACGCCGTCTAGTCTACAAGTTCATAAGTATTGTAGGTGGTGTCAACAATCATTGCAGAACTAGTGGCTTTAATATGAGTGAAAGTAATACTACTTGGTCATATTGTTAATGAGAATGATGCCTCTGAATGCAAAGTTAAGTTAGATATATTTGACGTCCAATAATACGATGTTCCTTCCATTTGCCAATTTTGATTACAAACGTGACAAGTGTAGCTAGCTAAACAGGAGGTGGTTACTTTTCCGGAGCACCCAGCCTAACTTCGCTGACGAAAGTTCACGTGTGTTAATCTAATTTGCCGGCTTCAAAGTTTTTACTTTGCTTTGAGATCTCCGTTTGGACATGGGTTGGTATGTTTGTTTTTGATTTTTCATGATATAGTGGTTGTACGGATTATCTTTTAGTTAGATTGTTATCGGTATTTTAATGGGGAGACTTTCTGACTTATGTTGTTTGTGCTGCAATTTTTGTTGATGTTTTAGCTCACGTTGTTGTTGATATTGTGCCGTTATTACTGTTGTTCTTAATGTTGTTGTGTTGTTGGTATTGTTGTTGTGTTGATGAAGTTGATTTTGTTAGTGCCACTGTTGATCATGTTGTTAGTTCTTTTGTTGTGTTTGTATTTTTGTTGAGTATGTTCCAATTGTATATGATATTTTTGTTCATTTTTTGTATTATCATTGTTGTTGATTATGTTTTTGATGATGATGATGATGATGATGATGATGTTGTTGTTGTTGTTGTTGTTTTTTTTTAATGCTGTTAATGATGTTGTTTTTTTTGTTAGTATTTTGATTATATTCCAATTGTAACCCTTTATTATTATTTTTTATATTACCATTGATGTTGTTTATGTTTTTGATGATGATGATGATGATGATGATGATGATGATGATGATGATGATGATGATGATGATGATGATGATGGTGACGATGTTGTTGTTGTTGTTGTTTTATGCTGTTGATGTTTTTTTTTTTTTTTACATTCGTAAAACCAACCCACTTACACTATATGCACTATAAACTGAGATAAACATTAAGTGGGAAGGAAAAGATCGATGTATTAAAGATGTTTGTAAGATGTTTCTGAGAAAGATGGGATGAGTTTAGTTTTAAAATTAGGTCATGTTTAGAACTGAAATGCCCTAGTGACATCTTAACTGTAACACACAAAAAATTATCAGACATACTTTACAACTGCGCAATTGGAACGTCGTAAAAACAAATAAATAAATTTAAAAAACCAAACAAATTCCCCAAATGAAAAACACCAGTACCATTATTTACTTGTGTAAACATGTGTCAAAACAGCTAAATGATAAACGTTTAAAATTGAAACGTGGAGTTTTTAACAATTTTAAGATAACAGTTACACATAAATTTTGAATAAAATGGAAAACAAAATTACAAAATGGTTTGTTGAAATGGGTTTTTCACATACAAAATAAAAAAAAATTGAAAAAAAAGTACAAAATGGTTTTTTAAATTAAAGATTTCCACATACCAAATGTAACAGAAATTTTGAAAAATTTGAAGTACAAAATTATGAGTTGAAATAATTTTTCCACATACGAAATGAAAAACAGAAATTTTGAAAAAATAAAAGTACAAAATGGTTGGTCAAATAAGGTTTTTCCACACACCATTAATAGTACAAAATGTTGAGTTAAATGGGTTTTCAACGTAAAAAACGCAACATGGAAAGTTTGAACAAAGGGTCGCTAAAATAAAATGTTTAACATACGGCGAACCGTTAAATAAAGATTTAAAAAATAAAAATATAAATAATTTCTAAAATTAGGTTTTCCACATACGAAACGCAAAACAGAAATTTGGACCGATACTTAAAAAACTCAAACACAGAAATTTTGGGGAAAAAAATAAAATTTAGGGAAAAACATCTGAAAAATAAAATTACAAATGAAGTATTCCACAAACAAACCGTAACTCAATGAATTTGATGTAATAAAATTACAAAATGATAAGTTAAATAAATAATTATTAAGAGTACAAAACGCATACGGTTAGTGCAATTTATGTTTCCAATATACGCATCATAAAACAGAGATTCTGGGAGAAAATCAAAAAATTAAATAAATAAAAGAACCGTAAAACACAGATATTTTGAAACATAACAGTACATATGGTTAATAAAATTAAGTTTTTTTCACAAACGAATTGTAATCAAGCGCTAGAGATAAAACTCAGTCTGACAATTTTAAAGCTTTATTTATTTACGAACAGTCACAGGCGTCATTTTAATCTACTTCCATAGCCAATATATTGAACCAAATATAATAAAAGAGATTGTTTTTTGGTTTTTTTTTTCAAATTTTACAAGCAGTACATTAATTGTTAAAAGTACAAATCTAGTTTCATTTTCGATATGTTGAACTTGGTAAAGTGCTTAGATACGGCGGCCTATCAGTACCCTATGTTTAAAAAAATAACGCATATCATTTTCCTAATAACTCATTCCAAACACGTAATATAACGCGTTAACATTTCAAAAGCATTAAAAAGCATAACCAATGGTTAATAACGCATTTCAAACACGTGTGGCGTATACACATTACGATATTCAGCATCTCAAACACGTTATAGAGCATGCGATATTACGCATTTCAAACACGTTATGGTGCATACCCATTACGATATTACGCATTTCAAACACGTTATGGTGCATACCCATTACGATATTACGCATTTCAAACACATTATGGTGCATACCCATAACTATATAACGCATCTCAAGCACGTTATAGAGCATGCGATATTACGCATTTCAAACACGTTATAGCGCATGCGATATTACGTATTTCAAACACCTTATGGTGCATACGATATTACGCATCTCAAACACGTTATAACACATGCGATATTACACATCTCAAACACGTTATAGCGCATGCGATATTACGTATTTCAAACACCTTATGGTGCATACGATATTACGCATCTCAAACACGTTATCGTGCATACTCATAACTATATTACGCACCTCAAACACGTTATAGCGCATGCGATATTACGCATTTGAAACACGTTATGGTGCATACCCATTACTATATTACGCATCTCAAACACGTTATCGTGCATACCAATTACGATATTACACATCTCAAACACGTGATAGCGCATGCGATATTTCGCATTTCAAACACGTTATGGTGCATACCCATTACGATATTACGCATTTCAAACACGTGATAGCGCATGCGATATTACGCTTTTCAAACACGTTATGGTGCATACCCATTACTATATTACGCATTTCAAACACGTTATAGCGCATGCGATATTACGCATTTTAAACACGTTATGGTGCATACCCTTTACGATATTACACATTTAAAACACGTTATAGTGCATACTAATTACGATATTACGCATTTCAATTACGTTATAGCGCATGCGATATTACGCACTTTAAACACGTTACGGTGCAAACCCTTTACGATATTACACATTTAAAACACGTTATAGCCTATGCAATATAACGCATTTCAAAATCGTTATGGTGCATATCCATCACGATATTACGCATTTCAAGCACGTTATAGCGCATGCGATATTACGTATTTCAAACACGTTATAGCGCATACCTTTTACGTAATTACGCATATCAAACACTTGATAACATGTTTGAAATATATAAATAAGTACTTTTAACGTTTATAATTTCTTGTTCTTTTGTTTTCGCGGTACAGGGAATTTAGACATATCCGCGTAGATAATTTTCGCGTTTTTGAAAATGCACTATAACACAATAAGCATTATATAATTGTATGTTCGGTATCGGTATAAATTTTCGCGCAAAACAAACGCGAATAAGGCGAAATTTACTACACCGCGAAAATAAAGACGTTTACAGTATTCGAAATGTGTTTTTACGTATTTTTTTTTCGTATGACCCCCAAAGGTTTTCGTACTTTAAAATAATTTTCAAATACCAACGGTAAAATACGGGCAGCATAAATTTCCCATTGTCCTATTTCCAATTTCATCGAAATCCGTAGTGTTCTTGAAAATATTTATTTTCCCTCTAAAGTAAAAGTTAAAAAAAAACCTCTAAAAGTACAAAGTGCTTGATGAATCTAAACAGAATATGATTGCTAATCTGCGATAATCTTAAATCATACAAACATCTGTTTCCCCCAAAAGAAAAACAAATGGATATAATGTTTGTGATAAGGCGGGTTTAACGGCACTATTAGATTAACACGACCCAAATTATAATACAGACCCGTCAAAAGTTTAACACTAAACTAACAAAATGGAGTCGGAACTCGGTTGTCAAGTGGACGAAAATTGGATACTTAGTTAAATTTTGTGAAATGTATTTTTCACCTTAGATATTATTTCACACCCTTGGAAAAAATCGATTTCACAAATTTGGTCCAAGCACTACTGATGAGTAATTGTATTCCGGAACGGCTGTCTAGTGCTGTAGAATTGACAATGGTATAAAATCAATGGCTAGTGACTGCCGATAGATAGCTTACAGCGTCGAAATCCTGTCATTATATAGCTAACGAGGGGCATAGTTGCCGATTCGACAAGAGTTCGTTAGCTGAGTGTTAAACTTTCGACAGGTCTGTACTGTATTTTAAGGTACCTCGAAATACTTTTATCAACATGACGTCTTACACATGACCACGGTGACCGAGTGGTTAAACCGCTAGCCTTCATTGAAAAAATGCCTCATACCTATCCTCTGGGTTAGACACTCGAGTGAGAAAGGATTGATAGATTGATTGATTGATTGATTGATTGATTTGATTGATTGATTGATTGATTGATTGATTGATTGATTGATTGATTGATTGATTGATTGATTGATTGATTGATTGATTGATTGATTGATTGATTGATGTTTCACGTCAGTTGATAATTTTTCACATATATCGCAACGTCACCGGTGAAACATCATCGAAACTATAGGTGAAGTGGCAGAACTTTAACCTATGTATTGCATTCAGGTCGATGTGCATGGTTAGGTCTTAAAAGTGCAACGCCTTTCGTAAAACGGAGCATCGGGTTTTTATATCCCCGTAACTTTCATTTCTAAATATTGAATGCTTGGTCAAAACACAAAATCCTATTTTCAAGCCTTGATCAAGACTTCTAATCAGGGTTCGAACTTACGACCTTTCAAATATCTCCGATGAGAATGTATGTTTCCTTGTTGTAGGCCTTTGCTGATTGGCGCTGTACCAGCATAATGGCCTGTTATATTTATCGATGCCATTGCAGGCGAATTTGCTAGCCCCTTAAAGATCGTCATAAGTACGCTATACTCACAATGCAGACGAGAAACATAAATAAGCCGATCACATGAGCGTGTGTATAGATCAATCTCTGTCATTATTAAAAAAACATCGGCGTCACCAATACCTGAAAAATGTCTGATGTGATTTGTCTACATATAGAGTTTATTGGACATTGTATCCCTTCACTTGCTGGGAGGCCGTGGTGGCCTAATGGATAAAACGTCAATCTACAAATCCAGGGTCTCTCACTGCTATGAGTTCTAGTCACGCTCAGACTACATGTGGGAAAGTGAATTTTCCTTGCAGTTGGCCTTTACTGGTTCTAACCGGTGTCGGTATAATGTGTCTGGGGGGTGAACGCTTGTCTGCGGCGTATTGACTCTGTGAGCTAGCACCTTAAGGTCACCCGGAGTGCGCGCTGGTACACAGCAGACCATAAAGCAAACTCACACTTTACATGCATAGACGAACTTATTCATAGATTAACCCATAGAGATCAATAAAGTACATGTTGTTCTTTTCGCGAATAGCTGAAAAATTGCTGATGCGACGTTAAGCAATAACAACAACAACAACAACAACAACAACAACAGCAATAACAACACCGATTGAACTGCTTATCATATAGTGCAGACCTGTCGAAAGTTTTACAATGAACCAATGAAAAGGAAACGAAGCTCGACCGCTCCAGATAGGGATAGCGAGTTACAAAAAAGCTGCCGAAAGATGAAAAGCAGATATATACCGATTTGTCATCAGCTTTTCTCTGTATAAACATATACTTTAACTCAGACTTTGAGTGTTAGCAAAGTTTCCCGTGTATCGTAATGTCACCAGGGTTCAGTTGTTTGAAGCCTGATTTGTTAAATCATTTGATTAGTCAGAATTTGAATGTTACATAATTTCAGATATATTAGAAATGTGAACTTAATGTTGAAATGTTGAAAATGAATGAAAATTCCATCAAACTAAAGAAATTTGTTATAACTGTACAACGAAGTAGGCTGCTTGCAAATAAATTGTTGACTCGTGGATATTGCAAGCCTAGGCTTATCAAGGCCCTCAAAAAGTTTTATGGCCGTCATCACAGTATTGTTGATAAGTTTAATGTCTCTGTGTCCAGGATTGCCCTGAATATATTTGACGTCTCATAGTTCCATGTTCCTTTCACACAATTTTGATTACACACGTGGCGGGTGTAGCTAGCTAAACAGGAGGTGCTTACCCTTCCGGAGCAACCGGTCTCACTTCCATGGTGGAATTCCACGTATCTAACCTAACTTGTCAGTTCCAAAGTGTTTACTTTGCTTCTGGATTGTGATTCGGACATGGATTAGTATGTTTGTTTTTGATTATAAAACTAAAGATTCAATAAAGATATTTTGATTTTATTCATGTTTTAATTTCTGCCAATCATTGATTAAACTAATCAAGCTTCGAAAAACTGGGTCCTGGTATTTATCGCAGTGAAGTTTCAACCAGGCCAGTTGTTGATTCCTCTTAGATCCGAAAATAACTATCTGATCAGTTGTTATTGCATAGTATAAAAAAGTCAAGAGATGCAATGCAGTTTTGACCATGGTCAGTTACATTTGATTTCTCAACGTACCTGTAAAACATAGTTCATTCGTCTTATATCTGGTCGTCACCAGCTTTAGTTTTCGACATAATTAAGCGAGCGCTTTTGAATATTCGACCACAGACGCGTTCATCTAAGTACGCAAGCACTTTACACTTCTAAGTCGTCGGGAATCTGTTAATAAATATAATCAGATTTATCAATTAATGTAGTGTGTGTGGTTTCTAAAATATTATATCTGCATTACAATCAGCTAAAACGGATCTATGTGTAAATATTATTATTCTTATTAGTGCGTTATATACATATATAAATAATATGCAAACAGGCAAAAAAGATTGACCTGTCCCCTTGACCTTTCATTTGGAATATTCATATAGAATGGTCCATTAAACGGATGGGTAGTGTTAGGATTCACAAATGTTATATACATCCGTGACTTCATACGTGTTCTCATTATGAAGGGTAAATTGACACCTGTACCCCTTATATATTAATGTACTGCTCCATAATAAATATTTAAAATTTAAGGTCAAGCGGACAGGTCAATGTTGTCCGCCTATACAAGTTATTGTCCTCTAATCAGGAAATATGATCAGGCATGTTGGCACTTGACCATGTGTCGGGGTCGGTGACCTTTCGGTTTTAAAGTACAAGAGACATTGTACTTTACTTTTACAATACAGACCTGTCCAAAAGTGTAAAACTGATCTGACGACGAGAAATCGAAGCTTGGCTGCCGAGGGATCGAGATATAGGTAGTTAATACAACTGTTACAATACAGACCTGTCCAAAAGTTTAAAACTGAGCTGACAACGAAGAGTCGAAGCTTGGCTGCCGAGGGATCGAGATATAGGTAGCTAATACAACTGTTACAATACAGACCTGTCCAAAAGATTACAATTGAGCTGACGAAGAAGATTCGAAGCTCGGTTGTCGAGTGGCCAAGAGACCGAAAAGCCGCCGAAAAAGTGCATGCATATAGCAGACCTGTCCAAGGTTATTACTGATCTGACGAAAAAGGATCGAAACTTAGCTGCCGAGTGGCCAAACTATGGAAAACTAATGACCGAAATGTTGCCGAAAAGATACATGCATGTAACAAACTTGTCGAATGTTTAATACTGAACTGACGAAAAAGGATCGGAAATTGACTGCCGAGTGTGACCAAGATAAGGGTAGCTAGCATGTGACCGAAAACCTGTTGAAAAGGTGTATACATATAACATCATAAAATAGACTTTATGTACAGTCAAATCTGTCTATAAAGGCCACCAAAGGGAACCAGTAAAAGTGGCCTTTATGAGCAGGTGGCCTTTATATACAGGTTCAAATAATATGAATAAAGAGTAATTGCGATACAATTCTACTGGCCTTTATAACCAGGTGGCCCTTATATAGAAGTGACCTTAAAGCAGATTGAACTGTATATCAATTGTTCCATGTATAGCATATGCTAGGTGGTAGATTTGGTTATTATTTGAACGGAATTTGATTAAATGTGGTTTTACGTCTTAGTCAAGACTGTGTCCCCTATATCGAGACGCCACAAGCTATACCTGAAGTGAGAAAACAATTTATTTTTACACTGCGATCAGGTTAAGGGGCAGGAATGTTTCTTGGGTCGTGACAATGGGCATCTGTTTTAATGTCTCTTTAAAAGGAGCTCGTGACATTCATTTATAAATGCCGAGTGATTGGCCAGACCCAACCGGGGTTCGAACTTAACCACGGTATCCAACATACGAAGCGAACATTGTACCAACTGAGCTATCGTAGTGCTCGCACGAAATTTAGAAGGATATTTCAAATTAAAACCTTCACAATGTCGAATCAAGCGGTTTTGAAAAGATTGGACTTTTTATAAATGTCGAACTATATTGCAATGGTAAAGATTTAGTTTTGCCAAACAAGGGTTAAAATGGCAGAGCGTATTTGTCAAAACTAAATTATATCGATCCGGACTGAGTTAAAGCTTAAAACCGCAAAAATAATAAACATTATGAATTAATTCGTTTAATGAAATTATTAATCAAATTCATCTACTTTCGTAAATTTTCACTCATTTTCGTGTCAGCTGTGTTTTTGCGGCGATTATTTCAAGTTCGTCAAAAAATTTGTTATTACTGCGGTAGCTCAGTTGGCAGAGTGTTCGTTCTGTCAGCGGGAGGTTGTGGGTTCTAAATCAGACCAGTAATGACCCAAAACTTAAACGTGGGTTGTGACTGTTCTTTAATTTCGCCAAACACTCGGCATTACGAAATGAAAATTAAAATAAACGAGGTCCCGTGTCACGATGCATATCTGAAGTACGTTACTTATTCAAAATTGCAGCGTTCAACATTGAATAAGTAAACAGTTACTTATTCAACATTCGCAAATATTTTCGTTTCATTTATAAAACATCAAATACAACAAATTTTATCACATTTCACGATTAAGTGTCAATACCAAGTATGGTTACCCCCAGTGCCACGGAACACATTGGCTTAAAGCTTCAATGTAAGCCCATACCATTATACAGTGTATTTCATATAGACGGAAAGTAAAGAGCCTGAGCAAAGTGAAGCTTTCACTGTGCTCGGAATTTCGAAATATCATTTTGTACTACTATGCTTAGGCAATGTCACTACCAAGTATGGCTACCCCCAGTGCCTCGGAACACATTGGCTTAAAGCTTCAATGTAAGCCCATACCATTATACAGTGTATTTCATATAGACGGAAAGTAAAGAGCCTGAGCAAAGTGAAGCTTTCACTGTGCTCGGAATTTCGAAATATCATTTTGTACTACTATGCTTAGGCAATGTCACTACCAAGTATGGTTACCCCCAGTGCCTCGGAACACATTGGCTTAAAACTTCAATGTAATCATTTTTGAGTTTCAAAATAGACCGCGGAAATGTTCTTTTAGTTTCGTATTTATCGTGTTTATTAAAATGTGATAGTTGAATCTGCTATGTTTTGCTACATTTAAGATATTATTCTATTGTATTTAAGAAGCATTTCTTTAAAATACAAATGATGAAAGTAATAGCCCCATGTAAGTTGTCATAGACATTTTTGTTTAGTAATTTTGTGGTTAGACCGTGGACGAAAATCCGAAACTGTGGACAAATGTACGAACTTGTGGACAAAAATACGAACGTGTGACAAAAATACGAAACTATGGACAAAAATACAAATATATTTATTCTTAACTTTCGATTTGCTGTGTCAATTTTTCTTTTGTTTTATGAAAAAAACACTATTCTGATATCAATCTATTTAATTACTTTCGGAACAATTGTCCCTATTATTTGTTTTTGATTATCTGTAGTGACATTGTCCATTTTTAGGGTTATAAAAATAATTTTTAAAAAAACCTGTTATAAAGATAGAAAAAAATGCACAGTGGAAGTTTAAGTTTGACTGCCCAGAGCCCTTGCCTTTCGATTATATCAAGTTTTGATATGTTACTTTCGGAACGTATGTTCTGAGGGTCTCAGTTCTATTTCGTTGATTTTCACAAATGTGATCTAGATCAGTTTCTATTCTATAGTGACAATGCCCATATAAGGTGTTACAATATGTCATTTCAAAAATTACCAAAGAGTGAAAGTTTCATTTTCCCCGACTATTTTACTTTATGCATATTCCAAGGGCTTAGATCGATGAGATCCATGTAGTGGAGCAGATAAAAGCCATTTTTGAGAAAAATCGTGCAAATGATGATACAAGCATCAAATTTGGCACAATTGACCTCAAAGGGCTACTGATCAAATCTACCCGATTGGCCATTTGAAATTCCAAGATGGCGGCCATTTTTCAAGATGGCCGCCAAAAGATTATGTTTTGCTTAGAAATATTTGTAGATGCCCAATTTGCATGATCTAAGTGTGGATTCCTATGTTTTCAGAGGGCTACTGATCAAATCTATCCGATTAACCAATTTAAAATTCAAGATGGCAACCATTTTTCAAGATGGTCGCCATAAAAGTCGTCCGAACTAATGTTTTGCTTGGAAATATTTGTAGTTGTCCAAATTGCGTGATCTAAGTGTTGATTCCTATGTTTTCACTGGGCTACTGATGCAATCTACCAAATTGGCCAATCAAAAATCCAAGATAGTGACCATTTTTCAAGATGGCCGCCAAAATAGTCGCCTTAAGTTGAAGCTTGCTTAGAAATATTTGAAGTTGTCCTATTTGCATGAACTGAATGTGGATTCCTATGTTTTCAAACTTGCGTAACTATATTTGTCTGTTTAAAACATGATTAAAGAACTAGGAAACATACTTTTTTAATCCAGTTATATGTTTATTTAGTGAATTTAGTACGTTTGCATGAATTTGTTTGGTGAAGTGTTGGCGACTTTACCTAGTTTCAGCAGTCACCACATCCATTGGATTGACTTCAGACACTGGCCCTCATCACAGACCCAACTCTCATCTATTGCTACAAAAAGTTGCTAGTGTTTAGAGTCGGCCACAACTATTGGGTCGTGGGATTAACTAAATGAGGGTAGAAAAAAGGCATCTATGTGAGCATGAATACATACGTTTACCTACAAAGTTTCAAGTGCAATTTGATGACCGTCTTGCAGGAGTGATTGTCAGGCAATATCGAGCCTGGTGATATTACTGCTGTAAAACTCAACATGGGGCTCAGTGTAAGCCACTGTTGCACAATATGTAGAAAATCAATTGGTCTGTCCCCAGTCTTTACAACATAAAGTATACTTCGACTGCGACTTCAGCTCAAACGTATTTAGCATAATTGGTAGTGACATTGTTTATACTTTATATATTAACTTGAATTTATAATTGTCAATAAATTGAAAGCTTCACCATGCCAGAACTTTTACTTTCCACATATGTATAATTTATTGTGTGATGACATTTGCTTAGATTGATGCTTTAGGTCACTTAGTAGTGACATAGTATCAGAATAGTATATCAACACGATGTTATTAACCGTTTACCAAAATATAAGCCCAACTATGCTCGAACAGTTTACTTAACGACTATATGAAATATACGATACGTCTATTGAATTTTTTACCCGATGTGTTCCGAAACATTGATTACAATACTTGGTAGTGAAGCTTCAAATTGTTCAGGCGGTTTACTTTCCGTCTATATAAAATATACTGTATAACGGTATGGGCTTCCATTTAAGCTTTAAGCCAATGTGTTCCGAGGCACTGGGGGCAACCATACTTGGTAGTGACATTGCCTATCCATAGCAGTACGAAATTCCGAGTACAGTGAAACCTTCAGTTTGCTCAGACACTTTACTTTCCGTCTATTTGAATATACTGTATAATGGTATGGGCTTACATTAAAGCTTTAAGCCAATGTGTTCCGAGGCACTGAGGGTAACCATATTTGGAAGTGACATTGCCTATTTTTAGCAGTACAAAATGGTATTTCGAAATTCTGAGCACAGTGAAAGCTTCACTTTGCTTAGACACTTTACTTTCCGTCTATTTGAAATACACTGTATAATGGTATGGGCTTACATTGAAGCTTTAAGCCAATGTGTTCCGAGGCACTGGGGGTAACCATACTTGGTAGTGACATTATCTAAGCAAAGTAGTACAAAATGATATTTCGATATTCCGAGCACAGTGAAAGCTTCACTTTGCTCAGGCTCTTTACTTTCCGTCTATTTGAAATACACTGTATAATGGTATGGGCTTACATTGAAGCTTTAAGGCAATGCGTTCTGAGGCACTTGGGGTAACAATACATGGTAGTGACATTATCTAAGCATAGCAGTACAAAATGATATTTCGAAATTCCCAGCACAGTGAAAGCCTTACTTTGCTCAGGCACTTTACTTTCTGTCTGTATGAAATACACTGTATAATGGTATGAGCTTACATTAAAGATTTAAGCCAATGTGTTCCGAGGCACTGAGGGTAACCATACTTGGTAGCGACATTGCCTATTCATAGCAGTACAAAATGATATTTCGAAATTCCGAGTACAGTGAAAGCTTCACTTTGCTTAGGCACTTTACTTTCCGTCTATTTGAAATACACTGTGTAATGGTATGGGCTTACATTGAAGCTTTAAGTCAATGTGTTCCGTGGCATTGGGGATAACCATACTTGGTAGTGACATTGCCTATTCATACCAGTACAAAATGATATTTCGAAATTCCGAGTACAGTGACACCTTCAGTTTGCTCAGACACTTTACTTTCCGTCTATTTGAAATATACTGTATAATGGTATGGGCTTACATTACAGCTTTAAGCCAATGTGTTCCGAGGCACTGAGGGTAACCATACTTGGTAGTGACATTATCTAAGCATAGTAGTACAAAATGATATTTCGATATTCCGAGAACAGTGAAAGCTTCACTTTGCTCAGGCTCTTTACTTTCCGTCTATATGAAATACACTGTATAATGGTATGGGCTTACATTGAAGCTTTAAGCCAATGTGTTTCAAGGCACTTTGGGTAACCATACTTGGTAGTGACATTGCCTATCCATAGCAGTACAAAATGATATTTCGAAATTCCGAGTACAGTGAAAGCTTCACTTTGCTTAGGCACTTTACTTTCTGTCTATATGAAATACACTGTATAATGGTATGAGCTTACATTAAAGATTTAAGCCAATGTGTTCCGAGGCACTGAGGGTAACCATACTTGGTAGTGACATTGTCTTAGCATAGTAATACAAAATGATATTTCGAAATTCCGAGCACAGTGAAAATTTTACTTTGCTCAGGCACTTTACTTTCTGTCTATATGAAATATACTGTATAATGGTATGGGCTTACATTGAAGCTTTAAGCCAATGTGTTTCAAGGCACTTGTGGTAACCATACTTGGTAGTGACATTGCCTATCCATAGCAGTACAAAATGATATTTCGAAATTCCGAGAACAGTGAAAGCTTCACTTTGCTCAGGCTCTTTACTTTCCGTCTATATGAAATACACTGTATAATGGTATGGGCTTACATTGAAGCTTAAAGGCAATGTGTTCCGAGGCATTTTGGGTAACAATACTTGGTAGTGACATTATCTAAGCATAGTAGTACAATATGGTATTTCGAAATTTCCAGCACAGTGAAAGCCTCACTTTGCTCAGGCACTTTACTTTCTGTCTATATGAAATACACTGTATAATGGTATGAGCTTACATTAAAGATTTAAGCCAATGTGTTCCGAGGCACTGAGGGTAACCATACTTGGTAGTGACATTGTCTTAGCATAGTAATACAAAATGATATTTCGAAATTCCGAGCACAGTGAAAATTTTACTTTGCTCAGGCACTTTACTTTCTGTCTATATGAAATATACTGTATAATGGTATGGGCTTACATTGAAGCTTTAAGCCAATGTGTTTCAAGGCACTTGTGGTAACCATACTTGGTAGTGACATTGCCTATCCATAGCAGTACAAAATGATATTTCGAAATTCCGAGTACAGTGAAAGCTTCACTTTGCTTAGGCACTTTACTTTCCGTCTATTTGAAATACACTGTGTAATTGTATGGGCTTACATTGAAGCTTTAAGCCAATGTGTTCCGTGGCATTGGGGATATCCATACTTGGTATTGACACTTAATCGTGAAATGTGATAAAATTTGTTGTATTTGATGTTTTATAAATGAAACGAAAATATTTGCGAATGTTGAATAAGTAACTGTTTACTTATTCAATGTTGAACGCTGCAATGTTGAATAAGTAACGTACTTCAGGTATCCTGTCACGATAGGCGTGGAACGATAAAGAATCCCAGCGTATAATGCTATCAGCATAACGCACACGCAACATTTCTACAACTGCGCCTATAGCCTGCAACGTCCTAATGTAAGTGAAATATTCTAGACTGAGACGTTAAACACCATTACACACTCAACTAAAAATATGAACATGAAATTCATAGTGTTGGCGCAATAATATTATACTTTGAAGATAATTAATCCTGTAGAAAGGTTCATGAATCGGTTTTATGCGCCTGGTTGTAAAGCAACCACTAGTAGCTGTCGATCCGATGCAATAGGAGTTAAATTGAGTTAAGTAATGGTGTTTAACTTCCCAGTGTCAAAAATATTCACTTATATCGAGACATCACCAGCTGTAGGCGAAGGTGCAGAAATTTTACATCTGTGTTGCGCTGATGGCATCATACAGCAGGATTCTTTATCGTGCCAAGCCCACCGTGACAGGGGACCTCGTTTATTTTAAGTTCTCATCCGAAAGAACCGTGACTTTCATTTCATATTGCCGAGTACTTGGTGAAGGAACAGTCACTACCCACTTTCAAGTCTTGGGTCAGATCCGGTCGGGGTTCGAACCTACGACCTCCCACTTACGGAGCGAACACTCTATATATATATAGCTACCAATTGAGCTACCGCAGTGGTCGGACGGTTTAGGAAACTGTTTAATATACCAGATTGTAAAGCAACCACTAGAAGCTTACGGTCCGATGCAATGGCATAAGCCACTGTATCATAAACAGGAGAAGCAAGTATAGGTAGAAAAGGATATATTACGGTTCATTATACTGTAAAACTTTAAATTTTCGCGTTATTCGCGATTCAGAAAAAATGATCTAATTTTAAAAAAAAGCATGATGAGTTCATACTAGTAACTAATTAACTGGTTGTTGACTTTCTATGTTGAAATATTCCTGACTTGAAGTTTTCATTTGGGACTGTTTAGATTATTTATTACAGATCAAAAACCGTGTATAAATAAACTTGCAATAAAGTGGAAAAAATAGCCTTGTCTTTAGGCTTTGATAGCTCACACGCCGTTAGTGTAGGCAAACAACATTGACCTGTCCGCTTGACCTTTAACTTAAATATTTATGATGAACTGGTATATTTAGTAAATACGTGTATATAAATGTTTATTTTGTCTTAATCATGGGGAAACTTGTATTTTCTATCGTTTTAAGAGCGAACCCTAACACCAATGTAGCAACCCTGAATGAAGTCAAACGCTTAATTAAGCCCAGACTCCATAAGCCATCGAAATTGTCAAAGCCTAATGAAGTCAGGACTCCATAAGCCATCGAAACTGTCAACGCCCAATGAGGTCCAGACTCCATAAGCCATCGAAATTGTCAACGCCTAATGA
Organism: Anadara kagoshimensis; assembly: GCA_021292105.1. Classification (NCBI taxonomy): domain Eukaryota; kingdom Metazoa; phylum Mollusca; class Bivalvia; order Arcoida; family Arcidae; genus Anadara; species Anadara kagoshimensis. The sequence goes on from CM037868.1 coordinate 17,641,623, forward strand.
AGTCCGGACTTCATAATCCATCGAAATTGCCAACGCCTAATGAAGTTCGGACTCCATAAGCTCTCGAAATTGTCAACGTCTACTGAAGAGTATCCAAATTGTCAACGCCTAATGAAGTCAGGACTCCATAAGCCATCGGAATTGTCAACGCCTAATGAAGTCTGGACTCCATAAGCCATCGAAATTGTCAACACCTAATAAAGTCCGGACTCTAAAAGCCATTGAAATTGCCAACGCCTAATGAAATCCGAACTAAGTGGTTGTAATTTCGATGGCTAATGAAGGCGTCAGATTCTTTTAGGAGTTGTTAGACACCCCCCCCCCTCTATGTATTGGATGAATCTTCCAAATGGAAGGTCAAGTGGACAGGTCAATATTGTTTGCCTATGACTTAGATATAATTAATACTGCAACGTAATTAAAACAAATGCACCTGTCTTTGAACCAAGCGATGAAGCGACATTGCCATTTTGAGAATAAATATAGATGTCTTTAAGTTGTCTATTCTTGACCAAGATATTGAATAATTAATAGATACTTCCCGAATTACCCCCGTAAAGGATACACAAATAGATTCCTAGTTCCAAATAAAACTATTTTAAGATAAACGAATGGCTGATTTGCGTGTTTGCATGTGCGTTCGTGCATTTATTTCGTTTCAACAGCATGTGTTACATTCGTTTTTCAACAGGAGATAAATGAACCTATTTTCAATTTAATTTCCGTAGTAACACTGAAATAGGAATATTAATTCTAGAAATAACAAGATTACTCATTTTCGTGCTTGTGTAAAATATTGTTGGGAGCGTCTTTAACTAACCTAAGTGCATGACCATTGCTTAGCTGTAAAACACAACATATTATAATTTATAAACATTGATTGATTGATTGATTGATTGATTGATTGATTGATTGATTGATTGATTGATTGATTGATTGATTGATCGATTGATTGATAGGGTTTTAAATCCAAACAAGAATATTTCACTTATGTAGAGGCTTCGTCAGCGGTAGGTGAAGTAGCTGTTTTTTTTCTTTTCCAGTCCGTTCAGTGATATGTGGAAGGGAGGTTCCATTAACGTTCCATACCTGTCGTGACACGGGACATCGGTTTTAAGGTCTCTCCCGAGAGATCCACCATCGATATCCGCGACTTTTATTTTTAAATGCCGAGTGCAATCACTGCCTATTATCAAGTCTTGGTCAGACAAGTCTGGGGTTCGAACCCGCGACCTCCCACATAAGAAGCGAACGCTCTACCGATTCAGAATTAGGCTACCGTAGTGGTTTGTTGAAATAATAGATCATGTACTTTTAGCAACATTCCAATGACATATGAAGACCTGTCAGAGTATAAAACGTGAAATTCTAGACCATAGAATTAAATAATAGATATAGAATGACACGAAAAAGTGTCAATATAATTATTTCTTTATAAATTAAAAGTGCGTCACGAAACGGGCCACCTCAAGTGTTGTCAGTTGTAAATGTAAAATAAATACCGTAGCTGTATTGCCATGCGGTACTTTTGAATTTTTATAAAACTGTCATATACCATTTTTTGAATTTAATCATAAAATACATTCAAAAAATGGTTGTGACAAAACAACGCATTCAAAAATAACACATGATAGTATATATATATATATATATATATATATATATATATATATATATATATATATATATAGTTAACAACCCTTCGCGGATCTGGAAAATATTCATTAATTTATTGATTGATTGATTTATTTATAAATTTATTTTTATTTATTTATTTATTTATTTATTTATTTATTTATTTATTTTTATAAATTAACTTTTATAATTGTTTTTATTTAATTTATATATTTTCTTTATTTCATTCATATAATTATTTGTAGATTTATTTATTTATTATTTTATTATTTATTTATTTATTTATTTATTTATTTATTTATTTATTTCATTTTATTTTATTATCTATTTGTAGATTCATTTTCTAATTTTATTTATTTATTTATCTTTCTATTTAACTTTTTATTTTTTCATTGTTATTTGTTTATTAATTCAAATGTCTTTATTTGTTATTTTAATTTTATTTATTTATTTATTTATTTATTTATTTATTTATTTATTTATTTTTTACATGCATTTATTTATTTGTTCATTTATAATAATACATGTAGTTATTGTTGATGCTTTGTTTTTATAATTAGTGTTTTTATTTTTCATTAAAATGTATACATGTATTAAGAACATGTAAATATGTCCACAAATAAGTATTTGTAAATACAATGTAGTCTAAAATTTGACAGCTCAGTGACAGACAAATTAAAGCATTGAACATTCAAACCGCGGAACACGAGATGTGGACAGAGAAAATTTCATGTAAGACTGACTAATGTAAATATACTGTAAGGTGCACTTCTTTCCACGAATTAGCATTTCATCTCCGAGGAATATTTCATCTCCGAGGAATATTTCATCTCCGCAAATAAAATATATACGATGACATCATTTTTGGGAGTAGGTATATTTCAACATATTAAGCTGCCATTTATCTCTATGCTGTTCGTCGGTCACTAGCTTTCAAAGATTTCGACCACTTAGCTCAGTGTTAAACTTTCGTCTGTACTGTAGCAGCAGCAATTTTAGAAGATTGTGATCTATGAGATTTACGCTACTTCAAGTCCGAGTGAACTTACCCAAAAAAAAAATATTTGTGCATGCGCATTTAGAGTATTTCGGCAGGTTTCTGTTTTTCTGTTATTAAATTCCAATACTATGTAAAAGGTTGAGAATATCAAATTTCATATTAAGGTCTTGTTTCCGACTATTTAAGGCATTTTCTTTCAAAATTAAACTTTTAATGAAGGGTACGAAAGTCCCCCTGTTATTTATTTATTTATTTATTTATTTATTTATTTATTTATTTATTTATTTATTTTTTTTTTTTTTTATTATTTTTTTATTTTATTTTTTTTTTTTTTTTTTTTTTTGGTGTGGTTTCGGAAACTCTTCACTTTTCTAAATGACGTTGTAAAATTGTTCGGTTGTGAGCACAATGGAATGTAAGGTCAAGGGGAACCTTTTCGGTCGTTACTCGAGCTTACTGTTTACGAAATATTGTTATTCACCGAGTTAACAACAACAATTGGAGGATTTCCACATCAATTATGAAGTTAGTCATGGAAACATTGCCAATATACGGTACGGACCTGTCGAAAGTTTAACACTGAGCTAACAAAAAACTAGAAAAACTGTGAGCCATAAGCTCACAAAAAATTCCCCCCGCAAATCCATCGGATCAAATTTTTAAATAGGAGGTGCACATCTACATTATATCACAAAGATTGTGTGAAAGTTTTATGAAAATCCAATTAAGGGTTTAGGAGGAGTTGCGGATAAAAGATAGGTACCCTAAGGTGTAACGGAAGGACGGGACGGATGGACACACGGACGGACACCCCTATCACTATATATACCCCCACTTTTTAAGCGCGCGGGGGGGGGGTTATAAAAAACCAGTCAAAGCTCGACTGCCGAGTTACCGTGACATAAAGTTGAGTTTAGTAATAGCGTTAAACGTCCCAGTCAAGAATGCTTCACTTTTATTGAGACGTCGCCAGCTATAGGCAAAGATGTAGAGATTTTGTCTGTGCGTTGCGTTGATGGCATTATACAGCAGGTTTCTTTATCGTGTCATGCCTACCGTGACAGGCGAGCTCGTTTACTAGTATTTTAAGTTCACATCCGAAAGAACCGTGGCTTTCATTTCGTAATGCCTAGTGCTTGCCGAAAGAACAGTCACTACACACTTTGAAGTCTTGAGTCAGACCCTGTAGGGGTTCGAACACGCGAGCTCCCACTTAAGGAGTGAACACTCTTCCAACCGAGCTACCGCAGTGACCTACCGAGATATGGATAGCTAGTGGAAAAAATGACGTGCAAATATCGATACTAAGTTCTGAAAAGCTACAGAGTTATATAGTAACGAGGGGTCGGGATGAGCTGTCGATTCGACATAAATTGACGTATCGCCGACCACGCCCACAATGTTCGACAGATGGCCGCCATCAAGGTACCAAAGCAGCGTCACGGCAACTAATGACGTAAAGTGTCAGTAATGTCATTAAACGGCTATTCAGGCCGAGTGTCATTCTTTTTTGCGTGTAAATAAAGTATCCGGTCATTTGACGGAACATTGTGGGCGTGGCCGGCGATACGTCAATTCGATAACTTACAGAGTGGTGCAATATATATTCGGACACTTTGTAAAATCGTTCTTTATTTCATATGGTTTTAATAAATTCTCAACGATTTATTTCTCGGTCAATTTCCATGATTTTTTTCACCTTTAAATATGAAATTACTGTACTTCCACAAATTCAGTGCACATGGAAAATGCAAGAATTAAGTCATATTTTCCAACAAACTTACAAAATATTGTCAAAACTTGATACAATATATATATATACTGACCTAATAAGAAAAAATATTTTACATTCATAAAAAATTAACTTAATTCTGTACAAAGAGCATTTTTTTAACAAAACAACAAATATCACTTTGTAAAAATTATCCCTTCTGTACCTTCTTACTTGGAACAACTATAAACGTTGGGTCATAATTGGAATATTCATGATGATCACACCTGGAAAAAACCCGAACAACAATGACGTACCTGACCCTAAGCTAAATGCCCTAATGTAACTTTGAATGAAGCCCAATGATTATATAGTAGAATTCAATTTTAGAAATTTTCCGTTGAATTTGAAATGTTTATCTATTCAAAACAACAAAATTTTCTTTTCTAATTATTTTTAAGAATAACTTCAACAAATTTTACATTTAACGGTGAAAAATCATGGAAATTGACTTGAGAAATACACTTTTGAGAACTATATATATATGGTTTTATATGAAATAAAGCACCACTCTGATCTGGCCCCGGTTTCACAATCATTTCTTAACTAAGATTTTCCTTAACTTAAATTTAGCATATTTTGGCAAGCTCTTTTTGAAACTACAAATAAATATTTTTGTCTAAAACTAAATGCAGATGTCATAAGGTTGATGTAATCTTTAAAATGACACCTCAAGTTCCCTAATAATTAACAATTAACAAAATCATAAAGGTTTTTGATTTGCCAGATTAAAGTTAAGGAAAATATTAAGTTAAAAATGATTTTGAAACCGGGGCCTGTAGTGTTAAACTTCTGACAGACCTTTACTGTATGATAGATGTAATATTAGAACCCACAAATATTAAAATTTTTCGGTATACAATTACAAAATAAAATCCTTTAGTTTTTTCTCAAAAATACACACTCAGATAATTTGACATTCTTTATGACAATCAGAATATTCAAATTAAACACAATACGTTTAATACACTATGACCAAGTTATGGTAGCTCTGTGGTGCCATGTTTCTTACGCTCTGAATACGTAAATCTGTCCTATCCAAAAATGGTTTGATTGATTGATTGATTGATTGATTGATTGATTGATTGATTGATTGATTGATTGATTGAATGGGTTTGTGGCTCAGTCAAGAATAGTTTACTTATATCGCGACGTCACCAGGTATAGGAGAAGTAATAGGTTTTTTTTTACTTTTGCAGTGTGTTCAGTGTAATGTGCATGGAGGGTATTTAATCCAGCCACGCATGTTGTGACACGGGGCATCAGGTTTTAGCTACCTTAGATCTTAGACATGTCTTTCTGAGTGCTAACAGCCAACCCTTTGACACCACAGGGCAATGGACTAAACGAAAAATCCAAGATTACTTGGTAAAACTTCATTCGCATGGAAGGCACATCACGTGAAGAATCAAGGAATAAAAACCGTTAAAGTAAATTGAAAACACCACACTAGCATCGCAGTGCACAGACTAAAATGTGCCCATATAAGCCTAAGGCGTGCTGAATGCCTTGAAGTGTTCTATACTGAAAAGGAATAGGAATGGTATAGAGCGATTGAGATCAAAGCCACACATTGGCAGGTATCAGTGACCATACAAGTTAGCCACCACAGAAAGTCTCTGCTATCAATGCATATTCCAATTATTTAACGGCAAATAATTAAAACCACACAATGGCACTTATCAGTGACCGTACAGTTCGGTATAGTTAGCCACACAGAAATTCTCTGGTATCAACATAACTTACAATTATTTCACTGCATTAAGTGCTCATCTGAACATAAGTAATCACATGATCTGGATTTAACACATCACGTGACATAGTTAAACTGGTGATATATGAGATTAAAAAAAATGAAAACAAAATTGAAAATTATCTTTGATTTTAACATGAAGTAATGAAACAATTTGAACCATTTCTAGAATTGTTTTAAATTTAAGAATGGGAGTGGTTACAAATAAAAACAAAAATACTTATCCAGGTCCGAACCACAATCCAGAAGCAAAGCAAAAACGTTAGAACTGACAAGTCAGGCTAGACACCCGAACTTCCACCAGGGAAGCTAGACTTGGCGCTCCAGAAGGGTACAAACATATTGTCTAGCTAGCTACACCCGTCGTCATGTGTGTAATCAAAACTGTGTGAAAGGAACACGGAACTATGGGACGTCAAATATATCCAGGGCAACCCTGGAAACACAGGCATCATACCTGCGAACAAATAGTTGCATGTATAGTGCTTAAATCCTGTGTCATCTTGAATGTCCATTAAATTTTGCTTTTCTTTGCAAACTGCCTTCAATTGATTGAACTAATATTGAAAGAGATCAAACAAGGTTTACTGTACTATGGATTACTGATCTATTTCGTAATAGCGCGAGGACTCTCGGTCGCGAATTTATATGCCACGCGAATATTCCCAGAATTGCAGAATTGAAAAGGCTAAACTTATATGCCAGAAATCGACTTTGACCGTGAAAATATATAATGGGTATAATTAACTAACGATCGTTTATTTTAATATTCACGCGATTTTTGGTCGCGAATTACCATACTGTAACGGCGATTATTTTCGCTGGGTGAAAATGTCTGAAATCTCGCATTTCGCGTGGTGTAATTTCGCGTTAATCTAAGTGGGTGTATATTGTATGTATATGATATATTAACCTGTGTGTGGTAGACTTTTTGGCGTGTGTAATTTTTTGCGATAATTTCTTTAGCGCGAAATAAGTGAAAATTTACCCAAGTGAAAATTTACTCCTTTATAGTATTCGCGAAATAACGCAGGTGATAAAATGCGGCACTCAAAATGTGATACTCTCGAATTCAAAGTCATCTACAATATAACAACCCTATGTTGTTTGTAAATATGCAGTTGTATTTATAGCAATTTTAGATAAATCATAATAGCTTATGTTATCATGGTTATACTAACGCCCTAGTTTACCTTTCCGAACTTATCAGTATGTGAAGAATTTACAAACATGACGTGTTATCTTATATTTATTTATTTTACAGTTATCATTCAACAACCAGTATATATACCAATGTATCAATAAACAGCCAAACCTAAGGAAACCTGAAAAATGTACCTTAATGGGCAAGTGACCCTTTTACAAGTTCAAATCACAGGGTAACTGGGAAAAGTTCACTGGTTTTTAAAAGGACTGAATGGCTTTAAATTGAGGTGGCTTTTAAGGCAGGTGCGACTGTATACAAATATATTAATATACACCAATGTATCAATATACATCATTGTATCAATAAACATCAATGTACACCATTGTATCAATAAACACGATTGTATCAATATATACCAATGTATCAATATATACTAATATATCAATATACACCAATGTATTAATATACATCAATGTATCAATATACACCAATGTATCAATATATACCAATGTTTCAATATACATCAATGTATCAATATATACTAATATATCAATATACACGATTGTATCAATATACACGATTGTATCATTATATATACTAATGTATCAATATACACCAATGTATCAATATATACCAATGTTTTTATATATAACATTGTATCAATATACATTAATGTATCAAGATATATCAAGGTATTAATATACACTAATAATCTATTATGGACCTCTCCCGAGGGAACTGTTCTCCTATAGTGTTGTCTGGAGAGGTATAGTGACCGAGCCGATAGGCGAGGTCACTATACCTTTCCAGACAACACTATAGGAGAACTGTTCCTGAGGGAGAGGTCCATAATAGATTTAGTACATCACATGTCTTTGTTTTCAAAGTTGGAGAGAGAATTAATTCTCAGATGAATTGTTTACTTTATTCAATAAATTTCATTCTCCTTGGGTCGGACATTCAGTGTATAAAAATCGCACAAAATATTGTTGATTTGATCGATCTCCATAGATCCAAACTCACCATCAATTTTCCTTGCTCTCAGAGATTCACTTAAAATATTAATCGAATACTTTGTGGCCTCGATCCTTTGTTTTTTGCTCGTAAATTCGTAAATCGCGCGTCGTCGGATGCTATTTTGTATCCGACGACAACAATAAACAGCGCCACCTAGACAAAGGAAAGTAACTAGCTTTTGCTTTGCGGGGGGTCACGCGAGGGACTATACTTGAATGTCGGGGGACTATACCTAGGTATAGTCCCGCTGCTATGCGTTGTCAAGGACAGATGATTTCTACATGAAATAGTATTCATGTAGTTATCCAATGATTATTCAAGAAATTAACATGTGATGTACTAATGTATCAATATACACCAATGTATCAAAATATACCAATGATGTATCGATTTACATCAATGTTTCAAGATATATCAAGGTATCAATATGCACCAATGTATCAATATATACCCATGTATCAATATACACCAATGTATAAATATGTACCAATATATCGATATATACCAATATATCGATATGTACCAATATATTAATGTTTACCAATGTATCAATATACACTATTATATCAATGTACACCAATGTATCAATATACACCATTGTATCAATATATACCAATGTATCAATATATACCAATGTATCAATATATACCAATGTATCAATATACATGATTGTATCAATATACACCATTGTATCAATGTACACCAATGTATCAATATACACCAATGTATCAATATATACCAATGTATCAATATATACCAGTGTATCAATATATACCAATGTATCAATATGTTCCAATTTATCAATAGATACATGTACTAATAAATCAATCACTCTTCCTAGTTTCGCAATTTTCCAGATATTTCTTTAATTAAGGTGGCATCACCTTAAGCTTATTATATTACTGTTATTTTGTTGAATCTGTTTATGTTTAAAATCATTAAGTATCAACAAAATGTTGTCAAATTTCAATTTAAGAAAGGCTCAGATTACGACGAATGTTTGTGAAACTGTAACCTGGTTTCACAATCAGACCCAATAAAGATTTTTCATATTCAAAGATTAATGCTTCTCCTCTTGAATGTGGGGATTTCTGATATGTACGCATCGTAGTCGGGGAAAACTCTTTTTTTTTCAGGTAAAATCCAGTTTTTGACATTGGCCACAGTCTTCAACCACAAAAAAGCATGTATTGTTAAAAAATAGTAATATCTTTAATTTAAAATAAAAATGGTTTTGGTTGAGGCATGTGACCACAAAAGTTGGTACAAAATTTTTGCAAAATTGCCGATTTGGGCCGATAAAGTACTATGCTTCCCGAATTTTCTTGTCTGATACTTCAATTATATAATGTAAACGTATAAATTTTACAATATGCTTTAGTTTGATGATATTTTATTTATTTTTGATAATTTTAGCATTACTACATTCTATCTGAAATTATATAAAATTCACAATTTTGAGTAATCAACTGTTCAAACTAATCAAGCTTCGTACAACTGCCCCCGATGTCTTAAGAATCAACAAAATAATTAAAATTTGAAAATTTTCAGATTTAAGTCAAGGAAAATTCTAGTTAAGTTGAGTTGAGTAATGGTGTTAAACGTCCCAGTCAAGAATATTTCACTTATATCGAGACGTCGCCAGATATAGGCGAAAGTGCAGAAATTTTGCTTGTGCGTTGCGCTTATGACATTATACAGCAGGGTTTTTATCGTACATACCGTGACATAAGACCTCGTTTATTTTAAGTTCCCATCCGAAAGAACCGTGGCTTTCATTTCGTAATGCCGAGTGTTTGGCGAAAGAACAGTCACCACCCACAAGTATTGGGTCAGACCCGGCGGGGGTTTAAACCCACAACCTCCCACCTAGTTAAGGAATGATTGTATAATTGGGTCTAGATATAAATTTAAAAGAAAACTAAATGAAAGACAGAAGAAAAAGAAAAACACAATTATCTGATTTATGTGCAGTAGGTCAGAGTCAGAAATTGTACAAGTACAATGAGGGTTTATTCGTCAATACAGTTATTGCTTTAAGAAAAAATTATCGGCATATCATTAAAACCTGGTTTTATATGCCTCTTGAAAAAAAATATAAAAAAAATGAAAAGAAAAAAAGTCGATTTATCAGTTTGTAACCGAGTTTTGGGATGCACTTGATCTGTTCAATGAAGATATCCAGTACGCTAGCGTTGTACGGAGTCCGAGTAGAGACACACTCACCATTGTCAATGAATGTAATTTCAAAAGGTCAAATTTTTGTTTTTTTTAATTTCATACTTTTTCGCGGATTTGTTTTCGCAGGGGCGTAATATTCGCGGATTTGTGAAGCTAATTAAAAACCTATATATTTGGTCCATATAAAGAGATTGCAGTCCCGCTTTTCCATTATTCTGACGCCGGGGATGAACTAGACTATACAAGCACCAAATTAAATACAGTCAAAGCTCTCTGTAAAGGCCACCTAAGGGAACCAGTAAAAACGGCCTTCATGGGCAGGTGGCCTTTATACACATGTTCAAATAAGAGGAATAAAGAACAATTGGGATACAATTCTACTGGCCTTTATAAACAGGTGACCTTATTATAGAGGTGGCCTTAAAGGCAAGTCGGGCTGTACATTTATCTAACATTAGACTAGTTTTTCTGTCTGTATTTGGTGAAATACAAGTTTTATCGAACACGTATAATACAGAATCTTGTATCACCACACTGTGGTGATACAACATTGGCGGTAAAGCGCACGTGCGCTTTCTCATTGTTACGTCATCAGAGAGTCTTGGATTTGTCGGTCAAAACATAGTTCAGTGGTTTTCTGTGGTAAAATGTAATTTTTTTACATTAAGTATTGTTTTTTTATTATTTTAAATAACGTAATTGTAAATGTTAGATAAAAATATTATATACACAGTGTGTAGGTACAACCCTCAGTATCAGGTCGAGTCCTTTTTTCGTAGCCGTATCACTACGAGTCGCGCTTGCGCTTGTATGTATTAGTATAATATCAGTGTTTTACACCAATAGCCGGTCGTTTCAGAATATTTCTTATCAGTAGTGCTTGGACTAAAATTGTGAAACAAACATCATTTAAAGGGATAGCATGTGTCGTTTTCAGCACGTAAGGGAGTGAAATTCATTCTACCATTTTTACAATCACTGATTTTTTTTCTAACTTAAACTTAATTGCAAGCATAATGTTTACATTTCAGTAAAGCGTAAGCGGTGGACCTAGCGTGGAGAAAAGAATTTAAACACCTGACCCCGGTTTTACAATCATTACTTAGTTAAGATTTCCCTTAACTTAAATTTAGCAAATTTTTATATTCTCTTTTTGGAACTATTGATGAATATTTTTGTCAAAACTAAATGCAAATGTTTTAATGTTGAGGTCATCTTAAAAATAAAACCTTAAATTCCTGAATAACTGGAAAACTAAGAAAATTATGAAGATTTGAAATTTTGTAAGATTTAAGTTAAGGAAAATCTTAGCTAAGGAATGATTGTGAAACCGGGACCAGGAGCCGTCTATGTCGGAAGCTGTTGGCCACTATTTAGGAGATAACTACAGTACGGGCCTGTTGGAAGTTTAACTCCCAAGCTAACGAATTGGCATAGGATCTGTTAGCAATTCAGCAGCGTCTACCTATCTCTTTACGGCTTTTCTATCACTAGCTACCCATATATCTGCCACTTGACAGCCGAGCATTGATTCCTTTTCGTTAGTTCTATGTTAAACTGCCACTGCGGTAGCTCAGTTGGTAAAGTGCTCGCTCCGTAAGTGGAAGGTCGTGGGTTCGAACCCCGGCCAGGTCTGACCCAAGACTTGAAAGTGGGTAGTGACTGTTTTTTCGCCAAGCACTCGGCATTACGAAATGGAAGTCACAGTTCTTTCGGATGGGAACTTAAAATAAACAAGGTCCCATGTCACGGTGGGCTCATTGGCATGCTTAAGAACCCTGCTGTATAATGCCATCAGCGCAACGCACAGGCAAAATTTCTGCACCTTCGCCTATAGCTGGCGACGTCTTGATATAAGTGAAATATTCTTGACTGGGACGTTAAACACCATTACTCACTCACTCTATGTTAAACTTTCGACAGGTCTGTACTGTATGTTACATTTGCAGAGTTCCGACCGCAAAAAGTGGGTTTTACTGTCGCAAAATGGTTTCTACCTGGCGACGTTTGCAGAGCTAAGTAAACGGTATTTGCGACAATACAATCCACGTTTTACGGTTGGAACTCTTCAAATGTAACATAGTTATTTTTATTCTAATGCAAATCAAAAAAAAAAAAAAAAAAAAAAAAAAAAAAAAAAAAAAAAAAAAAATTAATTGAATATGTGCTACAGCGCTAGACATTGTTTAGTACAGACGCATCACTGTAGACGTATATCGTTACGCCACAAATATAATTCTATCACTTGGGCACTGCTATCCATAGGTATAATAATTTTATTCTTCCAAATACAGATGCCGAATAAATATCGATATTTTAATGTAACAAAACTTTGTTTACAACGATGAATTATGTCAAATGTTCCGTTTTGTAAACAATATCGCGTGTAACGACATGTAGGAATACATGACGTCATCGTAGCTTAGATGGCACGCGACGTCATAACTCCGACCGTAAAACGTAGATTGTACTGCAGTAGGGTTCCAATCAAAATATTGTGCATACTACACTCTGTGAAGAGACTGATTAATGCATGCGTTTTAATACATACACTTCGTGTCTGAAAATGAAAAAAACTATTTTAATGTAGAGTAGTGGTATGTTAAATCAAAATTTATTATGGGTATGGAATATTTGGTCAATAAAAATGTAATATATTAAGAACAACCATAATTTTCACAGACATTAGTTCAAATACAAGCGTATTTAAGGCTGTCGAAATTAAAATTGAACACTTATAGGTTAACATTTTATTGCCAAATCGGCAGTTTAAATAGTAAGAGACCTGACTTGACTTAAAAACATTTAATTGACGTATCGCCGTCAACGCCCGCAATGTTCCGACAAAAGCCCGGCATGCTTGAACTACATACAAAAAGACTGAAAATTCGGCCTGAATTATACTATTTATGACGTCACTGATACTAGTAAGTCATTAGTTGCCGTGAAGCCGTTTTGGTAACGTGATGGCGGCCAGTTTCGGAACATAAAAGGCGTGGCCGGCGATACGTCAGTCAACAAAACAATTTATCTATTATTATTATTATTATTATTATTATTATTATTATTATACAAATTATTGTTCATAAAATAGTATTAGAAATAAAATTGTAACTAACGTTAGTATTAGTAGTTTTGTTTTCGCTGAATGGTTTTAAAAACAATTTTTAAGAAAATACAATAAAACTTCGATCGCTTGAACGTCGATGCCGCGAATACCCCGGATAAATGGAAGTCATCTTCCGGCTCCGACCAAATTCATAAATCATATGTAAATAAACCACGATCAGTCGAACTACAATAGCTCGAATACCCAGCTCGCTCGAACAATAAATATATCTCGAAGGTGTAAATTTCATGAAAATTCAACTTCTTTCGCTTGAATACAATTTTAAATGAACTGTCGATATTGATAGATTTTTATTTCAAAGTTCAACATTTTATTTTCAAATGAAGTTTGAAAACTTCGAGATATCATCAAGAATTAAATATTTGTTTAAGGGACATTTAATTTTCTATGAAGTTTTTTTTCAATTTTCACTGTTTATGACTGTTAATTAAAACGGGAGCCTGAACCCTAGATTTATGAAGCCTAATGGATAAGACGTCAGTCTTCAAATCCAGGGTCTCTCACCGCTGTGAGTTCGAGTCCCGCTCGGACCACATGTGGGAAAGTGAATTTTCCTTATCGTTGGCCTTTACTGATTCACCTGGTATCAGTATAATGGACTGGGGGAGTGATACGCTTGTCTGCGGCGTACTGACTCTGTGAGCTAGCACGGTAAAGTCGCCCTGAGTGCGCGCTAGTACAAGGCAGACCATACAACACACTCGCACTTCACATGCATACACAAAAATTGTTCATAGATTAATCCATAGAGATTAATTAAATAGTTCTCGTCGCGAATAGCTGAAAAATTGCTGATGCGACGTTAAGCAACATTCAACCAACCAACCTAGATTTATGAAGATTGTCTCGATCTTCGGTTGATGGCTCGAATAATTTGTCCCATGGACTTCAAGCCAATGAAGTTCTTCTGTATTTCGATGAGTCCTTTCCCGGACTCCATAACAATGTACTTTAAAAGTTTTTACTACTTTTCGAGCGCCGACACAGAAGATGATAGTTTACAATAATAACATTCTTACGTAAAAACACTAAAATATTATTCTTGGAAACATCTTAAAATGTGCACTCTTAGAAAAACATAAAAACCATCTCGTCTGTCACATGAGAGAAGAGATATAGGGACTATCTTCACTAGAAATCGTTACAAGCAGTATTTATATTTAGGGCACGTACGGCACAGCCCTGTCGAAAGTGTAACACCTAACTTACCAAAAGACGTCTACGATCGACTCCCGAGTGATCGAGATATTGATCAGTGACCAGTGGTCGAAAAGCTGTGAGAGATAGATAACAGCTGCTGAGATATATTGGTATCTCAGGGCTGAGATGAGGTGCTGATTCGGTACTAGTTCGATACCAAAGTATTAATTTTTTGACAGACCTGTAATGTACTTTACCAAATCTCAATCAATATATCTGTTTTTAAAAAAAGTAAAAGCTGAAAACCTGTACTTTATGAAAATGTCAGATCTGTCAAGATTCCGAGGCTAAAAAATACAGTACCAGCCCGTCGAAAGTTAAACACTGAGCTTACAAAATGTAGTCTGGGGTTTGGCCGTCGAGTGAACGAAAAATTTATAATTCGTAGCCGAAAATGTATGGCCAGTGGCCGAGAGCCTGTCAAGAAATACTTATACATGCAGATAGTAACTAACGAGGGGTCGAGATGATGTGTAATTCGTATGTTCAGTGTTAAACTTTGGACGTGTCTATACCGTATAAACAGGTTTATATAGTAGGTAAACAACTTTGACCTGTCCGTTTGACCTTTCATTACGAATATTCATGGGAGGTTACATCCAATACATGGGTGGCGTTGAGATCCAAGTTAATAAATGGTTTACTCTATGAGGTAAGTATGTTTCATGATGTTTACAAAATTAACGCCTGTGCTCCCTATACCCAGATGTACTTAGTCCAAGAAAAATATTTAAATAAAAGGTCAAACGGACAGGTCAAAGTTGTTTGCATATAGTAGATGATATTGGTCTGTTTGTTTGTGTAGCGTATAAAAATAAATAACATCTAAAAGTGCATCTTTCTGGGTCATATTGGAACCGGTGTACGTATTGGGAATTGACGTGCTAGTCAAAAATATTAAATTTATATCGAATTATCACCAGCTAAAGTACAGATCTGTCGAAAGTTTACTACTGAGCTAACGAATTGGAGTCAAAGCTCGGCTGCTGTGGGCCGGGAAAGGTTCGAACTCCGTCCCGGTCTGACCCAAGACTTGAAAGTGGGAATTGACTGTTCTTTCTCAAAGCACTCTGCATTACGAAAAGAAAATCACTGTTCTTTCGGGCGGGAACTTGAAATAAACGAGGTCCCGTGTCACGGTGGGCTTGGCACGCTAAAGAACCCTGCTGTATTATGCCATCAGCGCAACGCACAGACAAAATTTCTGCACCTTCACCTATAGCTGGCGACGTCTCGATAAAAGTGAAATATTCTTGACAGTGGCGTTAAACATCATTACTCACACTCAACTCAACATCCAAGTCCGACTACTAATTCGTGCGTTTAATTACGTTTTCACACGTTCGACAGATCTGTACTACGTGTACAGGTTAAACTTAGAAAAGTTATATATTAACTTAATGATGATAATTTGATGTATCTGTGTCCAGGATTGCCCTGCATATATTTGACGTCCTACAGTTTCATGTTCTTTTCACACAATTTTGATTACACACGTGGTGGGTCTTGCTAGCCAAACAAGAGGTGCCAACCCTTCCGAACCACCCGACCTCAATTCCCTGGTGGAAGTTCACATGTTTAACCCGACTTGTCAGTTCCAAAGTTTTTACTTTGCTTCTGGATTGCGATTCGGACATGGATAAGCATGTTTGTTTTTGATTTTTGATTAATATGTAATTTACTTAACTGGGATGCCATCTTCTGTTTCACTGTCTCACGATAAGTTTTATTCAAAAGTGTAAAATGCTTTTTTTAAAATCAATAAAGATTTATAAACTTCTATTGTATTGTGTTTCCTTTATCTACAGTACAGACACGAAGTTTGTTAGTTTATTGTTAAACTTTCGACGGTACCCCGTGATGTTCTGTATGTAAAGGTAAATTTCTTGCGATCAACAACTTACGGTCCACGCATATGTCGCGCATTGTCCGCCTCAGAACTACGACAAAGGACGCATGAATTACTTTAAACGGCGCACAATCGCGCATACTCGTGCGTGATCAAGACTTTTAAGCAGCTCAAAACCTTGAATCGCGCACAAACTCGATTCGACGAGCATCCACTGACAACTACAAATGTTCCACGTCAGAACAACTTATGAATTACGCACTGTTGATGAATCGCGCACAACTCAAAATTTATGCGCTATTCATGCGTAAATCGTAATTTTTGGATGTGTGACTGGGCTCTTAGGATGTCACATATACTGTTAAATTGTCGAACGTAAAGTTACTTTAAATGGTGTCAAATGCTTTTGCAAAATCAATAAAAACTAATAAAAGATTGTTGTGTCATTTTACGGTCCATAGTATCCTGTTATCCATGTTAAAAAGTGTGGTTTTCAGTAAAGGCCTGTAGAAAGTATAACATAGAGCTTAAAAAGGTTTCGAATCTCGCTGCCGAATTACCAAGATACAGTGCAGACCTGTCGAAAGTTTATCACCATGGTAACGAATTTGTACCAAATCATCAGCTCATCTCGGCCCTGAGATACCAATATATCTCAGCATCTATCTCTCGACAGCTTTTTGACCACAAGTTATAAATATCTCGGGCACTGGACTGACGACCTCCGACGTTTTTTCGTTAGTTAAGTATTTATTTCGACAGTCCCGTACCCTATTTTTAGCTGGTGGCAGAAAAACTGCAGCTAGAGATATAGATATCAGGCGTTGGAGGTGCGCATCAGAATCAGCAGGAAATCATCCATTTTAAAACGCAAAAAACTGCAACACATAAATTATTTATATGGAGATTATTTGTTGCCTCGCCATCTTTTTGACACTTGAACAAAAAAATTGTGTCATTGTCTAAAATTTATGTCCTCAGTAAATAATACAGAGTGAGACATTTCAGAAATGTAACATTGTGCTGAAAAAACCGAATCTCGCCTGAGATATGGATAGCTAGTCACCGATACCGAAAATCTCCCGAAAGATGCATACAAGCTGCCAAAATGCTGCCAAGATGTTGGTAACTTTGGATCGGGCTGCGTTTCCGACCGGCCGTTTATGCGTTAGATTAGTGTTTAACTTTAGACAGGTCTGTAATTAAAATTACAGAACTGTCTTAAGTTTAACATTAAATTAACGAATTAACGACGAATCGCTACGGTGCAGACCAGTCGAAAGTTTAACACTTGTCTAACGAATTAATGCCGAATTGATAAGTTGGAGATCCTAGGTTCGCGAGCTCCCGTGACACGATAAAGAACCCTTCTGTATAATGCCATCAGCGCAACGCACAGGCAAAATTTCTGCACCTTCGCCTATAGCAGGCGACGTCTCGATATAAGTTAAATAGTCTTGACTGGAACGTTAAACACCATCACTCAACTCACTCAACCCCTGAATCGGTACATGTGCCTTATCTGAGCAACTCGTTTCTCGACCTGCTAATTGTCTTTCGGCATCTTTTTGGGCCCTATATAATAAAAAACAAACATACTAATCCATGTCCAAATCACAATCCAGAAGCAAAGTAAAAACTTTGGAACTGACAAGTTAGGTTAGACACGTGAACTTCCACCAGGGAAGTGAGGCCGGGTGTTCCGGAAGGGTAAGCACCTCCTGTTTAGCTAGCTACACCCGCCACGTGTGTAATCAAAATTGTGTGAAAGAAACATGGAACTATGGGACGTCAAATATATCCAGGGCAATTCTGGACACAGAGACATCAAACTTATCAACAATAGTGTGATGACGGCCATAAAACTTTTTGAGGGCCTTGATAAGCCTAGGCTTGCAATATAACGATATGCCGTGTACTCGTTAACCGAGCATCGACATTTTTTCGTTCGCTCGGTGTTTAACTTTTGACAGGTCTGTACTGTAACTCATCTGAGCAAATCGTTAACTGTATCCCGACAGCTGGTATTTCTCTGTCGGCATCTTTTCGACAACTATATACCTGACGACATTTCGAGCATCGACATCTTTTTTCGTTAGGCAGGTGTGTAACTTTTGACGGTTCTGTACTGCTGTGATAAAGAACAATGGCGACCTTTGTGCCCCCAGAGGTCTGATTCATTGACAGTCTGTTTTAAAAATAAAGAATATTAATTCTTTCCGCAGTGCTGACATAAACCATTGTTACTCTGACAACCTTTCCCCAATGAGTACTTTGTTAATTTCATTGTTTTCGCAGCATTTACAATTTACAATCAAAGATTCAAGCTCTATAATAAATAAAGACTGACCGTAGTGTGACCGTTAAGAAAGCACCGCAGAACACTGTGGCAGACAGTATTACAGTATTGTTTCTCTGTGTCCAGGATTGCCCTGAATATATTTGACGTCCCATAGTTCCATTTCCTTTCACACAATTTTGATTACACACATGTCGGATGTAGCTAGCCAAACAAGAGGTGCTTATCCTTCCGGATCACCCGGCCTCACTTCCTTGGTGGAAGTTCACGTGTCTAACCTGACTTGTCAGTTTTAAAGTTTTTACTTTGCTCATGGATTCGGACATGGATATGTTTGTTTTTTATTTTTGATTAATATGTAATATACTTAACTTGGATGCCATCTTCTGTTTAACTGTCTCACGATAAGTTTTATTTAATGCTGTAAATGCCTACCCTTCCGGAGCACCCGACCTCACATACCTGGTGGAAGCTCACGTGTCTAACCTTACTTGTTAGTTTCAAAGTTCTTACTTCGATTATGGATTGTAATTCGGACATAGATTAGTATCTTTGTTTTTTATTCTTTTAGTATTTGTGATTTGCTTTTTGCCTTTCGAAGCCCTAACCTATTTTTCTTTATATCTTATGATGAAATTGATGATGATGATGATGATGATGATGATGATGATGATGATATTGATGGTAATGATGAAATTGATGATGATGATGATGATGATGATGATGATGATGATGATGACGATGATGATGATGGTGATCAAGATGATGATGATGATGATGGTGTTGATGATGATCATGATGATGATGATGATGATGATGATCAAGATGATGATGATGATGATGATGATGATAGTGATGATGATGATGATGATGATGATGATGATGATGATGATGATGATGATGATGATGATGATGATGTTGAAATTGATGACGGTGATGATGATGATGATGATGATGATGATGATGATGATGATGATGATGATGATGATTTGGAATACTATCTTAATATACATGTAAATGATATGGTCCATAGTTTAGTTATTTTGGCTATGTTCTCCTTTAATTAAAGATGTTGCATTTTTATGTATTTATTCATTTTTTAATTTATTTATTTATTTATTTATCTATCTATTAATTTGTATATTTAAAGTTTCATTCATTCATTTTTAAATCATGTATTTATTTATATATTTTATAAATATTTAATATTTATTGATTTATTGATTTATTGATTTATTGATTTATTTATTTATTTGTTTATTTATTTATTCTTGTTTCCTGGTTGCATGATGCTGTATCCACGAAGTCGCAAAAGTCTGTCAAAAAAGAGAAATAATTCAAGTACACAAACATCAACAAGGATTTAAGAATTTAAAATTTTAAGCTGTATTGACACTTTTTACAGGATGAAAACAGAAACCATTTCAAAGAGTCGCATAAACTCCCACCAGTGATGATAATACCGGTACATTAGGCAACATCAAATGTCACCCCACAATTTAGCACATTAACGTAAAGACTTCTAGATCGATAATGACAACCCTAGAGTTAATAAGTGGGGAAAAATGACGACTATCTATCAAGTTCTCTCTCTCTCTCTCTCTCTCTCTCTCTCTCTCTCTCTCTCTCTCTCTCTTTCTTTCTCTCTCTCTCTCTCTCTCTCTCTCTCTCTCTCTCTCTCTCTCTCTCTCGGTTAGTAAATAATTTTATTTCTTGTTTCCGAAAAAAGGATAAAGTTCAACTGTATGTAAATACAAAGATGTTCAAGGTCAGTTGTATGTAAATACAAAGATGTTCAAGGTCAGCTGTATGTAAATACAAAGATGTTCAAGGTCAGCTGTATGTAAATACAAAGATGTTCAAGGTCAGTTGTATAAAAAAAGAAAAAGGTAAAAGGTCAGCTTATTGTAAATACAAAAGGGCTAAATGGTGAACTGTATGTTAATACAAAGGTGTTCTAGGTCAACTGTATGTAAATACAAAACGGTAAAGGGTCAGTTGTATGTAAATACAAAAATGTTCAAGGTCAGTTGTATGTAAATACAAAGAGGTTCAAGGTCAGTTGTATGTGAATACAAAAAGGTTCAAGGTCAGCTGTATGTAAATACAAAAAGACAAAAAGGTCAGCTGTATGTAAATACAAAAAGGTAAAAAGGTCAGCTGTATGTAAATACAAAAAGGCAAAAAGGTCAGCTGTATGTAAATACAAAAAGAGAAAAAGGTCAGCTGTATGTAAATACAAAAAGGTAAAAAGTCAGCTGTATGTAAATACAAAAAGGTTCAAGGTCAGCTGTATGTAAATACAAAAAGACAAAAAGGTTAGCTGTATGTAAATACAAAAAGGTAAAAGGTCAGCTGTATGTAAATACAAAAAGATAAAAGGTTAGCTGTATGTAAATACAAAAAGGTAAAAGGTCAGCTGTATGTAAATACAAAAAGATAAAAGGCCAGCTGTATGTAAATACAAAAAGGTAAAATGCCAGCTGTATGTAAATACAAAAAGGTAAAAGGTCAGTTGTATGTAAATACAAAAAGGTAAAAGGTCAGCTGTATGTAAATACAAAAAGGTAAAATGCCAGCTGTATGTAAATACAAAAAAGAAAAAGGTCAGCTGTATGTAAATGCAAAAAGGTAAAAAGGCCAGCTGTATGTAAATACAAAAAGGTAAAATGCCAGCTGTATGTAAATACAAAAAGGTAAAAGGCCAACTGTATCTAAATACAAAAAGGTTAAAAGGTCAGCTGTATGTAAATACAAAAAGACAAAAAGGTCACCTGTATGTAAATAAAAAAGGTTAAAAGGCCGGCTGTATGTAAATACACAAAAGGTAAAAAGGCCAGCTGTATGTAAATACAAAAACACAAAAAGGTCAGCTGTATGTAAATACAAAAAGGTTCAAGGTCAGCTGTATGTAAATACAAAAAGACAAAAAGGTCAGCTGTATGTAAATACAAAAAGGTTCAAGGTCAGCTGTATGTAAATACAAAAAGACAAAAAGGTCAGTTGTATGTAAATACAAAAAGGTAAAAGGTCAGCTGTATGTAAATAGAAAAATGTAATATGCAAGCTGTATGTAAATACAAAAAATTAAAAGGTCAGCTGTATGTAAATACAAAAAGGTAAAAAGGCCAGCTGTATGTAAATACAAAAAGGTAAAATGCCAGCTGTATGTAAATACAAAATGGTTAAAAGGCCAACTGTATCTAAATACAAAAAGGTTAAAAGGTCAGCTGTATGTAAATACAAAAAGACAAAAAGGTCACTGTATGTAAATAAAAAAGGTTAAAAGGCCGGCTGTATGTAAATACACAAAAGGTAAAAAGGCCAGCTGTATGTAAATATAAAAAGACAAAAAGGTCAGCTGTATGTAAATACAAAAAGACAAAAAAGTCAGCTATATGTAAATACAAAAAGGTAAAAGGCCAGCTGTATGTAAATACAAAAAGGTAAAAGGCCAGCTGTATGTAAATACAAAAAGATAAAAGGTCAGCTGTATGTAAATACAAAAAGACAAAAAGGTCAGCTGTATGTAAATACAAAAAGATAAAAGGCCAGCTGTATGTTAATACAAAAAGGTAAAAGGCCAGCTGTATGTAAATACAAAAAGATAAAAGGCCAGCTGTATGTAAATACAAAAAGGTAAAAGGTCAGCTGTTGGACCTTATGTGCCAATGGGCACGAAGAGGATAGGTGAGGTAAAAGGTCAGCTGTATGTAAATACAAAAAGGTAAAAAGGTCAGCTGTATGTAAATACAAAAAGGTAAAAAGGTCAGCTGTATGTAAATACAAAAAGGTAAAAGGTCAGCTGTATGTAAATACAAAAAGGTAAAAAGGTCAGCTGTATGTAAATACAAAAAAGGTAAAAGGCCAGCTGTATGTAAATACAAAAAGATAAAAAGGGTCAGCTGTATGTAAATACAAAGGCAGAAGGCCAGCTGTATGTAAATACAAAAAGACAAAAAGGTAAAAGGCCAGCTGTATGTAAATACAAAAGATCAAAAAGGTCAGCTGTATGTAAATACAAAAAGGTTCAAGGTCCTGTATGTAAATACCAAGAGGTTCAAGGTCAGCTGTATGTAAACAAAAGGTTCAAGGTCTGTATGTAAATACAAAGAGTTAAGGTCAGCTGTATGTAAATACAAAGATTCAAGTCAGTTGTATGTAAATACAAAGATGTTAAGGTCAGTTGTATGTAAATACAAAGATTCAAAGGTCAGCTGTATGTAATACAAAGATGTTCAAGGTCAGTTGTATGTAAATACAAAGAGTTAAGGTCTGCTGTATGTAATACAAAGACGTCAAAGTCAGTTGTATGTAAATACAAAGAGTTAAGGTCAGTTGTATGTAAATACAAAGAGTTCAAAGTCAGTTGTATGTAAATACAAAGAGTTCAAGGTCAGTTGTATGTAAATACAAAGAGGTTCAAGGTCAGTTGTATGTAAATACAAAGAGTTCAAGGTCAGTTGTATGTAAATACAAAAGAGTTCAAGGTCAGTTGTATGTAAATACAAAAAATTCAAGGTCAGCTGTATGTAAATACAAAGAGCAAGGTCAGTTGTATGTAAATACAAAAATGCAAGGTCAGTTTATTATTGTAAATACAAAAAGGTTAAAGGTAAGTTGTATGTAAATACAAAGATGTTCAAGGTCAGCTGTATTAAATACGAAGATTCAAGGTCAGCTGTATGTAAATACAAAGGTGTTCAAGGTCAGCTGTATACAAATACGAAGATGTTCAAGGTCAGCTGTATGTAAATACAAAGATGTTCAAGGTCAGTTGTATGTAAATACAAAAATGTTCAAGGACCCTTGTATATAAATACAAAAAGGTTCAAGGTCAGCTGTATGTAAATACAAAGAGGTTCAAGGTCAGTTGTATGTAAATACAAAGATGTTCAAGGTCAGCTGTATGTAAATACAAAGAGGTTCAAGGTCAGCTGTATACAAATACGAAGATGTTCAAGGTCACCTGTATGTAAATACAAAGGTGTTCAAGGTCAGCTGTATTTAAATACAAAATCGTAAAAGGTCAGTTTATTGTAAATACAAAAAGGTTCAAGGTCAGCTGTATGTAAATACAAAGAGGTTCAAGGTCAGTTGTATGTAAATACAAAGATGTTCAAGGTCAGTTGTATGTAAATACAAAGATGTTCAAGGTCAGCTGTATGTAAATACAAAGAGGTTCAAGGTCAGTTGTATGCAAATACGAAGAGGTTCAAGGTCAGTTGTATGTAAATACAAAGACGTTCAAAGTCAGCTGTATGTAAATACAAAAAGGTTAAAAGGTCAGCTGTATGTGAATATAAAAATGTAAATGGTCAATTTACTGTAAATACAAAGAGGTTAAAAGGTCCAATGTATGTAAAAAGGTTAGCTGTAGACAAAAGGGGCAGTTTATTATAAGTACAGAAAGGTTAAAAGTTCGGATGTATGTCAATGCAGTAAGGTCAAAATTAAGCCTTTTAATAAAAGGTCATTTCCACTTTACGGGGGAAAAGAAGACAGTTATATTGTATTAGAAACAAATTGTGTAAGGTCAGTGTACTTATCTAAAAGGTCAAAGGTCGACAATACGTCAATGGAAAAAGTCAAAGTTTAGTTGTACGTCACACACTGATGATAGGATGATAAATTAAAACATTAAACCCTAGTTGTACTTTAGCTGCGATAAAATCGGCATGGAATTTGTACGATGAACCAAGTATTTAAAAAAAAAACGCATTCCTACATACAGGTGATCTTCACATTAATCATAAAACATACAAATGTTGTGGAATATTTATAATACAGTACAGACCTGTCAAAAGTTTGACATAAAAATAAATACATACTATATACACAGTGTGTATGTACAGCACTCAGTATCAGGTCGCATCCTATCACTACGAGTCGCGCTTGCACGACGAGTAGTGATACAGCTACGAAAATAGGACGAGACCTGATACGAATGATTGTACATACACACTGTGTATATAATATTTTTATCTAACATTTCCAATTAGGTTATTTAAAATAATGAAAAAAAACAATACTTTATGTGAAAAAAATTGCATTTTACCACAGAAAACCACTGAACTATGTTATGACCGACAAATCCAAGACTCCCTGATGACGTAACAATGAGAAAGCACACGTGCGCTTTACCGCCTGTGTGGTGATACAAGATTCTGTATCATACGTGTTCGATAAAACTTGTATTTTCTCAAATCAGGTAGAAAAACTAGTCTTATGTTAGATAATGACTTATATTATTACTGAATTGAAAGTTCATCTCGGACCATAGTAAGATACATCTTTTTGGCTGATGCTATACCACTAGTATATCTTTTAGATTTTCGGGCAATATGTATCCAAATGTCGAGTTCTTAGAAGCAGGGTTCGGCCCGGGACTGACCAAGATTTGAAAATATGTAGTTACTGCCCTTTCGCACAGAGCTGAGCATTGAGAAATAAAAGTTACAGGGTTTATCGGAAGAAAACCTAAAACCGATGCCCCGTGTCACGACAGGCGGAGCACGTTAAAGAACTTTCCCTTCACATTGCACCTGTTTAAGCGCACTGCAAAGGTAAATGTTTCTGCCACTTCAATTATAGCTGATAACGACTGGATAGAAGAGAAATATTTTTGACCTGAACGGTAAACCCCGAAAACAACCAATCGACCAAACAATCAATCAATCAATCAATTAATCGATTTCGTTAGCACAGTGTTCAACTTTCGACAGTTCTGTACTGTATTTATAAGTCAGAATAGACTTGAAGTACTGTTAAACGATATATATATATATATATATATATATATATATATATATATATATATATATATATATATATATATATATATATATGTATGTATATATATATCATAGTTCTTACAGATAGGTAATTCGTACTTTTAACAGCCGTTTCATTGTAAAGTAAAACTCAAGGTAACGCTATAGTACATCACATCCCGGCCACGCCTGCATCCAGTTTCACTATCATTCCCTAACTAAGATTTTTCTTAACTTAAATCTGGTAAAACTTGACAAAATTTTAATATATTTTAAATATAAGTTTCTACATAATTAGAATAAATATGTAATAAACATAATAAAAGTTAGAGTAGTCTTCAAAATGACATCTTAAATTTATGAATATCTTGAAAACTAACAAAATTATTCAGATTTCGAAATTGCCAGAGTACTGTTAGACGAAATATATAAATTGCATAGTTTTAACAAAAAGGTAATTCGTACTTTTAACATGTACAGCTGTTCTATTGTACAATAAAAACTCAAGGTATATACTTGTAACGTTATATAGTGCATGTGTGCATCAGATTCCGGACGCGTATGGCTCCAGTTTCCTATCATTAGATTTTTTTAACTAAGAACCACTGCGGTAGCTCAGTTGATAGAGTGTTCGCTCCGTAAGTGGGAGGTCTTTGGTTCGAAAACCGCCCGGGTCTCACCCAAAACTTGAAAGTGGATAGTGACTGTTCTTTCGCCAAGCACTTAGCATTACGAAATGAAAGTCACGGTTCTTTCGGATGGGAACTTAAAATAAACGAGGTCCTGTTTCACGTTGGGCTTGGCACGCTAAAGAACCCTACTGTATAATGCAATCAAGGGAACGCAACGCACAGGAAAATTTTACACTTTCGCCTATAGCTGGCGACGTCTTGATAAGAAAAATATTCTTGACTTGGACTTTAAACAACATTACTCAACTCAACTCTTAACTAATATTTTTATTAACTTAAATCTGGCAAAATCTGACAATATTTATGGTACTATATTTTCAACATAATTAGAATATACAGTCAAATCTGTCTATAAAGGTCATCCAAGGGAATCGGTAAAAGAGGCCTTTATAGGCAGGTGACCCTTGAAAGGTGACCCAAAGGGAATCGGTAAAATAGGCCTTTATAGGCAGGTGACCCTTTAAAGGTCACCCAAGGGAATAAAAAGGGGCCTTTATAGGCAGGTGACCCTTTAAAGGTCACCCAAAGGGAATCAGTAAACGAGGCCTTTATAGGCAGGTGACCCTTGAAAGGTTACCCAAAGGGAATCAGTAAAAGAGGCCTTTATAGGCAGGTAACCCTTTAAAAGTTACCCAAAGGGCATCAGTAACCGAGGCCTTTATAGGCAGGTGAACCTTTAATGGTTACCCAAAGGGCATCGGTAAAAGGGGCCTTTATAGGCAGGTGACCCTTTAAAGGTCACCCAAGGGAATAAAAAGGGCCTTTATAGGCAGGTGACCTGTTAAAGGTTACCCAAAGGGCATCAGTAAAAGAGGCCTTTATAGGCAGGTGACCCTTTAAAAGTTACCCAAAGGGCATCAGTAAACGAGGCCTTTATAGGCAGGTGAACCTTTAAAGGTCACCCAAAGGGCATCGGTAAAAGAAGGCCTTTATAGGCAGGTGACCCTTTAAGGTCACCAAAGGGAATAAAAAGGGGCCTTTATAGGCAGGTGACCGTTTAAAGGTCACCCAAAGGGAATCAGTAAAAGAAGCCCTTATAGGCAGGTGACCCTTTAAAGGTTACCCAAAGGGCATCAGTGAAAGAGGCCTTTATAGGCAGGTGACCCTTTAAAGGTTACCCAAAGGGAATCAATAAAAGAGTCCTTTATAGGCAGGTGACCTGTTAAAGGTTACCCAAAGGGAATCAGTGAAAAAGGCCTTTATAGGCAGGTAACCCTTTAAAGGTTACCCAAAGGAATCAGTAAAAAGGCCTTTATAGGCAGGTGACCCTTTAAACGTTACCTAAAGGGAATCAGTAAAAGAGGCCTTTATAGGCAGGTGACCCTTATATACAGGTTATAGATGTGAATAAAGAACAATTGGGATACAATTTTAATGACCTTTATAAGCAGGTACCCCTTATATCGAGGCGGCCTTTAACACAGGTTTGACTGTAGCTGTGATAACTTTAATATGGTCTTCAAATTTGAATAAAGATGCAATAAACATGATAAAAATAGAATGGTCTTTAAAATGATATCTTTAATTTATGAATATCTTGAAGACTATCAAATTATTCAAATTTCAAAATTGCCAGATTTAAGAAAATTCTAAGTTAAAATGAAACCGGGACCAGGCCCCAGGTTCACAATCATTTCTTAACAAATATTTTTCTTAACTCACATTTACAAATATTAGTTATGCTATCCGTTCTTGGAAATACTGATAAATATTTTTGTCAAAACTAAAAGCAAATGTTTTAATTTAGAAATTGTCTTAAAAGTGGCACTTTTAAATTCCTGAATATATTTAAAACTTACAAAATTATTCAGATTTCAAAATTGTTAGATTTAAGTTAAGTAGAGGAAAAGCTTATTTAAGAACTGATTCCCGATCACACCTGGTACACTTTACTCAAAGACAATAATATGTTGTCGGACATTCAATTAAAATCAAAACAGTCTTTATTTGCCCTAAACATACAGTCCAATCTGCCTTAAAGGCCCTCTCTATATAAGGGTCACCTGCTTATAAAGACCAGTGGAATTGTATCAAAATTGTTCTTAATTCAATTTATTTGAATCTATATATAAAGGCCACCTGCCAATAAAAACCACTTTAACTGGTTCCCTTGGGTGGCCTTTATAGCCAGGTATATCTAATCCATATTATAATATATATATATATATATATATATATATATATATATATATATATATATATATATATATATATATATTATATAGGCAATTCTAAGATGCATGCTGAAAATATTAAACCACAAAAATTACTAGGTTAATTGCCATGAATTTATTCATTGTTTTGTTTGGTTTTTTGTGGGTAATCAGTGGCGTTTTTTTAAACAAATAAACAAGTTTAAACGAATTACTTTCTACAAAGTACATGGGTCTTTTAGCTCACCTGGGTGCTTTAAAGAGTAACGGGAAAAGTAAAAATTCAGCGGACGGTTGGTTGGTTTGTTCAATGTTAGTTAACAGCACTTTTACAGCAATTCGCGACCAGAATTACTTGATTAATCTATTAACAATTTTGTGTATGCATCTGAAGTGTGAGTGTGTTTTATGGTCTGCCTTTAACCAGCACGCACTCGATGCAACTTTAAGGTGCTAACTCACCGAGTCAGTACGCCGCAGACAAGTGTACTACTCCCCAGTCACATTATGTTGATACCACGTGAACCAGTAAATTAACGGCAAGAAAAAATCACTTTTCACACATGTGGTCTGAGCGGGACTCGAACTCACAACGGTGAGAGACCCTTGACTTGTAGACTGGTGACTTATGTATCCATTAGGACACCGCGACCTCTTGTTCAGCGGACGCACTGGGGCTCGAAACAATCGACCTCACCAATGCTAGAGACATACTCTGGCAACTGAACTAGTTACTTGAATCAGAAACAAGGTACATGGGCCTTTTTAGCTGTTCTGAATTCTTTTAGGACCGGGCCAGAACCAGTGACCCTCTAAGTACTAGAGAGATGCTCTGAGCTAGTTACTCGGCCACCTGTCGAGCCCGGTCCGCCACAGCAGTTAAAAAGATGATATATAAAAACCTCCGGCAAACTCCTTTAGATTTAGACACTGGCAGTAAATTCATTTAATCATCCGTGGCCCAATCAATATAATACAAGCACAAATATATAAACAGACATGCCAACAGCTGTTTTCAAATCCCTTAAAACTTTGGACGTAATCTTGAATCTTGAATGCAAGGCGAATACCTTTCAACTGTGACTTCTGTGGGCCGCGAACAATCACTCTTGAACGGTATCTTCGTCAAAGCGACCGCTTACACAGGCATTGTTGAACGGACCTCATGTCGATCGCATTGGTGACAGCAGTGTTGAACATACCTTAGCTTTAAACAGTATTACAAAAACTGCATATAACATTATTATATTATTTATCAGATATTTTCATAGCGGCCCAGTTGTTTGGCAATAATAATAATAATAATAATAATAATAATAATAATAATAATCGCTGTTAAAATCTTGCTATCAAATTGATGTTCTTCACTGTAATTCGTATCATTATCGGAAAACAAATGACCCCATAATAGCACTTTAAAAATAGTTTGGGTAAAATATGGTTGGTTGGTTGAATTTTGGTTTATAATTACGTACCGGTCAAGAATATTACACTTATATCGAGATGTCACCAACTATAGGTGAAACTTTTAAACTTGCAATGTGCTCGGGGGAAATGTGCAAGAAGGGTTCTTTAATGTGTCATGCATATGTCTGCAGTGTCACAGTGCATCGGTTTTAAGGTACACACCAAAGGACCGGGTGACTTTTATTTCTAAATGCTGAATGCTTGGTGAAAGAACAGTCACTCACTACGTATTTCCAAGTCTTGGTCAAACTCCGGGCGGGGTTCGAACCCACTAGCCACCCATATACGAAGCGAGTACTCTACCAACTGAGCTACCGCAGTGGTAATAAAACTGTGAAAATAGTTGTGACAAAAATAAGGGTGATTATTAAAAGTATGCAATTTGGCATGATAATAGTTAATGACCTTGACATTATTTTCAGATATGGGCCTACCAAAAAATCCAACATGGCCGCCATTTCCAATATGGCGGACAAAAGGGCCACTAAAATCACATATTATGTATTTTAGGTACAAATATGCAATTTTTTGTGTTTGATCTGCTTATTATTTTTGCATATATCCACTGACTTTTTGAAATTCAAAATGGCTGTAATTTCTAATATGGCGGACAAAATGGCCGCTCAAATAATGATAAATATGGATATAAACATTTTAGTACCAGATACATTAGAAATTCGGTCAATTTTGAAATATCAATAAAATTACATTTTATTTCCTGTATCTTGTCAAAAATTCTAAAAGTACAACTGTGGCCCAAGGCGACAGACAAATGGATTCGGAAACGCACTGAGGTAAAAGTACGAATTTTATGCATATTATGACGGCGCATTAACTAAAAGTACAAAAAACTGTCCTCTTATGTGAAAAGTGCGATATGTAAATTTAGGTATATTTCTCCCTCTATGAGATAAAACACGCCGGTGTTAAAGAAAAGCACTTTGATAAATGATGTAGACCATTTCTTCATAGAGTACAGACGTGTCAAAAGTTTTACACACGTGTAATGAATCTGTCAAAAACTTTTACACACGTGTAATGAAACTGTCAAAATTTTTTACACACGTCTTATGAACTCGTGTCAAATGGGCATCTCATCTGAGGCCGCGGTGGCTTAATGGATAACACGTCAGTCTACAAATCCAGAGTCTTTCACCGCTGTGAGTCCGAGTCCCGCTCAGACCACATGTGGTAATGTGAATTTGCTTTGACTTTGGCCTTAACTGGTTTACTCGGTGTCAGTAACATATGACTGGGTGAGTGGTTTGCTTGACTGCGGCGTACTGACTCGGTGAGCTAGCACCTTAAAGCTGCTCTGAGTGTGCGCTGGTACAAGGCAGACCATAAAACACACCTGCTCTTATCATTTATACACAAACTTGTTCATGGATTAATCCATAGAGATCAATAAAGTAGTTCTCGTCACGTATAGCTGAAAAATTGCTGATGCCACGTTCAGCAACATTCTACAACAATATCAACAACTTAGCTAAATCTCTGCAGTAGCTGAGTTGGTAGAGTGCTCTCTCCTTGAGTGGGAGGTTGTGGGTTCGATCCCCGGTCGGTTCTGACCCAAGACTTGAAAGTGGGTAGTGACGGTTCTTTCGCCAAGCACTCGGAATTACGAAAAGAAAGTCACGGTTCTTTCGAGTGGGAACTTGAAATAAACGAGGTATTGTGTCAAGGCGGGCTTGGCACGATAAAAACAGTGCTGTATATAATGCCATCAGCGCAACGCACAGAAAAAATCTGCACATTTGTCTATAGATGGCGAAAAGTGAAATATTATTGACCGGAACGTTAAACACCATTGCCCAACTCAACTCGCAACGCACAGTAAAAATCTGCACCTTCGTCTATAGATGGCGACGTCTTGATATTAGTCAAATATTCTTGACCGGGACGTTAAACCCCATTACCCAACTCAACTCGCAACGCACAGTAAAATTCTGCACCTTCGTCTATAGATGGCGACGTCTTGATATTAGTCAAATATTCTTGACCGGGACGTTAAACACCATTACCCAACTCAACTCGCACCACACAGTAAAATTCTGCACCTTCGTCTATAGTGGCGATGTCTCGATATAAGTGAAATATTCTTGACCGTGACGTTAAACACCATAACTCAACTCAACTCAATTTTATAGCTTTTAGGTCATATATAAAATACAGTCTTGTCGAAAGTTTAACACTAAGCTAACGAATTATTGCCGATTCTGTAGTTCAGCGCTGCCCCTCGTCGGCTGTATCTCAGCAGATGTTATCCATCTTTGTTCCGGTATCTTTTTGGCTACGATATCCCCGTCATTCGGTAGCCAGACATCGACTCCTTTTCGTTAGCCAAGTGTTAAACGTTCGACAGGTCTGTACTGTATCTCGGCTATTCGACTTTCGAGTTTCGACTCGATTTCAAAGCTCGGTGTTAAACTGTCAACAGGTTTGTACCGTACGTTCGTACGTTGTGTACTTTATGTTCCCGATGACAAATCTAATAATATGATACATAAAAAGTACATGAAAACTGTCATGTTTGTTATTTATGGTTACACTTGTGGCTATTAAAGTCATTCCAAACATATTAATAGAGTGGATTAATGGAGCTTTAAGCCTTTTCGGGAATGGTGGAGTGGGCGTAAAGGAGATTTTAGGCCTTATTGTGGAGGTCAGTTCTGGAATGGTGGGGTCGCGCAGTGGGGTCGCACAATGGAGATTTAGGCCATGAGGTGGAGGTCAATTCGGGAATGGTGGGGCCGCACAATGGAGATTTAGGCCATGAGGTGGAGGTCAGTTCGGGAATAGTGGGGTCGCGCAATGGAGATTTAGGCCCTGAGGCGGAGGTCAGTTTGGGATGTTGGAATAGTGTAATTGAGATTTAGATCCTGAGGCGGAGGTCAGTTTAGAGATGTTGGAATAGTGTAATGGAGATTAAGTTCCCAGTCAAGATTCTTTCATAGTTATATCGAGACAAATAATTCCGGGATGATGGAGTACAGTTGAACCTCCCATAAAGCCCACTTCAATATAAGGATCACTATAAAGGCCTGTAAAATTGTATCACAATTGTTCCTTATTCATCTTATTGTACTTCTATACAAAGGCCACTGTCCATAAAGGACACCTGTCCATAAAGGTCACCTGTCCACAAAGGCCACCTGTCCATAAAGACCACCTGTCCATAAAGGTCGCCTATCCATAAAGACCACCTGTCCATTAAGACCACCTACCCATAAACGTCAACTGTCCATAAAGACCACCTGTCCATAAAGACCAAGGTTTGACTGTAGTGTAATGGAGATTTTAGACCGCAGTCAGGATACAGACTTCAGGGATGGTGGGGTAAGTTCCAAGTCTTCTTTGACGAGCAGTTTATGATAGTGAAATGTTACAATGGGGTTTTAGACCCCAGTCAGAATATCGAGCCGGCGGCCAGTTGCAAGATAGTGTAGTAGCTTAATAGAGATTTAAGTAAAGATTGTTTCACACTTATATCGAGACAAACAGTTCAGGGATGGATTGTGAATTGGAGAATGAGAGTTTTAAACCCTGGTCAAGAAACCAAGAAGGCGTCCAGTTTGGGGGTGGTGTAGTGTAATGGAGATTTAGATCCAAGTTTAGATTCTTTTACACTTATATCGAGATGAAGAGTTTGGGGATGGTGGGTGAAGTGGAGTTTTAGACCCCAGGCAGGATATAGAGGCGGCTGTTAGTTTGGTGAGTATTATAATGCAATTTTAAGTTCCAGTCAAGATTCGTTTACACTTATATCGAGATGAGCAGTGCAGGGATGGTGAAGTGGAGTTTTAGACCCCAGGCAGGATATAGAGGCGGCTGTCAGTTTGGAGAGTATTGTAATGAATTTAAAAGATTCAAGATTCTTTCACACTTATATCGAGACGAGCAGTTCGGAGATGGTGAAGCAGAGCAATGGAGTTTAGGCCACGGTCAAGATACCAATCGGGCGGTTAGTTCAGGGAATGTGATACAAGCTTCAGCCGCTCTTAGTCTCAGTCAAGAAGCTCTTATACGTTTTCGTCTCAAAGAACAGAAAAAAGACTGTTTATGGTAAAACGGCATCTTAGGCGATTCAGCATTCTCGCTTCTCTGGCAAGATCCCGTGTCACGGAAGCGTCGTACGATAAAAAAATCTGCTGTATAATGCCATTAGCGCAACGCACAAGCAAAATATCTTCACCTTCGTCTATAGATGGCGACGTCTCAATATAAGTGAAATATATTTCATTGGGACGTTAAACACCATTAAGCAACTAAACCTTTTAGTTTAGTGTTAAACTTTCGACTGATTCTGTCCTGCAATGTCGTAATATAAAGAAAAATATTTGATGAAACTAGAACAAATAATATCAACAAAAATTCAATACCAACCCGCACCATATTGAAATTTCAAAGAAAAAATAATAAATATCTTAAAAACGGACACCAGATTTATGAAAAAATGAATTAAAAGGAAAAACCTTCAATATAGATATGTGTATCGATATACGTTGCAATGTTTCGTATTGTATTGTATTGTATTACATTGTGCATATTGTATTGTATTGTATTGTATTGTATTGTATTGTATTGTATTGTATTGTATTGTATTGTATTATTTTGTATTGTATTGTATTGTATTGTATTACATTGTGCATATTGTATTGTATTGCATTGTATTTTGTTATATTGCAATAAATGCTTCGCAAAGAAATTAAACGATAAATTTCTAGGTGTTAGCGTGCAATAAATGTCGATGTTTGCACGCTAATTTTGTTCCAGTCCGAGGTTTCCCGAATCAATTTTTTCATACTGCACGCTTTGTCACTTGACGCTGTCGTTTATGACGTCAAACGATTGTTGTCGACGTCGTTACTGTGTTGTTGTCATATTGCACTTGTTCTTTATTCCAATTACAAGAACTAGTGCAATATTTATGTATTGTACGACAAAATGGTATTTTAGATGAAATACTTGGCGGAAGTAAACAAATTTTATTTGCTGTTTAATAAAAGAGTTATTGAACTGATATTGTGAAATATTGTCCCTCGTTGACTCGAAATTGACATTTCATACCCTCAATAAATTTATCAGTCTCGTCTATTGTTACATCAACAACTATTTTTCTAATGTCAACTTTCCTTTTCTATGCAGCAATATACCTGCTTCTCCTGCTAATGGTGTATATGTTTTTCAATTAATACGCTATGATAGAGCTTGTTCCCACTACAGGGACTTTGTACAACGAAACAGCTGCTTTCAAATAAATTGTTGACTCAGGGATATTGCAAGCCTAGGCTTGTCAAGGCCCTAAAAAAGTTTTATGGCCGTCATCACAATATTGTGGATAAGTTTGATGTCTCTGTGTCCAAGATTGCCCTTGATATGTTTAACGTCCTAAATTCCATGTCCCTTTTACATAATTTTGATTACTCAGGTGGCGGTTGTAGCTAGCTAAAAAAGAGGTGCTTATCCCGGAGTGCCGGCCCACCTACCTGGTGGAAGTTTACGTGTATAACCTAACTTGTTAGTTACAAAATTTTTACTTTTCTTCTGGATTGTGGTTAGGACATGGAATAGTATGTTTGTTTTTTATTAAAAGAAATGAGAGATGAGCGCATTAAAATGTGTAGCTTTTTGTATATTTTGTGAGATACTTTTATTGATAATATTTTTATAAAACAAAGCAACTTTTCCACATAAAATAAGTATATTTTGTAATCGTACAAAAGTTTTAATTTGCAGAAGTGCTATGTGGTCAGCCATTTTGATTTCTTTAATGAAATGACGTCAGAATATTTGAACGCGCCCATATTGGCTCAAATTGTGTTCATATTAGCCCAGTCTATCTCATATTGGCCCGGTTTTATGGATTTATTGGCGAGGCAGATTTATACTTATTGTATCAATAACACATGTTGTTAATTTGTATTGTATTGTATTGTATTGTATTGTATTGTATTGTATTGTATTGTATTGTATTGTATTGTATTGTATTGTATTTATTGTATTGTATTGTATTGTATTTTGTTATATAGCTTTAAATGCTTCGCATAGAAATTAAACGATAAATCCCGAGGTGTTAGCGGGCAATAAATATCGAGATTTCCACGCTTACTTTGTTCAGTCAGAGGTTTTCCAAATCAATTATGTTATATTGCACGCTTTGTCGCATGACGCGCTGTTGTTTATGACGTCATACGATTGTTGTTACATGGCTGAAGACGTCATCGCTGTGTTGTTGTCATATTGAACTTATTCTTATACCATTTACAAGAACTAATGTAATATTTATGTATTTCTACAACAAATTTTTAAAATGGTATTTTAGATGAAATACTTGACGGGAGTAAAAGAAATTTATTTTGCTATATAATAAAAGAGTCATTAAACCGATATTGTGAAATATTGTCCCTTTGACTCGAGTCAACTCGAGACAATATTTCACTATATCAGTTCAAATACCCTGTGTTTATTTACATTTATATATTTATAGACATTTCGACATAACTTTATTTTTTTTACAACAAAGAAACAAAAATGACCGAAAATTGAGAAAAAGTTTTATATAGAAATATTTAAACTGTGTGTTTATTTTTTTACTGTTCATAGACTTTTACTTTAAAATTTATGTTTTTCTTTTATATTGTATAAAAATAAAAATAAAAATGATTGAAAATTGAATACATTATATAAAAATAACAAAAGTTTGTGTTTATTTAATGTTTTCTATTTATAGACATGTAGACATTAACTTTAAAATGTATTTCTTTTTTCTATTTATTTTTTCTTTTCTGTTTTTTTACAAATAAAAACAAAAATGACACAAAAATTAAAAGAACATATATATAAAAATAACTAAAGTCTGAGTTTGTTCAATTTTTTATATTTATAGACATTAAGACTTTAAAATGCATAGTTTTCTTATTTTTATTTTTTCTTCTTTCTTTTTACAAATCAACAACAAAATGACAGAAAATTGGAAAATTATATATAATTATATATATATATATATATATATACAAATAACTCAAATATACAAATAACTCAAGTCTGTGTATATTTAAATGTTTAATATTTATATACATTAACTTTAAGATGTTGTTTTCTTTATTCTTTTTTTATATTTGTTGCAAAAATAAAAATAAAATGACAGAAAATTGTACAAAGTTTATACTTAAATAGAAATAACAAAAGTCTTGTGTTTCTTTGATTCATAAAATAATAGAAATTGAAAAAGAGAGATGACAAGCTTAAAGGTTGCACTTTATAAGTAAGTTAAAGAAAGTACATTTTACAAACCAAACATAAAATAAATCATGCTAATGATAAATCATAAAAACAATGACAACTTTGCATAAATATTAATACCACACACGAACATTGATGGGTTAGTTTAGTAGAGACGACACACTAACTGATAACTGCACAAAGACTGTAGACTCTGAATCTATTGTGATTCTTATAATGGTTAAACCCCCGCAAACTAGTTTGAAGGGGGTATATAGGAATCACCATGTCTGTCTGTCCGTCTGTTTAACCGTGTAAATTCGTGTCCGGGTCATATCTCATAGCTGCTTTGGACGACTGTCATAAAACTTCACATTATTAATTTTCAAGCCAAATCGGCGTCGTTTTTGATTACATAAATGGTTTTATAAATTTTAGACACTTTTTACAGCCATTTTTATATAAATAAACAATATGTATATAAAAAGAAAAAGTTAAAATAAATAAGTACAACACGATTTTGTAAAGCATTAGCGCTTTCATTTCACATTCAGACCCTTTACATAGTAGCATTCATAACATGGTAACAAAGTAACTAGTGATGACGTCATTAAGACCATAGGGCAATAAAACAATATACGATGACGTCATTATTAAGGACGGTAATTACGTTAGACTGTTAAGTTTCGGTATAAGAGTTCTAATGAAATATTTTCTTTCTCTTTTCTTTCAATTGCATTGTCTGTAAAAAATTGAAGAAGAATATGAAAATTTCTTTTTCCAACAATTATTTAAGTGTTCTCTTAACTTTATCTTCCTGTATTCTAGAATCTGTATAATTTGCTGTTTATGCACCCTGACACAAAAGCGAAGTGTTGAACCCGTTCCTCCTATATAAAATTCATTACAACCCGGGCAAGAAAACACATAGATTATATTTTGTGAATGAAATGACAAGACATTTTTGCGTTCACTGTGAATGTTTTTCCTTCTAATATATATTGCCTATGATATATTTGATGTCTCATAGTTCCATGTTCCTTTCACACAATTTTGATTACACACGTGGCGGGTGTAGCTAGCTAAACAGGAGGTGCTTACCCTTCCGGAGCACCCGGCCTCACTTTCCTGATGGAAGTTCACGTGTCTAACCTAACTTGTCAGTTCCAAAGTTTTTACTTTGCTTCTGGATTGTGATTCGGAAATGGATTAGTATGTTTGTTTTTGATATTTGCATATATGACAAAATAACACCGATTATAAGTTTATATATATGTAGTTGATTGATTGATTGATTGATTGATTGATTGATTGATTGATTGATTGATTGGATGTTTACATCACACCCAAGACTATTTCTCTTTTATCGAGACTTTCCAAGTTATAGGTGCAGTTGAAGATATTTTTTACATTTATCGTACGCTTAGGTTAATAATTAAGAATAGGTTAATGGTTTTTAAGGTCTCTTTCTTGGGACCCCATGACTATTATCTCTAAATATCAAGTGCTTGTCGAACGAACAGCCACTACCTATTTCAAGGTCTTGGTCACACCCTTGTCGGGATTCGAATCGGCTAACGTACGGTAGTAGTTCCAGTGGATATGTATGTAGTTTATTTATTTAAATGAATGTAAACCTGAGCCGACACATCTATTGTGCAGACCTGTCGAAATTTCATTATTCAGCTGAAAAAAGGAGTCCAATCGCGGCTACTGTTTGTACGTGATATCGACATTTACCTGCCGAGAGGATAACGACAGCTATGTGGCAGCCACCGAAGTTTAGCTATTGAGGGACAGAGATAAGCTGCCAGATGCGCATTAATTTGTTAACTTAGTGTTACGCTTTTGACAGGCCCGTACTGTATTGTACAGAACTGTCGAAAGTTTAACACTACCGCATTTGTGCTGAATAGGTATCTCCTCTCAGACCCTTGCTAACCACTGCGGTAGCTCAGTTGGTAGAGTGCTCGCTCCGTAAGTGGTAGGTCGTGGATTCAATTCCCTGCCGGGTCTGACCCAAGACTTGGTGACTGTTCTTTTGCCAAACACTCGGCATTACTAAATGAAAGTCACGGTTCTTTCGGATGGGAACTTAAAATAAACGAGGTCCCGTGTCATGGTGGGCTTGGCACGCTAAAGAACCCTACTGTATAGTGCCATCAGAGCAACGCACAGGCAAAATTTCTGCACTTTCGCCTATAGCTGGCGGCGTCTCGACATAGGTAAACTATTCATGACTGGGACGTTAAACACCACTACTCAGCTCAGAACTATACAGTTTTGCGCTATATGCTATCTATCGTCTCTAGCTTTAAGGTCACTAGACATCTACATCTCGGTCTCGACTCCTTTTCATGGCTCATTGAACAGGCCTGTGCTGTATGTTAAGTCATACTGGTAATAAAAAGTAAAGTGTAACTACTGACATTAATATTAGTTTAAACTATTTTAACAATTAACGGGCAATTCAGTTTGTATGTCATCTAACCTAATGGAACAACCACTACGGTAGCACAGTTGGTAGAGTCCACGCTCTGTTAGTGAAAAGTCGTGGGTTCGAAGCTTGACTGGGACTGAGAGCGAGAGAGAGAGAGAGAGAGAGAGAGAGAGAGAGAGAGAGTGTGTGTGTGTGTGTGTGTGTGTGTGTGTGTGTGTGTGTTTTCTATAGTAAAACTAGAAAAACTCTCTCTCTCTGTGTGTGTGTGAATTTTAAATTTAGGTACATTTATCAGGTACAATGTATATATTGATTTATCCCATTTAAAATCGTTTATCTTTCATTATCTAGGCCAAGTACACCAAGGAATGCATACAGATATCAATGTACGTTATTTAAAGAGAAACTTCTAAGTGCTTCGTGTTTAAACGGGTGCATTCACTCGTGACTATTATTAGAGGTATTCCGAAACAGGTTCAAAGTTCATTTCTTTAAAGGAACGAACACAAGCCACGTCATGCACAACCATAAAGAGGGATTCCGAAGTGCTTCATGTTTGACTTGGCGTATTCGGACATTATCTAGTAATACAGGTAAATTACAAAGACTCAATTATATAACGGATATATGTACTAGTATACCAACATGGCGTTTGTTCTCAAGGAAACTTTAATTGATCATACGTAGTGAAAATTAATTTGACAAATACGATAGACATGAGATTTAAAATCGATGAATATTTAAAATGCCATTGATCCATATCAAACCATAGAAAAATGGCTACGTCACAACCAACAGAAGATATTAATATAACCACTTGTCCTATTTGTCTGGAGGAATTTAAAACACCTAAATGTCTTCCATGTCTTCACAACTTCTGTGAATCGTGTTTAAATTCATATATAATTTCCACCTCTAAAAGTGAAAGTAAAAGCAAAGTTGGAAAAACCCAATTCCATTGTCCTGTTTGTAGAGAGGTGGTGACGCCCCCCGATCTAACGGTGAAATATCAAGAATGGGCTCAACAATTTCCGTCGAATCATTTATTAGTTTCGTTGATGGATCAAAATAAATTGAAAGCTAAAGTAAAATTATGTGATCCATGTAAGGAGATGGATGACGCCCCTGCTATTTCTTGGTGTTTAGACTGTAATGAAGCCCTGTGCAAAGTGTGTACTTCTGTACATAAGAGACAGAAAATGTCGAGGGATCACAATTTACAAAATATCGATGAAATGCAAACCATGCCATTGGTAACTTCACTACCGTCATGTGAAAACCACAAAGGGAAGAGTGTTGAGGCGTTTTGCAGGGACCATAATCAGCCATGTTGCGCAACCTGTGTAGCCATTAAACACCGTAAGTGCGATCACGTGGCAACACTTGATGAAGCAGCCGATGGCATCCTAAAATCCAAAGATCTATCCGACCTTTTACAAAGATTGAAAGGTACAAGAGCCTTAACTCAGACCTTAATAAAGGAGAAAAGGGAGAGTATCAAAACACTGAATGATCAAAAAGGTGATATTCAAAACGAAATACAAAAAACAAGGCAAAGGATGATAGACAATTTTGATAAACAGCAAGCCACATTTTTACAAAAATTCACACAAAAGCACAACAATAAGACAAAGGAACTATCCGATTCTATTAATGATTTAGAAAACAGAGACAAGGTCATCCAGAATTGCACCAATTTGATAGAGACATGCATGACACGCTCAAGTGAGACTCAGGTGTTTCTAGAAATGAAGAAAACCATAGAGCGAGAAGAACAGCAGGTTAAAGCCTTAGAACAAATACAAGCAAAACACAGAAGAGTCAAGTATGATTTCAAGATGGATGACAATTTGAATCAGTTGGCTAATGATTTTACAACCATTGGAGAGGTAGATATTGTCGAAAGCTCGGATACACTAACAGGTTCTTATCTAAGGGCTGTCGACAATAAGAACCTCAAAGAATGCCTACCTACACTGGTATCCGAGCTCTCTTTGGGACAGAAAAGCGGGGTTGTTTCTTGTGTGCATGGGATGTGTTTTATGCCAAATAAAGAATTGCTTTTACCACTATATAATGATCAAAAATTGGTAGTTCTTACAAATAACGGTGACCTTGTGAAACAGACGAAAGTCCCGTCATACATGTTTGACGTATGTATGCTTGATTCTAATACAGCAGTATCGACACACGGTGGTTGTAACACGACATTGTCTTTTATAAACACCCAAACATTGAAAGTGAATAAAACAATAAATGTAGGTGGTGATGATTGTTATGGAATTACATACAGTGATAACAAACTATACATCGGAGCAGAAAACAAAATTCTGATACTGGATAGCCATGGGAACAAAAAAAATGAAATCAGTATAAACGGTGCTGTATACGGCATTACTACAATTAAGCAGGGACAGAAAAAGATTGTTTACACCAACTACAACACTAACAGTTGTCACTTCCTTAGGTACAGTGATCTGCAAGAGATCCACATTTTCAGACATCACCAGCTAAGTCTACCTCGTGGTGTTACATCAGACAGGGAGGGAAATGTTTATATAGCTGGATGTTCTTCCAACAATGTGTTACTGGTGTCATCTGAAGGAATCCTAATACGCATATTACTTACAAAATTGGATGGACCTACAGGAATTCTGTTTGACGACAGCAGTGACTTGTTATTTGTATCTTATGCCTGTCCTGCTAAACTCAACATTTACAACATGATTAAACAATAAAAAGATGTATAGACAAGCAGCATTGACCTGTCAGCTTGACCTTTCGTTAGGAATATTCATGATATGAGGATCCACCCAATATATATGTATAGTTAATCTACATTTACCTGTCCGCTTGACCTTACATTAGGAATCTTCATAATACGAAGACCCACCCAATATATAGCTATCGGTGAACTACACCGACCTATCCGTTTGACCTTTCATTAGAAACTTTCATACAGAAGGATCCACCCAATTAATAGGTATCTACAAACTACATTGAACTGTTTTTTGACCTTTTATTTGGAATTTTCATACAAGAGGAACCACCCAATATATAGGGTAAGACAAATTACATTGACCTGCCCGCTTGACCTTTCATTAGAAATTTTCATACAGAAGGATCCACCCAATACATAGGTATCGGTAAACTACATTGACCTGTCCCCTTGACCGTTCATTAGGAATATTAATAATATGAGGATCTATCCAAAATACAGGTATCGGCGAACTACATTTACCTGTCCACTTGACCTTTCATTAGGAATATCATAATATGAGGATCTATCCAAAATACAGGTATCGGCAAACTACATTGACCTGTCCGCTTGACCTTTCATTAAGAATATTCACAATAAAGATCGTTCCAATACATAGTTATAGGCAAACTACATTGACCTGTCCCCTTGACCTTTCACTACGATTTCTCATAATATGATGATCGTTCCAATAAATGGGTAGTTGTAGGATTCACAGTAAATAATGTGTACACAATGTACGTGAATAGTGTTCCCATTGTGTAGACAAAATATAGCCACGCGATCCTTTTACATAAATGCACTCGTCACAATAAAATATAAAGGCCAAGCGGACAGCTCAAAGTTGTTAACCTGTAACTTTAGGATTCACAGTAATTACATAAATAACGCATGTTTTCCATATTGTAGACGAAATAAACACCTGTGGCTCCTAAACATAAATAAACTGGTCCATAATATATATTTGAATTATAGGTCCAGCAGACAGGTCAATGTTGTTTGTTTATGAATAACCAGTAAGTTGACAAACATCCATCAGCGACTTCAAAAACGGATGTGAATTATAAGTACCATTCTGTGAAATAGACAAAAAACATTGACCTGTCCTCTTGATCGTTCGTTAAGAATATTCATATAAAAGGGTCAATCGAATACATTGGTAGTGTTATAATTCACAATAGATACAGTATCAACGCATGTTTTCTATCATGTAGACAAAATAAACACCTGTGGTGAAAATAAACAGCATTGACCTGTCCGCTTGACCTTTCATTAAGAATATTCATATAGAAGGGTCATTCTAATACACGAGTGGTATATGTATTAAGACTCCCAAGAATTACATGTACAATATATTTGAACTTGTACGTATAGCGTCTAACATCGGGTTGATATTTTCCACTACGGACCGTCTAACATACGATTGGTATGTTCTTTCTATGGACTGTTAAACCCATACTACTTAGTTCTACATACACGGATATTTGTTTGAAATAATAGTGTTGTCTTTATTCAGATGAAGTTAACTTGTGTTCCCTATTTAAACCAACTCACTGGTTCAAGGTAAATATTCAAGTTAAAGGTCAAGTAGACGGGTCATTGTTGTTTGTCTGCTATCATTAATGAGTAGGTTGATAAAGTTTCATACGCGGATTTAAATACGGCGGTGGTGTTTCATGTTTAACCCGGTCGTTTCACCGTTAATTTTAGTATTCAAACAGTTATATCCATTGTGGAATTTATGGGCTATATCAATTTGTTATATAAGAACAGGTGATAGTAATACTGGATACCAGGTGTTGTGTTAATCACACATACGGCAAAAATAAATTACACAG
Organism: Anadara kagoshimensis; assembly: GCA_021292105.1. Classification (NCBI taxonomy): domain Eukaryota; kingdom Metazoa; phylum Mollusca; class Bivalvia; order Arcoida; family Arcidae; genus Anadara; species Anadara kagoshimensis. Next base: position 17,685,950 of record CM037868.1, read on the forward strand.
TCTATTAGTCCAGTTTTATATTCAAATTAAAGGTCAAACGGCCAGGTCAATTTTTTTGCATTGTGTGTGTGGTTTAAATATTCATGATACCTAAGGTGACATATGTGTGTTACATTTTCTTTTGAAATAATTTACATTATTGTTATGAATAAGGCTAACTGCATTGGTGGTGTTTACCATGCGATGTCGAGAGGGAGGACAGGTTCCATTTGTTTCTCTCATTGACGTCAATTCAGTATATTGTTGTGTCTTACGGATCAGTGTCATTGCTTGATATAGGTCTTCCTCGATCGTCGTTATCAACACGAATCAGTCGAAAATATGAATGTTAATAGGACAAACAATGCATGGAATGGTTTATTCTTTTGATAAATCACTATGGGATATATTATCACATGTTTGTTGCTTTGGGTATTGTGTCCTATTTGATGTTAACTATATTAGTTTTTTGATCAATCATTTTTGGATTTTTTTTTACATGTTTGTTTGTTTCGTTATTGTGTCCTATTTCTGTTAAGAATATTGATTAAATAAAATGTATAAAATGTAACTTACAAATTGACAAAGACTAAACGTCATGCAAAGTATTTTCTTAGCTAAATGTGGTAAAATATATTGTTTGACCTTTGGATATTTTTTCAACCCTTGAGAAAAATTTGGGCCAAGCACTACTAATGAGGAATTGTATTCCGAAACGGGTTTCTAGTGGTGTTAAATAAGTACTGGCAATGGTGTAATGTGAAATTAAAAGAAGCAATTTTAGCTAAGACGCAAATAAAACGCAAATACTCTGCATTTTAATTAACGAATCAAAAACAAACATACTAATCCAAAAAATTAAATCCATATTGTTTTATCCCAGATATATTTGGTTTTATGTAAAAAAAGATTTTATTGCAATTATGTTTCCAAATCGGTTTTATATTGGAATTTGAATGTTTAATTTTCTGCACATTTTGACACAAAGATATTTGCCTTATTTTTACACACATTTTGTATATTTTGCTTTTCACTTACTAGTAGTTTTTAAATGTATTCGTAATAGTACATGTTATTAATTTGCGACATTTTTGTTTCATTTTCAAAGATTAATTCCAGTATCATTTTGTAAATAGCCGCGAATAGCTGCAATGATGCTGAGGCGGCTTTACACAATAACTCACTCATTAATTAATTTTGAACAAGTCTATGGTTTACAAATATATTCAGTTTTCGAGATACATTTCTTCACGATTTCAATTTTTTAAACTATCATAAAGTTCAGTTCCTTCTAAACATTAAAATGGCAGTGATATTATAGAGATTTTAAAAAGTCCATTTGATATTTTGGTGTATAAGATATGATCTCTGCTATTTCTGAACCACTATTTATGTTTTAAGTATTTAATTTTTTGTAACAATCTATGGGTGCAGTCGCCATTATTGTTTTGTTTCTTGATATGAAATATATATTCGCCACCAGTTTGGCTTAAATTGCTTCCGGCGAAGCCATTTGTTTTTGTTATGATTCCGTAACTACCGATAAAGTCAATGTGTTTCTGTTCTATGATAGATAACCAGTTCGTTTGTTATTTTCGTCAACTATCGTTAACGTTGTTATTAAAACCATTCCTCTGTAAGAGAACCTTTGTCGAAAAACCAGGTTACCATCACTTATACATTTTAGAATTTTTTTTCATTATTCACTTTACATAATTTGTTTGAATACTTTAAAGAAGGAGTGGAAGTATTGTTGTAGCTTTTGCTTTGTTATGTCTACAGACTTTCGTTTTTTTAAAAGATTTTTTACAGCTCATCTCAATAGCATTGCTCCTGTTTTTAGACATTTTAATGCATGTATTCTGTCATCTATCCTGTTATCTTCCTTAGCAGTCATCGGTATTTATTATAAGCGGCAACGTCATATTGCTTTTGTATTATATGCAATCCCCACAAGGTTAATAAAAATACTTGTAGCGTCACAATTCTATTTTGATTTAAAAACGTCCGATGAATCAATTGCACAGTGTTTAGTTACATTTCAATATATTTTCTTAATATTTCCGGCGACGTCGATCTTTCGGAAAAGCAATATTCAACGTGAATAAATTACACTTGTTTAGTGTTCAACATTTTGGTTTAAGTGGGGAAATTATACTAGCTCATAGTAACTTTATTCAGAATGTGGACGTGTGGAGATTTAAAATTTCCAATAATATCTAAATGGGGTTCACCAGCGTACCAAATGATCAATACGATACCAATTCACGTATGTGCGGAACGTTTTAGATGGTAACCTATTATATTTCTTGAAGTAACATAATTATACGGAATAATGGACTGAAGATATTTCATCTTCAATGTTCCGAAGAAACAGTAAAGGTATCACGTGGTACATAAACAAAACATATTCAAATTTGAGATTCGTCTTGTTTATAAAGGTATCATACATCGATAATTAAGATTTTTGAATTCTGTTTTTGAATGAAAACAATTTTATTTTATTTGTCAGTCATTAAATATATATGTACAGTCAAACCTGTCTATAAAAGCCTCCAAAGCGAACCAGTAAAAGTGACCTTTATGGGCAGGTGGCTTTATATAGAGGCTCAAAAATGTGAACAAAGAACAATTGGGATACAATTCTACTGGCCTTTATAAGCAGGTGGTCCTTATATAGAGGTGACCTTAAAGGCAGGTTGGACTGAACATGAAAGTACATAGTCCAAGCAATATTAATGAGGCAATGAATTCCAAAACGATCGTTTAGTACTGTAAAATTCGCATTGGTATAATATGTAACGGACAACGTGTCCAGATTTATTAACGGTTCAATGATAAATTGTTGTTTTAAACTGTCAATGAATATAAACAATCTATGTAAATATTCAGTTATTTTATTTCAACATTTTTTGTCAGTCAAAATTACAAATGTATGTAAATGAAATTAAATATATAGATATAAAATCCAGATTTATGTTGTATTATTATTTTTTTATTTTTACCCGCCAAAAAATGAGCACACAAGAGAGTAGAATGTTTGAAAAGATCCTATGACCTTGTGTCTTAATCACGCCCTTTAGGTACATCTTTGTTAACTTTCCAAACATACATGTCTTTAAATGCTTAGTAACAATACCAATAATAGCATGTGTATATAGAAACTTGTTTAATCTGACAGAAAACTGTCCCCAAATCGTATAGATATGTAAATAAAGTTCTTTCTATTAATAATCCAAGGTTTGCAGGTTATGTAAATGTCATTTATATCAGTGAACGTGATATAAAAGATACGACTAATGCTTCAAGTTATGCTTATATTTAGACTTATATTTTAAGTTTGACGCTCACAAAAAGCTGAAAGCTGTGTGACAAACGTTGATTTTGTTTTAATTTATGAATGAGTATATAAGATGTCATGATGCACAAATGATAGGTATTCATACTTTGTCAAATGATTTAAAAATATTATTTTATAAGTCTTTGTTGCAACGTTAATCATCTCTTTGTTATTTTAATCACATATTGTTTAGATTATATAAACTGATATAAATAAATCGTACTCAATTAACTTGCCTTTTTTAATTTTTTCAAAAATCTAAGTTAGTTTCCTAACTAAAGAAACATAAGCACAACATATATTAGAATGCTTGGAAATATCCCTTATCAGTCTAAATCACGCCTTGTGTGTAAATTCTTTCGAAATGCCTAAAAGACATTTCCATCTAAATACTTGGTAATGTTACAAAATAATGATTATGTAGGACCTGCTTAATTGGCGTGTCGCCGGCTACGCCCACAAAGTTCCGACATTGGCCGCCATCACGGTACCAAAACAGCGTCACGGCAACTAATGACGTTCTAGTGTCAGTTATGTAATAAAACCGCACAATTCAGGTCTTTTTGCGTGTTATTCAAGCATGTCGACCCTTTTTCGGAACATTGTGGGCGTGGCCGGCGATCCGTCAATTTGGCAAGAAGACTGTCATAAATTATTATATTTCTACTCCACATACAGAAATATAGATGACGTTCATTCTTTTAGCAATTCTTAATTTGCATGTTATGTGGATGCAGTCTATCTCAGTGAGTTTCAAATAAAAGATACGACTGATTCTTCAAGTTCTACTTTTTATTTAGACTTCCATTATAACGCCTATGAAATACTTCATTTGAAGTTGTATGTTTAAAGTGACGACTTCATTTTTTCTATTGTCAACTTTCAATACATCAATATACCTGCATCTCCTGCTCATGGTGTATTTGTTACACAATTTTTACGCTATTATAGAATTTGTTCCCACCACTTGAATTTTATACAAAACAAGTTGCGTTGGCGCATGGCTATTGAGTGTCTAGGCTTATTAAGTTCCAAAAAATCTGTTCCATGTTGCTTTAATTCCCAATCCTGATTACACATGTGGAGGGTACCTAGCTAAAGACAAGGTTTTTACCCTTCCGGAGCATCAGGCTTCATTTTCTTGTTTATTGTTCACGTTTGTGAACGAAGTTGTCAGTTGCAAAGTTTTTGTATTCTTTGGGTTTGTGATTTGGACATGAAATAGTTTATTCAGTTTTGTTTGGTAAACCAACAAAAGGAATGTCTTCCTGCGTTAAAGAAATCCAAGGTTGTTTGTTGTCTCAGATGTATGTGCACTTTTATTTTAATATCCATTTTTAACCTTAAAAGGTTAATATGTGTTTTAGAGAAAGTTGAATGAGTTTAGTAAATTTAAAGTCATGATTGTTTTTTTTCAAATGAAAACAACAGCTGGTTTATTTAAACATCATTTTGCTATGTATATAGAAGACGTAAGCATTGACACAAAGGCCATATAGAACGTAAAAACAAAGATATATGCAGTTTTGCGCCATCTCGTTCTCATCAGTGTGTATGACACATTGAGTGTTATTTTCGTACAAAGTACACATTACCTTTAGTTTCGGATAAACAGTTCTACGGTAGCCTTCCGCATAAAAATGAAAAACTTATCATCCAATACTTTAAATTACATATTTTACCAGTTTATGTTTTACAGCACTAGATGACCGTTTCGGAATACAATTCCCCATTAGTAATGCTAGGATCAAAATAGTGAAACCAAATTTTTACCAAGATGTTGGAAAGATACTCAAAAATACCAAAACACATTTTAACAAATTAAACTAAGGAAATACTTTGCATGGCGAAGTATACCTTAGTTCTTGGGAAATTTCCAATTTTAACTACCAGGAAATTTAGACAATAGTATATTTCTGACAATAACACAGTTTATACCTACAGAATTCATTCTTGTTTCATTATTATCAGTGTTCTTTGTTCTAGGGAAATACCGTTTCGTCAGGTTTGCATATTCGTTGTCAGGAATTATCTTTTTGTGTTACAGTCACCCAAGGGAACCGGTGAAAGTGGCCTTTATGGGCAGGTGGTGTAACAGTATATTGACTCTAACATCAATACTTGCAGTACTTTGATTCAATGTAACTCTTGTGTGCTGCGTCACACATATTGGTATGACGTCAGATTGACGTCACTGTAGCTTGTGTAGACCGCATGGTCTAATCAGTTATAATAAAGCACATGGAAGCAGCTTGACGTGTTTGTTATCAGATAGCAAACTTTTACATGGTGTCAGAAGTAAACTGGTCTATAGCACGTAGCATGACAGTATGCGGCAGCGATGAGTCAGGTTTGATGATAATTTGTGCATTTTTAATGACATTGATTTGACATTATAATTATTATCACAATCATGGGCGAAGAAGTAGCTCCACAGCGGCAACACGCTATAGCAAATTTGCCAATACCTGCAAAACTAGAGATGGATTCGAACGTTGAAAGTAACTGGCGAAAGTTCAAGAGGTCATGGAATCATTATGAAACCGCAACTGGACTTGAAAACTGGATGGTAATCTGCGGGCGGCGACATTCTTGACGTGTATTGGTACAGAGGCCATGGATGTTTTCGAGGGCTTTACGTTCGAGAATCCGGACGATGATAAAGATATTCATAAGGTAATTGAGAAATTTGAAAATTTTTGCATAGGAAAGTCTAATGAGACCTATGAACGCTATTTGTTTAATACTTCCAGTCAAACAGAAGGAACAAATATTGATAATTATATGGCTTCATTAAGAAAACTTGCTAAAACATGTAACTATGGTAATTTAGAAGACGACCTAATTCGAGACAGAATAGTGTGTGGTATTCGGGATAATACTCTCAGAAAACGCCTCCTACAGGAAGACAAATTAACACTCCAAAAAGCACTCGATATGGGTAGAGCATTTGAGGCGACATCGGCACGTGTAAAGCAAATGGCTGCTGGTGGCAATAGCATCGAATCTGAGGAAGTTCGTCTAGTGCAAAAGAAGTTTCAACGAGAATCAACGAGCCGGAAGCAACTCACGATGAGCGGAATGTATCGAAATTTAAAGAGGTCGATAAACGTTCAAAACGTCGGAGGTGCAAATACTGGACAGAACTGTGAGCGCGGTAAATGTCCCGCATATGGCAAAACTTGCAAAAACTGCGGCAAGTTTAATCATTTCGCAAAAGTGTGCAAACAGGAAGTTGTTCGGAACTTAGAAACGTCAGAATCTGATTCGGAATCTGACATTCTCTCAGTGACAGACACTGTAAATATTGTTCAAAATAAGATTTTCGCAAATATGCTCCTTGTTGATCAGCGCCAGACGGTCCGTTTTCAATTGGATAGTGGGGCAACGGTAAATTTGTTACCAGTGAAGTATGTCCCAGAACATTTGATAGAAAAGACGAGTAAAACTTTGTCTTTGTATGACAGTTCTAAGATTACAGCTAAGGGTGTGTGTTCACTAAGACTGAAAAATCCTAAAACTCACGAACGTTATATGGTAAGATTTGTCATTGTTGATAATGGTTTTGAGCCTCTTCTTGGATCTTCTTCTATTCAAGAGATGAATTTGATTAAAATTCAGTATCAGAATATTATGCATGTAGGTGTTGAGAATGATACAGACAAACTGTTTTATGACATTATGCAAAATTTTTCTCATGTATTTTCAGGCGAAGGTTGTTTTTCAGATAAATTGCACCTCGACATAGATCCTACAGTCCCCCCAGTAAAAACACCCCTTCGACGTGTGCCGATCGCGATTAAACCGAAGCTTGAGAAAGAACTCGCGAGGCTAGAAAAGCTAGAAGTAATAAAGCGGGTGGATACCCCTACCGACTGGGTGTCGAGTTTAGTTGTTGTAAAAAAACCGAACGGAAAACTTCGGATATGCATTGATCCTAAGCCGCTTAATAAAGCGTTAAAAAGAAATCACTATCCGTTACCGATCCTGGAAGATCTGCTGCCTGAATTAGGCAAAGCAAAAGTATTTTCCAAATGCGATGTTAAAAACGGGTTTTGGCATGTTGCTTTGGATGAGAGCTCAAGCTTCCTCACCACGTTTGAAACGCCATTCGGTAGATTTCGCTGGCTCCGAATGCCATTTGGAATTTCCCCATCGCCGGAATATTTCCAGAAATATTTGGAACATGAATTAGCGGGTCTCCCCGGGTGTCGAACTGTCGCGGATGATATCTTAGTCTATGGTGAAGGCGATACGTATGACGAGGCTGTCGCTGATCATGACAAAAATCTACGTATGCTTCTTAATCGATGTAGCGAACGGAACATAAAGCTTAACAAAGACAAGCTTAAGCTCAGACTTTGCGAAACCGAGTTCATCGGACACCTACTCACAACTGACGGGATAAAACCAGATCCGTCAAAAATCGAAGCAATTGTCAAGATGGAAAAACCGGCAGATGTCGCTGCAGTATCCTTTGCTCGGTACGGCGAACTATCTTGCAAAGTTTGTATCTAGTCTCAGTGATATATGCGAGCCACTTCGACAACTAGTTCGGAAAGGTGTGGAATTCAAATGGACTTTTGAACACGACGAAGCTTTCGAGAAGCTTAAGACAGCGATAAGCCAGGCACCCGTACTTAAGTATTTTGATTCCAAGGCGGAAACCGTGCTTCAGTCCGATGCGTCCGAAACTGGCCTTGGCTGCGTCCTGTTACAAAATGGGCAACCGATATCTTATGCCAGTCGTGCTCTTACGCCAACGGAACAAAATTATGCCCAAATTGAGAAAGAGCTTTTATCAGTGGTTTTTGGGATGGAAAAATTCCATCAGTATACTTATGGTAGAAAAATCTTGGTCGAAAACGATCACAAACCACTGGAAATAATCTATAAAAAGCCGTTGTATCAGGCACCGAAACGATTACAGCGAATGATGCTGAGACTTCAGCGTTATGATATGGATCTTGTGTATAAGCCTGGAAAGTACATGTATGTTGCGGATACTCTATCCCGGGCTTACATCCGTCAAGCAGGACGAATTTCGGAATTACGCGACGAAGTATTAGTTGTCGGTAGTATCGAACACGAAGTCGAGCAAATATGTATGGCAGACTATCTCGTCGTTTCAGAAAGGCAGCTTAGCGATATAATCACCGAAACTGCAAAGGATGAGACTTTACAAAATCTCATTACTGTTATTTGTAAAGGATGGGATAAAACAAATATCCCCCCTGATGTAAAGCCCTATGAATGTGTCAAAGATGAATTATCCGTTCAGGGAGGAATTATTTTTCGAGGTGATAGATGCGTGATCCCTAAATCGCTTAGACCTACGGTTTTGGAGCAACTACATACGCATATTGGTGTTAATGGTTGTTTACAGCGTGCTCGTGATTCAGTATACTGGCCGAGTATGACAGCAGAAATCAAAGATTTCATTGGGCATTGCGAAACATGTCGCACATACGAAATGAGCCAGCCGAAAGAACCGCTTCTTTCTCACGATATAATTGACCGCCCTTGGGCTAAAGTTGGTACCGACCTTTTTAAATTTGCTGACAAGGATTATTTGATAACTGTAGACTACTTCAGTAATTTCTTTGAAGTCGATAGGCTGTATGACACCCAATCCAAAACAGTTGTGCACAAGCTGAAACAACACTTTGCCCGGCACGGCATCCCTGAAACCGTTGTGTCGGACAACGGTCCGCAATATACATCCGATCGTTTCAAAACTTTTAGTAAAGAATGGGGATTCAAACATATTACATCGAGCCCCCGTTATCCACGCTCGAATGGCAAAGCAGAAAACGCCGTCAAAACGGCCAAAAGGTTGATGAAAAAAGCAAAACATTCAAACAGCGATCCGTATTTGGCGATTCTTAATTTTCGCAACACGCCGTCACAGGCTACTCGTTTCAGCCCGGCTCAGCAACTCATGAACAGACAAACGCGGACCTTGTTACCGATAAAATCGTCTAAACTTAAACCGGAAATTCCGAATAATGTTTACGAGAAGTTATGTGATAGCAAGAAGCGACAGGCCGTTTATTACAACAATCAGTCGCGGAGTCTCCCCGATTTAAAAATGGGCGAAACAGTCCGCATACAACCACAGAACAGTCCCGAATGGACAAAAGGCATTGTCAAGAACAAGTGCGTATTAGGTCTTATGATATTATGACGGAATCGGGTCAAACTTTACGTCGCAACAGAAATCACCTTAAACAGACACCGGAACCATTCCAAGTGAACCTTCCACCCTCCGAACCGTTCATAGAATCATTCGAGTCCGTTCCATCACAACGTCTGAATCGGAATCTAAGCCTCAGTCTAAAAATCCGCAGAAAGCCGAAAAGTCTACGGAGTCTACACCGCGTGTCACAAGATCGGGTAGAGTTATCAAACTCCCTAGTAGGTACCAAGATTAGGTGCACTTTGTCTGTAAAAACAGTTAAGTGTTTTGTTGTTATTAAATATGTTTGTTTCCTGAAAGTATCAGAGGTATTAATTTCAGAATTTTCAATTTGCTATATACATTTGTATATATATATATATATATAAATCTGCTTTAAAATATTCCGTAAAGAAAAGGAGATGTAACAGTATATTGACTCTAACATCAATACTTGCAGTACTTTAATTCAATGTAACTCTTGTGTGCTGCGTCACACATATTGGTATGACGTCAGATTGACGTCACTGTAGCTTGTGTAGACCGCATGGTCTAATCAGTTATAATAAAGCACATGAAAGCAGCTTGACGTGTTTGTTATCAGATAGCAAACTTTTACAGGTGGTATTTATATACAGGTTCAAAAAATACAGGTTACGTTTACTGGTTCCCTTGGGTGGTCCTTATAGACATGTTTGACTATAGTATGTGCTAGTTCATCTATATCATCATGCAACTGTATAGAACTGTTGTTGGATGTCTTGTAGGAATGTTTTAAAAACATCAATTAATGATAAAACATTTAAAAACAATGACTTAGGGATATTGCAACCCTAGGCTTATCAAGGTCCTCTAAAGTTTTTATGGCCGTCATCACAGTATTGTTGATAAGTTTGATGTCCGTGTCTGTGTTTCCAGGATTGTCCTGGATATGCTTGACGTCCCATAGTTTAATGTTCCTTTCACACAATTTTGATTACACACGTGGCGGATGTAGCTAGCTAAACAGGAAGTGCTTACCCTTCCGAAGCATCCATCCTGGTAAAAGGTAACGTTTCTAACCTAAATTGCCAGTTTCAAATTGTTTTCTTTGCTTCTGGATTGTGATTCGGACATGGATTAGTATGTTTAATTTTGATTTTATTCAACGTGTACTAAAGCTGTAATGCCGGAACATCACCATCTTTTGGCGACGTTATAATAATTGAAGGTTTTTATGTATTACATATTTTATTCTGGTTCGTATCTTTGCTGTGTCTGCTTGTATGATGGTATGGTGTCTTACGAATTGGATATATGGTGTGTCTGTATTTATTCAACCCCTTGAAATTTTTTTTGTCCAAGCTCTACTGATAAAAAATTTCAAACGGCCGTCTAGAACTGTAGAATGAATACTGGTATAATATGTAACCGAGTATAATGAATTATACCTCTAAAATTTCTCGCTTTTTATTAGTTCTCCGACCCACATCAGCATTTGTAGTTGGCACGGACGTTAATAGTGAAAAACACGATCGTAATGCGAATTTTAAGCTACTGTTACATAGACGGGCTTAGCTACATCGGGTAAAATTACAAAGTTTTTCTGTGTTTTCCGTCTGAACATCTTAAACCCTTTGTTGACCAATCGTGCGAAAACTTTCAAAGATTTGATTCGTTGTGCCCCTTTACTCTTTTTTATATACTTCTGGGTATTTTTTTTATTTTTTTATGAAACTGATCACTGTGATTTGTACAAATTAATTATACAAGATGTATCCATTATATAACAGTGAAACGATTTCTTATATCATTTGAAACATGTAATACCGTATTAATAATTGACGTATCGCCGGCCACGCGTTTTATGTTCCGACACTGGCCGCCATCATGTTACCAAAGCAGCGTCATGGCAACTATTGACGTGCTAGTGTTATTGACGTTATTAAATGGCACACTTTAGGTCGAGATTTTATTTTTTGTTTGTAATTCAAGCATGCCTGGCCTTTGTCGGAACATTGTGGCCGGCGATCTGTCAATTAGCTGTCTAAAGGCTTCTACTGACCATTTATCTGTTGTTCTATCTTAGGAAAAGAAATATAGCCGAAAGTGTAAATGCTAAAATACTAAACAAAAATTTGTTTATGTTTTTATGATTTCTCATATTATTTGGAACATGCAACATGTTTTATGTCGAGTCGATATTTGTTTTCTTAAAGATAGAGTTCCTTAAATTTCGTATATTTAAATCGGAAAGCAGCAATATCCATAACGTACAATTATGGTTGAACTCGATTTGTCGTGTATAAGAGTACATACTTAATAACTATTATCCCATTATAATGGTTGAACTCCATTCGTTGTGCAACAGAATGCGTTAATTATGTTGTATCTGTGTAATGCTATAGACAAACAACGATTACCTGTCCACTTGACCTTTTAATAGGAATATTTAGATGATTATCGACCCGATAAATGGGTCGTGTTAAAAGTTGCAGCAAATATAATCAATGCATCTTTTTCCCCATGATGTAAATGAATCAAACTCCATTGTTTCATATACACACATGTATTAGGAATCAATATTTAAATCAAAGGTCACGCGGACAGGTAAATGTTGTTTGTCTATGAGCAATCGCCTTTTGACATTATCACATAAACATTAATCTATAAATTATAGGAATGTGGTTTTATACATGGGTATATTTAAAAGAGCGACAAATTGAAGGGCATCATTTTATGAAAACTCTTCGTTAACTAACAAATTATAAGACATTGTTCTGTTATTATCGAAGTATAATTATTAGATTATTAACTCAAATGAAAATAATGTATTGCAAAACAGCAAATTCAGCTTCATCAAAGTAAGTGGGCGAATTAGATATACAGAAAAAATTATCTTTTTAAACACCTACGTAGATATATAATTAGTCGCATGCGCACAAATAAAATTGAGATTCTGTAAAAGTGATTATTTTCGGGCGGGGGGGGGGGGGGTAAAAATTTCGCGATTTCTAGAAATCTGGCATTTCGCGTGGGTGAAATTTTTACGAAACATATAAGTGGGCGTTTATTCTAAATATTATGATATATTAACCTGTATGATAAACATTTTTGCATGGCAAAATTTTCGCGGTAATTTCTTTAATGCGAAATAAATAAGTGAAAATTTCCCCTTTACAGTATTGTAAACACCTAATTGTATTAATGATTTGCCCAGCGGTGATTAGTCGAATGTGGTATCCATAAATTAAATCGGAAGAATCGATACGCAAGAAAAAGTGCATACATAGAACTTTTAAAATTTAGACAGATTTAGTAATAATTAAAACGATTTACCTACTGATTTTATGATATCCACAACGATGGTTAGTCCACCGGCAGATATACCGGTCCAGTTTGAATTTGTTAATTTTACAACACCAGACGATTATTTCAGTTTTTTTTTTCTTATAAGGCCGACAGTGTAAGATATACTGTGCCAGATATTTGATTTTCTTTTGTTTAGTTCAATTTTCTCCATCATAGAACTGAACTAACTGCTTTTTATAAATTAAAAACAATAAAATCTTGATCTGGCGTTTCCGTCTTACCTCTTATTTGCTTTGTGTTAGTTATAATAAAAAAACATACTAATCCATGTCCGAATCACAATCCAAAAGCAAAGTAAAAACTTTGGAACTGACAAGTTAGATTAGACACGTGAACTTCCACCAGGGAAGTGAAGCCGGGTGCTCTGGAAGGGTAAGCACCTCCTGTTTAGCTAGCTACCCCCACGTGTGTAATCAAAATTGTGTGAAAGAAACATGGAAATATGAGACGTCAAATATATCCAGGGAAATCCTGGACACAGAGACATCAAACTTATCAACAATACTGTGATGACGGCCATAAAACTTTGTGAGGGCCTTAATATGCCTAGGCTTGCAATATCCCTGAGTCAACAATTTATTTGCAAGCTGCCTACTTCGTTGTACAAAGTCCCCGTAGTGGGAACAAGCTCTACCATAGCGTATTAATTAGGAAACAAATACACCATAAGCAAGAGAAGCAGGTATATTGCTGCATAAAAAAGGAAAGTTGACAATAGAAAAATCGAAGTCATCACGTTTGTCATAAAGATTCAAATGTAGCCTTTCGTGTGCGTCATAATTCAGGTATAAGTCTAAATATGAAGCAGAACTTGAGGAATCAGTCGTGTCTTTTATTTCAAGCTCACTAGGATAGATGACATTTACATAGTCTCCAAATTTAGGATTGTTAAGAGACAAAACGCCATCAATATATCTGTATTGTGAGTTGAATAATTTGGCGACAGTCTTCTCTCCAGATTTAACAAGGTTCTGCATAAATTCTGCTTCGTAAGAATAAAGAAACAAATCAGCAAGCAATGGTGCACAGTTTGTACCCATTGGTATACCGATTGTTTGCTGTAAAACTATATAACTAAACACAACAAATATGTTATCTATCAAAAACTCCAACATTTTGTTGATGGTATCTTCAGTATATTTTTGTTTGGAATCCGTATGGTGCTTGACAAAATAGCCAGAATCAGCACTAGATATTTGTATCTTGGCTTACCGTTTTTGTAAAAGAAACACAAGTGAATAATTTCTTAAAGACGTTCTTTTAATTTAGAATGAGGGATAGTGGTGTATAGTGTAGAAAATTCAAATGTTTTTATACTTTTTACATGAGATAAAGTATTAGAAGCAAGAGGTTCAAGTAATTCTTTAGAATTTTTGAGAATCCACATTTGGTTGATTCCAGATGTATAATATACTTTTTCTGAATAAGACTGAAGACCATCTTTGACGATTGTCAAAATTTGTGTTAGAGTTACCGATAATGATTTAGTAGTACATTTAGATGAGCCTGATATATTTATGATTGATATCGAAAGACTCGAGAACCCCCCTATGGTTGGAAAGAACTTCATCTTTGGTAAAATTAGTTCTAGTATATGCAGAGTTATTTGATATACTATCTGAATCAAGCTCCTTAATAAGAAATTTAAGGTAGAATCTCTTACAAACGAGAATAATGTTGTTGGAAGCCTTATCAGCAACAACATATTTGTTGTGTATGTCTATTAGAATGGCCTTGATTTCTGGATTCTTGAGCGCTGAAGACGGTTTAGTACTCATAGACCCTTTAAGTTTGGCAATCCAAGTTTTAACGAAAGATCTCACAACCTTTATCCAGTCGGATAAGGTATCAAGCTCAACATCTTCTAATTTAGCCCCCAAGTAAAAGGTTAAGCTTCTCTATATTTGGGACCTTTTGAAAGTAAAGATCTTAATTTAGTGTTCTTGATTATATTGAGATCACCAGTTATTACATGTCTAGCTGTTTCAAAAATATAGGGAGAAGACGAACAAGAGCAGGTAGGTGGACTAAAATTATGAAAGTTCAAACACTGCAATGTTTGTTTATAATTATATATTTTGGATGCAATAGGTTTATTGTGTGAGTAGGAAACTTGAAATAATTTTGAAATAAGCAGGAACTTTAGATTGTACTTGTTTATTTTGAAGAATATTGGAAATGTGTATAGCATCTATTCCCTCGTTAGCATAGTGTAACTTAAGATATTGGCGTTGACCATCGTTTTCAATATCGTTTTCCCGAGCAGGTTTAAATAATCTGTTAAAAGTAATATCTATGATGACAACAGTAAGCTTATATTCTGATGTATTAGAATCTATAGTAGTTTTAGATGTGCATTCTTCTTGTAATTGTCTAATACAGGATAGTGGTATAGAGTAGAGTTTAGTTCGGATATGGTGTAATCCGAGAGGTTTATGTAGGAAGGGGAAAAGATTAAGAAAATTAAGATCATGAATATTGGGTTTGTTATAACGGCGATGTCCATGACTTCTATTGTCACGTGGTGTTTTGTTGAACAAGTGTAAAACATTTACATTGTTACATCCCGGGCTTGAAAGATTTCCTACGCTTACAATTTTGTCATTGCATCCATATGGCGAAGCAGTGCCTAGTTCTCTTTTCAAGTTATTTTCTCGAAATTTTTTCGATGTATGTTAAACTTTGGAAACGTTCAATTTCCATTTTCGTGACATATACTTCAATCATGATGCGCATGTATAACTCAATACTTCATTTTTCTATTGTGAAATTTACTTTTTTATTCGGAGATATACCCGCTTCTACTATTTATGGTGTATTTGTTTTACAACCAATACGCTTTGGTAGATCTTGCTCCCGCTAAAAAAATTTAACCTACGAAGCAAGCTGTTTACGAAGAATTTTTGACCTATGCTATTGCAGCCTTGGATTTTCATGACCACCAAAAATTTTAATGCCCAACAATCAAAAGATTGTTGATCAAAGAATTAAGGTCTCTGTGTCCAGAAATTGACGTCTCATATTTCCTGTTTCCAATCAATCTCAATTTTGATTACACATGCGATGGGTGTAGCTAGCTAAACAGTAGGTGCTTACCCATCTGGAGCACCCGGTCTCACTCATGTGGTAGAATTTTACGTGTTTCACGTATTTTATCAGTTTCAAAGTTTTTACTTTGTTTTGGAATTGTTATTTGGAAATTGATTAATTAGTGTGCTCGTCTTTCAATTATGATTATTACATTATCAACCTCAAAATAAAATTTTGAATTATAAGTCATGTCTGATTTGTAATAAACATCTTTATGTCATTTAGTGCTAGGAAACTCAGTTTCAGTCTGAAATAGATTATTTGGCTTCATAATTAGCTTTTTTCAGCACTTTTAATTCTTCCTGGTCGCCTACAACTAAACTAATATACATCTCGCCTCTTAGAAAATTGGCTTCACAAGATGAAAATTTAACAGTCTGACAATCAAAATGTACCTAAAACGCCGTTTGTAAGTAAAGTGCAGCGAAGAGGATTAATGGTATTTTAAGACCCAGTCAAGATTTTGTCATTTATATCAAGACGGTCAGTTCTTGGATGGAGGAAGAATGCAGAATACTCTGAAAAAAATCACCCACCTTTCACAACCGAACTGTTTAACTTTCTCACACATTTTATTTACAATTTGACCATGACATTTAATGCAAAACATTTTATTCTTCATATTAGAACAAAGAATTTAATGGTCATTCATTTACAAAAAATGGTAGGAAAAGATATAAATATATATACAAATATATAATGCTGAACGGGGTTTCTGATTATTTTTGTCAATCATTATACGAATTCTAAACAAAAATTACTGAAGATACCATCAATAAAATGTTGTAGTTTTTTTGATAGGCAACATTTCTGTTGTGTTTATTTAAATATAATTTTCCAGCAATCGGTAAACCAATGGGTACAAACTATGCACTATGTTTGAAGATTTGTTTCTTTATTCGCACGAAGCAAAACTGATGCGGAACCGTGTTAAATCTGGAGAGACGGTTAATTCCAAATCATTCAACTCTACATATAGATATATGCATGGAGTTCTTTCTCTTAATAAGTTTGGAGAATAGAAAAATGCACTTCATCCTAGTGAGCTTGAAATAAAAGAAGTCACTGATTATTCTAGTTCTGTTTCATATTTGACTTATGCCTCTATTAGGTCAGTCGTTTAACGTTTCATTTGAAGCATATGACAAACGTAATGACTTCAATTTTCTATTGTCATCTTTTCGTTACTATGCAGCAATGTACCTGCTTCTCCGGCTTGTAGTGTATTTGTTTCGCCATACATACGCTGTGGCTGCAGAGCTTCCCAATATGACAACTTTATCCAAAGAAGCAAGTTGCTTACAAATATGTTGTTGGTTAATACAAGAGAAGGCTTATCAAGGTCCTAAAAAACTGTTATGGCCGTTATCACAACAATTTTGATAAGTATGATGTCAAAATATCAAAATTACCATTAGTATATTTGATGTTACGGAGTTTGATGTTCATTTTCTTTTAATTTTGATTTCTCGCATCAAGGCAAGTGTTGCGAGTTAATCAGGAAAAGCTTACCCTTCCGTAGCACCTTGGTTGACGTTCACGTGTTTCACTTAATTTTAGCAGTTTATTTTTTTACTTTACTTTGTAATTTAGACATTGATTGGTATATTTGCTTTTCATGTTAACATCTTAAAATATTTGAATTGGAACTAGTAATGGAAAATTTTACTCCAAAATGGCTGTCTTGTAATGCAATTATTTTTATGTCTATTTTCAATAAACATTGATGCACTTCATAAAAATAAAACACACCACCATCTAGATGCCAAAACTATTCAAAAATAAACATACTAATCCATGACCGAATCACAATAAAGAAGCAAAGTAGAAACTTTGGAACTGACAAGTTAGGTTAGACACGTGAACTTCCACCAGGGAAGTGAGGCCTGGGTTCTCCGGAAGGGTAAGCACCTCCTGTTTAGCTAGCTACACCCGTCACGTGTGTAATCAAAATTGTGTGAAAGAAACATGGAACTATGAGACGCCAAATATATCCAGGGCAATCCTGGACACAAGAACATCAAACTTATCAACAATACTGTGATGATGTCATAAAACTTTGTGAGGGCCTTGATAAGCCTAGGCTCGCAATATACCTGAGTCAACAATTTTTTTGCAAGCAGCCTACTTCGTTGTAAAAGTCCCCGTAGTGGGATCAATCTCTACCATAGCGTATTAATTGGGAAACAAATACACCATAAGCAGGAGAAGCAGATAACTACTAACATACACCAAACATTTAAAGTGATGGATTCTAATGAATATATCGCAAACCATAAAGCAACAATAGCATTATCATAGGGGGCCATTAAGGCAGAGGTATTGTGATGCTTGGTCAAGATTTTTTATTTTAAAAGATACATTTATCTTACAATTGCCAAAATTACAACGATATCTCGGTCTCACTATCCTGTTGGGAAGTCCACGCGTTGGTTTCCCTTTATTGGCCAGTTTGAAAGTTTATTATTTCGCTTTTGAATTGTGGTTGAACATGGATTGGTATGTTTGTTTTGGGAAGTCCACACGTTTAACGTTATTGGCCAAGTTGAAAGTTTTTTATTTCGCTTTTGAATTGTGGTTGAACATGGATTGGTATGTTTGTTTTGGGAAGTCCACACGTTTCACTTTATTGTCCAGTTTGAAAGTTATTTATTTCGCTTTTGAATTTTGGTTGAACATGGATTGGTATGTTTGTTTTGGTAAGTCCACACGTTTCACTTTATTGTTCAGTTTGAAAGTTTTTTATTTCGCTTTTGAATTTTGGTTGAACATGGATTGGTATGTTTGTTTTGGGACGTCCACACGTTGAACGTTATTGGCCAGTTTGAAAGTTTTTTGTTTCGCTTTTGAATTGTGGTTGAACATGGATTGGTATGTTTGTTTTGGAAGTCCACGCGTTTCACTTTATTGGCCAGTTTGAAAGGTTTTTATTTCGCTTTTGAATTTTGGTTGAACATGGATTGGTATGTTTGTTTTTGAAAGTTCACACGTTTCACTTTATTGGCCAGTTTGAAAGTTTATTATTTCGCTTTTGAATTGTGGTTGAACATGGATTGGTATGTTTGTTTTTAGGAGTCCACACGTTTCACTTATTTGGCCAGTTTGAAAGTTTATTTTTTCGCTTTTGAATTGTGGTTGAACATAGATTGGCATGTTTGTTTTGGGAAGTCCACGCGTTTTACTTTACTGGCCAGTTTGAAAGTTTATTATTTCGCTTTTGAATTGTGGTTGAACATGAATTGGCATGTTTGTTTTGGGAAGTCCACACGTTTCACTTTATTGGCCAGTTTGAAAGTTTATTATTTCGCTTTTGAATTTTGGTTGAACATTGATTGGTATATTTGTTTTAGATTACTCATCCAATCCAGTTAATTAACATTCAGTGATTACTGTGTAGAAATAAATATTGAACATTCGGGGTTTTGATCTTCTTAATTAAATTTCACGATTCCAACTGTATGGAAAATAAACCAAGAGAAATAAATAATTTTCGCTGAGAAGATATATTCATGGTACAAGTTTCAACGTGAAAATTGGAAATTAAATAAAAATAAATAGTAGCAGTAGGAAACATTCGCGGTTTTGATCGTCTTAATTAAATTTCACGGTTCCAACTGTATGGAAAATGAACCAAGAGAAATAAATAATTTTTGCTAAGAAGATATATTGGCGGTACAAGTGTCACCATGAAAATTGCGAATATTTCTTCCTCGTGAATATTTCTTATCATACATTATCAGCAGACACTAGTATAATTTCTAAAGTACCGAGATAACGAAAATGATTAAAAACTCGGCTGATCAGTTGTAAAACATGGATATCTCGTGAAGAAAAAATGCTTATGAGTAGAGGATACCAAAATACGGTCGAAATATAGATATTGAGGAGTTAATAGCGAGATACGTTGTCGATTTGTCATTAACATAATTTAAATCTTTCGACAAGATTACATGTACAGTAAAACCTCGTTTTATCGCCACCATTTGTTCAGTCATATTTTGGCGTTATAAAGGGGTTTGGCAATAAATCGAGGGAGGCTCATAAAGAAAAACAGAAACAAAATGGATTTTGGGACTTTAAAATAGTGTGGCGATAAGCGAGGTGGCAAAGTTATTGAGGGGCATTATAACGAGGTTTTACTGTACTCTGTTATTACGCAAACGTAAAATTTTATTAAATCCACTTAATTTACCAGGTTTGTATGTTTTTATGGGTCGAATAAAAACATTTCGTAGACAAACCGACCAACATTTTATATCGAAAACTGTTTTTAAATTTTAAAACAAATTGTCTAACCCTTGGAGCGAATATAGTTTAAATTTATGCTCAGTATAAGTGCATTTACCTTGAAAAACTATATTCCAACAAATAAAAGTACATCAGATAAACTTTTAATGTAGAATTTTAATTATCATGTTTATTTGAAATTAATGAGACAAAAATGTACCTATGCATTTGATGTTAAACGATTTAAAATTAATAAACATTAATGTAGATAATTGTGATTGATATAGCGTCTTTTAAAGGAATAAAATTGCTGTAATTGTTTTGGTTTTTTTAAAAACACAGACCAATTTATCACCATAAATCAAAAAAAATTTATTGCCGAATGCAATTCTTGATTAATGTCAAAGAATGTAGGCCGCTATTTCAGTGAACTAACTAAATTATAACTTAACCTGTTTTAAATATGCAGTTCTAAACGGCCGTATCGGAATGAAGTGTCTTATTAGTAATGTCGGGACCAAAATGGTAGAAATCCAAATATTTTTAAGATGTTTAAATTAGAAAAAGAAACAATTTCTATTATGAAATCCAACTTAAGTAATTTCTAGACCGATTTATCAAAGCTTTTTTTATTTTAAATTTGAGAAATTGAAAACATTGATAAACAATGTGTAGCTCATAATTCACTGTATTGTTTCGGCCTAAATGATATCCTGGGTTATGAACTCCTCTCATGAATGGCCTTGCCTTAGTGCATTTTAGTTCCTTTTTCTTTTAATATTACTTTATGTATATGAATTACTATACAAATGACAGACATGGTGATGGATGTGTTTATAAAATTAATACCATTCCGGATGACGCGGCCTTGCTTCCTACGTGGAAGTACATGCTTTTGATTTTTAAATTTAAATTGTCATTTTTTAAAGGTTTGACTGTATCTTTGAAATTGTTTCTTAAACATGGACCGATATGTTTGTACTTAATGATTGATACAAGTTTAGTATATAAATTTAGAAAACAAAAAAACAGGCACGGTGATACTTTTTGATAATTTAATAAGTGGTACAGTTTAAGTACATTAAATGGATAGCCTATTTTAAAGATAAATCTACAAACTAAATCTCATTTCAATCAGATACTGCATATCACATTTACCAATTCATGTTTAAATCAAAATCCTAAAGGAAACACTTTGAAACTGACAAATTAGGTTAAACACGTCGATTTTCACCAGGTGTTTCAGGAGGGTAAGCATCTCCTGTTTAGCTAGTAACACTCGTGACGTATGCAAAAAATGAAAGGAATATAGAATTTTTGTACCTCAAATATAGGATAATTTTTAATACAGGGACTACAGAGACAATCACACTTATCAACAATATTGTGATAACGGCCATAAAAAACGAGTTTGGCGTAAACAACGAAATTTTAAAGAGATTGCGTCGTTGTATAACTTTCTCGTAGTGGAAACGAGAGACTCGTTATGATATTTTACAAATCAACTGTCAGTATCTTAAGATACCAAATCAAATGTATTGTGGTTATTTGAACATTTTGTTCAATCATTTGATAGAGTTTCGTTTCACAACTGTATTCCGAAACGGTCGTCTAATTTTGCAAATTTAATACTGGTATACTGTAAAACCCCAATTAATTGCCTCCATTTGTTCAGTCAAATTTTGGCGATATAAAGGGGTTTGGCGATAAATTGAGGGAGGCGGATAAAGAAAAACATAAATAAATTAGATTTTGCGTCTTCAAAATAGTGTGGCGATAAGCGAGGTAGCAAAGTTATCGAGGGGCATTATATCGAGGTTTTACTGTACTGTAAACGTATTTAGTTCCGCGGTATAGGAAATTTAGACATATACGCATAGTTAATTTTTTGGGTTTTTAAAATATGCACTATAACACAAAGAGCATAACATAATATTCGCTTAGTATTAATTTTCGCTTAAAACAGACGACCGCGAAATTAGCGAAAATGAGTACACCGCGAAAATAAATATTTTTACAGTATTACGTAATAACATTGAGAGTGAAAACGAGGTATGGCGTTTACGGCGAAGTCAAAAATTTTCACCAATATCGAGGCAGTCAATTTGAGACGGTAGTAGAAATTAGAATACCCCGAGGAAACTAGAGAAAAGTTAGATGATATAGAAATGGGAATTTGAATTTACTCAGTAAGAGATGATAGTAATAATACGCGTGCGTTATAAACCACTCCGTCGTAAGACAACTAGATATGAAGAAATAAGGAGGTAATGTAAATTTGAAACTAAAAGTACATATTATACAATATAGCCTCTAAAATTCTTATAAAAGTACATATAGTTGTCTGTGTTCATGCATTAATTTTTTAATATGTATACATGTGATTATGTCGTTTTTAAACTTCTTGGGATTGTTATTCAGGAAATGCGCTTAATTTTTGCAAGGTTTCCTAAAATGACACTTGACTGGCATCGTGCATTCTTAAGTGTTATAAGGTTTGGATGAGATTTATTGCAGAGTTATTAGGGAATTGAAGTTGTAGACCACACAAAACTACAACATACATGACATCTGTCAGTTATATATTCCTATACATGTATTATAATAGTTAACATATAAATAATAATGATGCGTTAACTACGATAGCAATGTCTTTTTTTCGATTATGCAAAATGTAGACTTTTATAAACATATATCATATTGGTATTACCGCAAGAAAACTTGATTTTCTATGAAGATATAGCGTTGTATTTTGATATATAATTGACACACCGAAATGTGTTTGAATGTGTGAATGCAAGATGTTATTGTCATTGTTATATATTCTATGTTTAATTTTTTTTAAATTAAATAAATAACTTGTAAATGCAAGGATTGTGGGTTAATTATAAAGATATGATAAACTTTGGTTTTTGTTATGAAAAATTTAAAAAAAATTGACATGTTGCGCACTGCATTATATCGAAACAATATCATTCAATTTTTTATCACCATATAAAAAAGTAAAAAAAATCTTATCTTATAGTTATATCTAAATGATTTTCAGAATAATGTAAACCAATTTTAACTCCCGGATATTTCTGACTTAAACAATTTCGCGACTATACTATTTACTTCTGCACTATGGACTTTAGCTGAATATTTGGAAAAAATTCGCGACGTGTCCTCGCAAAACACGACAATAAAAGTTGTTTAATAGTTAATAATTGGCCCAATTAGGTGTAACAAACGGTAGTAAATATAACTCAACCTTTTTTTAAATTTATAGAACTAGACTACCGTTTCAGACTAAAATAATCCATCAGGAAAGATCGTACAAAAATGTGGAAATCCAAATATTTTTAAGGTGTTGAAATGAAAAAATAGAATAAACTAAACGCATTTTACCAAATTAGTAAAAATATTAACATTAGTTTCGTGTAGGTATGCAAATGCTTGTGTGTGTTGCCGATTATAACATGAGGTCAAAAGCCAATTCGTTCATACAAAATAACAGAAAATGTAGAACCAATCAAAGTCCTTGAAATAGGGAAACTAGATAATTCATTTACAAAGCAATACTTATTTTTAACTCAACTAGCAGTTTAGTCTATTTTATGTACAAAAATAAGAGAGACGTTTAGGAGTTCTACAAGAATTATTAGAACTTATAGCACTGAGCCTACATTACATCATGTTAACGGTGTGAATATTTTAGATTTTTTTTAATCAACATCTTAAAAATATTTCAATTTCCAAATTTTTGGTCCGTGCACTAATAGTGAGGAATTGAGTTCTGAAACAAACGACTATATTCGCAGTCTTTCCGTAGACACTACACGACTTTAATATTAAGCGTTGAACTGTTAAAGGCCGAATAGTCTTAAGCAAGCAACAGTTAAGGGGGCAGATCTTTTTCCGGCCTTGGTTTAAATCCCTTTAATAGATCCTAGTGCAATAAAGTTCATCCACTTAAAGATGTCATATTTACATATGTTGCTCTTTATACAACTATATAAAAGGACTGATCGAACAGCCAGTTTAACAGCTAAATACAGTTAAAGCTGTTTATAAAGACTACCCAAGTGACCCAGTAAAAGTGGCCTTTATGAGCAGGTGGCCTTTTTATATTGATTCAAATAAAATGAATTAAGAACAATTGGGATAAAATTCTACTGGCTTTTAAAAGCAGCTTGCTCTTACATGGAGGTATCCTTCAAATCAGGTTGGACTGTATAAGAAATGGCGGTAATGTTAGCGATGATGGTAATTGACGTTAAATGTATTTTATTCAAATGTTTATGGGTAATTTTTTTCTTTTTTTAAAAATATATATTTTTATTAATTTTGAGCAAATAACTCCATATCTTAAATATAATCAAGCAGTTGGTATTACAAAATAAAAGTCACGGTTCCTTCAGATAGGAACTTAACATAAAGTAAAAACTTTGGAACCGACAAGTTAGGTTAGACACATGAATTTCAACGAGGGAAGTGAGGCCGGGTGCACTGGAAGGGTAAGCACCTTCTGTTTAGCTAGCTACACCCGCCACGTGTGTAATCAAACTTGCGTGAAAGCCACATGGAACTATCGGATGTCAAATATATCCAGGGCAATCCATTCAAATTACAATTGGTTATTTCGCTAATTTCCCATTGAAAAAAATAGATTATTTCATTAAATTTATATAAAATGCTTTACCTGGTAAAAATCTTTTTTAAAGTTTCAGTTTCTTTTATTTTTATTTTTTATTTTTTATTTCTTTTGGTGTAAGATTTAAGTAACAATTTACTGGCTTGTTTCTTAATTTTAATAAAATATATTTTTTCTTTAATCACAAACACGAAAACAAAAGTACATGTGTACCTGACTTTTCACACAGAAATTAAATCAGAAATTATAATAACATGTCTCATAGGTCAAATTAAAACAAATTAAAACATTTATTTGCCAGCTGATTGATCTTTATTTTGATGTGTATACTTTAAACATACATTTTTATTGTCATGATATCATTATTTTAGCTGTAAGTAGTAATTTTCTTAGTTTAATCGTGTGTGGTAATGTCGTCATCTTAAACTCTTTAAACCCAGGAGTGGATATTTTGAATGTGACAATTATTTGCATTACCTAATGTTTGTTGTTTTAATTTAAATTAATTCATATTTTTATTGAACTTTAAATTCAGCTATACTCATGCACTTTTATTGTTTTTACTTTATTAATTTCCTTGTTTTAATTCTTTCTCTTGTGATTTGGACATGGATGAGTATATTTGTTTATCTGTATATCAGTTTTCAAAGAATTGCTTACCCCTCGGAGCACCCGACCTCACTTCCCCGGTGAAAGTTCACCTGTCTAACCTAACCTAACTGTCAGTTTTGAAGTTTTTACTTTCTTCCTGGATTGTGATTTGGACATGAATTAGAATGTTTGCTTTTGATTGACTAAAAGAGGAGAAATGACCGGACATATTCTCCAATCTTCGAAAAATATATGTTGTATCAAGTAGAAATTGGTTAAAATCTCAAATTGTCTCAAAAGCATTTTTTGTCTTTAAAATATATAAAAAAATCATTTTCTTTCTTTTTGCAAAAATTTATTTAAAAATTCTAACAAATACCACAGCTGACGTAGCTATATATGTATTACTCGATTGTAAATGCGTGCAAAACTACTTGAATTTACAGAAATTATCGGAAATTCTAACAATATAGGGGCCTTATGTCTAGTTGAATTTTCAGTCACACGCAGTTTAAATGTAGTACATTTTTTGTATACATTTGTTTTTTATAAAAAAATATCTTTCCCCCTTGTTGCTGTGTGGTGTATAAATGCACAAATGAACCTGTTTTCACGGCATTAATCACTGTATTATAATGACGTCGTTACTGTTACGTCACAATACTAAAAATGTTGACGTGGAGATTTTGACCGATTTCTACTTGATACAATCACATATATTCACGTATTTTGAAATTGAAAATAGTTTTGAGGTCTTAAAAGAAAAAGAAAGTCCAGCTTTCAAGTGATCGATAAATATATTAAACAATATTAAACAAATAATATGTAATTTCAACCACTGGGTCGCTTTTAGGCCAGTGCCTGCTGCTCCGAGGATATCACAAACTCAGTAATCAATAATTATGTATAACTGTAAGAAATATAGTATAGTCTTAATTTGCTGCTAGTTAAAACTTAAAATTCCTCAAAAACTAAGGTACACTACCTCATGCAAAGTTGTTTCTTAGCAATGTAATTCAAAACCCTAACCCGATATTTTTGCTGGTGGCCAGGGCTCCGAAAATATCACAAATTAGTAGGCAATAATTGCAAACTTATTGTCAGAAATATACTATTGTCTAAATTTGCTGCTAGTTGAAATTTGATATTTTTCAAAAATCAAAGTATACTTCCTCATGTTTTTCTAAATATGGTAAAATACATTTTAGTCCTTTTGGGTATCTTTTCAACATCTTTAATTTTGGTTTCATAATATTGGTACTACTGATGAGGTACTGTATTTGTAAACGACCGTCTTTTAAATGAAAACTGGTATAAAATGTAATTCTTTGTTTAGAAGGTTTTATTGAACTGTTATAAATACATGTTAAGTATAGGTTATCGATCCATTGATTGGTAAAATGAAATGGATTTTTAATTTTTAAACGTGTGTTTTGACTGATAAATGGTTGTGAAATAAATTGGATTTTTTAAGGATCCTCTTAAAGTTCTACAGTCAAACCTGTTTATAACGGTCACTCATTAGAACCAGTAAAAGTGGCCTTTATGGGAAGGTGACCTTTATATGCAGATTCAAATAATATGAATAAATAACAATTAGGGTACTATTCTACTGGCTTTTATAAGCAGATGGTCCTTATATAGAGATTTCCGAAGGCCTTTGACTGTATAAGCACGCCAATAAACATTTATCCAATCAAATCGTACAATTAATCAATTTTGATTGAAATTCACGTGTGCAACATGATTTGCAAGTGTCATAGATTTATATTGCTCTGGGATTTTGATCAAGAAATGGATATATACCAGTCTGATTTAGATGTCCTTGAAATTTCAAACACTTCTATTAATTGACTATAACTAATTGAAAAGAACATGACATAATTATTGCTAAAATACAGGTCCATCTAGAAAGTCTGGGCACCCCATAAAAGTGATTCATAACTAGCCACAAATTTGTTTGTTATAACAATTTTTGACATGCTTTATCAATGATTTGTTTAATAGTTGGTTACATGTGACATACTTCTAGATCTAACCGATGTAACTTGGACACAATAAAATTGCAAAAGACACTGCTACTTCCCTTTATATAATCCAGACACAAAAACGGGTGTCCTTTGGCAAAAATGATTTTAAACAATGAGAACAAAGCATCTGTTCCACAACATAAGTAAAAATTTCTTTTCTAAGTCAAATAATACTATAAAACATCTTTTTGCAGTAGGAAATGGACGTTATGCAAAAAATAAATACATGTAATCGTTAAATACACTAAGAAAAATCCAATTTCACCGTATTTCTAAATATTTTAGTATTTTCAATACAGAAGGAATTTTAACAGATAAAATGACTTGCTTTACTTAGAAAGTGCTTAATAATCACTTGGAACTAAGTGTTTAAAGTCGTTTCTGGTATTTTCTATTTATTAAGTCCATATTTGAAGAAATAGAATTTCCAAAATATTTTTTATTTTTTAATCATTAACTTTTCATATAAAACTAAAATTGAAAATTTTTTCAATTATGCCATTTAAATTATATTCTAGGTAGTATATAAAATAGTCTTTCAACAAATATAAGTTTACAAAACACAAAGTAATAAGACCATCAAAATTGCTCTTTTACAAAGGTTATAGAAGGGGATGTCCAAACTTTTTGGATGGGCCTGTACAGTTACAATCAAATTTTCTATAAAGATCAACCAAAGCAACCAGTAAAATTGGTCTTTATGGATAGGTTGTCGTTATAAACAGGTTCAAATAAAATAAATAAAGAACAATTTGGATAAAATTTCACTGGCCTTTGAAGGCTCATATATAGAGGTGGCCTTTAAACAAGTTTGACAGTATTTTATCAAAGAAATAAATGAACTAATTTTTCTTGTATTGGACACTTTACCCACTCCATAATTATCGTAGCGTTTTACCTTCCGTGTGCAATTTTTATAAATCTGCCGATATAATGTTTTTCAAAAAACAAATCATCTAATACTAGTAACTCCCTGAAAGTGAATCGAACGTAGGCAATGCGAGGTTCTTAGATAAACCGGTACATGAGACAATCACGAACAAAAACACTTAATATACATTAATTAAATTGAATGAATTATCAAATTGTAAGAAACATTCATAAAAAGATCTGGTTAAATTTTGAAATTTAAAACCAGCTAACCTTTGATTAATTTAAAGTATTGACTTAGATGGATTTGGTAAAATATATTCTGGTGTTTTTTCACATTTCAACTTCTTATTTAATTATTATATTTAAATTGTTACAATTTTGGTGTTAATGCGGATTATGCCGACCTGTCGTCAAGTGCTGCAAAATTTAAAAAAGGTTATTATTAATACCCAACAAAGAGATTACACATAAACCTCTTCACAATACCTGTGTTTGTTATTGTGTTCGTTTCTAAATCATCTCTAAGTGCACCATGCACGCTTTGACTTGACATAAGGCCATATAAAATAATATTATCCCCATTAATGCCAAAAACAGTTTTATCTTATGAAACATAAAGTATATCCGGAAATTGGTCCGAACAACCAAAAAGGTGTACATCGATTGGCTTAACACAAAGGTCATAAGGTCACACGCACTTTAAATTTATAATAATGTCAGCGAGGTAATTATGTACTTTATGGATAAAACCTACATTACGTATACTGGACATTAATTAACTTTATACAGACCACAAAATCTCACAACATTTAACATTATCTTTGACATCCTATAGGTCCATATTTCTTTCATTATAAGTTTTATGTCATACAATGTAATTAGCTAGGCAGCATATACTTTCCCTTCTGAGATACCCAGTTGAGGTTTGCGTTTTCAACTTAAATTGTCAGTTTTTGAAGTATTTGATTTGCTTAAGATTACACATTATACCAGATTTAATTTTACAGCAATATACGACCGTTTTAGAATACAATTCTCATCAGTTGTGCGAAGACCAAAATTATGAAACCAAAACTTTTTACAAGATGTTGAAAAGAAACCTAAAGGGCCAAAATATCTTTTACCAAAATCAGCTAAGGAAGTTCTTTGCATGACGGAGTTTACCTTAGTTTTGAGGAATTTCAAATTTTAAATAGCAGCAAATTTAGACAATTATAGTATATTTCTGAAAATTATTACATAATTAATACAAAATTAAACTAAATTGATGTTTGTGGTTGACAGATTTACTGATACAAGAACAGTGTTATACTATAAATACTCTGTCATTTCGGCGACACATTTACTACAATACAAGGGGTAGGTTTTCTTCATTTCTTTTAATAAATACAACCGCTTGATTTTGGCGGGAGTGTCACCGGAACGTCGTCAAATGGGGTTTGCCACTGAACCACGTGATGTTTGTGGTTGACAGATTAACTGAAACAAGAACAGAGTTATACTATATGTACTCTGACATTTAGGCGACACATCTACATAATAAAAGTGTTAGGTTTTCTTAATTTTTTTCAGTAACTATGGCGGTTGTGTCACCGAAACGTCGATGAATGGGGTTTGCCACTGAACCATGTGATGTTTGTGGTTGACAGATTAACTGAAACAAGAACAGAGTTATACTGTACATACTCTGTCATTTAGGCGACACATTAACTTTAATAAAAGGGTAAGGTTTTCTTAATTTGTTTCAGTTAATACAACCGCTTGATTTCGGCGGTTGTGTCACCGAAACGTCGGTGAATGGGGTTTGCCATTGAACCACGTGATCAATAACCTTAACGTTTGTGTTGAACGTTTTGAAAAACGTCGCAAATTTCTGAAATAACTTCGTTTGTTACGGGAAATATTCATCTTAGCCGATTCCATATTTAATTAGTGCTCCGATTATTTTATAGTTATGTTATAGTTTATTTAGTCGATACGATAATATTAATGCACAAGTGATGCACAAGGGTTGTTGAAATTTTTGTCTAATTACCCCTCTGGAGCACCTGGCTTCACTTCACTGGTGAAGTAACGTGTGTAACGTAAATTGCCAATTGTCATAATTTTACCTCCTTTTTGAGATTGTAAGGAACTGGTGCTTTTTGTTTTATGATTATTAGAATATTTGTAAAATAAATGCACATTTTGACCAACTGGTAGTACAGTCAATCGTGCCTTAAAGGCCCCTCTATTAGGTTCTCTTGCTTTTCAAAGTCACTTAAGTATTATCTCAACTGCTCTTTATTCATGTTATCTGAACCTCTATAAAAGGACCAGCTGCATTTAAAGGCCAGTAAATTTGTATCCCAAATGCTCTTTATCCATTTTATTTTAACCTGTATATAAGGACTATCTTTCCATAAATACCATTTTACTGGTCCCACACGGTAGCCTCATAGACAAGCTTGACCGTACAATAACGAATGTGATTACGTGGTGATTACAGAGTGTTACAAAAGATGGGTATTTCGAATCCAAACGAGATCTTAAGTTGTGTTCTTAAAGCATTATCAACAGTGGTTTGTCCCAATCAAACAATTATTTAAAACTTTATTTTTAATTACAAAACCCTTAAAAATACCCTAAAATTAATCAAAAACAAAATACATGTATATGTGCAGCAAAGAAACACAGTAAAGGATAAACAATGTCATTTAAGTAATTGGAATGCATACCCTACTCATATCAGTTTTACGTTTGTTTAAAATAAGAAAGAAAGAACAATATTTTGGAGAACATGGTAAAACTAATATCTTAATCAATGCGCTTTACATGGTTCATCGGTTTTAAAGGTTTCTTTCAAAAGATCCCTTGACTTTTATTTCTAATTTCTGATTGCTTAACGAATACACAGCCACTACCTTATTTCATTTCTTGGTCAGATCAGGCCAGGTTTTGAACCTATGAACGCCCAGATACGGAGCGACCTACATTCGTTGTCATTTGATATGAAGATGTGTCATTGTAGTGTAAACGCTCCGTAAGTGGGAGGTTTAGGGTTCGAACCCCGACCGGGTCTGACCCAGGACTTGAAAGTGGGTAGTGACTGTTTAATCGCCAAGAACTCGGTATTACAAAATAAATGTCACGGTTCTTTCGGATGGGACCCTAAAATGAACCAGGCCCCGTGTCACAGTGGGCTTGGCACGATAAAATCCCTGCTTCATAATGCCATCAGCGCAACAAACAGGCAAAATTTCTGTACCTTCGCCTTTAGCTGGCGACGTCTCGAAATAAGTGACACAATCTTGACTGTGACTTAAAACACAACTAACTCAACTCAACGCATCGTAGTATATAATGATACTGAGATATTTGCATCTGTGTTGAAGTAGATAAATATGTCAGACAAAAAAGCAATGTTTTCGTCTGTTTCAATTATTTGAATAATATAAATTAGAATTAATCTTGTATGATTATTTGGTATATTGTCACCTTTCAAAGAAAGTTCTCGCATAGCGATTGGCTAACTTTCTTGAGTACGTAAACGCACGCGACGTTGAGCGGTAAAAGGGAAGTAACTCGTATAACCCAATCGTCTAGTTACGGTAAACAAACATGGCGACAACGTACATTAGTCACATTAAATACAAACTAGAATTTTAAAGATCAAACTATTACCGCTGTAAAGGATTACAAAAAACTTTACAGGGTTTTGGCAGGTTACACGGTCCCATGTTCCCTGGCAAATATCAATGTACATAAATCTTTAACAGGGTACATGGTGCCGTGTTATCTGCCAAACCCCTGTTTAACTTATATTTTTCCTAGACTAGCAGTTATGATTTATTATCGAAGTAATTATTGTCTCGTACGTGGCAATAACAGATCTGTTATTTCTAGGTATTATATTATAACGTTCATTATAAGATACATTTATATGGACTATATAACTTTTTGTGTTGCTATAAATACATCAGTTTAGTGATAATGAAAGTGTAAATAAAAGAAATTTGTCATATTTGGTCAAAAAGTACATCATTTTGATCAAATACGTAAATACTTTTTAGATCCGCCATTTTGTTTTAAACCATACGGTCGGGTCGTTTTTGCTTTTCAACACGATCCATGGTCGATCATCTATCATTCATACAGCAACAATTCATGTGGCAAAATTCGTCCTCTTACCAATTTGCATATGTCCGCCATTTTGAATTCAGGGGGAATTTAATTCAAGCATAACAATGCCTAGAGGAACGCATTTTTACTTTTTTTGCTGTCTATAAACAGAACATGGACATTTTTCCGAGGGTTACAAAACTTCCTTACACTGGGTAGATTATTTTTGTTAGCACTTCCAAAACATCTAAAAAAAATTCAAGGTTCTTGTGAATTTTGAAGTTTTAAAGCGACAGTCACTTAAAAAACGTGTTATTCTTTTAAAGCAAAATGTGGCAAAAATGGATTTTCAATGGATTTTTGCTATCTTGCAGGGAATATCAACATAAACACATTGACCTATGCTAGTTTCCGAGCATTAGGAAGAAGCACCTTGAACATTTGTTCCGAGTTATGCAAAAATAGTCTTACAAAATTGAAGTAAAAAAATCCTGAGACTGTTAAAAATGGTAATTTTGAGAAAAGTGCCTTTTGCGGATGAGAAAACCACGAGGTTCTCAATTATTTTTACGTTAAACAACAAAACAAAAGGTTGTCTCATGATAAAAAAGTATTCTTCTTGCAACAGCACCAGCTTGATCCAGTATTTGAACTAGTAAATGAAAAGTCGCTTCATTTGAAAATCTCGCGGTAATCAACTTTAACCTGTGAATATTAATGATTTGAAATAAACGCGTCACGTGACATTCTAATTAAAACTTATGAGTTAAAAAAGAAATCATTTCTGGGTTTGTTGGAAGAATATCAATCAAATTTAGATGTAATTCTAAATTCGACTTTTTAATCCTATATTCAATCGATGTATACAAGGGTGCGTGCGGGTATACGGATATAAAAAATACGCGGTAATAACATTTGCCATTTATTATTTGTTAGATAAAATGCTTTTTTGAATGAAAATACTTTAACATCTTTAATTACCTTCTTTATAAATAATTTAAAGCTGGTATATTATTTTCAGACAATTAGTGTTCGAAAAATGATAGATTATTTATTAGGTAAAATGCTTTCTTGAACGAAAGTACCTTAGCATTTATAAACAATTCAACACTAGTTTTTTTCATAGACAATCGGTTTTCGAAAATTGATACATTATTTATTAGATAAAACTCTTTCATCAACGAAAGTACTTCAGCATTAAGAAATTATTCAAAACTACTCTGTTCACAAATTGAGTACATATGAAATGCAAGAAATAACTCGTACTTTCCAACAAACTCTCAAAAATTGTCAACATCTAATGCAAAATTTACTGACCTAATATGGACAAAATATTTTTAATTAAGCCAAAAGTGACTGTATATCTGTACATTTAGCAATTTGTTTAAAGTTTTTAACGAAACTAGACATATAACTAAATAAAAAATTGCCACTTCTGTACCTCCTTACTTCGAATATCTTATTTGTTTCCCAATTAATACGCTATGGTAGGGCTTGTTCCCTCTACGGGGACTTTGTACAACGAAGTAGGCTGCTTGCAAATAAATTGTTGACTCAGGGATATTGCAGGCCTAGGCTTATCAAGGCTCTAAAAAGTTTTATGGCCGTCATCACAGTATTGTTGATAAGTTTGATGTCTCTGTGCTCAGGATTGCCTTGGATATATTTAACGTCTCATAGTTCCATGTTCCTATCACCCAATTTTGATTGCACATGTGACGGGTGTAGCTAGCTGAACAGGAGGTGCTTACCCTTCCGGAGCACCCGGTCCTAGTTCTCTATTGGAAGTTCACGTGTCTAACCTAACTTGTCAGTTCCAAAGTTTTTACTTTGCTTCTGAATTATGATTCGGACATGGATTATGTTTGTTTTTGATTTAATGATTTTTCATATTTGGAATATTCATAATGATCACACCTAGAAAAAACCTAAACAACAATGACCTACCTGAACTTAAATACCCTGATGTTACTTTAAATGAGGCCCAATCAGTGTATAAATTTGATCAAATTTCCCAAAATTTCCCAAAATTTCTCTATGTACAGGAATACTGAATAATGATGTTTTCATTCAAAAATATTATTTAGGTCAGTGAAATTTAAATGCATTTTATCGATACATGTCATTTAATGGAAACATTTTCAAATGAAAAAAAATATATTAAAAACGTGCACTCAATTTATGGATATACAGTAGCATATTTTTCATAGACAATCTTTTTTTGGAAAATAATAATAGTTTATTAGATAAAATGCTTTTTTTGAATGAAAGTACTTTAACATTTAGAAATAATTCAAAACTGCTTTATTTTTATAGACAAGCAGTTTTCGAAAAATGATAGATTATTTATTAAATAAAATGCTTTCTTAAACGAAAGTACTTTAGCATTAAGAAATTATTCAATCAGTTTTCGAAAAATAATAATAATTAAATAGTTAAAATGCTTTCATCAATGAAAGAAACTTTGACAATAGGTATTATTACAAAAATGCTATTCATGAATTAGTATGATTGTTTTTGATTCAGTAATTCACATTTAGATAAAAAGTGATATGATCACGTATTTTGATATGACGGCGGGAATGGCTGGTTGGTTGGTTGAATGGTGCTTAACGTGGCATCAGCAATTTTTCAGCTATTCGCGACGAGAACTATTTTATTAGTTATATATCTCTATGGATTAATCTAAGAATATTCCCGTGTATGCATGTGAAGTGCGAGTGTGTTGTATGGTCTACCTTGTACTAGCGCGCACTCAGGACGACTTTAACGTGCTAGCTCACAGAGTCAGTATGCCGCAGACAAGCGTGCCACTCCCCCAGTCCACAATACTGATACTAGTTGAACCAGTAAAGGCCAACGGCAAGGAAAATTCACTTTCCTTGCCGTTGGCCTTTACTGGCCTTTACGACGGGAAGGGAATACGTATCATATAAATACGAAATAAATGTGTAATTTATCAGAATTTTAAACACGTAACAATTAATGTTCTAAAAATGTTGATGTGGTATAAAAGTGCAACATAGGAAAACATGCTAAACTGGCATTGTTACTGATCAGAATGGCTTAAACGTTGTTTAAAAGAGAAATTGACACAAATGGATTATCATTCGCGTAAATAAAATATCCCTACTCGCGGCGATGAATATTTTTTCGCGGAGATGAGGTACACCGCTCTGTAAAGGAAACCAGTTGTAAGTGAAATTTTTAAACCTTTTGAAACAGCTATTTTTAAATTGTCTTTTTAAACATTATATCAAATAGTATTGTAACAAGACCGAAGGGTCTTTGTAAATCGATCTGTTTACAAAGTACTTCGGTGGCTCAGTTGGTAGAGTGCTCGCTCCGTAAGTTGGAGATCGTGGGTTGGATCGACGGTGGGGTCAGACCTAAGACTTTAAAGTGGCTAGTGATTGTTCTTTCAACATTACGAAATGAAAGTCACGGCTCGGATGGGAACTTAAAATAAACGAGGTATCGTGTCACGGTTGGCAGGCATGGCACGATAAAGATCTCTGTTGTAAATTGCCATCAGCACAAATTTCTGCACCTTCGCCTATAGCTTGCGACGTCTCGATATATGTGAAATATTACTGACTGGGACGTTAGACGCCTTTTTGCAACTCAACTCTACAAAGCGTATAAGTCTTTTGCAATTTTTATCCCCCATCTTTCAAAAAAGGGGATATTAAATTAGAAATGCCGTCCTTCCGTCCATCCAGACGATTTTTACTTATTAAGTAATTCTCCACAACTACATGTATAAGTGTTAGTTTATTACACTTGCGTTTGAACAAAACATGAGTACATATACCATTAACATGAGTTGGTTTGCTCATGTTCGTGGGAATTATGGTTCTTTGAACTGAGTGCAAATAACAAAAGGCATGTTCTGGCGTGGACCCTTCTTCTTTAAATTGGCTTGTTTGATTTTCACTAACCATTTGGTTACGCTGACGAAGTGTTGAGCAAATATTTACAGTGCGTCTTGTCAACCTGCTGCATCTAAGGTGAAACCTGAAACTAACAAAGAAAACTAGAACTGTGCCTTGAAAGCCAAATACCACCACCTAAACTTTGACCTTTTGACCTTGACCTTTGACTTTTGCACATAAATTTGGTATGCGACGCTCGTCTTATGTTGGTTTACATTTGTTTCAAGTTTGGTCGACATGGAAGAAATGGAGCGGACACGATATTGCGACAGACAACCAGACGGACAGACAGACAGTGTGATTCTTAAATACTCCCTCTCCCTAAAATTCGTTTGCGGGGGTATAATTACTTCCATGAAACCTTCTTATAATGTCACAAACCAATGTACTAGGCTTTAAAATCAAAACCAAATATAACCATCCATGTCCAAAATCACAATACCAAAGCAAAGTAAAAATAAAATTGAAACGGACAAACTGAGTTGAACATGTGAAATTCCACTAAGTGAAATGAAAGCATGAGAGGCAATAAGAAATCAAGATGTTCTATTTTATCTTTTTGTACTTTACTGTATTCTAAATGGTTTCCAGTCTATTCATTAGAGTACATAAAGTTTGACCTGACCGTTTGACCTTTAAATTAAGTATTGTGTTAAGCTAATTTACTTTGAGACTCAGGTAAGGCAGCAGGATTAATTACCATAAACATGCGGTACTTAGCATTAATATCATCTATAATTATATATCAATTTAGACAACCCCTAAATTACACAAATGATATATGTGTTTGGATATACAAATAAAAGGTCAAACGACCAGGTCAAACTTGACGCACTATACTATTATATAAGTAAAAAAATTGGTAGGCACATTGTATTATATAGATTATATTTCCGGCTTTTTCGTCATTTACTGGAAACGATGGAAACGGAAAGATGTTTATTTTATTTTTATTTTCTATTAGATTTGACAGGAAAATCCCACACAAGAAAATTGATTGTATGAAATTTAAAATAAATAGACATGAAATTATTTCAATTTTAACAAATTTGTTGGATATTATTTTATATGTACATGTATATATTTTGTTGTTTTTATGTGATAGCGAAAAAAATACAAGACAAATAAATAATTTCAGAAAATGAATTAACATAAATTAACTATAACATGGTGAGGAGTGTATTTTAGGATGCTCATACTTCTACCAGGATAAATATCATTAAAAAATAAATTAATTCATAAATAAATAAATAAATTTTCTAACATCTGTAATAATTTGGCAAATTACTAGGAAAGTGAGGCCAGGTGCTCCGTATCCTGTTTAGCTTGTTACATGCCACGTTTTTAAATCAAACTTGAGAATGGAAGTAACATCGAACTATGTGACGTCAAATATTTCAGGGATAATTTTAGGTACAGTGACACTGTTTTATAATCAAAAACGAACATACCAATCCATGTCCGAATCACAGTCCAGAAGCAAAGCAAAAACTTTGGAACTGAAAAGTTAGGTTAGACACATGAAATTTCACCAGGGAAGTGAGGCCGGGTGGTTCGGAAGGGTTGACACCTCCTGTTTAGCTAGCTACACCCACCACGTGTGTAATAAATATTGTGTGAAAGGAACATGGAACTATGACGTCAAATATGTCCAGGGCAATCCAGGACACAGAGACATCAAACTTATCAACAATAAACAATATTCTGATGACGGCTACAAACACTCTGTGATTCTTGATATTTGGAAGATTTGGAAGGACAACAATGGCAGTCGACGGTGAAAGGTTTATATTTTGATAAGTCTCGGGTATTTGTTGATCTTGATCTTTTAAATGACTTGGTCACTCAAGGGTTAGAAGCTTTGGCAAATCTTACAGGACAATGAACTGTTTAATGAGCTTGAAATTAATGAGGGTTTTGATGGTATCATCAGAAACATTGACATCGGTGGAACTACGTGTTAATCTATACAGTGCAGAATACTCTTCCTACCCATGCTTTGTACAATTGTCAAAATATTACAATAAATTAAGTAGGCTGCTTGCAAATAAATTGTTGACTCAGGGATATTGCAAGCCTAGGCTTATCAAGGCCCTCAAAAAGTTTTATGGCCGTCATTACAGTATTGTTGATAAGTTTGATGCCTCTGTGTCCAGGATTGCCTTGGATATATTTGATGTCTCATAGTTCCATGTTTCTTTCACACAATTTTGATTACACACGTGACGGGTGTAGCTAGCTAAACAGAGGGGGTTACCCTTCCGGAGCACCCGGCCTCACTTCCCTGGTGGAAAGTTCACGTGTCTAACCTAACTTGTCAGTTCCAAAGTTTTTGCTTTGCTTCTGGATTGTGATTCGGAAATGGATTAGTATGTTTGTTTTTGATTACAACAATTTTTCAAAGTGACGTGATATTATATCCGTATGTTGAAAAGTTGTTAATGTTTAATTTACTGTGTTATGAAGCATTTTCAATAGCTGAAACCATGTAGTTTTGTCATTTTAATTTTTTTTACCAGTTTAATAATAAATCAATTATATCACCAATTTGAGGTCAATATATATTTTATATACCACTAGATAGCAATATTGACCTTGGGCAACCCCTAGGTCAATATTGCTATCCAAGGGTCAATAAAACATAAATTGACCTCAAATTGGTGCTATAATTGTAAGTTAATATTCATAAAAAAGTATGTTATTGTGTGACAATTCGATTTCTTACTAATGAATTTATATTTTTTAGTGTAAAATGTTAATTATTTAATATTTTAGACATTATAATGATAAAAAGTAATAAGAGATGGAAATAACATATTATACCAGTTTTAATTTTACAGCACTAGACGGCCGTTTGGGAATACAATTCCTCATTAGTAGTGCTTGGACCAAAATTTTGAAAATAAAATTATTTTGAAGATGTTGAAAAGCTACCCAAAGGACCAAACTATATTTTACCAAATTAAGCTAAGGATATACTTTGCATGAGGGAGTATACCTTAGTTTTTAAGAAAGTTCAAATTTTAACTTGCAGGAAAACTAGACAATTATAGTATATTTCTGACAATAATACGAAAGTAGTATATCACAGATATCGGCTCAGGGGTTTAAATTACATATTATACCAGTTTTAATCAACTTTCTTTTTTTTGTGGAAAAATGAAAAAACTGGGTACAATTCGAGTTTATTATGCAGTGTACAATATTTCTGAGTTTAACATTTTTCTATAACTGAAAAGAAAAATCAATTTCATATCGATAGCTTATTTATTTCTATTTTATATATTTATTATATTTTTACGTAGTTTTACCATTATCATTTTACCAAAATTGATTCTACCCGCATTGATAAAAAAGAAACGCTGTGCATACATATTGTGTGTAAAACAATTACTTGAAACACGAAATTTGGTATGGCAAACATCATTGACTTGTGCACTCGACCTATTACTTATATTTATTTTGGACAGTACATTTGTGCATAGGGAAGTCAGGTGTTAATTTCGACTATATCGTGATAAACATGCATTGTCAATGTATTAACTGCGAATCCTAACACTACCTTTATTTTTTTTTATTCTTCTACGTGGATATTTCTGATAAAAGGTCAAGCAGGCAATGTTATCATTTTTTAACAATACACGCTGGTCGTGTACAAAACAATGCCTATTATTTCAAAAGAGTTCACGAGAAACGTGGTACACGCTGGTTGGTTGTGTGCAAAATAATGTCCATTATTTCAAAAGATTTAACGAATAACGTGGTACACGCTTGATGTGTTCAAAATAATGTTAATTATTTCAAACGTTTGAAACAAGAAACTGGAGCAAGCTAGTCGTTATCAAAACAATGTCCATTATTTCAAAAGCGTGGCCGTGTGCAAAAAATTACCCATCATTTCAAAAGGCATGATGAGAAACGTAGTACACACTTGTCGTGTGCAAAACAGTACCCATTATTTCATAAGAGCAAAACAACCGACCAATCTGATAGTTTTATCCGTTTTTGCCAGATTTGTACCATCAAAACGAATAAACGGATGAAATGGAAAGCTTAAATTGGACGGATTTTTTAAGTTAAAAGTACTAAAATGTCTGACTTTTGTATGGAAATTGCTCCGACACCAAACACGTATCGGTAAAAAAGTACCTTAATGGCAA
The DNA here is from genome assembly GCA_021292105.1 of Anadara kagoshimensis. NCBI lineage: Eukaryota > Metazoa > Mollusca > Bivalvia > Arcoida > Arcidae > Anadara > Anadara kagoshimensis. The sequence goes on from CM037868.1 coordinate 17,726,438, forward strand.
CCTTGTGCACTTAATGCATAAATAAATTTGATTGGTCAGCCTGACAACGCCCATTATTTCAAAAGATTTAACGAGAAACGTGGTACACTCTGATCGTATTAAAAAACAAAGCTTATTATTTCAAAAGATTTAATGAGAAGCATGGTAGACGCTAATCGAGTTAAAAATAATGTCCATTATTTCAAAAGATTTAAATGAATAATCTAGAATCACGATTATATTCTTTTTATTCACTTTCATTACTAAATAATTCCTTAAGCATTAATGCAATATCGTAACGTAGGCGGTATAGCTTTTATTTAAATATAAAAATGGATATTGATTTAACGATAATGGAACACACAGACTTTATCCAGTGACATTTAAAAACGGAAATATTTATTGGGTTTCCTCATTGAAAATAAGGTTTAACGGCAATGACATTTTCAAGTGCCAACTAAAAGCGGGGTAATTGAATATGGGTATTGTTTGTTGTGGTACGTTCTCCTTCCGGTGTATTTCGAGAAGTCCTTTTAAAAGTGCTCCGTCTTTGGAGTCCTATACATGAAAGAATTGTAGAAGAAGCAATGGCATTTACCTAAAAAAATGTCTAAATCATCAAAGTTTAGAACGAAATTACTCAAAGGGCAGAGACAAAAGAACACTGAAATCTAACGGAGAGAAAAGTATACTTCTCACGTTTTTGATTTTAGAAGAAAGAAGTATTAAAATTAATTCTATAAATATTTCCTTTGATTTTCAACAAGTTCAAAGAATTAGCGACTACTACAGCTTACAGCAATGTCGTACATTGTTACGAACATTCTAAACATAGACATACGTTTAAGAATGCTATGTATCTTTCAAGTCACGAACAGTTTCCGGTACGAAACTAAGGCCATAGATTAATACAATATGTAGGTCTTCTGCCATGTAATGTTTTTTATTCTCTGAATGAAATATTAAAAAATTAATAATATTACTTCTAAAAATCTTTGAATTTTGAAATTTTCTTTCATTTTCAAAATTTATAAATTACACATTGATTTATTATTTATAAGTATTTATTTATTGATTGATTTTTTATTTTTTATCTATTTATTTATTTTTTTAGTTATTTATTTATTATTTATTTATTTATTTATTTATTTATTTATTTATTTATTTATTTATTTATTTATTTTGTCAAGTTTACATGTTGCCTTTCTATGACATGCATAGTAATTGAAATGTCATACATGCAATTGTTTATTAGACCTGTTAATATAAGAATAAGAATAATTCTCTTGTTCCTGTATTGAAAACGGTTTTTTTTATATTATTTTTGTTTATTTTATGCAGTTAATAACTGTACCGGTAGAAACGGGGAAAGGCTTAAGAAATAAGATATTGTTTCATTCTGAAAATTTTAAAATATATAACACAGCACTCCTCTTGAACAAATGAAAGTACTTTTATGAATTAACTCCTTCAAATTCTTTTGAGTGTTCAATTTGAGGGTATTTTTGTGTTGGCATCCATGCCTTAAGAAAACTAGATAATTTTACAACCAGATTGTTGTGATGTTGCAATTTCTCAAAAAATTTATTGAACAGCGTTTATGTTTTTCAATCCATTTATCACGTCACAATTTTAAAGTCCTTTTAAAAGTGTTCCGTCTTTTGAGTCCTATACATGGAAGAATTTTAGACGCGTTGGCATTTACTTAATAAAAATATCTAAATTATCAAAGTTTAAAACAAAATTACTCAAAGGGCAGGAACAAAAGAACTATGGAATCTAACGGAGAGAAAAGTATATTTCTCACGTTTTTTATTTTAGAAGAAAGTTGTATCAAAATTGATTCTATAAATATTTCCCTTGATTTTCAACAAGTTCAAAGAATTAGCGGTTAATACTATTACAGGAATGCCGTACATTGTTACGAACGTTCCAAACATAGACATACGTTTAAAAGTGTTCGGTATCTTTCAAGTCACGAACAGTTTCCGGTACGAAACTAAGACCATAGATTAATACAATATGTAGGTCTTCTGTCATGTAATGTTTGTTTATTCTCTGAATAAAATTCAAAAATAATAATATGACTACTATAGTTTTTTTAATCTTTTAAATTTTCTTTCATTTTCAAAATTTATAAATTACACATTGATTTATTTATTTATTTATTTATCTATTATTTATTTATTTTTATTAATATTTGTTTATTGATTTATTTATTTATTTTTATTAATATTTATTCTTTCTTTATTATTTATTTATTTATTTATTTATTTATTTATTTATTTATTTATTTATTTATTTATTTATTTTGTCAAGTTTACATGTTGCATTTCTATGACATGCATAGTAATTGAAATGTTATACATGTAATTGTTTATTAGACCTGTTGATATAAGAATAAAAGAATAATTCTCTTGTTCCTGTATTGAAAACGGTTTTTTATTATTTTTGTTTATTTTATGCAGTTAATAACTATACCGGTAGTAGCGGGGGAAAGGATTAAATAATAAAATATTGTTTCATTCTGAAAATTTTAAATATATATACAGCACTCCTCTTGAACAAATGAAAGTACTTTTATGAATTAACTCCTTCAAATTCTTTTGAGTGTTCAATTTGAGGGTATTTTTGTGTTGGCATCCATGCCTTAAGAAAACTAGATAATTTTACAACCAGATTGTTGTGATGTTGCAATTTCTCAAAAAATTGATTGAACAGCGTTTATGTTTTTCAATCCATTTATCACGTCCTAATTTTAAAGTCCTTTTAAAAGTGCTCCATCTTTTGAGTCCTATACATGAAAGAATTTTAGACGCGTTGGCATTTACTTAATAAAAGTATCTAAATTATCAAAGTTTAAAACGAAATTACTCAAAGGGCTGGGACAAAAGAACTATGGAACCTAACGGAGAAAAAAGTATATTTCTCACGTTTTTTATTTTAGAAGAAAGTTGTATCAAAATTGATTCTATAAATATTTCCTTTGATTTTCAACAAGTACAAAGAATTAGCGACTACTATAGCTTACAGCAATGTCGTACATTGTTACGAACATTCTAAACATAGACATATGTTTCAGAATGTTATGTATCTTTCAAGTCACGATCAGTTTCCGGTACATAACTAAGGCCATAGATTAATACAATATGTAGGTCTTCTGTCATGTAATGTTTTTTTATTCTCTGAATGATATTCAAAAATAATAATATGACTACTATAGATTTTTTAATCTTTTAAATTTTCTTTCATTGTCAAAATTTATAAATTAACATTGATTTATTATTTATTAGTATTTATTTATTTATTTGTATATTTATATTTTTATTTTGTCAAGTTTACATGTTGCCTTTCTGTGACATGCATAGTAATTGAAATGTTACATGCAATGATTTATTAAACTTGTTGATATAAGAACAATTCCCCTTGTTCCTGTATTGTAAACTTTTTATTATTATTATTATTATTATTATTATTATTATTATATTTTATTTACGCCGGCTATACTTTTACCGGTAAGAGCGAGGGAAGAAGTTGAAAAATAAAATATTGGTTCATTCAAAAAATTTAAAAAATATATATATATAACACGCCGCTCCTCTTGAACAAATTAAAATAGCTGTATTAATTTATCCCTTAAGTGCTTTTGTTTGCTTATTATAAGGGTGATTTTGTGTTAGCATCTATGCCTTTAGGAAACTAGATAATTTTAAAATCAGTGATGTGATATTGGAAATTCTAAAAATTTGATTGAACAGCCTTTATGTTTTTCCATCCATTTATGACGAAGTCACAATCATAGTCTCTTTATTGCTACCACATCAAAAGATTGCACACCGCTACATCAAAATATCGCACACCGCCACATCAAACGATTGCACACCGCCACATCAAACGATTGCAAACCGCCACATCAGAAGATTGCACACTGCCACATCAAAATATCGCAACGCCACATCAAAAGATGCACCACAGTCATGATGGAAAATGGCCACAACAAAATATCGCGTTGGCCACATAAAAAACATATCAAAAGATCGCACATCGCCAAATCAAAATGCCGTATATCGCCACATCCAAAGCTTAACAGCGCCGCACCAACAAATGGCATAAAACAACATTAGAAGACATACCAGAATCACTTTAAAAGATGGCAAACACCCACATTAAGCGATCGGACATCAAACCATGGCAAACGGTCTCATAAAAAAGCACACGCCGCCACATCAAAAGGTGACATGTCAAAAAATTGCACATACTAGTAGCCATTTCAAAAGAGCGCACACTGCCACATCAAAAGATGACGTTTTGAAAGATCGCTTATTCAAACATAAAACATGGTATACTGCAACATCAATGTTTCTCACACCGCCACGTAAAAATATCAGTCACATCAAACATGGTACACCGCCACTTAAAAAGGTCGCACACTGCCACCTCAAAAGGTCGCACACTCCCACCTCAAAAGGTGACTCACAATAACTTAAAACACCGCACGATACTTCCTCAAAAGATTATTCACGGCAACATTAAAAGCTCGCACACCGCCACCTCAACAAATGGCCCACAGCCACACCAAAAGATCAGACAACGCCACATCAAGAGATGTCCAATCGAAAGATCGGATAATGTCGAATCGAAAGATCGGATGTCAATACATCAAAAAAAAAAAAAAAAAAGAAAGAAAGCCGACACTTCAAGAGATTGCATACGGCAGCATCAATAGATCGCACACCGCCACATTAAAAGATCGTATACCGTCACATCAAAAGATCACATACCGGCACATCAAAATATTGCACACCGCCACATCAAAAGATCGTATACCGCAAAATCAAATGATCGCAATTTTCTACGTCAAAAGTAAAAAAATGACTCACAGTCACAACAAAAGATCGCACATCGTCTACTGTTTTCGGATGTAAATAAAAAACTTTACCATATTCATCTTAAGAAATGTGTCTGAATACTTCTCGTAGGAGATTGGTTGAAATGACTATTAAAGAGCATAGTACGAACTCTAGGGGGGAAATAACATTAATAACACATGATATAGGTAAACAAAAACATGTGAAAGAAACATGACGCAGCAATAAAACTACTAAGACTTCTTTGCTCAGATTAAAGGCTGAAAATGTGGTTCGCCGCTGTACCACGTGATACCTTCTAACGTGTCTGCGAAACGCTTGTTTCCAATGGACATGGAATCGCACAATATGACGTTTTCCCGTAAAAACGACGTTATTCCGGGAATTTGTGACGTTGACGTTTTCCAAAATGTTCCGCACAAACGTTAAGAGGTATTGACAACGTGGTACAGCGGCGAACCCCATTTGGTGTCGAGAGGCAAATCTTGTTCAATAGGGTAAAAGGAAATAAATTGGACTACGAAATACGGTCGTCAGGATTGATCAATTAATTAAATGGGGATTTACGTTCCAGTACAGAATATTTCACTTATGTCGAGACGTCACCAGCTATAGATGAAGTGGTAGAAATACATGTAATTACCTTTGCATTGCGCTAAGGGCAATGTGAAAGAGGGTTCCATAACGTGCCACGGCTGCTGTAACATGCATTGATATGTTGTTTTTTCTTACTTTGTTTTGGGATTGCGATTTGGACATGTTTTAGTGTGTTTGTTTTTGATTTTTACTTTCTTTGAGTTGTGATTTGGACACGGATTAGTTTTTTTTTTTTTTTTTTTTTTTTTTTTTTTTTTTTTTTTTTTACTTTGCTTTGAGTTTCGATTTAGACACGGATTAGTATGTTTGTTTTTTATTTTTACTTCGTTCCGAAATTGTGATTTGGACATGGATTAGTATGTTTGTTTGTTTTTTTTATTTTTACTTTGCTTTGAGTTGTGATTTGGAACTGGATTGGCATGTTTGTTTTTGATTTTTATTTTCTTTGAGTTGTGATTTGGACACAGATTGGTATGTTTGTTTTTTATTTTTATTTTGCGTTGAGTTGTGATTTGGACACAGATTGGTATGTTTGTTTTTTTATTTTTATTTTGCGTTGAGTTGTGATTTGGACATAGATTGATATGTTTCTTTTTATTTTTATTTTGTGTTGAGTTGTGATTTCGACACGGATTAGTATGTTTGTTTTTTATTTTTATTTTGCGTTGAGTTGTGATTTGGACACAGATTGGTATGTTTGTTTTGTTTCTTTTTATTTTGCGTTGTGATTTGGACACGGATTAATATGTTACTTTGCTTTGAGTTGTGATATGGACACGGATTTGATTGACATATCATACAATTGTCAGTGAAGTTGGATATTTCGACCTGCACGTGGCTCACCCTTTGTTGTAAACTGTGAAAATATGAAATAAATAAATAAATAAATAAATAAATAAACAAAGTTCAAACTGCTTTAAAGGTCATTTCTACATAAGGATCGCCAACTGCTTATAAAAGTCAGTAGAATTGTATCCCAATTGTTCTTTAGTCATATTATTTGAACATGTATAAGAACACCGCCTGCTTGTGAAGGCTACTTTACTGGTTCCCTTGGGTGTCTTTTAAAGACAGGACTGAATGTAAATAAATAAATAAATAAATAAATAAATAAATAAATAAAAATAAATAAATAAATAAATAAATAAATAAATAAATAAATAAATCTTTCGTTAAGTGCAATTGTCATCAAAATCCTATATATCTATCAAAAACCGGGCACGACCACATTCAAGCTCCATAACAGCGTCCATCTTCTAGCTCTGTAGATACGCATGTTGGCCGCTGTTCGGAGTTTTACATTATGTAAATTATGAATAGAAAAACGTGTATAGTTCATACACTCGGAAACGGTTTAAGCCGATTTCCATATTAATGTAGAAATCAAGATGTTTTTATTTGCATAAACCACCTACACTTATTTATGATATGGAAATTGACGTAAACAACAGCATTTACATCAATTTAACAGTGAATTGACATTTTATTTAAAACGTATTCAAAACCGGAAAAATAACAGAAATTTGCGTGGATGCTATGTCTAATGGACTGAATATTATATTGGGCCAAACTAAAAGCTACCTTTCAATACTTTTATCAGATTACATGTAGATAGCAGTACTTAAATGCCAATCGATTCAATGGACAATCTTTCCCGGCTTTGTTAATATGACGTTACGAATTTGGATTAACTTAATTGCGACACCTTGTCAGAAATTCCGGAACATACGGGTTGATTAATCCTCCCCCGTAAATGAAGTAGGAATTATCCTGTCCGTCTGTCCGTTGTGCCGTAGGCCTCATGTAAATACCGCGTGCGCTTCATATCTTTTAGGTCTATGGATGATTTGACACATGAGACGTTGCGTCGAATACCGCATTTAGGAGTATAAGGTCAAAGGGCAAGGTCAAAAGGTCAAACCTTAAGAAAATAACTTTTCGACAATGTCGGATCTCTCAAACGGCCATTCTTTTTGTTTATTATTATTAATTATTATTAAGACAAGACGAAAACAAATTGAGGCACATTAAATGCTGAATGTAAGCTTGCTTTCTCAGCCTTTTGTGACGAGAAATTTATTTAATTGATCTCAAGGATTAATCGAAACACAAGGTCACGTGGTGTGCGAGTTTGTGATATTGTGATAAGGTTTGTACCTATGTTTACCTTTTAGGTACAAGTGTGCTTGTCTGAAATGTCAGTTAAACATCACAGACCACTCAGCCCATTAATACCAAGCCAACCATTAAAAACCTTCATCAAGTAAAATCATGACCGAGGTCGAACCACAGGCACTTGTTTCTGATATGAAAAAATAACACTCTATACCTAAACACAGCACAAGGTATCCATCTTCACGCTTTCCAAATCGTTGACCCCCCCCCCCTGTTTTTTCTTTGCTTTTGACTTAATGCTGGGGAATTTAAAACACAACATATACCATTCTTTTCTACATATATTCTGCTAAAGAATTATATGTAAAATGTCCGTCATTGTCGTCTCTAAACCGTGTCATGGGACCTAAACTTTATTCGACAACTGCACTTTCTGACATGGCCACCGTCAATTGGGAATTTTGATCCTGCACCGAATTACGGTTAACGTTCTGATTGGCTAATATTTTTGTACTTCGACTCGACATTTGACATTGGTTGTAAGGTTCTATATGAGGATTCCATTAAATATTACCGGACTAATATGAAATTACAATGGGTCTCAGTCAAGAATATGTGACTTATAATGAGACATCACCAGCTATAGTTGAGGTGACGAAAACTTTTGCAGAGCACTCAGAGCAATGAACTGTGAGGACGGTTCTTTAGCGTGTAACGCCGACCGCGACACGGGACATCGGATTTTAAGATCTCTTCCAAAGGACACCGTGGTTTTCATATTTTAAAATTGCAAGTGCTTGGCCAAATACAAATTACTATCTATTTCAAAGTTTCGTCAGGCACATTCAGGATTTGAACCCCGACATTATAATTACACACATACAATGTTAGGTTAAACCGAATTATTCTATCTATACATTATAAGACAATCACAGACTTTTGCACGCATTTTACACTAAGTAATATAGTATCTTGTATAGTTTATAATGGAACACACACACACACACACACACGCACACACTCTCAGACACACACACACACATTCTCTCTCTCTGTGTCACTCACACACACACACACACACACACACACACACACACACACACACATATTCTCTCTCTCTGTCTCACACACACATACACACACGTGAGAAAACACCTGTTTTCAAGAATATATATGCAAATTAAATATAAAAAATATATAATGTCCTTTTTAAAACGTTTTATATGTACTGATGGATGTTTGAAAGTGACCAACTTTCCACTTAAGAGAAAGAAAGGACGTATAATAAATTTCAGTGGAAGGACATTCTTTTTGTAATTCAGTAATCAAAACCCTAACCGCCTCCACACGAATTTTAGTTTTACCGAAAATACGGAAACATGACACTACAATAAAACCATTTGTAACATGTCTGTGAAATTTTTATTTTTCATAATTTTTACATAAAATATAATAGGTGTGGGATACGTACATGTAGGGAATTCCCATTTCAATATTCAATAACTTTATAACTTTAACAATATACAGTCTAGATAGTGTGTGGTCAATAAAAAAAACAATCATGTGAAATAAAATAAAATAAAATAAAATAACAGAGACAGTTGAATAAATATTGACGCAAAATTACATGCGGCGGGAGTATGTAGCTAGATAAACACACTTTGCGTACCCTTTCTGAGCTCCCCGTCTCACTTTCCTTGTGGAAGGTCATATGTTTCACTTAACTTGCCAGCTTCGTTTGGACATTCGTTTTGATGGACAAAGGGAAGCAACTCATTTTGAACTTGCATGTATTTTGAAAGCGAAGCAATACTGAATTATTCGGATTAGCAAAAAATATAACGACGTTCAATGTTCATGTTGAACAAATGAATATAAAGCAAGTGGGATAACCTAAGATTCATCAATAGTATATAACCACACCACTGGACAAGTACTCAAGTACCCGTCCAAAGTCGGGGTTTTTATAATTATCAGTGATCCCTGAATGCGTTGCATTGATTGTTGTTTTTACAGCAGGCTTTTTTGTAATTCTGATTTTATCTGTAATTTATATTGTTCTGTGCTCTTGGTTGCTTTAGTTGTTGTCGAGTTGCAAATTTACTTCTTCCACTCTAAGAGGCCGCAGTGATGTAATGGATAAGACGATAGTTTACAAATCCAGGGCGAGTTTGAGTCCCGCTCAGATCATGCACATATGGGAAAGTGAATTTCCTTGCCGTTGGCCTTTACTGGTTCATCCGGTGTCATTATAATGTGTCTGGGAAGTGGTACGCTTGTCTGCAGTGTACTGATTCTTAAGGACTCCCCGAATTCGCGCTGGTACGAGTCCACAAAACACACCCACACTTCACATGCATACATGAACTTCATAGATAAATCCATAGAGATAAATTAAATACATGTAGTAGTTTTTGTCGCAAATAGCTAAAAACTTGCTGATGCGATGTTAAGCAACATTCAGCAACAGCACCTTTCAAACAACCTCTAATCAAGTATTTCTTTTATATTGAGACCAAATTGGTGTACATAACTAGCGTTTCCACTTTAGCAAAGTTATTTTTTATGACTACTATTGTAACATACTGTATTTAGTATTCTAGCACTACGGTAGCTCAATTGTTAGAGTGTTCGCTTCGTATGCGGGAAGTCGTGGGTTCGAAACCGTCTAGGGTCTGACTAGACTTGAAAGAAGGTAGTGACGGTTCTTTCGCCACGTATTTGATTTTTAGAAATTAAAGTCACGGGGTTCTTCATTAGGGACCTGAAAAATAGATGTCCCGTATCACGCTAGGCGTGGTTCACTAAAGAACCCTAAGCCTTCCTGCACATCTCTTCACCTATAGTTGGTGTCATATCGATATAAACTAGATCTTCTTGACCCCGTTCAATCAATCTTTCGGAAGAGACCCTAAAAACCGATATTCCGTGTCACGATAGGCGTGACTCGCTAAGAACCTTTTCTGTACATTGCTGTCAGCGTACTGGAATGGTAAAAAATACTATCATGTCGTCTATAGATGGTATCGTATCGGTATAAGTAATATATCCCTGACTGTGGTGTAAAACCCAATTCAATCAATCAAGCAAGCATGACCACTAGCAAGTGTAACAATCTCTATGAATCGTTTGTTAAAAGAGAGACTTTATTATTACTGTAGGGTAATGGTGTTTCATCCCCCCGGTCAAATTTTGCTAATTATATTCAGGCTTTCAATTCAGAAGGGTGGAAGAACCCGCAGTGTTCATAGAAAACCAACAACGGATAGAATATAAATGTATTAGAACTCTATTAAGCAATGTAAAATGAAACATACCAATCCATGTTCAAACCACAATCCCAAAGCAAAGTAAAAATTTGAAGCTGGCAAATTAGTTTAAATAAATCAACTTCCATCAGGGAAGTGAGGCCGGGTACTGCGGAAGTGTAAGCACTTCCTGTTTAGCTCTAGCTACACCCGCAATGTGTGTAATCAAATTTATAATGAAAGGAACGTGGAACTATGGGACGTGAAATATATCAGTGTCTATATAACTTTGCCACATCATTTTTCGCCAATAAATGTTGAAGTATCAATGTCTATCCTACGAAGTACTCTCTTGATTAATGGCCAAAATTCTTTCTTTACAAGGCCAAACTCTGACCGAACAGATGATGACAATAAATTAATGTTATTGATATAAACCCTTAACCCTGATGTTATAAAAGGGGTTATCGGTGATATTGTTATGTCAAAAAGTGACTGTTTGTGCATCACTATATAAAACAAACATATTAATTCATTTCCAAATAACATTCCCAAAACAAAGTAAAAACAATCAACCAATGCATGTCAAAATCACATCCCAAAGTAAAGTCAAAACAAACATACAAATCTATGTCAAAATCACAATCCAAAAGTAAAGTCAAAACAAACATACAAATCTATGTCAAAATCACAATTCCAAAGCAAAGAAAAAAACAAACATATCAATCCATGTCCAAATCATAATTCAAAGCAAAGTCAAAACAAACATACCAATCTATGTCCAAATCACAATTCCAAAGCTAATTTAAAACAAACATAACAATCTATGTCCAAATCATAATTCCAAAGCAAAGTTAAAACAAACATACCAATCTATGTCCAAATCAATTCCAAAGTAAAGTCAAAACAAACATACAATATATGTCAAAATCACAATCCAAAGTAAAGTAAACAAACATAGCAATCTATGTCAAATCATAATCCAAAGTAAAGTCAAAACAAACATACCAATCTATGTCCAAATCACAATTCCAAAGCAAAGTTAAAACAAACATACCAATCTATGTGAAAATCACAATTCCAAAGCAAAGTCAAAACAAACATACCAATCTATGTCCAAATCATAATTCCAAAGCAAAGTTAAAACAAACATACCAATCTATGTGAAAATCACAATTCCAAAGCAAAGTCAAAACAAACATACCAATCTATGTCAAATCATAATTCCAAAGCAAAGTTAAAAAAACATACCAATCTATGTGAAAATCAATTCCAAAGCAAAGTCAAAACAAACATACCAATCTATGTCCAAATCACAATTCCAAAGCAAAGTTAAAACAAACATACCAATCTATGTGAAAATCACAATTCCAAAGCAAAGTCAAAACAAACATACCAATCTATGTCCAAATCATAATTCCAAAGCAAAGTTAAAACAAACATATCAATCTATGTCCAAATCACAATTCCAAAGCAAAGTCAAAACAAACATACCAATCTATGTGAAAATCATAATTCCAAAGCAAAGTCAAAACAAACATACCAATCTATGTCCAAATCATAATTCCAAAGCAAAGTTAAAACAAACATACCAATCTATGTCCAAATCACAATTCCAAAGCAAAGTTAAAACAAACATACCAATCTATGTGAAAATCACAATTCCAAAGCAAAGTCAAAACAAACATACCAATCTATGTCCAAATCATAATTCCAAAGCAAAGTTAAAACAAACATACCAATCTATGTCCAAATCACAATTCCAAAGCAAATTTAAAACAAACATGTTAATCTATGTCCAAATCATAATTCCAAAGCAAAGTTAAAACAAACATACCAATCTATGTCCAAATCATAATCCCAAAGTAAAGTCAAAACAAACATACCAATCTATGTCCAAATCACAATTCCAAAGCAAAGTTAAAACAAACATATCAATGCTTGTCAAACTACAATCCCAAACCAAAGTAAAAACTTTGAAGCAGGCAAAATTAGGTTAAACAGAAGAAGTTCCACCTGGGAAGCGAGACCGGGTCCTCCGGGAAGATAAGCACCTCCTATCTAGCTAGCTACATCTGCCGTGTTTTTAAACAAAATTTAGAATGAAACGTGGAACTATGGGATGTGGAATATATCGAGGGCAATATAACGTTGCCACCTTGCTTCTCGCCACAATATTTAGAAGTACCAAAGTTTACCCTACGAAGAATACTCTCTTGAATTATGGACAAAGTTTTTTCTAAATCAGACCAGAAATTGACTGAACAGATAATAGCAATATATCAGTTTTACTTGAATTCACTCTTAGCCCTGGTGTTATATTAGGGTTTATCAGTGGTACTTTTATGTTAAAAAAGTGACTGTTTTTGCATCACATCTTTATGTATGGATTGATTTTTATCAAACAAAACTAGAAAAAACTGTGAGCCACAAGCTCACAAAAATACCCCCGCCCCACTGCCAAAAATCCATCGGCTCAAATTTTTAAATAGGAGGTGCACATCTACATTATATCACAAAGACATGAAAATCCATTGAAGGGTTTAGGAGGAGTTGCGGATAAGAGATAGGTACCCGAAGGTGTAACGGAAGGACGGGCGGACACCCCTATCACTATATACCCCCACTTAAGGGGGGTATAAATAGGAGCTGCACATCTACATTATGTCACAAAGTTTGGGTGAAAGTTTAATGAAATTCATCGAAGGGTTTAGGAGGAGTTGTGGATAAGAGATGGGTACCCCCTTGTGGTCTGATTGCTAAGTCCATGTTTCGCTACGGGAAACCCAAAAAATCCATCGTATCAAATTTTTAAATAGAAGGTGCATATCTATATTATATCACAAAGATTGTGTTAAAGTTTCATGAAAATCCATTGAAGGGTTTAGGGGGAGTTGCGGATAAGAGATAGGTACCCTAAGGTGTAATGGAAGGACGGAAGGAAGGAAGGAAGGAAGGAAGGACGGACACACGGACGGACACCCCTATCACTATATACCCCCACTTTTTAAGCGGGGGTATAATACTATTTCCAACACGGCATGATATAATCGTATACTAAATTCACGTCCGACCTGCCTTAAAGGTCACCTTTATATAAGAGCCTGCTTATAAAGGCCAGTAGAATTGTATCCCAATTGTTCTTATTACTTGAACCTGTACATAAAGGTCACCTGTCCATAAAGGCCATTTTTACTGGTTTCCTTAGTTGGCCTTTATAGAGAGGTTTGATTAATAAAGGTCAAATGTCAAGGTAACAAGGTCGATTACTGGATCCATATGGCCACTGAAGACAGACGGTGTTGGATATGAAGGGAGACTACTCTAGTTTTGCTGATGATGTAACAAATAACAAAGAAAACTAATTATTTTGAAATCATTTATGATCAATTTTTCTTCCATTTTCTACAAAACTGTTCTCAGATCAATTAATCAATGGATGTTTTATGTTCATGTGAGGTGAAATGTTTCAAGTATTGAATAGTGTTCGCCAGCATACCACGTGATAAACCTTAACACATCAAGCATGATGGAACATTTATTTCCAGTAGATATGGAATAGATTTTTGTCATATATTTTGAGGGTGGGGTGGTGGCAGATTTTTTTAAAACCCCACATCATTTTACATTACATATTCACAACATATGCATCGCAGAGCATATGTAAAACAGGGCGTAATGTATCGCTGGGCATATGTATTGCAACATGGCATATATAAAGCAGAGCATAGGTATCGCAGGGCTTATATATTGTGACATGACATATGTATTGCAGGGCATACATATCACGACAGAGCATATGTATCAAAAACAAACATACTTATCCATTTCCGAATCACAATCCAGAAGCAAAGTAAAAACTTTGGAACTGACAAGTTAGGTTAGACACGTGAACTTCCACCAGGGAAGTGAGGCCGGGTGCTCCGGAAGGGTAAGCACCTCCTGTTTAGCAAGCTACACCCGTCACGTGTATAGCATAGCATATGTGTCACAGGGTATATACAGTACAGACCTGTTGAAAGTTTAACACTGTGCTAAATAAAAGGAGTTGAAGCTTTGGCTGTCAAGTGACCAAGATATGGAAAGCTAATGACCGAATAGCTGCCAAAAGATAGAAAGCAGCTGCCATGATACATAAAGCTAACAAGGGGCTGAAATGAGCTGCCCACTTGACACCAATTTGTAAGCTCTGTGTAAAACTTTTGACAGGCCTGTACTGTATTTATTACAGGGCATATTATGATAGTAGATTGCAGGACATAATTATTATCACAGGGCATATATAGCGGCAGAGCATATGTGTCACAGGGCATATGTGCTGCAGAGCATATGTGTAGTAGGACATAACCATCACAGGGCATATTATGATAGTAAACTGCATGATACATATATATCACTGGGCATATATATCGCAGCAGAGTATGTGTCAAAGGGTATATGTATTGCCCTTGCATCATAGGGCATATTATGATAGTAGATCATAGGTATCACAAGGCATATGTTTCATTGGGTATACTGGCGAATCCCATTCTTATTCAAGCCATATACTAAACATAATAAAATTTATTCATTAATTTTGTTATAAATATTGTTGAAATCTTTGGTCTGGAGGGTTTAGGTTAGAATTTGAGAAAGACTAACGTGTGTGTAACTTATACCATTGTAAATTATACAGCAATAGACGGCTGTGTCAGAATAACAGTTCCTCATCAGTAGTGCTTACCTCAAAATTGTGAAACAAACATTTTTTCAAAGGTTTGAAAAAAATGCACTGAAGGTCCAAAATATATTTAACCAAATTCAGCTAAGAAAATATTTTACATGTAAGAAAGCATAGCTTAGTCATTGAAGATTTTGAGATTTTATCCAGAATTATAAATTTAGAAATAGTATTAATTGCTGAGTATATGATATCCTCCGGGACCCTTAATCCACCAGCCGAGATACCTGGATACTGACTCAGGTTTAAATTAAATTTTAAACTTGTATTTCATTATTAACAGCACATTTGTATTTAAAAAATTCCCTTTTTGTGTTTTTTTTATGGAATGAAAGTAAGTTACTCACAGAACTAAAGTCAAATACAAGCCTGGTCAAAGTTTAATACCAGCCCTAGTTTCATATTCCTTAATAAAGATCTTCCAAGCGAGCACTCAACCAACTGAGCTGGTCAAAGTTTAATACACCAGCCCTAGTTTCATATTCATTCCTTAATAAAGACCCTCTAATCCAGCACTCTACCAATTGAGCTGGTGAAAGTTTAATACCAGCCCTAGTTTCATATTTTTGAAGTAACACTCAATCAACCAGTCCTGGTTTCATATCTTCAAAGCGAGCACTCAACCAACTGAGCTGGTCAAAGTTTAATACCAGCACTGGTTTCATATTCCATAACTAAGATCTTCAAAAGCAAGCACTCTTCCAACTTAGCTTTCGTAGTGCTAGGTTGAGAAGAGCTGGCACCAGCTAGATCTATTTTGGACAGATTTTAAACTTTTAACAAGCCTGTACTGTACTCTAAATTGCTATACACAAAATGTGAAATGAATCATACATGTATAATTCTGATAACTACAGTACAGACCTGTCGAAACTTTAACACTGAGCCAATAAAAAGAAGTCCAAGCTTGGTTGCCGAGTGACAGAGATATGGATAGCTAGCTGCCAAGAGTGATATATATAGCACATATCCTCAATCTGCCAAAATATATCTAACTAGTGAACAGAATGAGCCGCCGATGTGCAATAATTTGTTTGCCTAGTGTAAAACTTTTGACAGGTCTGTACTGTTTATAACCTGAAAACAGGAGTCTATTAAATTTATTCAAATATGGAAATTATATGGCCTGAAAAGTACTGTTAAAACCACTCTGCTTGTGAAAGTGAAATACTCCTTATTTCCATAGAAAATCAAATAAACTTGAATAAAAATTGATATTTTTCAATTACTGTACTTGTACCTTGTCATAACTGAAAATATGTCTGCGCATCCGCGGTTGTCATAAAGTATTTCTGTAGAAAGGAAAATGTTGGCACTAAGGAGATTTTACATGGGGAAAATGGTGATGTCCTTGGTGACGTTTTACGTCATATGGCAACAGGATCTGCCATTTGCCTGGTTTTTCAATCCCCATAGTGCCAACACTTTACCCTTCACAGATATATTGTAGGCTAATCAGGATGTGCATATAGATTTTTTTGTTATGACTAGGTACAAGTAAGCGGAAATTATCAATCTTTATTCAAATTTATTTGATTTTCAATAGAAATAAAGAGTATTTCAGTGTCAAAAACAGAGTGGTTCCAACAGCAGAGTTTTCCATTTCAGTTTGAAACAAGTCCATTGGCATGATAAAATGTTTAATGATGTAGGCTAATATTGATATTTTTATGTACAAATAAATATTGTTCAAATATAAAAAATGACCACATTTAAAATAGTAATGAATGCTAATTATGAATAGCTTTTCTGTCTCAGTAACAAGAACAGTAACTCCATCATACTCCAAAAACATGTGATTATCTCCCTTACAAAATACAACCAGGTTATAAGCTTTGTTGAATTTACAATTTAAAACAGTTACTACACAACACTAAAATTTAATATACATAAAAAGCATAAAGTTAAATTAATTTATCCTTGAAAATAAACAAGAGTTGATTATAAATAGTTACAGTATGTCAAGTTTGACCTGGCCATTTGACCTTTTAATTTCAATACTAGATTGGGATAATAGACTGTGTGATTAAGGTAAGACAGCATGTTTCATTACCATTAACACCTGATACCCAGTATAACTATCATCTATTTCTGTATGTCAACATTAAATAGCCCCTAATTTACACAACAGATATGTCCGTTTGAATATTCAAATTAAAGGTCACCTGGCCAGGTCAAACTTGATACACTATACACCATTTTGATATTGGTTGTTCAGTATATCAAGTCAATGTAAACAACCGTTGAACTGTCTCAAAATGTTATTTATAGTGTTATAACTTCCATTTGGGTGTAAAGCAAACTGAATAATGTGCATTAGCACAGCTATTGGTACCATGGATACCAGCAATATTTGGAGAAAAAATATTGATGCTATTGTTGCCATGAATACTAGAAATACTTGAAACATATTGTCACTATTGTTACTATAGATACTAGAAATATTTGAAAAATATTAGTGCTACTGTTGAAATGTAACACCTATGTCCCACCATTCACTCCTTTATTCTGGCAAGACAATAATAAGAACAATAATAGTAATAATAATAATCTTGTATCTGAAAAGTGTTTTCTCTGCTGGACAAATGGCTATAAAACTACAAGTCACACCGTCTATAATATGACATCATAATATGCTACACCAATCATATGACGACATTCATATGACGTCTTTAACAAAGGAAACATGATAATAATAATAATAAAATTTTGTTAAATTCACAACACTAATAATGAACTAATCATAATTAATTTCACATAGTAATCAGCTCTAAAATTTCACTTTTTTGTAGATAAGTTTGTCTTATATTTTAGTAAGTTGTTGACAAAGTTGATAAACTTTTAATTATAATACATGCATTCCCCTTTTTTATCTAGGTGTCTACATATTTGGAGGACAAACTTCTCTCTTAATTTGTCCATAATACTGGCCAAGGTCAAAAAAATAATAAACTGATGTGTTTCACTTGTAAACAATGTAAACAATTAATATTTAATGGGATTCACCAATGTTCCATGTGATGAATACCCCTTAAAGTCTATGCAGAATGTTTTTGAAATGTTTATATCAGTTTCCTGGGTTTTTATGGGGAAAAAGTAAACTGATGTAATTCTACTGTCATAATTGCTCACTGCAAATGTTATCACATGGTACATTGGTGAATTCCATTCACTTTTCAACTGAATCATTTTTTTCATTATTATCAAAAACTTGTTAAAAATCTAATAAAATCATAAAAATGTATATAAATTACATAAATTACTAGCCTTTTGTAAACTGGTTTTGTGTTGTAAAATATGTAAAAAAAAAACCAACCTACAAAGGTCACATTATAGGGTCACAAGCGCATTACCTACCAAGGTCACACATATCATGACCAAGGTCACATATAAGGTCAAGGTCACATAACCTAACAACGTAGCATCACTAAAAATAACTAATTCAGGTCACAAACCCGAGATCAAAGTGGCACAACCAATTTTTGTAAAAAAAAAAAAAAAAAAAAAAAAAAAAAAAAAAAAAAAACCACAACAAGTACAATGTGTGACAATCTGATTGTTGTTAATTGGTCTTTGCCTTAGAAAAAAGTCTAAAAATGTATTAAAAGCTTAAAGTAATGCAAAACATATATAAAATCAGGTATTATTTTTTTGATGTATAAAAAACAGCAGTTGATAAACAATATGGCACATGAAACTTATACTTGTGAACTATATAACACAGGTTGAGGAAACTTATACAGTGGTACATATGTAAATTAGCATGCCCCTGAAGTCTCCATCACAATAACTGGTACATCTGCACTTAATAAAAAAAACAAAATTTAAAAATATCATATTGTCTCCAAAATTTTTTGTTTCTTCAAGCAGAAATTAAAACACATGTACAACAGGGGTTCAAATTCCCCTGGGACCGAGGTTCAAGAACCTATTGATTTTACGTTAGGACTCTTGACATACTTGACATAACATACAGCTTCCAAATAAATAACCAACACCCCCCCCCCCTCCAACCAATGGATTAATTATATGTATACAAGCATATTTGTAGTGTCGGGTGTCGATCAAAATCAGAAAATTTTGTTGAGCAATTTTATTGAATGATGAATATATATAGACAATGAAGACAACGAAAGTACAACATTCAACATTTATTTTGGAAAAGCCAGTTTTAATATCATGGTAATAAGAAATAATTACTGAAAAGGGATGGCTTTTTAACATGTACCCTCCCCCTGGAATCCCCAGCCATGTGCACGGTCAAAATAAGATAGGGACCTTACAAACCAAATTTTACAGTACGAGGACAACTAA
Organism: Anadara kagoshimensis; assembly: GCA_021292105.1. Lineage (NCBI taxonomy): Eukaryota > Metazoa > Mollusca > Bivalvia > Arcoida > Arcidae > Anadara > Anadara kagoshimensis. The sequence continues at coordinate 17,746,279 of CM037868.1, forward strand.
GTGTTCCATGGAATTAAGACCAAAGGCTTGATATGCGGTATGAAACTATAGTCCATTTCTATCTACAAGGAACAACGAAGTGTTCCATGGAATTAAGACCAAAGGCTTGATAAGCAGTATGAAACTATAGTCTATTTCTATCTACAACGGACAACTAAGTGTTCCAGGGAATCAATACCAAAGACTTAATATGCAGTATGAAATTATAGTCCATTTCTATATACAATCGACAACGAAGTGTTCCAGGAAATAAAGACCAAAGGCTTGATAAGCAGTATGAGACTATAGTCCATTTCTATTTACAATGGACAATGAAGTGTTCCAGTGAATCAAAACCAAAGGCTTGATAAGCAGTATAAAACTATAGTCCATTTCAGGAATGTAAGGTGTCATTTTGAAGATCAGTCAAAACTTATTACTGCTATAATTTAATTTTGTTAAAACCTTTTTATTGTAGTATCATAAAATGTTGCCAAAATTTACCCAGATTTCAGTTAAGGAAAATCTTATAGGTAAAGCGACGATTGTGAAACCCAATCCTGGGTCCAGATCAAAAGGAAGGATTTTGAAACTCAAGCCTGGGTCCAGATCAAAAGGAACAATTGTGAAACTCAAGCCTGGGTCTAGATCAAAAGGGAGGATTTTGGAACTCAAGCCTGGGTCCAGATCAAAAGGAACAATTGTGAAACCCAAGCCCGGGTCTAGATCAAAGGGTACTAAGACTACCATAGTCAGTATTTGTAGTTGTAGAAATAAGCAAGCAATGTTATGATTTACATTAACAATTCACAAAAGCACATAACTAAGTACCTATATTTACACTGTACATACACAATTAAAAAATAAAAATTATCAACACTGGGTTTTATGTATTGCTTTAAATAAATTCTCATTCTTTCACCTCTCATTCAGATTAAAAAATAATAATTATATAATAATATCCACCCACCCCAACATAGTTTTGATTTAATTATGCATTCTCAATGACCTTGGCCTTTAAAATATGTTCTATATTGAAAAAGATTATGACAGTTCTTGGGCTATGTAGATAAGGCCTGTATCAATGTAATAACAGTTCTTGGACTATGAAGATAAGGCCTATATCAATGCCATAACAGTTCTTGGGCTATGAAGATAAGGCTTATATCAATGTCATAACAGTTCTTGGACTATGAAGATAAGGCCTATATCAATGTTATAACAGTTCTTGGACTATGAAGATAAGGCCTATATCAATGTCATGGCAGTTCTTGGACTATGAAGATAAGGCCTATATCAATGTCATAACAGTTCTTGGACTATGAAGATAAGGCCTATATCAATGTCATAACAGTTCTTGGACTATGAAGATAAGGCCTATATCAATGTCACAACAGTTCTTGGACTATGAAGATAAGGCCTATATCAATGTCATGACAGTTCTTGGACTATGAAGATAAGGCCTATATCAATGTCACAACAGTTCTTGGACTATGAAGATAAGGCCTATATCAATGTTATAAAAGTTCTTGGGCTATGAAGATAAGGCCTATATCAATGTTATAACAGTTCTTGGACTATGAAGATAAGGCCTATATCAATGTCATAACAGTTCTTGGACTATGAAGATAAGGCCTATATCAATGTCATAACAGTTCTTGGACTATGAAGATAAGGCCTATATCAATGTTATAACAGTTCTTGGGCTATGAAGATAAGGCCTATATCAATGTCATAACAGTTCTTGGACTATGAAGATAAGGCCTATATCAATGTCATAACAGTTCTTGGGCTATGAAGATAAGGCCTATATCAATGTCATAACAGTTCTTGGACTATGAAGATAAGGCCTATATCAATGTCATAACAGTTCTTGGACTATGAAGATAAGGCCTATATCAATGTTATAACAGTTCTTGGGCTATGAAGATAAGGCCTATATCAATGCCATAACAGTTCTTGGACTGTGAAGATAAGGCCTATATCAATGTCATAACAGTTCTTGGACTATGAAGATAAGGCCTATATCAATGTTATAACAGTTCTTGGACTATGAAGATAAGGCCTATATCAATGCCATGACAGTTCTTGGACTATGAAGATAAGGCCTATATCAATGTCATAACAGTTCTTGGACTATGAAGATAAGGCCTATATCAATGTCATGACAGTTCTTGGACTATGAAGATAAGGCCTATATCAATGCCATAACAGTTCTTGGACTGTGAAGATAAGGCCTATATCAATGTCATAACAGTTCTTGGACTATGAAGATAAGGCCTATATCAATGTTATAACAGTTCTTGGACTATGAAGATAAGGCCTATATCAATGCCATAACAGTTCTTGGGCTATGAAGATAAGGCCTATATCAATGTCATAACAGTTCTTGAACTATGAAGATAAGGCCTATATCAATGTCACAACAGTTCTTGGGCTATGAAGATAAGGCCTATATCAATGTTATAACAGTTCTTGGACTATGAAGATAAGGCCTATATCAATGTTATAACAGTTCTTGGACTATGAAGATAAGGCCTATATCAATGTCATAACAGTTCTTGGACTATGAAGATAAGGCCTATATCAATGTAATAACAGTTCTTGGGCTATGAAGATAAGGCCTATATCAATGTCATAACAGTTCTTGGACTATGAAGATAAGGCCTATATCAATGTTATAACAGTTCTTGGACTATGAAGATAAGGCCTATATCAATGTTATAACAGTTCTTGGACTATGAAGATAAGGCCTATATCAATGTAATAACAGTTCTTGGGCTATGAAGATAAGGCCTATATCAATGTCATAACAGTTCTTGGACTATGAAGATAAGGCCTATATCAATGTTATAACAGTTCTTGGACTATGAAGATAAGGCCTATATCAATGTTATAACAGTTCTTGAACTATGAAGATAAGGCCTATATCAATGTCACAACAGTTCTTGAACTATGAAGATAAGGCCTATATCAATGTTATAACAGTTCTTGGACTATGAAGATAAGGCCTATATCAATGTCATGACAGTTCTTGGACTATGAAGATAAGGCCTATATCAATGTTATAACAGTTCTTGGACTATGAAGATAAGGCCTATATCAATGCCATAACAGTTCTTGGGCTATGAAGATAAGGCCTATATCAATGTCATGACAGTTCTTGGACTATGAAGATAAGGCCTATATCAATTATAACAGTTCTTGGACTATGAAGATAAGGCCTATATCAATGCCATAACAGTTCTTGGGCTATGAAGATAAGGCCTATATCAATGTCATGACAGTTCTTGGACTATGAAGATAAGGCCTATATCAATGTTATAACAGTTCTTGGACTATGAAGATAAGGCCTATATCAATGCCATAACAGTTCTTGGACTATGAAGATAAGGCCTATATCAATGTCATAGCAGTTCTTGGACTATGAAGATAAGGCCTATATCAATGTTATAACAGTTCTTGGACTATGAAGATAAGGCCTATATCAATGTCATAACAGTTCTTGGACTATGAAGATAAGGCCTATATCAATGTTATAACAGTTCTTGGACTATGAAGATAAGGCCTATATCAATGTCATAACAGTTCTTGGACTATGAAGATAAGGCCTATATCAATGTCATGACAGTTCTTGGACTATGAAGATAAGGCCTATATCAATGTTATAACAGTTCTTGGACTATGAAGATAAGGCCTATATCAATGCCATAACAGTTCTTGGACTATGAAGATAAGGCCTATATCAATGTCATAGCAGTTCTTGGACTATGAAGATAAGGCCTATATCAATGTTATAACAGTTCTTGGACTATGAAGATAAGGCCTATATCAATGTCATAACAGTTCTTGGACTATGAAGATAAGGCCTATATCAATGTTATAACAGTTCTTGGACTATGAAGATAAGGCCTATATCAATGTTATAACAGTTCTTGGACTATGAAGATAAGGCCTATATCAATGTTATAACAGTTCTTGGACTATGAAGATAAGGCCTATATCAATGTCATAACAGTTCTTGGACTATGAAGATAAGGCCTATATCAATGTCATAACAGTTCTTGAACTATGAAGATAAGGCCTATATCAATGTCATAACAGTTCTTGAACTATGAAGATAAGGCCTATATCAATGTCATAACAGTTCTTGGACTATGAAGATAAGGCCTATATCAATGTCATAACAGTTCTTGAACTATGAAGATAAGGCCTATATCAATGTCATAACAGTTCTTGGACTATGAAGATAAGGCCTATATCAATGTCATGACAGTTCTTGGACTATGAAGATAAGGCCTATATCAATGTTATAACAGTTCTTGGACTATGAAGATAAGGCCTATATCAATGTTATAACAGTTCTTGGACTATGAAGATAAGGCCTATATCAATGTCATAACAGTTCTTGGACTATGAAGATAAGGCCTATATCAATGTTATAACAGTTCTTGGACTATGAAGATAAGGCCTATATCAATGTTATAACAGTTCTTGAACTATGAAGATAAGGCCTATATCAATGTCACAACAGTTCTTGAACTATGAAGATAAGGCCTATATCAATGTTATAACAGTTCTTGGACTATGAAGATAAGGCCTATATCAATGTTATAACAGTTCTTGGACTATGAAGATAAGGCCTATATCAATGTTATAACAGTTCTTGGACTATGAAGATAAGGCCTATATCAATGTCATAACAGTTCTTGGACTATGAAGATAAGGCCTATATCAATGTCATAACAGTTCTTGAACTATGAAGATAAGGCCTATATCAATGTCATAACAGTTCTTGGACTATGAAGATAAGGCCTATATCAATGTCACAACAGTTCTTGGACTATGAAGATAAGGCCTATATCAATGTTATAACAGTTCTTGGACTATGAAGATAAGGCCTATATCAATGTCATAACAGTTCTTGAACTATGAAGATAAGGCCTATATCAATGTTATAACAGTTCTTGGACTATGAAGATAAGGCCTATATCAATGTCATAACAGTTCTTGGACTATGAAGATAAGGCCTATATCAATGCCATAGCAGTTCTTGGACTATGAAGATAAGGCCTATATCAATGCCATGACAGTTCTTGGACTATGAAGATAAGGCTTATATCAATGTTATAACAGTTCTTGGACTATGAAGATAAGGCCTATATCAATGTTATAACAGTTTTGGACTATGAAGATAAGGCCTATATCAATGTCATAACAGTTCTTGGACAATGAAGATAAGGCCTATATCAATGTATAACAGTTCTTGGACTATGAAGATAAGGCCTATATCAATGTCATAGCAGTTCTTGGACTATGAAGATAAGGCCTATATCAATGTTATAACAGTTCTTGGACTATGAAGATAAGGCCTATATCAATGTTATAACAGTTCTTGGACTATGAAGATAAGGCCTATATCAATGTATAACAGTTCTTGGACTATGAAGATAAGGCCTATATCAATGTTATAACAGTTCTTGGACTATGAAGATAAGGCCTATATCAATGTTATAACAGTTCTTGGACTATGAAGATAAGGCCTATATCAATGTCATAACAGTTCTTGGACTATGAAGATAAGGCCTATATCAATGTTATAACAGTTCTTGGACTATGAAGATAAGGCCTATATCAATGTTATAACAGTTCTTGGACTATGAAGATAAGGCCTATATCAATGTCATAGCAGTTCTTGGACTATGAAGATAAGGCCTATATTAATGCCATAACAGTTCTTGGACTATGAAGATAAGGCCTATATCAATGTCACAACAGTTCTTGGACTATGAAGATAAGGCCTATATCAATGTTATAACAGTTCTTGGACTATGAAGATAAGGCCTATATCAATGTTATAACAGTTCTTGGGCTATGAAGATAAGGCCTATATCAATGCCAAGACAGTTCTTGGACTATGAAGATAAGGCCTATATCAATGTCATAACAGTTCTTGGACTATGAAGATAAGGCCTATATCAATGTCATAACAGTTCTTGGACAATGAAGATAAGGCCTATATCAATGTTATAACAGTTCTTGGACTATGAAGATAAGGCCTATATCAATGTCATAACAGTTCTTGGACTATGAAGATAAGGCCTATATCAATGTCATAACAGTTCTTGGACTATGAAGATAAGGCCTATATCAATGTTATAACAGTTCTTGGGACTATGAAGATAAGGCCTATATCAATGTCATAACAGTTCTTGGACTATGAAGATAAGGCCTATATCAATTATAACAGTTCTTAGACTATGAAGATAAGGCCTATATCAATGTCATAACAGTTCTTGGACTATGAAGATAAGGCCTATATCAATGTCATAACAGTTCTTGGACAATGAAGATAAGGCCTATATCAATGTCATAACAGTTCTTGGACAATGAAGATAAGGCCTATATCAATGTCATAACAGTTCTTGGACAATGAAGATAAGGCCTATATCAATGTCATAACAGTTCTTGGACAATGAAGATAAGGCCTATATCAATGTCATGACAGTTCTTGGACAATGAAGATAAGGCCTATATCAATGTCATAACAGTTCTTGGACAATGAAGATAAGGCCTATATCAATGTCATAACAGTTCTTGGACAATGAAGATAAGGCCTATATCAATGTCATAACAGTTCTTGGACTATGAAGATAAGGCCTATATCAATGTCATAACAGTTCTTGGACTATGAAGATAAGGTCTATATCAATGTCATAACAGTTCTTGGACAATGAAGATAAGGCCTATATCAATGTCATAACAGTTCTTGTCTATGAAGATAAGGCCTATATCAATGCCAAGACAGTTCTTGGACTATGAAGATAAGGCCTATATCAATGTCATAACAGTTCTTGGACTATGAAGATAAGGCCTATATCAATGCCATAACAGTTCTTGGACAATGAAGATAAGGCTTATATCAATGTCATAACAGTTCTTGGACAATGAAGATAAGGCTTATATCAATGTCATAACAGTTCTTGGACAATGAAGATAAGACCTATATCAATGTCATAACAGTTCTTGGACTATGAAGATAAGGCCTATATCAATGTCATAACAGTTCTTGGACTATGAAGATAAGGCCTATATCAATGTCATAACAGTTCTTGGACTATGAAGATAAGGCCTATATCAATGTCATAACAGTTCTTGGACTATGAAGATAAGGCCTATATCAATGTCATAACAGTTCTTGGACTATGAAGATAAGGCCTATATCAATGTCATAACAGTTCTTGGACTATGAAGATAAGGCCTATATCAATGTCATAACAGTTCTTGGACTATGAAGATAAGGCCTATATCAATGTCATAACAGTTCTTGGACTATGAAGATAAGGCCTATATCAATGTCATAACAGTTCTTGGACTATGAAGATAAGGCCTATATCAATGTCATAACAGTTCTTGGACTATGAAGATAAGGCCTATATCAATGTCATAACAGTTCTTGGACTATGAAGATAAGGCCTATATCAATGTCATAACAGTTCTTGGACTATGAAGATAAGGCCTATATCAATGTCATAACAGTTCTTGGACTATGAAGATAAGGCCTATATCAATGTCATAACAGTTCTTGGACTATGAAGATAAGGCCTATATCAATGTCATAACAGTTCTTGGACTATGAAGATAAGGCCTATATCAATGTATAACAGTTCTTGGACTATGAAGATAAGGCCTATATCAATGTCATAACAGTTCTTGGACTATGAAGATAAGGCCTATATCAATGTCATAACAGTTCTTGGACTATGAAGATAAGGCCAATATCAATGTCATAGCAGTTCTTGGACTATGAAGATAAGGCTTACTTTAAGGTTAGGGCTGATGGTCCTTGTTTGGACCATAAAAAACAGGATCAGTTTTGAGACATTGAAATCTCCCAAAGAATGAGTTATGTCCCAGATAAATGTTTGCACAGACAGACATGGCGACTCTTAAACAAAAATAAAATTTCCAATGTAAGAGCTTAAGACATCCCTAAATGAAACCAAGGGAAACACATACTGTGTATTTGGGACATCTGAAAAAAATATTTTCTTCATAAACTATCATCCGAAACACCACAACATCAATATTTTTTTGCATTCATATAGCCTACTAAGACCTTAACAATGGGGCCATTTGGCAAAATAAGGGACCAATGGCCCCATGACCCCTTCTAGAATGAACATTACCTAAAATTCCTTTAGCTAACATTTGTGGCTTTTTCTCATGAGTATTTTTTATGCACATCAGTATCACACACGCACTCAAATGGACACACACACACACACACACACACCACACACCCACCCACCTACCTTCAACACAATAACGCTTCTTGAACATTTTTGACATATAAATCCACAGGCTGCCATAATTTGTAATCAATAAATTCTGGCCATTCACAATGATTCTAGCTACCAAGCAAAATATGAATATCTCAGTACAGACCTGTCCAAAGTTCAACACTAAGCTAACCAATCCACAGCTCATCCCAGCTTCTATTAAGCTATGTTTAGATAGTTTTTGGCAGCTGCTATCTGTCTCATGGCAGCTTTAAAGGTCACTAGCTATCCATATTTCAGCCACTGGGCGACCAAACTTGGCTCCATTTTGTTAGCTCAGTGTTAAACTTTCGACAGGCCTGTATTGTATATCTTAAAGAAACAGATCTTAAAATTTATAAAAAAATGAAAATGATGATTTCTACTCCTCAGTACAGACCTGTCAAAAGTTTAATGCTAAGCTAATAAATACGTCCAGAATCGGCAGCTCACATTGGTCCATAATTAGATATATCTCAATGTTTCCACAGCTGCTATATATCACTTGGAAGCTTGTCAGTAAAATGTCCTAAGTCATTCAGCATCCGAGCATCACCTCCTTTTGTTTGGCTCGGTGTTAAACTTTAGACAGGTCTGTACTGTACAAATAACAATGTATAGAAAATATGACATAAAAAGATGACTTGTTTATCATACTAATGGAAGCAGTTTGATATTTATCAAAAAATATTTACAAAACACATTATGTATTGAAAATTAAAAAAATAGCACATATTCACAAAAACTAAAAAATAATTTACCTTTCAGTTTTTAGCTTTATAACTAGCCCTTATTTTACAATGGCATGATCCATTTTACATATTTTTGACTAACCCACTTCAATGTTTGGGGGACCAAGGAAAAGTGTTAACATCTTCGAATATTTCCTTCCTTTATTTATCTTTTTTTTAATTTAAAATTTAATCATTCAATAATTCAAAAAAATTTACATTTCTGTAAATAATTAAATTTTGAATATTTATTTTATGAACACATTTTCTAAGAAAAAACTCTTTTCAAAACTATTTGAATTTTTAAAATCATCAGAATATAAATTCTGTGAAACACCTCTAACAATGTCAGGGCACCAACACTGTTTAATAAGTGCAAAAAGTAAACAGCTTTTGTAAACAAACAAACATTTTGTTAATCTGTTATCATTTCAATACAACCATTTGAATATAAATAAATGGCAAATTTTACTGTTCGACAAATAAAAACTCACATGCTTGTCCTAATAAAACAACCTTTCAATATGAAATTAAGATATGTAAAATGAAACTTAAAATAAATTCTCTAAAATCTGTATGTCTGCAAAAAGTTACATGATACACCACATGATAAGTCACATGTTTCCACCAATTTCCTTCTTCCACCATGTTTCTAATGTCTGTTTCAAATAAACGTCACCAACATTTGGTCTTTGAAATATATTCATATTTCTACACTATTAGCATTGATATGCATACATATGATAAACAGTTTGAAATTTATACAATTCTAAAGTCCATTTCTATCTACAATGGACAACGAAGTGTTCCACAGAATAAAGACCAAACTTAGGCTTGATAAGCAGTATGAAACTATAGTCCATTTCTGAATTTATGCACAAACATAGATTATGGAAATACACAAAAATCCAAAGGCTTGATAAGCAGTAAGAAACTATAGTCCATTTCTGAATTTATGCACAAACAAACATAGTTTATGGAAATACGTGAAAATCAATTCCCACAATTTCCAAACAATAAATTTATCATTTAATTGTTACAAATATAAATATTTTGTTCTCATTTGGCTCATGGCAGCAAATTAATTGGATGCTGTCAGCGTTGAACACACATTTAATTTTAATTTTAATATCCAGTTTTTAGGCAATATATCCTTGACCTTGAACACTTCGGAAATATTAGTTCACTGAAAACTATCAAACCACCATGGTCACCAATTAAAGGGAGATAATTCATAATGGTTAATCCTTTCAAGGGAGATAATTTGTGATCTCCACACACTGAAAAATTGTTCCAAGTTTCATTTTAAATAAGGCAGCATAATATTGCAGTAGTATTTTGGCATTTTTTCACTATGAACAGTAAAATTTTGGCTAGCATTCAAAATCTTGTTGTGTGATAGCATTAAGGTCCTTCATTAAGCAGTCTAAATTTGCCATTTCTGCTGTTAATTCTTCTGTACTCACAGATTTCTAAAATAAAAACAAACAAGAAAATTCAAAAAGTGAATTACAACCCCCTACCAGTATGTCTTTTTTTTTATTTTTAAGGGGTAAGTTCTGGGATGGTGAATGAGACTGGAGGCCCTGGAAATAAAAACAAACAAGAAAATTCATTGAGTGAATTAGAAACCCCCCACCAGTACCAGTACAACCTGCCTTGAAGGCCACCTCTATATAAGGGCCATCTCCTTATAAAAGGCCAGTAGAATTGTATCCAAATTGTTCTTTATTCATATTATTTGAACCTGTATATAAGGGCCACCTACCCATAAAGGCCACTTTTACTGCCTCCCTTGGTGGCCTTTATAGACAGGTTTGACTGTATGTCTTTTTTTATTTTTAAGGGGGTTAGGTCTGGAATGGTGAATGAGACTGGAGGCCCTGGAAAAACCACTACACTTCGACATACACATTTAAAAACTTTTATAAAATAGAAGCTGCCTCAAGCCACTGTTAATCAAATATGAAATTTCATTTAGCTAGTTAATAAAAGAGGGGTAAACCTCCACATTTTTTTTCATTCGTATTTCTATATGTACTGCCTTACTAAAGTTTCAATGACATTCAATATTCATATGTGATGTTCTGTAATTGAATAGGATTGTTAGAACAATCCAATAAGATTATTTGAACAATCCAATTGTAATGCAGATAACAATTTTTGAATGTAAAAAAAAAAACCAAAAAAACATAGCACTGTCATGCTGCTGTATGGCATAGTTGGGAAAATGGTGCTGGAGTAGGACTATGAATATAACCAAAAACCATGCGTACTAATCTCATAGAAAAGAAGCCTGATCTTGGCAGAAATCGATAGCAAAGTACGCGTTCACTATCGTGAAACGTCGTACAAAAAAGTCCTTTACGAAAATATCACCTTGTGGGTTTATTTTTCTTCTTTTTTTAAACAATTATTCCAGAACTATTAAGTGATTTTACTTTTGTTACTTTTTCTGTATAACCTAATATTAGTGCTTAAAATATATATCAAACTGAAAATCTCAAATTCTAATGTCCCAGTCAAGAATATTTCACTTATATCGAGATGTCACCAGCTATAGGGGAAGGTGCAGAAATTTTGCCTGTATGGTGCCCTGATGGCATTATACAACAGGGTTCTTAATCATGCCAAACCTACCATGACAAGTTCCCATCCCAAAGAACCCTGACTTTCATTTTGTAATGCTGAGTGCTTGGCGAAAGAATAGTGACTACCACCTTAAGTCTTGAGTCTCGAACGCATGACTTACCACTTACATAACAAGCACTCTACCAACTGAACTACTGCAGTGGTCCAACAAATTTTAGAACTAAGGGGCCTTTTTTCATATGGATGGTTGATTGTATATTTGTGTATTCTCTGTGTGTATGTGCATGTATGTGTGCATGTGTGTGCGCGCGCACGTGTGTGTGTACAGTTACCTGTAAATCAGGATCTTCCTTTCCTGGTTTAAGAATAACATCAGGTGCCTTAGGTGTACTTATAATAGGCGGCATTGCGGCTCTCGGTTTTATGGGGACACTAGCCACAGGTGGTGTTGGTTTTTTATATGGACTCTGTTGTGGTTTCACTGAAAGAGAAAATATCAACATTTTTCCTGAACTAAATTTCACTGAAAGAGAAGATGCTAAGTTATTAAAATTAATTACTTTTATTTTGTTGGTATCGGTCACTATGACAACATAATGTTAATGCAGTTAACTAGTTTTGTGAGGAATCTTAGATCGAAAGTTCCCAGATATGGAAGAATACCCAGTTATGGACGTTCTCAGATATGAAAATATACCTAATATGGAATGTGCAGAAATTTTGCATGTGCATTGCGCTGATGGCATTATACAGCAGTTTCTTAACGTGCCACACCTGTCTTAACACAGACCTCTTTTATTTTAAGTTTCCATCAGAAAAAAATGTGAATTTCATTTCATAATGCCAAATGCTTGGCAAAAAAAATAGCCACTAACCACTTTCAAGTCTTGGGTCAGACATGGTTGGGGTTCCAACCCACGACCTCCCACTTGCAGAGCGAGCACTCTACCAACTGATCTACCTTGATGGTCTTTAACAGTTATATATGAATACTTAACACTTGTATAATATTTACAATAGGAATTGATCTTCTTTAGATGAACCTTTTTTGTTTTTGCTGGCATTCTATTGCTCATGATGCTTATGAATACGGTGTGGGTCATGACTTGTGATGGTGTAATTTTGAACTATCCGATTACGTCATAGAGTATCATTCTGTTATGTCACATATTGTTTGATTAGTTAGAATTCTAACCTAGTTCCGACGTTTCTATCCTTAATTGGAAAAAGGCTATTCCATCAATCCCATATCTTTGTCGGAATCTTGAACAAAATAAGTCATTGTAGCGATATTTTTACATTTCTGTCATGCTAACAATATTTTTATGATTTTAATATAAGAAATAACATTCTATTTGAGTGTATTCATTTAGTATTATGAATGAGAGTCAGGAATAGCATATAATACAATTGACGTATCGCCTGCCAGCCTTTTTATGTTCAGACACTGGCCGCCATCACAGTACCAAAGCAGCATCATGGCAACTAATGACATACTATTGTCAGTGGCGTCATTAAATGGCACAATTCAGGCTAAGTATTCATTCTTTTTTTTGTGTGTGTAATTTAAGCATCCCAGGCCTTTGTCTGAACATTGTGGGCGTGGCCGACGATCAGTTCTTTAGGCGTTAAGTATTCATAACTGTAAAGTTATCTTCGAGGTACCTAGCCCTGGAGTGGAGTATTTGTATTTTTTGCCCAGGTCACTAAATTAGTCGGAACATTATGGAATGGTGGAGGAAACTTGAGTACCCCTAGAAAACCAACGATACTCTCCCGCAAGAAAATTAATAGACAAATTTTCTCACAGAAGTATCTACCCAAGTGGGATTTGGGGACAACTGCGGTAGCTCAGTTGGTACAATGCTCGCTCTGTAAGTGGGAGGCAGTGGGTTCGAACTCCGACCGGGTCTGACCCAAGACTTGAAAGTGGGAAGTGACTGTTCTTTCACCAAGCATTCTTCATTACAAAATAAAAGTCACGGTTCTTTCAGATGGGAACTTAAAATAAATGAGGTCCTGTGTCACGGAAGGCTTGGTAGAACCATGCTGTATAATGCCATCAGTGCAACGCACAAGCCAAATTTCTGCACCTTCGCTTACAGCTGGCGTTGGCTTGATATAAGTGAAATATACTTGACTGGGAGGTTATACACCATTACTCAACTCAACCCAATTAGGATTTGGGCCGACACAATGAGAGGCAGAAATCTGTAAGCAGGTGTTTTGCACCATTCAGCAACCAAGGCATCACAAACATAAATGAAGTTTCTTAAAAATATTATTTAAATGCAATATAATATTTTTAATAAAAAACTTGTACATACATAGGGTCAGAGTTCCTGCAATTAATACAAAAATACAGTCGAACCTGCCTCTATTTAAGGAGTGAGTGAATAATGGTGTTTAATCCGAGTCAAGAATATTTCACTTATATCGAGACGTCGCCAGCTATAGGCGAAGGTGCAGAAATTTTGCCTGTGCATTGCGCTCATGGCATTACACAGCAGAGTTCTTTAACGTGCCAAGCCCACAGTGACACAGGACCTCGTTTATTTTAAGTTCCCATCCGAAAGAACCATGACTTTCATTTCGTAACGCTGAGTGCTTGGCGAAAGAACCCACAACCTCCCATTTACGAAGCGAGCACTCTACCAACTGAGCTACCGCAGTGGTTGCCTCTATTTAAGGGTCACCTGTTTCTAAAGGCCAGTAAAATTTTATTCCTATTGCTCTATACTCATGATCTATACTTAATTGATCTTCTATATAAGGGACACCTGCTTTAAAAGACCAGTTAATTTTTTATCCAAATTGCTTGTTACATATGTTATTTTAACCTGTTTATAATGGCCACCTGTCAATAAAGACTAACTCTACTAGTTCCCTTGGGTGGCCTTTATAAACAGGCTTGACTGTTTATACAAAAAAAATTTAATTGTTATTCTAAATTTAAATCTTGATTTTTTTCTTGCCTGAAAAAAGACCAGAAATAAAAGTTATGTGATCGTTGTTCTCAGTCATCAAGTATCTTTACTGAGTCTGTAAGTAGTGTCATGTGACCATCATGAACATCTGATTTCTAGGTACATTGAAAAATAAAGGGCATAATTAGAGATTGCAATTGACGTATCGCCAGCCACGCCCATAATGTTCCAACACTGGCCACCATCACGGTACCAAAGCAGCGTCAAGGCAACTAATGACGTTCTAGTGTCAGTGACATCTTTAAACTGCACAATTCAGGCCAAGTTTTCATTCTTGTAGCTTGTAATTCAAGCATGTAGACCCTTTGTCTGAACATAGTGGGCATGGGCGGCGATCCGTCAATTACTGGTGTCACATGACAATTATTTTACTGTAGCTGACATACAGTTGACTCTCGTTATCTCGAATTTGTTGGGTCCGTGGAAAGTAGTTCGACATATCCGAAGTTCGACTTAAAAATCGGCAAGTCCCTGACATTGGATGTAACTCTGTTGTACTTCTTATAACTGTTGACTTCCGGTCCATAATGTTTATACTATTAAACAATGTAATGAGAAAAATAAATAATTTCAATATTTATAACTTATGTTTTTACTATTAAACAATGTAATGAGAAAAATAAATAATGATGAAATAATTCTCGACTCTAAAACCTGAAGACGGCAACTCGGCATGGAAGACTAAACAGAAACTTCACCGTAATCTCTTAATCGTTTGTTAATCTTTCAGTTAAAATTAAATCACTTAGCTTTGGCTATTTTAGGCATGTTTTCACCTACATTTCAAAGATTCTCGTTCCGTCATAATTTACTAAAAAATATTAAGCTTTGGCTATTAAGTTTTCATTTCGCATACTTCAAAGGTAATCATTCTGTAAATTTGAACGACCAACACGGGAGGTAACTGTTTGTGTGTATATGTGAACACTGATCGACCGAAGGTGCGTGGATGTAATTAAAGATCAATAATGCTGATTATTGATTATTGATTCATGGTCAGGTGATTAAGAAAGGGTTTCTTTCTTCACAGGTAAAGGTAATAAAAGGAAGGACTTCAGTTTATTCCGACAAAGGGAACTCAATCATGCATGCACAAACGTGACAGGTGATAGTTAAGACATCAAAGAAGTTTGCCGGTTCGACTCATGTGTATCAAATTTAGAATGATTTAATGTCAACGGACCTAAAAATTACTTCGACTCATCCGGAAATTCGACTTACACGATTTCGACTTAAACATATAATTCCATTATATTTATATAAGAATAAAATTGGGACCGCAAAACTTACTTCGACTTATCCGGAATTTCGACATATCCGAGTTTGACTTAACGAGAGTCGACTGTACAAACATGACCTGTGTTTTCCTTCAAATGAAACATGAAGAAAACAACTGTGCCAACAATATACCCATGACTGTTCTGTTTTGATGTAGCCAACATTCTAACATGTCCCATGTTTTTCTTCAAATGAAACATGGAGAAAGCCAACAAAAACGATATACCCATGTTTAATCTGTTTTGATGTCACGGACAATAACATCTATTCTTTGACATCAAATTGTAGGATTTTTTTTATATATATACTCTAGTCACTGACAACCCTTACAGACCCAAATTAAATGTACAGTCAAACCTGTCAATAAAGACCACCCTGGGGGAGCAAGTAAAAGTGGCCTTTATGGACAGATGGTCCTTGTATACAGATTTAAATAACTTAAATAAAGAGAAATTTTACTGGTCTCTAAAGACAGGTGGTCCTGATAAAGTCCTATTTACTGTATACAATATGCAATACAACTTTTTTTCTTTTCTTTTTTTTGTGGGGGGGGGGATTAGAGCATTTTTCAGGCAAGAATGGTAATCCAGTTAAAAGAAAAAAGAAGCAGACCAAACACTTACACACAGACACACACAAGTCGTCACCAATTAAATAAATCACTCCTATTTGTTAAGTGTAGATATTAATTACAGATTTAATTACATAATTTTGAACGTCTCAATATAAGTTAAATATTCTTGACTGGGACATTAAACACCATTACTCAACTCATAATTTTAAATGACACATTTCATTACCATTTTATTATTTGCAAGTATGAATTTATTACTTACATATTTATGTAATTATTTAACCATTTTAATTGGATAATTTTTTTAATTACACACTTAATTAAGTAATTAATAATTACGGATTTATGAATGACATATTTAATTATTAATTACAAGTTTATCCACATGATTTATATATCCATATATATATACATATATTTATATAAATATACCAGGGATTTATCAGGGTCTCTTGGGAAAAGCCCCTAAACTAAAAATTGGGAAAAACTATCAACTTTTTGCTAATTTTGGGAAAACTTCAACATCATGTCAGACGTCTGTTTACTCACAATCTCGGAAACCTTGATGTAGAAGCGGTATTTTCATCTTGCTTTACAGATGTTATTTTAAAATAATCTAGAATCTTTTACTTGATTTTACTGATTGGGGGGATTTCTTAAAATTTACTTTTGTTTTCGTTTAAAAACAACACAATTTTCTAATTGGGAATTTTTTCAGTTGATTTTGGGAAAAAATCAATGTTTTTTCCATTGGGAATGGGGCCGAATTTCGGCCCTAAATAGGCCCTTGATAAATCCCTGTATACATATAATGTCCACCACACACCGGTGTATAGTATGACCTGCGTCTGACAAAAACGTCATTTGAGCAAGTTTTTTGGACTTGCAGTTTAATTTGCAGTGTAATAATAATTGTTCGCAGTTAAAAAATTTTCCACAAAAATTTGTACCACACATAAAATAATATATATATATTTTTCAATCTTATAGTCAGTTTCATAAATCTGTGAATATTTCATTCCGTGAAAAGATAGGAAATTACAAAACCGCGAAAATTTGAACCCATAAAATCAAGTATTTTTACAGTTTAAATTAAAAGTACTCCAGTGTACCAACTTCCTTTAATCTTCTCATGCTGTTAATGCAAAACATAACCAAAAAATAATAAAATCCAGAGATGACAAAAAAAAAATAAAAAAATAAATAAAAAAATAGATAAATAAATAAAAAAAAATATAATTACTATCTACACAAACAAAAAGGAGTTTTAATATCACAATACCACAACAAAGGGTAAGAAAAGGAAGGAAGATACAAGGAATGACAGAAGAATGAATAAAATGGTTACTCGGCGACATTTTATTTCATTATTCCACCAAAACTTGTTTTTTGAGTGAATCTAGACTACACATAAACTTCTGTTATTTTGATTTTTAATTTTTTTTTTAAATTTTTGGTCAAAATTCCTATAATATATTGGTCAGGTGACACAATGGGCATTTTGCAAATTCAGTACCAAGTGATGCCACCAGATGTCAGTGCAAAATTAAAAGAAAGTACAACCATGGTAAACATTTGCAGTACCACATTTTCTCTTTTAAAACCCAAAATTTTTGAGAACAAAAATAAAAAGGGGGATCATTTTCTCTTTTAAAACCCAAAATTTTTGAGAACAAAAATAAAAAGGGGGATAACCAGACAAATTTATCTTGCCCATCTGTCATAATTGACAGTGTACAGTAAAACTGATGTATGCACATTGAACAAGGGTTACATAGGTCAATACGTCAACAAAGATAAATTGTTCTCTGTTGATAGAAGAACTTGAGTACCTAGCTGTGGTTTCACAATCATTCCTATTCAGATTTCGAATGGGGTTCTCCGCTGTACCACGTGATACCTTCTTATGTGTCTGCAAAACGCTTGTTTCCAATGGTCATGGAATCCCACAAGATGCCGTTTCCTCGTAAACACGACATTATTCTGGGAGTTTGTAACTTTGAAGTTTTCCAAAGTGTTCTGCACAAAGGTTAAGAGGTATTGACCACATGGTACAACGGCGAACCCTATTTGTCAGCATTAAGTTTATGGAAATCTTAGTTAAAGATTGATTGTGAAACATGGGCCTATGCCATAAGAAAACAACCATCATCCAATTAATCAAATAATATTTTCAAAACGAATCTGCCGCCAAAGGCACAATTCAAACCTAGTTCGACAAGAACTGTAACTCAAACTTTAGACCCCATTCACCACTAAGACCTCTGAAGCTCAATCAAACCTATTTCGACAAGAACCGTCACTCACACTTTAGACCCCATTCACCACTAAGACCTCTGAAGCTCATTCAAACCTAGTTCGACAAGAACGTTAACTCACACTTTAGACCCCATTCACCACTAAGACCCTCTGAAGCTCATGCTTGAGTAGGTCAGAATCTACTGCCATATACATAAGCAAGCTAGATATTAAGAATCCCATTGGGTTGTTTTTGTGACCGATATTCTACCCCTTTACAATTCAAAATCTATGGGGTTTTTTTTGGGTTTTTTTGCCAATTTTCACAATTTTGGAAATTCCAGCTTAAAAACAATATAAATTTGGAGTTTTCCATCAGCTTTTCTTTTCCACAATTTGACCATTGTAATGTTAATTTTCACCAATTACAAGGTCCTGCCTTATTCAGAAATTAGTGAGAGAAAAAACAATGAAATTGATTAATTAAACCACAATAAATTCACAAGCAGCTAGTGTCTGGTATCTTAGTTTTATATCAAGTTAAAACTCCCTCCTCCCCCCCCCCCCCCCCCAAAAAAAAAACAAAAAAAAAAACACAGATGATTTGAAAATCAAAATTGCTTACCTCTCAGTTAAAATGCTAACCTCTCAGTTATAGTTTTAAATCATAAATTGATTGATTGATTGAATGGAGTTTTACATCCCAGTCAAGAATTTTTCATTTATATTGAGATGTCACCAGCTATAGGTGAAGTGGAGAAAATTTTGACCTTTGCAGTGCACAGAGTATTGGTTTTTAAGGTCTGTGTCAGTGAATTGTATTGTCCAAATGAAGAATGCTTAGGGAAAAAACATTGAAATTTATAGATTGTAGACAGTATTTCAGACTTATTTTGAACACTGG
Source organism: Anadara kagoshimensis (assembly GCA_021292105.1). NCBI lineage: Eukaryota > Metazoa > Mollusca > Bivalvia > Arcoida > Arcidae > Anadara > Anadara kagoshimensis. Next base: position 17,765,883 of record CM037868.1, read on the forward strand.
CACAATGAGTAGAACATGGAAATTCAATAATTATGCACAAACAGAATGGATTATCACTTGGTACGATTAGAGAGCTCTTACTGAGTCGTTTTTTGTGGACAATATTCTGCCCATTTCACAAATCAAAGTGTTATGTTTTTTTTTTTACAATCACTTTGCCAATTTTCATAAATTTACTAATTTTAGCTTCAGACTCGGCAAACTGGTTTTCTGCACTTTTTTTTTTTGGCCATTCTGGTGCTCGTTTTCACAACTACAAGAGTCCCGGTCCCATTCACAAAAGAGTGAGAGTCCTGAAGTATTCATATTAATATCTGATCTATGATCATTAATGGGGAACTTGGCATGCCACACCATCTGGACCTATTCTATAAGCGGAACTGTCAGTTGCTACAAAGCTCAAACATTTCACTTCAAATACCGTCTTAATTGCTATATTTCCATTTCTGGTAGCCAAAATTGCCAATAGCTAATATCCGAGAAATTTTTTCAAAAAGTCACCTATTTTAGCAAATTTGTGATAAAATGCTATAAAAAGAATTATTTTTTATAATTTTCATAAATTTTGGAAATTTGGCTACTAATGATTTTAAAATTGCAGAAACTTGGTATTGATGTCATTTACAATTAAATATCTGAGGAAAAATGGATTAACCAAGATATAATTCTGAATTTGGAGGCAATGAACAGAACCTCAAAAGAGACAGCCCTGATTTAATGTTGCCAAATATTCCCCATTCCTCACTGAATTGTGGACATACCTATATGTTTTTTGGGTGTATGGTGTATCACACCGACAGGAATCCCCTGGGAGGGAGGGCTCGGTACAGAAAAGCTCTTCAACGGGTGTATAGTTCTGGGTAAACTTTTGTACTCGGGGGAGGCGATGTTGGTTGGACACTTTTGTATTCAGTAGGTGGAGCTTTTTTATCTGGAGTAACAACAGCTGTTGGTTGGGTCTTGTGAAAATGAATTTCTCCCATCTGATCTATGTTGCCATGGGAACAGCTCTTACGGCCTGGAAAAGTCAAACCCCTTTCATTAAGTATATTCAAACCTTTAAGGCTCTTTGCTTAAAATTAAATATCTCTTATCTACTTATTTTTCTATGATATTACATGCCATATGATACATATATAATTTTATTAAATTTCTTTTTGAAAAAATGCATAATTTACATATATTATTTTGTATTTTTGAGTTAAATATATATTATATATACAGGGTTCATACAGCCAATGCCTGATAAAATTCAAGAATTTTTCAAGGACTCTTTGACCATTTTGAAGGACTCTGAAATCGGCATTTGAACATTTTTATCCATGTATGGTTAAACACACATTTTCGTTGCTAGCCGGAAGTAATTATGTGTGTGTCTTATTCTCTATAGTTTCCTTCCTGTATTGGAACACCACCTGAATTCCTTCCGTTACAAGCTGTAGACTCAAGATATTGACCGAGACAAGAGGGATAACTCAATGTTTTTTTAAATTTAACATAAACATTACAGCTGGGTTTTTACTGCGAGTTCTAGTTGATTAGTTCAAAATTCCAGGACTTTTCAAGACACACTGACAGAATTCCAGGACTTTACAAGAACTCTGCTTGTTTTTACTTATTTTCAAGGACTTTTCCAGTCAGGGCTTATTATTTTTCAAGCACTTTTCAAGACTGTGCGAACCCTGTATATTGTTTTATTCCTGATACAAAGCTTTTAGACAGGGGAACTCCATCAATTTTGAAAATCTCAAACCATGTCTGCATAGAATTTGCTGAAGGAATGGCCAATGTCAAACCAATCTCACCTACTTAAAACTATTTAATAAATTGAGCCCCTTATATAAATTGACTTACTGACTTACTTATTTCCATCTCTCCTTGTGGAGAATTGGGCCAGGCTTATATAAATTAATTAACTATTAATTTGTAGAGCCTTAGTTCAATTAGGTAAAACTCCTTTTACTAATTTATCTACATTAGGTCCCCTTATATCAATTGAATGAGTTCTTACTACCTTACTTAAGCCCACTTATATCAATGAAATCAACCCCCCCCCCCTTATATCAATGGAATCAACCACCCTTATATCAATGGGATCGACACCCCTTATATCAATGGAATCAACCCCCCTTATATCGCTGGAATCAAGCCCACTTACATCAATAATCTGAATAAAGCCCAATTACGTCCCTTTACATCAATACTCTGAATTAAGCCCCCTTACATCAAGTGAAAAAAGCCCCCTAACATCAATATTCTGAAATTATATCTGCACCTTATATCAATTCAATTCAGGCCCCTTATATAAATTATAATTAATTTTCTGATTAATAACAATGCATATTAAAAACTACCTTTAGGCCCCTTTAACCAAATTCAGCTGAAACAAAACAATGCCCTTGTTAAAAGACCGAAGTTTAGTTATTGTCTCAAAACAAAACAAGCCCCCTTATGTCCAAAAAAACACGACAAAATGTTTAAGCAAGGGTTTATCAGTAGACTAATACGTGCCATATCCAATCCGCCGTGGGAAGGGCTCATCAGCGATTTCCTTAACCTTGCATTCTTCTTCATCAATGGTAGGATGATGATGATGATGATGATGATGATGGTCTGCCAAAGCAAAATCAAAAAATAACCATGCAATACATGCTAGGTAAAATAACTAACTAAATCAACAGTAAAGCAGGTGGTAAATAAAATAAATAAAAATAAAATATAATAAATGAGGGAAAAAAGGCCAAAGAAAAAAATATGTGTTTCTGCTAACGCTCATAGAAAAATCGGTAACTTTCTTAGAAAAATTAGGGGTTAGTGTGAAGACATTTTTAGTTATTTTTATTTTACATTGCCCATATGGATGTAAGAATGTCAATTTTAACAGTGCTTTACACATTTTACACAAAAAAAAAAAAAAAAAAAAAAAAAAAAACCCTTTAAGGAAGGCATTAAAATGAAGGGTTGGTCAGGTTAGCTAGCGTAAACACACATTTTTTTGTAAGGCCTAATGATAATAAAGACATGCATTTCTGACTAAAACATAGAATATAATTTTTTTTTTTAAAAATCAAGCATTATCATTAATTCTGTGTTTTTCTGTCCTTTAGTGAAGATTTGTATGGAAGTTTTATAACGGCTTACAATGTCGGTCACATCTGGCTTTGCATCCTATGCAAACAACTACCGGTACAGATATATGGCATGAATTGATGGGGTTTTCCAATGTTCCACAACGTTTCTGCTGAATAATTATTCCCGTTGGAAATGAAATTTCATATGTTGTTGTTTTCTCCCATAAAACAACATTACATGCAATTGGCATACAGTGAGTGTTCCTTCTACAAGGAGGTCATGGGGCCATTGCTCCCTTATTTTGCCAAATGACCCCTTTGTTAAGGCTGTCAAGAGGTGCATTTAACATTACATTCATGCAAAAATATTGATGTTTTGGTGTTTTAGAGGAAAGTTTGTTAAAAGTGGCCCTGTCTGGATAACTCTAGAACAAACACTAGCAGGTATAGTATATCTCTGACATACACATTATTCCAATAGGATTTGAACTTGCATAAATTGTCATTTTTCCATAAAAAAAAGTTGCATGCATTTCACAAATTTATGACATAAACATTTTACATAGTTGTTGGCATTCCACATAAATAAATGTCAAAGGGGTACTGGTCACGTGACACACTGACAAACTCCACTATTTTGCACATTTGTTGACTAATAATTGACAAATAATTCCACCAGGAAATTGTGTGTCTCATAAGTCTGTTACGACTATACTGTGTCTCATAAGTCTTTTATGACAAAACTGTGTCTCATAAGTCTTTTATGACTAAACTGTGTCTCATAAGTCTTTTATGACAAAACTGTGTCTCATAAGTCTTTTATGACTAAACTGCATCCCGTAGGTCTTTTTTTTTTTTTTTTTTTTTAAATTCATTATGTTTTAATCAGAAATACACAAAATTCTAAATACAATCAAAGAACGCAGCAACTGTGTCTCATAAGTCTTTTACGACTAATCTGTGTCTCATAAGTCTTTCATGACTAAACTGCGTCTCACAAGTCTTTTATGTTTTAATCAGAAACACGTGAGTTTCCAACAACAACACTCAAATGAGACAACAAGCATTTCTTGGTACAAAGCTAAGATAATAACAACATATACGAAGAAAATAATAACAACATATATATATATAAAGAAAATAAAAACAAATTGTTAAAGACCTTTCTTTGTTATTCAAAATTACTGTATAAAATAGAATTCAAACACAAGATTGACGTATCGCCCGCCACGCTTATTATCTTCAGACACTGGCTGTCATCACAGTACCAAAACAGCATCACGTCAACTGATGACGTACTAGTGTCAGTGAGAAAATTAAAACTGCTCTTGAGAGCCAAATACACCCTGGCCCCCAACATTGGCCTTTCATGACCTTGACCTTTGACTTATTTTTGAAGCTAGGATATAACTAAATCCACTTACTTGGACTAGGCTGTGGCAAATCACCGGCATTCACACGAGGACCAGTAGTATATTGCATATTATACTGAGTTCTAGGAAAACCGGGCCTGGAATGAGGTATGCCGCTATGAGGATCCATACTTTGGAGGCCACCATTTGGTAATGCTGTCACCATGGCAATAGCTAAATAACAATACAGAATCAATATATTTATATAGCAACAATAACTTCTTTCAAATGGTACTACTATGGTAACTCAGCTGATAAAGTGCTCAGTTTCATGTGCAGAAGGTTGTAGGTTCAAACCCCAGCCAGAGTCTGACCAAGACTTGAAAAAAATCTTCCCAGTTAAGACTCTAGAACTTATTTGCAGGTGTAAAATTTTTATTTTAACTATTTTTCTGTATGAATTATCCCAGTCTATTTTTAATGAATGCTACATGACAATATACACTTTGTATTAAATTTCGCGCTATAAAGTCAAACCACAAAATAGCAAAATTAAATCCCCAGTGAATAAAAGCACCTATACACTATACAGTAGTTTTGTCTTGCAGTCCTCGCATATTGAAATATTCTTGACTGGGATGTAAAAACCTCCATTAAATCAATCAATCAATGACACAAGGTATTTTGATGTTTTCTGTCAAAGTGAAATCAAAGTACTGACAGTACTGAAAAAGATTCTAATGAAAAGCCATGAAACAAAATATCAAGCACTGAAGGTTACATTAGGAAAATGACAACTGAAAAACCATGTCTGGCCCCAGTTTCACAATCATTCCTTAGCTATGATTTTCCTTAACTTTAATTTAGCAAAATTTTGTAATCTCTTTTTGGAACTACTGGTGAATATTTTTGTCAAAACTAAATGAAGATGTTTCAATCTAGAAGTGATTTAAAAAATGACATCTTAAATTCCTCAATATCTTGAAAATTAACAAAATTACAAAGATTTGAAATTTTGCAAGATTTCAGTTAAGGAAAATCTTAGCTAAGGAATGATTGTGAAACCAGGGCCTGGATTTGTACTCTGCATTTGTAAAACATGAACTTGCTTAGTTGTTAGATTTTCCCCAACAATTACAGCCATATTGAAGTATTATGTGTTGTTGCAAATGCAGGAGAAAATATATAATGCCTCATACAGAGTTCATACAGCCAATGCCTGACAAAATTCAAGGACTTTTCAAGGACCCTTTGACCATTTTTCAAGGACTCTGAAATCTGTATTTTTGACCACTGAAATCAAATTGTGCGTCTTATTCTCTGTAGTTTCCTTCTTGTATTGAAACACCACCCAGAATTCATCCATTACAAATTGTAGACTCACAAAAGATATTGACTGAGACAAGAGAGATAACTCAATGGTTTTTTTTATTAATCATAAATATTGCAGCTGCGTTTTTACAACAAGTTTCACAAGTTGATTAATTCAAAATTCCAGGACTTTTCAAGACAGACTGACAGGATTCCAGGACTTTTCAAGGACTCTGCTTGTTTTTACTCATTTTCAAGGACTTTTCCAGTCTGGGCTCATTTTTCAAGCACTTTTCAAGACTGTGTGAACCCTGTCATAAATTAATCCAATTCAGATTAAAAAAGTTCAATAATTTTTTAATCATTATGTGTTTGACTTACGTTCTCTTGGAGGAGTCTCTCCCACCATTAGTGGTTTAGTAGGTTTGGGACGGATTAAACCAGCAGGGGTATGCTGCCGAGATGGAAAGATACTTTCATGATCACTTCCTGTCATGTGCTGTCTTGCTGGAGGAAACATTCCCTCTCTGTCGTAATCTGGAATATCTAAAATAAAGTTCAACAGTGAGTGAAGAAAATAGAATGGATCGGAGGAGAGTGGAATAATGGATATTTAACCCTCCAGTCGAATCTTTTCATATTTACATAAAGGTGACCAGTAATCTGGACTATCTAAAATAAAATTCAACAGTGAGTTAAGAAAACTCGAATGGATCAGAGGAGAGTGGAATAATGGATATTTAACCCTCCAGTCGAATCTTTTCATTTTTACATAAAGGTGACCAGTAATCTGGACTATCTAAAATAAAATTCAACAGTGAGTGAAGAAAATAGAATGGATCGGAGGAGAGTGGAATAATAGATATTTAACCCTCCAGTCGAATCTTTTCATTTTTTACATAAAGGTGACCAGTAATCTGGACTATCTAAAACATAATTCAATAGCAAGTGAAGAAAATGGAATGTTACGGAATGGAATGACAGCATTTAATGCCCAGTCAAGACTGGAATGTTACCGAATGGAATGATGGTATTTTATGCCCAGTCAAGATTGGAATGTTACGGAATGGAATGATGGTATTTTATGCCCAGTCAAGATTGGAATGTTACAGAATGGAATAGAGTGAATTAACGATACTTTATGCCTAGTCAACAATAGATGGACTCCGTAAGTGGGAGGTCGTGGGTTCCATCCCTGGGTTTGAACCAAGACCCAAGTGGGTAGTGACTGTTCTTTCGCCAAGCACTCAGAATAACGAAATGAAAGTCACGGTTCTTTGGAAGGAACTTAAATTAAACGAGGTCCCGTGTCACGTTGGGCTTAGCACGCTAAAGAACCCTGCTGTATAATGCCATCAGCGCAACGCACCGGCAAAATTTCTGCACCTTCGCCTATAGCTGGGGACGTCTCGATATAAGTGAAATATTCTTGACTTGGACGTTAATTACCATTACTCAACTCAACTCAACAACAGAGTGAAATGGATAAATGGTAACAGGGTTCATACAGACATTTAGACTCCAAATTTAAGGACTTTTTCGGGGTCTTTTCAGGGTCTTATTTGCAAATTTAAGGTCTTATCAGAGGTACAATTAAACAAAAAAAAATATTGATGCAAAGGCAATTAAATCAATGAAACAATTACCTGCATGTCCATAGTAACAACACATGAAGTGGATAAGGTTGAAGTTGGGCATTCGGAAGGGCCAAGTACAGTCGACTCTCGTTAATTCGAAATCGGTTGAATCGAAATTTCGCTTAAATCAAAGTGATGCAAATGGTCCCGTCAGACCGCTATGTATTTCTATGTAAATTTGTATGTTTAATTCGAAATACCGAAATTCGAAATTTTGCTTAATTCGAAGTGAATTTTCAGTCCAAATTACGAAATATAACAAAAATTCCAACGTTTAAATCGAAATCAATTTTCAGTCCAATCTAATACGAAATATAATGAAAATCTAAAGTTTTAATCGAAATATACGTTCCTTTATTGTTTATACTTTTGAAAGTTTATACAACAAGCGGCAAAAAAAAAAAAAAAAAAAAAAAAAAAATACACAAAAATATTCTATCTTAAACTTGAACAATACCTGAAATAATTACTCCATCTCTTATTTAGTAACAGAATGATGGCTTACTCGGAAGATTCATTTCCGACTAAAAATACCCATAAAAAGAAAGTCGGCATCTCGTGCTATTTTCACGATTTTCAATTTGTACTTGACATACCGGTCATTAGTAAAATGTCAGTCAGTAAGAGGAGAAATTTCATTGGTTTAAACTTAAAGAGTGGGCGATCTTCTATTCCACAGAATACCCAAAGCTAATCGACAGGTCGAAACTTCTTTGATCTATCAAGGCAAATTGTTTACACCATTCAGCTACTGTCTGGAAGGTGTTAATTACAGGTGTGTGACATGACAAACTGTGATTTAAAAACCACCAAAGTCAGACGCTTAGGATTAGGGATGAATAAATTACGATGATGCACAAAATTTAATGAATTTTGACAGGAGTTACTAGTATAGCTATATGTAGATCGGTAGTAGGGAAAAGGTGTAAATTGTTAAAAAATCTTGATAAAACAATTCTTCAATTGAAAATCGCTAGAGCTGGGGAAACTTTAATGGAACCTTGTAAGTTACAGTGAAGTTTTTTCAAGACTTTTTTTGCCTCGCCATAATCCGTGTTTAACGAAAAATCTCAATGGAATCTTGTAAGTTACCGTGCATTTTCCGACTTACTTATTTACTGCTTACAGAACATGGTCAAACTTTAGTTTGTTAAGCTTTACATTAACATAGAAAAATTCAAAATGATTTTTAATCGTAAGCGATACACCATAATATGTAACAGCATACACGTGACATCAATGGAGGAGTGATTTACTATTAGAGTTATCTCCCTTTATCATCCGTCGGCGATCAAAACGGTTAATTCGAAATTCGGATAAATCGAAATTTTTCATCCGATCCCTTCAATTTCGAATTAACGAGAGTCGACTGTACCTTTAAATTGCTCCTTTCAAGTAACTTAATAATTATACTTATTTATTTACATCAGTCTATTTACAACCACTTAATATCCAAATACAGACATCAAACTGCCCAAAGCCAAGGGTTTTTTAGGGTCAGACTTGTTTTTAGGGTCTTTTTAGGGCAATCCTCAAAATTAAAGGACTTTTCCAGGCCTGTACAAACCCTGGGTATGTTATATCCCATTCAAAATTCTTCAGTAACATAAAGATGACCACTTCTGGAATGGTGGAGGAAATAGGAATGACTAGAGAAAACCATAAATCTTTAACAAACAGACATTCTAAAATCTGTCTTTCTAGGATTTGAATTAGAATGCCAGAAGATTTGCATGGCAAAAGTTAATACATTTAGTTTTTTCCAGGCACTCTGGTTATCTCCAATATCCTTTATATCAGTAAAAGAATGAGGCAAATTGTGTAAAATACTTAGTAATCAATGTCAAAATTTTGCAAAATAGTCAATATCTAGTGATAACAATACAGTCAAACCTGTCTTTAAGGCTACCTCTATATAAGGACCACCTGCATATAAAGTCCAGTAGAATGTTATCCAAATTGTTCTTTATTCATATTATTTGAACCTGTATGTAAAGGCTGCCACTTTTATTGGTTCCCTAGGGTGACCTTTATAGACAGGTTTGACTGTAGTTAGGCACTTAATTCATATAAAATCTGTTTCATCTTACATTTTTCCGAGTCTAATGGCTGCAGTTCTTCTAAAGATTTAGCATCATGGGAATTCCGGCGCAGGGTACTCATGGTCAGAGAAGACTCACTACGGTCCGGTTTATCCAGAGTTTTCATATCAAACTGATGATCATGATTAATCCATAAATCTGGTGGTTTCAGTTCCCTGGGAGATGGCTTGGCTTTATTAGGAGATCCTGCTGGACTGTAAAATGACAATAAATAAAAGTAAATACAACTGTCTCTTGAGCCAAATATTCTCTGTCCCTAACATTTGATGTTTTCCAACAATCTTGACCTTTCTTCAAGGTCATGACACACCCCTGGACCATAAAAATTGTTCAAGTGAAGTTTTATGACAGTCATTCAAAGCAATTATGAGATATGATGACACAGAGATGACTTTATAAGGACAGACGGATGGACAGACAGACAAACAGACATGGTGATAGCTATATACCCCCTCAAACTAGTTTGCGGGGAGTATAATAACAAATTATAGCTAAAATGGGCTGTCATTTCAAAAATGTTCCCCCAATGAATCCCAACTGAAAAATACCCAACTAAACTGGGGTTTTAGTTCCTTTGGACATGCCTTGAGTTTATTAAGTGATTCTTCCGAACTTCGAAAAGATAGGAATAACATGATATAGACTGAACTGGGCTGCCATCTTAAAAATACCCCAAATAAAACCCAAATACTCAACCATATGCATGAGTAGCCAATGGCACATCTATTCCACCTAGTAAAGTTTCATAAAGAGGAGTGAGTGAGTGAGTAATGGTGTTTAACATCCCAGTCAAGAATATTTCACTTATATCGAGACGTCGCCAGCTATAGGCGAAAGTGCAGAAATTTTGCCTGTGCGTTGCGCTTATGGCATTATACAGCAGGGTTCTTTAGCGTGTCAAGCCCAACGTGACACGGGACCTCGTTTATTTTAAGTTCCCATCCGAAAGAACCGTGACTTTCATTTCGTAATGCCGAGTGCTTGGCGAAAGAACAGTCACTACCCACTTTCAAGTCGTGGGTCAGACCCGGCCGGGGTTCGAACCCACGACCTCCCACTTACGGAGCAAGCACTCTACCAACTGAGCTACCGCAGTGGTTTTCATAAAGAGGATAAAAGATTTGTAAAATAGTTTTTGAGAAAAACAGTGGACAATGTTAGTCAAACAAACTGAATAAATACTATATGTCTCCTTCCTTACTGACACTGGGTGAACCAGTAATGGCCAACGACAAGAAAAATTCACTTTCCCACACATGGTTTGAGCAGGACTCGAACTCACAATGGTGAGAGACCCTGAATTTGTAGACTGACGTCTTATCCATTAGGCCACAGTGGCCTCCGAGGGTGGCTAGTACAGGATTACCTGTCGGTCTAAGGCAAGTTAACAAATATAATATTACCAGGTATTAACCACGTTTTGCCATGCAACATAACAAGCTTAGTACTTACGGTCTTTTCCCTCCATTTGGATCTTCGTCTACAGATCACCACAGCAACGATGACGATAACGATACAAAATGTAGCACCAACAACGCAGGCAATTATTATGATTAAAACATTAGTTGAAATTCCACCCTCGTTTGAGGAGTCATCTTCTGACTGTGATGACGGTGTTCCTATAAATAAAACATAAATATTGATTGATTGACTGATTGAATGACTGACTGACTGATTGCGGTTTTATGTCCCAGTCAAGAATATCTCACTTACATCAAGACAGCATATATATATACCTATAAGAAGAAACATTTGCGAGGAAGAAATATTCTCTATTTTCAAGGCGTTCATTTTTGCTACTGTCAGAAACGTGACAATTTCTTGAATAGTTAAGAAGGTCAAAACCGAAAAAAAGTTTCCTACTGTTAGTATTTCTTCTTATACAGTATATATATATTATATATACCAATATATGATTCGCATAGAAATTAAACGTTAAATCCCGAGGTGTTAGCGTGCAATATATACTGTTATTACATTATGATATGATTTTACTCCGAGACCTTTGTTTTGATTGGTTAAACTACTTGCACGCGCAACTCCGTTTTTCATCATATTGCACTCTGGAAGATGATAAAACACCATATTGCACTAAGCCAATCAAATCCATCGTTGGAAACTACAAACGACACAAGTCAGCTGAAGAAACTACAAACAGAACAAGTCAGCAAGATGTCGGCGCCTCCGGCAGACGATCGTACTAAAAACAGATTTGCAGCTGTTGATGACGATCAGTTGAAGAAAATAATTATTAATAAGGATGCAAAAAATACTAAAAGATCCATGGACTCGGCAGTGAAACTGTTCAGAAAGTATCTCTCGGAAAAAGGTCTTCAAATTGAATTTGAATCATACGACGTAAAAACTTTGGACAATGTCCTCGGGAAATTCTATACTGAAGCCAGGACAGAAGAAGGCTCATTGTACAAAAAATCTTCATTACAAACTATACGTCACGGCATAAATAGACATTTAGCAAACGAAAGAGATCTTGACATCATTAATGACAGTTCTTTTAAAGAATCGAAGAAAATATATTTGGCTGTTTGTAAAGATTTAAAACGGCAAGGATATGGTGGTGTGGTGCACCATCCCCCGATAGATAAGGCCGACTTGTGTAAAATGTACTCAATGTTTGATTTGAATGATCCAAAGTCATTACAGTGGCGAATTTTTTGTGATGTGATGTTGTATTTTGGACGCAGAGGCCGAGAAAATCTAAGAGACTTGAAAATCCAAGATTTTGGTTGCACTACTGATGGTGAGGGATTCAAGTATGTGTTCATGTCACGTGACGAACTTACCAAGAACCATCAGGATGATACAAATTCAGCATCTGGCAGAATGTATGAAGTTAGGGGTATGGACAAATTCATTCATTATAGTAATTTTTATCCATTTTCTCATCTGTTTTTGTTTTGCCCTTTCTATGTTTTTGTAGTTTTATCTAGACTTGTCATTTATGGCTCATGTAATATTGATAAATAGCCAAGTACATGTACATAGTTTTCAGCTGCAAACTCCCTACTTAATTGCATTCACTCATTGATTTGCTAACCATTCCATTAATTGCATGGTTATTGTTTGTTCATTTGACAATTCACTCAAAATTGATATGGGCCAAAATTATCATAACATTGAAAGTAACATCCTAGCTACTTTTGCTGTGAATATAAACATATTGTAAAGTATTGAACTTGATTTAAAACTTAAAGTTAAGTGAGAGTATAAATTAATTTTACACACAAATAACTCATAAATTGAAACAAATATATAAATCTTGTAGATGTACTCGAACTACTGAATTTTTATTTATTTATTTATTGTAGATAAAGATGAGCTGTGTCCAGTAAAAACGTTTGTACGTTATAAAAGGAAGTTGAATCCTAAGTGTGTGTTTTTATTTCAACGGCCCTCAGTTCATCCAAAAACAGATATTTGGTATGATTCTTCACCTGTTGGACCCAATCAGTTGGGCAGTATGATGTCAGGAATAAGTAAAGCCTTTAATTTATCACAAATTTACACTAATCACAGTTTGCGAGCCACAACTGTCCATTTACTAGATGAGGCCAACATCCCTGGTAGACATATTATGAGTGTGACAGGACACAAAAGCGAAACTAGTTTGAAAAGCTACACAGGGTATACTAGTACAAAAACCAAGAAAAAAATGTCATCTGTAGTTACAGAAAGTTTAGTACCAAATTACTGTGGAAATGAAACAAGTGTGCTCAGTTCTATTGAAAACACTGTTGTTTTTTACCAATAACAATGAAAATACAATGGATTCTGTTTTAAGTGTAAATGAAAACGAGATTGTTCCATTAACAAATAGTCAGACTGAGTATCTTGATCAAATTGTAAACGAAATGGACAATGACACTGAATTTGATAATGTTTTGCGTACAGTAGATGTGCCTTTCACTGTACAGTCTTCAGCTTCAGTTGAGAACAAAAATCCAACACAGGCTAACACTGTTAACTATACTCATAATTCCACTGGTAGTATTCCTTCATTTCCAGTTATTTACAATTATGGAAACATAACGATAAATTATTCCTATCCTAAGTGACACTTTGAACTGTCAGTGATACTGATTTGTACTGTGATACTGAGAAAAGAAAACAAAATTTCAAATATTTTGTTAATTGTAAGAATTTAAACTTTATTGTCTTACAAATTTATTACAATTTGATATTTTGCTGTTAATCATTTTATTGACGTTAATTACAAAGGTAAAACATAACACTTGTCTTCTCATTTCAAACTAATTTACATGTAATAAAAACAATTATAGCATTTCAGTGAGTGCGATATGATGTTTTAATCGCACTCACTGAAATGCTATAATTGTATAATATTTGCAGGCTAACTTTGTTCCAGCCAGTGTTTCCCGAATCATTTTTTTTCATATTGCACACTTTGTCACATGACGCTGTCGTTTATGATGTCATACAATTGTTGTCGACGTCATCACCGTGTTGTTTGTCATATTGCACTAGTTCTTATATCCATTTACAAGAACTAGCGTTATATTTATGTATTGTACAACAAAATGGTATTACATGAAATACTTGACGGAAGTAAATGAAATTTATTTGCTATATAAAAAGGGTTATTGAACAGATATTGTGCAATATTGTCCCGAGTTGACTTGACATTTGCACGAGGTTGTGAGTGCAAATGTCGAGTCATCTCGGGACAATATTTCACAACATCAGTTCAATAACCCTATAATATATATATATATACACCTCAAAATTTTCTTTAAGAGGTTAAAAAGTGCAGTCAAGCCTGCCTCATTCGCCACCTCTATTTTAAAAGGCCAGGGAAATTGTTATTCCAATTGCCCTCAATTCATGTTATATGAACTTGAATATAAGGGTGGCCTGCCCCAAAAAGTTACTTTACTGGTTTCCTTACGTGGTCTTTATAGACAGTTTGACTGTATTAGCTTTTTCTTTGTGACAATGAGAGATATCATCACAAAATAATTTTGGCAAGAGATTTGAGTAAGTTAATATCTGCAAATAAAAGCTGGTTTAGAGTATAAGGAATATGCTTATAATGGCATGCCATATATGGTATTAGCATGCACTTAATTGATACATTATTGAGATTTATCAAGGAGCCAGTGCTCATTCTAGATGGGCCAATGTTGCCATCGAACCATTATTTTGCCAAATTAACCAATTGTTAAAATCTTAGTGGCTATACAGTCCAACCTGCCTTAAAGGCCACCTCTATATAAGGGCCAGCTGCTTATAAAGGCCAGTAGAATTATATCCCAATTGTTCTTTATTTATATATTTGAACCTGTATATAAAGGCCACCTGTCCATAAAGGCCACTTTTACAGGTTTCCTAGGGTGGCCTACATAGGCCACCTCTATATAAGGGCCAACTGATTATAAAGGCCAGTAGAATTGTATCCCAATTGTTCTTTATTAATATTATTTGAACCTGTATATAAAGGCCACTTTTACAGGTTTCCTTGGGTGGCCTTTATAGACAGGTTTGACTGTATTTTCTCACTCTAGGATCTGCACCAAATGAGTTTTGATTCTAGTCAGTGAGAGGCATTGTTATGTGTAAGTGCACACTTTAGACCACTATAACTCCACCAGTGAAGCCACTTGGTTTCTCTTGTCGTTCCATGTTAAATACAAGACAACTTCAGATACAGAAAATGGAATAGAAGTGAAAAATTCCTAAGTTTTATGCAGACATTTATATGGAAGCATCATGCACAATCTTGCGTGAAGAGAAGTGGGGAAGATTAATGCATCCCAATATACGCAACATTCAAATTTGCAAAAATGCTATTTGTTTACATAAATATCCAGTATACAAGAGATGTTGCCCTAATTATTTTCCCTCTGCACCCATCTCAGATTTCACTCATTTTCAGAAGAGGAGGGTTTACACCAAAGCCTACTTTAACCCCCAAAGAGTGTCAAAAATCAAACTGTTCAGGGCTCTCAACTGACCCAGAATGCGCGGGTGACACCCAGATATTCCACGTATGACCTGTAAAATATTCACCTGCTTGGTCCCAAAACATTGTTTTTTATGACTTGATTCACCCATAAATTTACAAACTGGTCATTTTTAGTGATGTCCAATCTGACAAAAATTAACAATTTATACTCAGAAAGGCATAATTAAGTTTGATAAGTTTGATGTCTCTGTGTCCAGGATTGCCTTAGATATATTTGACGTCTCATAGTTCCATGTTCCTTTCACACATTTTGATTACACACATGACGGGTGTAGCTAGCTAAACAGGAGGTGCTTACCCTTCCGGAGCACCCGGCCTCACTTCCCTGGTGGAAGTTCACGTGTCTAACCTTACTTGTCAGTTCCAAAGTTTTTACTTTGCTTCTGGATTGTGATTCGGAAATGGATTAGTATGTTTGTTTTTGATTAATTAATTTATTTATTTATTTATAACAATGAAACTCAAATATACCTATCAAATCACAATCTCAATGGCAAAATTGATCTCGACGTGTCAAGTATATCATCAGGGAAAGTAATTTAATTAAATAATCAATTAATGATCAGAATTACTAGTGAATTTTTGTGTTATAATTTTACATCAGTAACAAATAAAGCTGATGGTGTCATTATATCATGACAAGCAGTTTAATGTGTGCTTAGGAGCCTTTCCTTTAAGAGTTCTTTACAAATTTTGTTCTTGCTTAGTGAGGATACCTCAAAAACTATTTAAACCTTGTGGTCCCTGAATACAGATAGATGATCTGATCGTCCTCCATTTTGTTTTAAGGACGATATGGAAAAGAAATGGATTTTATAATAATCTGGAAACTACTCACCGATGTCAAGTGAGTGAATGAGTGAGTGAATAACCTCCCAGTCAAGAATATTTCACTTATATCGAGATGTCGCCAGCTGTAGATGAAAGTGCAGAAATTTTGCCTGTGCGTTGCACTTATGGCATTATACAGCCGCTTTTTTACCGTACCAAGTCCACCATGACACGGGACCATCCGAAAGAACTGTGACTTTCATTTCATAATGCCCAGTGCTTGGCTAAAGAACAGTCACTGTCCACTTTCAAGTCTTGGGTCAGACCTAGTCAGGGTTCGAACCCACAACCTCCCACTTATGGAGCGAGCACTCTACCAACTGAGCTACCACATGACACCGATGACAGGGATATTTGATTACTCATCTTGTGATCTGATTATTAAGACCACTGCTATGACAATGACTGACAATCCATTGTCAGTAATAACTTAGATATCACTAGCCTTGATTAAAACAATTTCAGGGGTCCAACCAGTTTTATTTTCAATAATAAAGGAAAAATAGGAATATGTTGTCAAAATTATAGAAATTTTCACTAAAATTATAGGAATATTTTTAAACACTTTACACACAAAATATACATCCCATGTGGTCTCCTTTCCCCTTTCAGCTACTCCGTTTCCTCCTTTTACTAACAAACATTATATAAATATTACATTTCTGATAGGGTGACAGTCCATATTGTCACCTCGAGAAATTTTATTGTCAAACGAGGCCAAGCCGAGGTTGACAATGAATTCCGAGGGGTGACAGTATGGACTGTCTCTGTATCAGAAATGTAATATTTATTTTATTATACCCATTGTTCGTGATTAATATACTGTGCAACCAAAGTATACTGGATTGAAAATAGCAATTTTGTAAGACACTTGTAACATTAATCATACTTAACATTACTGTAGAAAAGCGTTTTACTGATTTAGAAGACGAATGCGTTCGAACCGCATACACAGTTTTTCTGCGCATGTGACATTTTTCGTAATGTCAACCGCGCACGTAATGTCACCCTGCGACGTCATATTTTCTGAAATCCGAGGGTGACATTAAATTTACACAAACGCTTATTAACCAATCAAATTTCGAGAAATTTACAAAAGGTATAATAAAAAATATTGGCAACTTCAATGTGCACTTACTGCTTTAAAAAAATATGTGTTAATCTTGCTTCAGATGTGTACTGAATGCGCAAAAATGTCCCCAATCAGATTTCGTAAAGCTACCAGTAGCAAAAATATAGGAACATGTTGGAAATATTAGAGGTTTTTCAAATTATATAGAAGAGACTCAAATTTATAGGAAAGATAGGAAAATATAGCAAGAGTAGGAGAGCTGCAATTTAAAAAGCTCTTACCAGGTTTCCCAGGCATGTCTGGTATATTCGGGATTTCACCGGTGAAGTCGGGATCTACAAATTGAGGATGAATCACACCTCCTCCAGTTCCATCTCCTAAAGTGAAAAAAATGCATTTTTTGTTTGGGTCTTATAAAACCTGCTTCACTGAAATCTAGTTTTTTTCATAGTAAACTTTACCTGTTACATTGCTAACATATTTCTTCCCACTTTTATATAAAAGTCTACCAGGGTACTTGCTAAAATCATGAGTGTTCAATTTTTTGGAGTTTCCACTGCAGAATGAATTTGATTAAACACTAAACAAGAAATGAGTTAAGATGAGTAATGTTCATTTAAACCCTAGATTTTTTTTACTTACATGTACATCAAGACAGTCTGTTCTTAATGGTAGAGAACCCATAGAAAACCACTGACCATTCTTAAAACAACTGACAAACTATCACATTAAGACAATTGAAACATAGGCAGTGAGTGAAGCTATGATAGGTAAGTGTGTGCTTTAGGCTACTCTATCATTAGGGCACCCTTTTGGGATGTGACCACTGCCGTAGCTCAGTTGGTATAGCTCAGTTGGTAGAGTGCTCACTCTGTAAGTGGGAGGTTGTGGGTTCGAACCCAGGCCCGGTCTGACCCAAGACTTGAAAGTGGGTAGTGACTGTTCTTTTGCCAAGCACTCGGCATTACAAAATGGAAGTCACTGTTCTTTCGGATAGGAACTTGAAATAAATGAGGTCCCATGTCACAGTGGGCTTGGCACCCTAAAGAACCCTGCTGTATAATGCCATCAGCGCAACCCACAGGCAAAATTTCTGCACTTTCACCTACAGCTGGCAATGTCTCGATATAATGTAAACCGCTTTTTATTGGCGCATACTTATTTTAGCGATTGATGACTGGTAAACATATTAGCACAGTTAAATTTCGGCGTAATCAATTCCCGTCTGAGCCGGAATCAGCAATGACTACATGTAAACTCGGTGCATGTACACTAAACATGGGTTACAAATCGTCATCAGAACTTTGGCCATCTCGTCGATTTTGTAAAATAAACATTTAAATCAACAAATATCTACTTTTATTTCTAATATTTTTAAATACCAACTGTTAAATCATCTGACACTATGTGGTGTAAATGTTACAGGGATAACGGCCACTTAGATAATTAGAAGTCAATAGTAAGGATTCATAGTATGTTGCCGACATCACATCACAGAAAAAATAAGCAATTTGCGGCGACAGGGTTAATTTGTCAAAATGATTGAACTCG
This sequence comes from Anadara kagoshimensis, assembly GCA_021292105.1. NCBI lineage: Eukaryota > Metazoa > Mollusca > Bivalvia > Arcoida > Arcidae > Anadara > Anadara kagoshimensis. The sequence goes on from CM037868.1 coordinate 17,784,814, forward strand.
GATACTCTTAAGTCAACTGGTAAATTTGAATATGAAACTTGTGAAACTCTTTTTTTTTTTTACTTTAGAATAATGTAATTATGTATTTCATAAGGCGAAACATCTTGGTTTTGAAATTTTTAATTTGCTTGGCTTTTTATTTTTTTGTTCCTTAGCCATTTTTTCTTTCATGAAAGTGACAGTTTCTAATATAAAATACTTAATTCTAATTCCCCATACAAGGACTTTTCATTTTTTTCAATAATCTTTTGGGTAAAGCAACCATATGTAACCTGCAACCATGAACAGACTGAGTTCATAATACACTCACACACAAATATTTACAATTGGGATTGACCTTCTTTAGATGAACCTATTTGTTTTTACTGGCATTCAATTGCTCTTGAATACAGTGTGGGGTCATGACTTCTGATTACGTAACGTGTAACTATCCGATTACGTCACAGAATGCCATCCTATTACGTCACACATTCTTTGATTGGTCAGCATCCAAGTTTAGTCCCGACGTAATTATCCTTATTTGGAACAAGGCTGTTCCATCAACCCAGTATGTTTGTCGGAATTTTGAATGAAATAAATTATTGTAGCGATAATTTTACTTTTCGGACATGCTATCAATATTTTTTAAGAATGTAAATATAAGAAATAACATTCTATTTGAGTGTATTCATTCAGTATTATGAATGAGAGTCAGGAATGGCATATTTAACATGAACTGCTTTGCAGTTCATTGAATATGCTATTCCTGACTCTCTTTCATAATACCGAATGAATACAATAGAATGTTATTTCTTAATTGACGTATTGCCGGCCACGCCCACTATGTTACAACACTGGCCACCATCACGGTACCAAAGCAGCATCACAGCAACTAATGACGCTCTAGTGTCAGTGACGTCATTAAACCACACAATTCAGGCCAAGTTTTTATTCTTTTTGCATGTAATTCAAGCATGTTGACCCTTTGTCAGAACATAGTGGGCGTGGTCCGTGATCTGTCAACAGTGATTGGAATATGATACTTCATGCGATGTGAATTTAGATTCATAACATAGGAAAGTGAAGTTCACCAGCATACCACATGATCAACACTCCATAATATTTGTACGAAAGATTTTGAAAAATAACACAATTGAGTTGCAAATTCCCGAAATAGAATGGTTTTGACAGGATGTGAACTTTTCACGATAACACATCTATTGTAAAATCATAGCTTCACACAGACATTATTGAGTATCATAGAGTATGCTGCAGAAACCACTTGATATAAAGAGAGTCTACCACTAAAAAACAAGCAGGAAGGGGGGGTATAAAATACGAAGGGAAGTACGGAAATCATACTTGCCCACCCTTTTTGAAACTAGGAGTAAAGTCTGGGTAAATTTGATTGTAGTAAAGTTTGGGTAAATTTGATTGTAGTAAAGTTTGGGTAAATTTGATCGTAGTAAAGTTTGGGTAAATTTGATTGTAGTAAAGTCTGGGTAAATTTGATTGTAGTAAAGTCTGGGTAAATTTGATCGTAGTAAAGATTGGGTAAATTTGATTGTAGTAAAGTTTGGGTAAATTTGATCGTAGTAAAGTTTGGGTAAATTTGATAGTAAAGTTTAGGTAAATTTGATCGTAAGTTTTAAAAAAATAATTGTAAGGATTTATTATTTGGCTCGATAACACATGCATGGATATGCTGTAGAATACTTGAGATTTGATTTTTTTATTCCGTGTTTCTTCCTCACTTATCTGGGCAGCTTTTAATTCCTGATCATTTTCACTTTCATGACCATGATGTTAAGAAGCCATTTTGAAACAGAATGTACAACACTGGATCACCGTCTAGCCCTCGTTGACAGTATCAAAGCATTGGCCTTCGCTCAAACTGAATTGGAGGAAGTTGATCATACAATCATTATTTATTTTTCAAAATTAGGATCAAAAGGGTTGGCAAGTGTTGGAAATTAAAGGAGAACTGGCATGGTATTTATCATCAACCATTTATGTGGTTTTAAAATGTTGCCATAGTAACATGTCAGACTGATGCAATGTGATTTATATTTATAATGTAAAATAGATGAATGTGCAATTTTAACTAGCATATACAAAAGGAGACCCCATTGTTCTATTTTATACATAAACTATACACCCCTATCCGTAAATAAAAACAATCCAACCTGCCTTAAAGTCCACCTCTATATTAGGGTCACCTGCTTATAAAGGCCAGTAGAATTATATCCCAATTGTTCTTTATTCATATTATTTAAACCTGTATATATATAGGCCACCTACCCATAAATGCCACTTTTGCTTGTTCTCTTTGGTGACCTTTATAGACAGGTTTAACTGTATATAAAAGTTATGTGTCATAGGTTTATATAATAATCCCCATGTCAGCCTTTATTCATAGAATTAAAATATTTAAAGTTTTTGCAGTTAATGGAAGTAAAAAAACTTTAAAGATCTAAATGTATGCAACAAATGTGTTTTCTTCAAAAAAAAAAAAAAAAAAAAAAAATAAATAAAAAAAAAAATTCTTTTAGATTTTTGTTTTAAAATCTAGGAAAAATAATATAAAAATGTGGGGAAAATATAATTTTCAAGACAAAAAACCACTTAGTTAAAAACTCTTAGCTTCAGCAGTATGATGTTTTCAAAAAATGTTGTGAAGATTTTCATTCTGTAATGATAAAGAGTTTTTGAGCCAGCATGAATGATTATTTATGGATGGCAGTATAGATGACAGACAAGAGTTACCTCCCTTACCTTTTGGTGTTTTATATATGACGATATTGGACACTGGCCCGTAGCCCTGATTATTTCGAGCTTGAACCTTGAAATAATATGTAGTGTCTGCTGTTAGTCCGGAAATCGTTTTTGACAGCTCGTCACCGAGTACGCCCTCGACAACCCAATCAAAATCAGGCTTTGACATATCTGTTGTGTAGAACACCAAATAACCTGCAAAGATATGTTATAATTTTTATTATTTATAGAGGTGGATAGTCTGCACTCAGATAAGAAAAACAAAACATTGGATGATTAATACCAAGGGTTAAGTCCAGATTTGCAAAGTGACGAGGAAGATTTAAGTCCAGATTCGCTAAGTGTCGAAAAGATTAAACCCTGATTTGCAAAGTGACGAGGAAGATTTAAGTCCAGATTCGCTAAGTGACGAGGAAGATTTAAGTACCGATTCGCTAAGTGACAAAAAGATTTAACCCGGATTTGCAAAATGACCAGGAAGAAACTGAAAGTGTTTTAGATGTGGATAAAGAAATTCAAGTGTGGTTAAAAATTGTTGTCCTAAATGGTAAAACAATGTATAAGTGTTCAACGTGTAACAAAATGTTCAGCAAGATTTGTACTTTCGCTCGACATGCCATGGTTCATGCTAAATTGTATCCGTATCTAGTGTGGGATATGTGACAAAATGTAATGTTGGACTTTTTTTTTTCAACAAGTTGAATAAAATTTAAGGCAACAAGCCTTGTGCTCAAACATCATATCTCCCATCAATTTAAATATAAACACCCTTATTTGTGACAGGGCTATCTCTTGACCTTTTGTGAATGTAGCCAGGAGCCATTGTAGTTGTGAAAGTTAGTGGTCAAATACTGTAAAGGGAATTATTTTAGCTGGTTGAAAATTCCATGATTTCTGAAATCTCGCATTTTGCATGGGTGTAATTTTTGCTTAACCAATATAAGTGGGTGTATATTGTATATATATGATACATTAACCTGTATGGTAGACATTTTCGTGTGGGTAAAATTTTCGCAGTAATTTCTTTAGCCCGAAATACTGTAGATCCGGTAATTTTCGCGACACTTTATTTTCGCGAATCACGTTTAGGAGATTAATTCTCGAGAGGATGAATTCGCGTTTCAATACATACTAGTATATTACTTGCTTGAAATTGACTGTAACATACTATATTTAAATACATGCATCGTGGTTGGTTTCAAAAACTTCAAAACAATTCGGACCTATTACAGAAAGGATGGTATATGGCTGGGATCCAATAATTTGTGAAACTGACTATATGCTCATACTATATCACGTGATATACTAGTAATACTCTAGTGCTAAATATATTGTAATCACTTGCCGTTTTATTCCAAAGTTGTTTTTTTTAATTTGTGGTTTTAAATAAATAAAATATGGGTATTTTCTTAATAAAAAATTTATGTAACAAATATAGTTATGTATTAATTCAGCAGGATAATCTATAGGGTTTCCTGATTTGACTTTGAAATTTAACGTAACCTTGTTATGTTGTTTATATGTTATACATACTTTTATTACGCGAGAATGTTGAATTCGCGATTAAATGAGATTGCGATTAACGCGAAATTACGTTCTCACGAATAAAACCGGATTTACAGTAAGCGAAAACTTTATCCACGCGAAAGATTCCCCTCCCCCTTTACAGTAATCAAAATTGTAAAAACATGGACATGTTTCTACTTAACACCATGTGAAAGGGGAACGAAAACTTAAGCTTTAGTTCATGTCCTGCAGAGCTCCAGATAAGAATTTGACATGAAGGGTTATTACCCCCTACTTTTTTTCTAAAGGGAATCCTGTAAAATCTAAAGAGTATTGACATAAAAATGTAAGGAGTATTTTCAATTTTTAAAGCCATTTATTCAAATAAGTACAACTTCTAACAATAATGCAGTAACATCATCTTCATTGTGACAATGGCATTTCACAGGTACTTGGGTCAGGAGTTCAACCCCCAATAGCAGGCTCTACTGTTATAAGAATTGTAATGGGTAATGAGGATTTTCAAAGGGTTTTGATACCCTGATATTTACAATTTAAAGAGCATTTTCAAAAACATTAAGTGGTATTTTCACAGATACTTCTCCAGGGTTCATACAGCCAATGCCTGACAAAATTCAAGGACTTTTCAACATGTTCAAGGACTCTTTGACCATTTTTCAAGGACTCTGAAATTGGTATTTTTAGCCACTGAAATCAAATTGTGTGTCTTATTCTCTATAGTTTCCTTCTTGTATTTGAACACCACCCGGAATTCTTCCGTTACAAGTCGTAGACTCACAAATGATATTGACCGAAACAAAGAGATAATTGATGTTTTTTTTTTTTTTATTTCTCATACCTGTAAATAAATGTTACAGCTGAGTTTTTACCGTGAGTTTCAGGTTAATTATTTCAAAATTCCAGGATTTTTCAAGACAGACTGACAGAATTCCAGAACTTTTCAAGGACTCTGCTTGTTTTTACTCATTTTCAAGGACTTTTTCAGTCAGGGCTCATTTTTCAAGCACTTTTCAAGACTGTAGGGTTGAAGAAGTAGGCAGGATAGGAAAATAACATGATTAAAAATTTTCAAATGAACATAACACTTGAGAAAGAAATATAAAATCCCCTGATAATTTTTTTATATTTTTTTCAAATTCCCTGACAATTTTTTAAATTCCCTGACGATTCTGTGGCCTTAAAAGAAACTATTTTCCAACTTTACCTTGACAAGTTTGAACCATGGTTGCAATGAATCGAGGTTTTATTATAGTATATACCTGTTATTTGCCCGTTGGGTTTTGACGGGGGTTGCCAGTTAAGCGTGACAGCAGTTGGCTTTCCTTCCATTCCTACTGGCGTCAAGTCCCGAGGACTGGATCCTGGTTCTATGATAAAGAAGGAAAAAGAAAACATAAATATTGACAACACTGTGTAGTGGACCGGGGTTCATAGGTGGCCAGGTAGCTCAATGAATAGTATTCAGCTAGTATTAGGAGGTCCTGGGTTCAATTCGCAGTTGACTGCTAGATATTTCTTGTTATATTTGGGGGCTCGTTCGACCTACAGGTTGGTCCCAGGGTGGAACCTTGTGGTTTCAATTCAAAAGAGTTGAATCCAAAAAAGGGAACGGAGAAATGTGGCTTACCAGGCTTGATAGGTGGCGGGTAGCTCATAGGGTAGAGCGTCCCACTAGTATTGGGAAGGTCCCCAGTCCTGGTTTGTCTGTTGCCTTTTTTTTCTTTGCCGTTACATTTTGGGGCTTGTCTGATCCTGGAAAGTGACTGACCAACAGGTTGGTCCCAGGGCTTAGGGTGGAACCTAGTGGTTTCAATTCAGGAAAGTTGACTCGAAAAAAGGGAGAAATGTGGTGGATCAGGCTTGATAGGTGGCCACGTAGCTCAATGGGTAGAACGTCCTGCCAGTATTGGGAAAGTTGTAGGTTCAAGTTCTGTGTTGACCGCTGCATTTTTTCCCTTTGCTGTTGCAACTGTTATAGACCATCCCAGGGTTCGAAATCAGGCATGCAATTGTGCTAAATTGGACCTAAATTTTGGAAATTGCATCTTAGAATTCAACTTCAGGTGATGAGTTAAGCTCTTTGACTTGAAATTTGTGTATGAATATTAATCAGCAACTGTAAAATCACAAATATTAGTAGCAATTTAATTTTGACGTTTTCGTTGATCAGTGAATACCAACAAATTTAAAGTTGACAGATCTAAGACCCCTAATGCGTTTTTTTTTTCACAAGACACAATTTCACAAACTTTGCTACCTACGAAATTTTTTTAAAACAAAAATAAGTAGGCAATAGCTCACTTAGTATACCCCCACGTTTAACTTCAATCATTGACCGTAAATGTCGAATCGTAAACAGGAAAATCATGTCTGGCAGACTTGAAATTAGTATTTGCCAAATGGGACCTCATACTGAAAAATATTATGCAAATTTTGTTTCCGTCAAGAGGCAGGACTGATGTAAACCAGTAAACTCCACTCTTCCTCGTTTGATTGAATGGGGTTTTAATGTCCAAGTCAAAAAGTAACACTTGTATCGAGAAGTCACCAGCTTTAGGTGAAATGACAAAAAATTGGACCTCTGCAGTGCACTCAAGGCAATGTGCAAAGAGGGTTCTTCAAAGTGCCATGCCTAATGTGACACAGGACCTTGGTTTTTAAGGTCCTTTCCGAAGGACCCTATGACTTTCATTTCTTAATGTCGAGTGCTTGGGGAAGGAACAGTCACTACCTATTTTCAAGTCTTCGTCAGACCCGGCCAGGGTTCATACCCACGACCATCCACATATGAACCGAGGTATAATTAAGAAACCAAGAAATTTTTAACCTGCAAAATTAAAGACTCAACAGTATTATATGTAATGTGTCAAACTACCTGGAATAATAATATTTTACTTTGTAATTTTCAGGAATGGGAGATCTCACCTGTTTCTTGGGTAGTATTGATCACACTCAGACTCCATGTACTTTGACGGCGACCTTTGATGACCTTGACAGAGAATTCATACTTGGTATATGGTTTAAGGCCATCAATATGAGCGTTTAAGTCGGTAGAGTTGCTGTATCTGGATTTACGGTTGTTGCTGCCAGGTAGCGCCTTGTAACGAACGGTATAAACCCGGTTATCCATGACCTCTTGATTCTGACCCAGTGACGTATCGGTCCAAATTAGCACGACGGTTGTCGAGGATAAAACTATGGCTTTCAGTCCAACAGGAGGCATCATGGGAGTTGTTTGTTCTGGAACTATACAAAAAGTAAAATGAAGAATTAGTATGTCACATCACAGGGACCTCATTGAAGAAAATTTGGGCCCTGAAATTGGGTCCAATTCCCAATGCAATAAAGTCTGCTTATTTCTCAATTGATAACAGTAATTGTACATTGTGTTTACATTAAAATGGTATGTTTTCCAAACATTCATCTATCAAAGACACACAGCTAGAAAATGTTGTAAATAAATTCATAGGCATGAATGATAGACAAATACATGAAGATTTCTTATTTTGCAATTAATTAAATTATTTGATCAGTAAATATCTCAAAGTAATATTTTTGCCTCCTGTTGAATTTCTCCCAAAAAGGGTCAAAACGCTGCTTATTTTCCCAATTCCAAAGATCCTGGCCCCATTCCTAAAAAGGGGTGATAGACCCCTGCATCAGTACTCAGAACCTATTTAATATTGAGTGGAGTGGAGTGGATTGATTAACTTAATTGTAGGATTCGTAGTTAATAATGTATTTACAAGATAAGTCATTAGTGTTTTCATTATTTAACAGGGTTCATACAGACATTTGGACTCCAAATTTAAGGACTTTTTAGGGTCTTTTCAGGGTCTTATTTGCAAATTTAAGGCCTAAGCAGAGGGACAATTTTAGCAAACAAATATTGGTGCAAAGGCAATTAAATCAATAAAACAATTACGTGTCCATAGTAACAACACTTGAAGTGGAGGTTGAAGTTGGGCGTTCGATTGGGCCAGGTACCTTTAAATTGCTCATTTCAATGTAACTTATTATTTAATTAATTTATTTATTTATATCACACTTAATATCGAAATACAGACACCCAACTGGCCAAATCCTAGGGCTTTTTAGGGCCTTCAGGATAAATTCAAGGGCTTTTTAGGGTCAGACTTGTTTTTAAGGTCTTTTTAGGGCAAACCTCAAAATTTAAGGACTTTTTCAGACCTGTACAAACCCTGTCATTATTTAAACAAAAAGGCTTGTGTGATTCCTATATACATTTGCATATATATTCCTAATATAAATGCAGTCGTTCATAATGAATATTTAAATTAAAAGTCAAACGGACAGGTGAAAGTTGTTTACCTATATACAATATTTTGCTATATTTACCTGTTTGTTTACTAGTAGTGGCTGTCTGATAGCGGGGCTCTCCATCACCACGATTGTTATACGCCCTAACGGTGATAACATACTCTGAGGTAGGCTCTGAAAAACAAACAAAATCAGTTAATTGGGATCCTTCACTAGTGGGTACCAGGGTTTCAAAATTATGTTTTGTAATGAAAGGTCCAGGACCTTTTGTCTTTATTTTTGGCAGTTTTGAAAAATGAACAGCATCACATTAAAAGGTCAATGTGTAATTATGTTACCATATAGAAAAAGTAGGATTATCCCGGTAAAAAACAGCAGGTCCATCATACTTTTACAGTTTAAATATCAAGGGTCCAAATGTATAATCAAAGGGTCCCAAACTTCGAACCCCGGGAATTTTGAAACCCTGGAGAACTTTTTTTGTGATTTGCAATTACATGTATGTTTAAAATTTTGCAGATAATTATAGTAAAAACGACCAATCATTGTTCCCATTTCATTAACATTTTTTTCACAGTTTTTGTGAAAAGTGTCAGTCATTGACAGAGGTAATGGTGTAAACATTATATAAGTCTGTCCCTCCACCTTCCTTTGGGAGAAATACATGGAGTCAAAACAGAACCCATGGATTTTTCTCATCATTTTGTGAATCAGGGCCTATGCAATTGTGAAAATATGCATCATTATTAATTATCATTTCCCCCTTAAGAACCTTCACATTTCCCCATTTTGGTCCCTACAACTACGATTTGTGCAAACCTGAAACTAGGTGCCCTAAGTATGTTTTACATGAAATATCTAAGCTATATCTCTTGTAAGTTCAGAGAAAATGATTTTAAAAGATTTTCACAATTTTCCTCTTTATAGGGCTTCAAGGGAACATATTAATCATTTCATATGTGCAAATCTGAAAGCCCCTCACCTAGACATCATTACTGCAAAAATATCATCCAATTTGGCATAATAGTTTTGGAAGAGTTGATTAAAATGTGAAAAGTTTATACACAACGCACGACACAAGAAGATAGACAGCAATAGCTCATCTGAGCATATGGCTATGATTTCTTTATTTCTCTATCCTAAATGAATAAACTCATAACCAATTTTTAATTGCTTACCTAAATTTTCGATGGTGTAGACATGCTCATCTGCATCCAGTGTAATCTTGTAGACGTCGGACACGCCTTTACCGTAGCCTAGTGTATATCCACGTACCAATATCTTTGATTCTGGGGGTGGAGCTGACCATGAGACACGGATGGAGTCATGGTGAGATGTCACCCGGACTTTCCTTGGAGGTGGCGGAACCACAGATTCTAAAAAATAACACAATTACATTAATACAAAAAGTATAAAGGCCATCAAAATGCTTTAGGGACCAAATTGTATGTCATGCTACATGTAGCAGTGGAGGACCTAGAAGTGGGGGGGGGGGGTGGGGGTGGGGCAGGGGTGTTCAAGGGTTGGAATCCCTTGACCATTATTCTGGCAATGACAATATGTTTGTGTGTGTCACTTGCTCAGAATAAAAGATTATGTGCTAAATTTCAACAATTTTCTGGCCCAGCATGTCTAAAAGATCCCAGGGGGCCCAATTCATCTTCTGGATCATTGAACAAAATTATCTTATTTTCAACATTGTGTAGAAGTTTCTGGCTGTCATTTATGTACAATGCTTTTGTTTGAAGCTTTTGGAATGCTTAATAGTAGATAGGCAACAGATGGTAAACAGCATTGACCTGTCCACATATAGGTAAACAACTTTGACCTGTCGGTTTGACCTTTAATTTAAATATTTATTACGGGCGTCAGCATTTATATATAGGAATCACACAGGTTTATTTTGTATACATAATGAGAACACTAATCACTTATCTTGTGTACACATTCTGAAGTGAAAATCCTGCTATTACCTATGCATAGGATAGACTCTTCCATATATGAATATTTTCTAAATAAACGGTCAATCGGACAGGTCAATGTTGTTTGTCTATACCATTTCATAAGGAATATTCATATACAATTATCCATTCAATGCATGGATAGTATTACAATTCACAATTTACACATTTTTACAAATTTACACACCTGTGTTCCCTTTACATAAATGTATTTGCCCATAATAAATATTGAAATTAAAGGCGATTGGTTGGTCGGTGAATGATGCTTAACGTCACATCAGCTATTTTTCAGCTATTTGTGACGAGAACTACTTTATTAATCTCTATGGATTAATCTATGAACAAGTTTGTGTATGCATGTGAAGTGCAAGTGTGTTTTAAGGTCTGTCTTGTACCAGTGCGCACTCAGGGCGACTTTAAGGTGCTAGCTCACAAAGTAAATACCGTTCAGACAAGCGTACAACTCCTTCATTCACATTATACTGACACCCGGTGAACCAGTAAATAAACAGCAAAGAAAATTCATTTTCCCACATGTGGTCTTTGCAAGACGTGAACTCACAACGGTGAGAGACCCTGGATTTGTAGAATGACGTCTTATCTATTAGGCCACAACGACCTTTTAAATTAAAGGTCAAGCAGACAAGTCAATCTTGTTCACCTATAAAATTTACTTAATGATACTTATCATACATCAGGCCAAAAAAAATATTTTTTGTTTCTGGCAATATTATATTTTTTTTCAAAAAGTAAGATAAAGTTATTGGCAACTAGAACTGTCGCTGGAGAGCCAAATACACCCCCAACCACCACCCGCCCCAACATCTATAAGGATTTAATGTTTTCCCGCAACCTTGGACCGTAAAGATTATTCATGTGAAGTTTTTTGACATTCATCCAAAGCAATTATGAGATATGGCCCGAACATGATTTTACACGGGCGGACAGACAGACATGGTGATTCCTATATACCCCCCTAAACTAGTTTATAATTAGACAGGTCAAGGTTGATCATTTACGCTGATTTCAAAACGTACCATCTAGATCATCTCTGTATGTTGTGGCTCTGTGCCATGAGGTGACGATACCACTTCCATTAACTGTTAACGCTGATATGCGGACTTCGTACTCTGTATCCTTCTTCAGGTCCGTCAAGGCGTAAAGGCGACGGTTTCCATCAGTTGTTTGAGTGCTTCCTCCTTTCCGCTCTCGTTTCCTGTAGCGAATCTTGTACCCTGTTATTACACCATTTTGTAATTCCAAAGCAGGAGGCTCCCATCGTACAATTATACTCTACAAAGATGAAATACAAAATAAAGTTCTTTGGCGTGTGCCGTGTCAGAAAAATGTGACATCAATGTTGATGAGAGTGTCAGGATCTTTGTCGCACAACTTCCAAAGTTAGCAGTTCATTGTGATTTTGGTGCTGTTCTAGAAGATGCCCTACGTGATCGTTTTGTATGTGGGCTACGACATGAGAATATCCAGAAACGCTTAACTCACTGAAACAGCATTAACTTTGGATAAAGCTGTGAAAATAGCTGTGGCTATGGAGACCGCAGCGCCTGATGCGGATGAGCTGCAACAATGTTATCGGACTGACATAAATATATATATATATATATATATATATATATATATATATTTTTTTTTTTAAAATTATTTTGATACAGTCATTGTAGATGACTTGTATTGAGAAATTAATAAATAATAAGTAAATAATTTAAATAAATAATATAAATAAATAATAAATAAATAAATAAATAAATTAATTAATTAATTAATACACTCACAGTAGAACTAGCAGTTTCCAAAGTGAAGTTCTGCGGTGGGCCGTCAGGTCTGTCGGAGAAAGTTCTGGCCACAAATTCTTCGGTACTCATTCCCTCTCCGTTTTCATTATATGCCACCACTCTGAAGCTGTAATCCCTGTACTTCTCCAATCCATTCAACATGTAGGATAATGTCGGAGATTCAACCCTGTGTTCACCATTGGCCCCAACTTCGTAATATATTATCAGGTATTTAACAATGGTTCCTTTTGGGTATCGTGGTGGGTCCCACTGGACCAAGATGGACACTGGAGACATTGGTATGGCTCTCACATTGATTGCTGGACTTGGTACATCAACTGCAAGATATAAGGATCATGTACAGGGCTGTTTCTCTCACAAGATTAACAGTTATTTGTCGCTGAACTATGTCTTTGTGTACTAGTATGGTAGCTCAGTTGGTAAAGCGCTCCATTCATGTGGGATGTCATGGGTTCAAACCTCAACATATACTTACATAAACAACACTTTTACCCAATTACTAATCACATTTTCACACCATGTTTGCCACACAGTGCATAAGTGGCAAACATGTTATTAACAATTCATTACCCCATGTCAACTTATAAATGATTGTCACATAAACGATAAAGATATAGTTTCATTGGTTGACTGAATTGGTTTTAGGACAAAGTCAAGAATTTCCACTTATATCAAGATGTCACCAGCTATAGGTGAAGGTAAGTTCTGTAAGACCATGTGACTTACATTTTTTAATGCAGAGTGCTAGGAGAAAGAATAATCCCACTACTAATTGTCAAGTCTTGGTCAGACAATTGCTATGTTCAAACCCAAGATATCCCTCATAAAGCAAGAAATCTACCACTGAGCTACCATTGTGGTTTGGAGAGCTAAGATTTTTGCACTTTATATAGTTATGTATTATAGATACCGGTACTTGCCTAACCTTTCTTCAGACTAGGAGTAAGTGACATTAAATTTATTTTGTAAAGTTTTACAAAATCATTTGTAAAGATTATTCCTCCATTTGACATGACAAAACATGGATATGCTGTATAATACTCGGTTTGGATTTTTTCCATTGTTTCTTTCCTGATTTTAATTTGCAGCTAAAGATCGTCACTTTCATGCCTGTGATGTTAAGAAGCCATTTTTAAACAAATGTACAACACTGGATCCCTGTCTTGCACACTTAGACAGTATTTATTTACACATTGCCCTTTGCTCAAGTTGAATTGGAGGAAGTTGGTATTTCATTATATACATGTTTCAACTCCAATTTCCGGAAATTACTGGATTTTCTTTATTAGTCGAAGTTTTAACTGGCAATCATGGTAAGGTCGTAATTTTAACCTCAATATTCTACAACGCACGCCAAAATCGTAAGAGTAAGCAAGTATGTATTATATGGTTATTTTTTCTTATTATTATAATTTAAAAAAAAAAAAACAAAAAAAAAAAAAAAAAAAAAAAACAAAACAAAAAAAAAAAAAAAAATTAAAAACAAAAAAAAATATGATTATTACCATCACGATCCGTTGTTATGCGCGACTCAGCAAATGTGACACTTGGTCCATAACTATTGTAAGCTCTTATTCTGAAGATATATTCTGTGTTGGGTTTTAAGTGTTGAATGTTAGCTTCTCTTGCTGTGATGTTCATTACACGCTCCCTAAAAAATAAACACAAAACACATTGTAAATGGCATAGGAGACCATCAGCAGTATTTGTCAATGAAAAGGTCAAACACACACAAAAAAACATTGTAAATGGCATAAGAATCTATTAGAGGTGTAATTGATAGGAATTTAAATATCGATATATGAACTCATAAATATATTGATTAGTCGATCTATCAAAATATCGGAAATGTGATTAAAATAGTTTATTTTTATTGAATCTTATATAGACATATTATTTTCCACCAATATTTGACATGTCTGGTGTCGTCTTAAACATGTTAAAGAAAATTAAGTAAAGACATTATGCTCCCTCCTTTTTTTTTGGGAGACATAATAAATATACCATCTATGACATCTGAAGTGAATGAGGTTATGGGTTTAAAACCTCATGTCCATGCTAGAGCTACAACAAAGCTTGGTGCTAGCATTTTCAGTCTTTAGAATGAGGCAAAAACAAGACATTCAAAGTCTCCTTAATGTACCACTGTAGACTTTTTAAGATACTGTTATTCAAACAATCAAAATTATTGAAAGCAATATTGACAATCAGATGAGTTTTATGCAGGTCCTCTTTAGGTATGACAAAAACACTCAACAAATTTCCAGGTGTGACAATAACTAGTCAACCTTTTTACAGGTGTGACAAAAAACCTAGTCAACCATTTTCAGGTGTGACTAAAACTAGTCAACCTGTTTCAGATGTGACAGAACCTAGTCAACGTGTTTCAGGTGTGACAAAAAGCAGTCTACTTTTTTTCAGGTGTGACAAAAAAAACCTAGTCAACCTTTTTAGGTGTGACCAAAACTAGTCAACTGACAAAAACCTATTCAATCATTTTCAGGAATGACAAAAATTAGTCCATTCATTTAGGTGTGATAAAAAGCTAGCGAAACCTTTTCAGGTGTGACAAATTTTTTTTTTTAATTTTATTTTGTGATGGTGGTACATGTATAAGCGAAAGAAACAATGTAGTAGATTTCTAAATTATCAGTGTCTTGATAAAGGCTGTAAAGCCAAAATATTGACAAAGAGCTGACTTTATATTGTCTTATTTAGGTGTGACTAAAACTAGTCAACTACCAAAAACCTAGTCAACCTTTTTTAGGAATGACAACAATTAGTCTACCTTTTCTCAGGTGTGACATAAAGTAATCATGCTTTCCAGGTGTGAAACGAAACTAGTCTACCTTTTACCAGGTGTGACAAAAACTAATCAAGCTTTCCAGGTGTGACAAAAATTAGAAAACAATGTATTTTTACCTTTCAGATCCTTGTTCCTTCCAGAATAATGAATAAGTCAGTATTCCTCCTTGTCTAACTCTCTCGGGTTCCTTCCACGACAATGTCACAAATCTTTTGGATACGATGACCGGCGTGAAGTCTCTGGGCTCCGATGGTAAATTCTGCCTGTCTCTGCTACTTCCACCTAGATATGGTTGGTGATATACGGTTGAGGGGGTGGTTGGGAGGGGGAAATCTGTAGCAGGGAGGGAAAAAATTGAAAGCAAAAACCAAAAAGAATGAAAAAACAACACAACAACAGTACTGCACAAAACATGGTTGTATCAAGACAGGGAATGCAATAATGCAAAGATAAAGCATTATAACTAAGCTAATACACCATAGAGCTGCAACGATATACCCTTTGACGTTACATCATGGTTGATTTTAAGACAGTTTGAGTCAGGGTATAACAAAATAATTTTATGATATGCCAATCTTGGAATTCACACTATTGGTTTTTCAATCTCAAGTTTAATTGGTAACTAATTTCAGGTAAGATGGAAAGTTCATGGCAAGAGCACGACTGAAAGTCAAGAGATCAAACTTCTGGAACCTCCAATCAACATTCCAGTCCAAAATATGGACATTTTTAAGCTTATAACAGTGACTATAAGTAATTCATAAAGCAAATCTCGTTCTTTAAGTTTTCCAGTTAAATATCCCATTCAGTTTTGCCAGTAGTTTGATTCGGAAAAATAAACATGTATCACGATCCATATTGTACCGTGAAGCAGATATTTAACAAATGAACTGTTTTGAAATGACGTTCATAGTCAATATGACTGCCAAACCTTTGCAGGACAAACTGAATAATGCGCTATTGCACATATACATATTGCGAATATGTATCATATCTTGAAGCAGATATCTTGATATGTATGGTATCGGGAAGCAGATATCATGATATGTATCATATCGTGAAGCAGATATCATGATATGTATCATATCGTGAAGCAGATATCAAGATATGTATCATACCATGAAGCAGATATCATGATATGTATCATATAGTGAAGCAGATATCATGATATGTATCTTAGCGTGAAGCAGATATCATGAAATGTATCGTATCGGGAAGCAGATATCATGATATGTATCATATTGTGAAGCAGATATCATGATATATATCGTATCGTGGAGCAGGTATCATGATATATATTGTATCGTGACCTAAGTGTATCGTTGCAGCCCTAGTACATTGTTATCTTAAACTTTATAACTGTTAACATATCAATCTTAGCGGGTTACTGGTTTTAGCGATTTCACAATGATACAGCAGCGCTACTTTACATTCATCCACAAAATATAAATGATCAAAGAACACAAAAAGGATCCACGGCATTTATGCTAATTCAAGTCTGCATGAATTTTTCGAAACTATCATTTACATGCTAAAATTAATGCCGTAATTGAAAGATTTTCACAATAACAAGTAAAGCTAATTTTAAATTGGTCAACGAGATCCATGAGAATTGACCAAAAGTATTGTTTATTCTAAAATTGGTACTCTAAAATTAATACGTCATTTAGCGATTTTCACAAAAATAAAAAGCCTTTATTTAAATTCATTGCTAGATTCAATACGATTAAACAGCACAAGGTGATCTATGAGATCTATGCCAATTCAAGTTTGCGAGAATTTTGAAAAATAATAATTTGCTCCAAAATTGGTACACGCTAAAATTAATACGCCATTAAGCGATTTTCGCAATGATAAAAAGTCCTAATTGAAATTCATTGCCAGATTCAATACAATTAAAGAGCACAAGGTGATCCATGAGATCTATGCAATTTAAAACCGCGCTTAATATTGCGAAATTACAATTTGCTCTAAAAATGGTACATGCTAAAATTAATACATTATTAAGCGATTTGTGCAATGATAGCCCTATTTGAAATTCATTGCCAGATTAAATACAATTAAAGAGCTCGAGGTGTTCTATGAGATTTATGCTAATTCAAGTTCGTATGAATTTACCAAAATTATTATACACGCTAAAACGGGTACACACTAAAATTGATACATTTCCAGTATATTTATTTTATCTATTTATAAAATAAAACTTTAACAATCTGTTACAACATCATTAGGTTCTCCAGTATACCCCGTGATATACCTACCAGGCTCCAGTTTTGTAACCATTCCCTAACTAAGATTTTTCGTCAAATTTGACTTCTTAAAAAATTTGCGAGTTTTTTTCAAAATTTGGGAGGTCAAAGTGTCATAATAAAGATCATGTCCAGATGACATTTATATTTAGTTTTCTTAAAAACGTTTAAGCATTGCTCTAAATAAGACTGCCAAAATTTGCCTAGTTTCAATAAAACTATGAAGATTATGTCCAGATGACACTATTTATATTTAGTTTTTTCAAAAACGTTTACGCATTGCTCTAAATAAGACTGCCAAAATTTGCCAAGTTTCAATAAAACTATGAAGATTATGTCCAGATGACAACATTTATATTAAGTTTTCTCAAAAACGTTTACGCATTGCTCCAAATAAGACTGCCAAAATTTGCCAAGTTTCAATAAAACTATGAAGATTATGTCCAGATGACAACATTTATATTTAGTTTTCTCAAAAACATTTACGCATTGCTCCAAATAATACTGCCAAATTTCAATAAAACTATGAAGATTATGTCCAGATGACAACATTTATATTTAGTTTTTTCAAAAACGTTTACGCATTGCTCCAAATAAGACTGCCAAAATTTGCCAAATTTCAATAAAACTATGAAGATCATGTCCAGATGACAACATTGATATTTAGTTTTCTCAAAAACGTTTACGCATTGCTCCAAATAATACTGCCAAAATTTGCCAAATTTCAATTAGGGAAAATCTTAGTTAAAGACTGATTGTGAAGCTGGGGACAGAATAATTCACAGTTTGTGCGAAACATTTTTTTCCGAATCTTATGGAATGACAGAACTATAGTAATAATTCTTTATAATGAACCCTCAATAACTTTGCCATTTTCTTAAGAGACACAATTTTGGCAAGTCCCAAAATCCATTTTATCCATTCTACTTTTTTGTTATAAGCCTCCCTTGCTTTTTTGTCAAAGATCTTTATGATGTCCAAATTTTCACTGAACAAAATAGTGGCAATGAATTGAGATATTGCTGTAGTTGAAATTTTTATTGAAATATGTTCAGTTTTTTTCACAATGTAAAAACCATTTTCTAAATATGTTTCGCACAAACTTCACAAAGTATACTGGGGATTTTATTTAACTCTAAAACTGCCATTCAGTTGCAAGGAAGCTTCATTGAGCCAAGCTAAAATAAACATGTGGTCTATGGTTCCACTATGGTTACACTTTTCCAGAATCAATCCAATGACCTCTCAGGCATTAAAAAAAATAGAACTGTCTCTTGAGAGCCAAATACCCCCTTCCCTTCTCCTATTTACTTCCTGACCTTGACCATTGACTTATGCATATTAATTTGGTATGTGACACGTCTCATGTTGGTTTACATTTACATTTGTACCAAGTTTGATCAAAATTCAACCATAGACATGGGAGATATGGAGCCAACACAATATTTGGACAGACAACTAGTCAGACAGGGTGATTCCTATATACCCCCCTAAACTTGGGGGGGGGGGGGGGGTTATAATAAATAAACTTATATAAATGGGTGGAGGAAACCAGTGAAAGTGCCTGAAAAAACTACCAACCTTCAGCAAACAAACTGACAAAGGCTCCGCCTCAAGTGGTAATGGAACCTAGGTGGTGATAGGCACTGTACTGTGATTCATACTTTTGTGCTTCAGACCACTTGGCCACAAAGAGCATCTACACAACCAGTGGAATGAGTAGATACATCAATACTAATGCCAAAAGATTCCCCCATCCCCCCAAACCACCCATCAAGATTAATTTATATCAGGAATGGTGGAGAATACCTGGGAAAAAAGAAACCCATCAACCTTTACAAAGGGAACTGACAATCTTTCTCACACTACCAACTGCCCCAAGTAGGATTCAAACCTCGACTGTAAGAGGACATGTGACCAGTAAGTGTGCACTTTGAACCATTTGGCCACCAAGGACTCAATATGGCAACTAAAACCCGACTAACTGAACAGCAGTTTATAAGATAGTAGATTCGTCGTAAATTTGTGTTCTAAGAACAACAGCACAGAGAATGATGTACATGTTTGCATTATAAAGGAAACAAACTTCATTTTCCAAAGTTAAAATTCATATACTGTAAACGTATTTAAATTCGCATGTATTTTTTTCGTGGTATAGGAAATTTAGACATATCTGCATAGTTCAATTTTTGCCTTTTATAAGATATGCACTATAACACAATAAGCATAACACAATTTGCGCTAGGTATTAAATTTTGCGCAAAACAAACAACCGTAAAATAAGGGAAAAGTAGTCCACCGCGAAAAGTAGTCCACCGAGAAAATAAACATATTTACAGTATATATATATTTTTATAAATTACTGCAATTAAATTAAGGCACAATTTGATGTTTAACAACATGCATTGCTTAATCTGTTATGAATGACTGGTTGTTTAAATGAAATACATGGTACAACATCAACGTCACCCAGGGGTTTCAAATTATGCTTTGTAATGTGACTTTGTTTGTGGCAAGTCCCACATTAAGTTTTAAATGTCCAATATCCAAGTGCAACTATGTTATCAAAAATAATCTCAATATGGTCCTTGTATTTAACAATGACAGGTCCATTCAACTTTTTGAGTTTAAATTCGAAAGTCCTGATATAAAATCAAAAGGTACCGGGCCTCGGACTCTGGGGATTTTGAACCCCAGACCCGCAACATTTTCAACATACAATCCTGTCATATAGACTGCATTGCTCTTTTTTTTAAATGAAAAAAAAAATCTGTCTGATGACATATTAGCACACAATCTACTTGACACTAGGCAATATTTGGATAAAATTTCAGCTTCAAGTTGATCAGGATGAGGGGCCAAGTCAAAAGATGCATAAAATTTGAAATTAAAATTTAATTATTCAACTTTTATCCAAGTAAAGAATGACTCAAAATTATCATTTGGTCC
Source organism: Anadara kagoshimensis (assembly GCA_021292105.1). Lineage (NCBI taxonomy): Eukaryota > Metazoa > Mollusca > Bivalvia > Arcoida > Arcidae > Anadara > Anadara kagoshimensis. The sequence continues at coordinate 17,805,155 of CM037868.1, forward strand.
ACAAAAATTCAATTTGTTAGGATTTATGGAAAATTAAATTAAGATTTTTTTGTTTGGTCATAACTGGGCCTTATATTGTATAAAAAGATTTAATTTTTATGACTAATGGAAAAATGAACCTACTAAATCGAGAACAGAATTTTAATTATTTTGGTTTGACCATAATTGGGCCAGTTAATGAATATTAATAGTTACCCAACATGCATCTCAGTCAATATCATGAGTTATCTAACATGCAATCATGTCAATATTAAAAGTTATCTAATATGCATTTATGTCAATATTCAGAGTTATCTAACATCATTGAAGTCAATATCATTAGTTATCTAACAAGTCAATATTCAGTTATATAACATGCATATAAATCAATATCCAGAGTTATCTAACTTGAATATAAGTCAATATTTAGAGTTATCTAGCTTGTATACAAGTCAATATTCCAGATTATAAGTCAATATCCAGAGTTATCTAACTTGAATATAAGTCAACATTCCAGTTATCTAACTTGAATATAAGTCAACATTCCTGTTATCTAACTTGAATATAAGTCAATATTTAGAGTTATCTGACTTGTATACAAGTCAATATTCCAGATTATCTAACTTGAATATAAGTCAATATTTAGAGTTATCTAATTTGCATACAAGTCAATATTTAGAGCTATCTAACTTGCATGCAAGTAAAATTTCAGAGTCAAGAGTTAGTCTAACATATATCTAAGTAATCTAACATGCATTTGGTTAACATAAGCAAGGCACAAGCAAGGTGAGGAGGGATTTAGGAAACTTCTAAAAAATGTTGGATATCAGGTAGGTTACAAATGGGTAAAAGAGATCTCCTCCTTCCAGACCCTCAATTTACATATATAAAAACAATCCTTTTCATCCCTATAGACTAATGGTATAAAACAAATTCCATTACAATGGAACATACCATTTTAAATTTAGGGATGAAAAAGGTTAATAAATATAGTGGTGATTTATGAAATATGAGATGACTGATGAGATGATGATGATGAATTATGTGGTGAAAAATGAGAAAAAAAGATGTCATCATTCATGAGAATAGTCATCTATCAATAAATTAACAATGGGAATTCATTTTAATATTTAATTAATTTTTTTTTAAATTTTGATCTTATTTATATCAATTACACAAAAAATGTAACTTTTAAAATTAAAAAAAAAATGTTCTGAATTGAAGACATTTATGAAATCATGAAATTCACTCAATAAAGTTGTTCTCTTTTACTAAAGAGTTAATATAAAATTTCAAATTTAAAAGGTCAGAATAGAATTTCAATTCCTTATAACTACAACATTGAATTTGTTTGTTGTTTTTTTTTTTATCGTTTATTTTCTTTTAAGTATGATAGATGAAATGATATAATATCCATGAAGAGTAAATTGGAATTGAAATTAAAATTAATTGATTGAATGGGGTTTAATGTCACAGTCAAGAATATTTCACTTATATAGAGACATAACCAGTCTTTACCTTTGCATGGGCTCAGGGAAGTGTGTAGTGAGGGTTAGCATGCCACTGTGACTTTCATTTCTAAATGCTGAGTGCTTGCCAAAAGAACAGTCACTACCTTTTTTCACGTCTTAGTCCGACCCTGACCAGAGTTCAAACCCACTGCCTCCACACATATGAATCAAACACTCTACCAACTGAGCTACATACCATAATGGTAAATTTTGGAAAGAACTTATTGCGACATTTAATGTATTTATACAATTTTTTGGCTGAGAAAATTGGGCAGAGTGTGAAATAGCCAGTGCTTAGCTGTGATGTGCAACGTGATCAGCGTGTCCTGATTTTTTTTACAAAGCTGTGTAGTTATCCTTTTCATTTTCCCGACACAATACCAAAAGCATTCATCTGACTGCGAAAAAAGCAAAACCTACCCTATTCACATTAAGAGTTAAAACCCCATTCACAAAACAAACCCATCCCTCCTTCTATTTATATAAAAAGCAAACCCCTCCCCCATTTTTCAAAAGCAAATCCTGCTCAAATTCATCAAGGTAATTCAAAAGCAAATACCACTGTTTGACCCCCCCCCCCCCAGCACAACAAATCATGTGGAAAATAAAAGATATTGGGTATTATATGCTAATGTTCAAAATTTGCAATGTTTATAGAGGATCTTGGCTAAAACAAATCCTGTTTCTGATGGAATATCTGAGAAAATAAACTCAATCTGAATTGTTTTTTTTTTTTTTTTGTGATTTTCTTGTTTTTCATTTAAAAAAAGTTTCCAATTATTTATTGCTTAGAAGGTAGCATTAACAGTTTTTAAACTGTTAAAGATAAAACATTTTTATTTAACTTGCGAAAAATTACAATTTTTTCAATACAGGGTCTTTGAATGTGCCCGACACTATTCTTTTGTCTACTGTATGCCCTGCCCAGTAAAAGCAAACTCCCATCCAATCACTACATCTAATACAAATGTGCTTTACATTAACCCTGTAACCAATGAGAAATTTGAAATTAGGAAATGTTACCCCTTTAACCAATAAGAATTTAGATTATGAGATGTTACCCCCTTAACCAATGAGAATTGAGATATTATGAACTATCTAAATATATCATGTGCTGTAAACCAATGAAAATTTGTGTGACAGAAACTGTTTAGTAATCTAAGTGACCCATCACCATAAAGTTGTAAAATATTTTAAGTTTATATAAAAATATAAATCAAAATACAGATCAGAATATTGTTAAATTGATGAAAAAAAAATTAATTGATGATAGTGTGCACACAAGTTTTTAATTTTAAAATTTGGCTTTATTCATAGCAATCTGCTTCAATGCGGAATAAATAAACATATTCAACCATTTTCTTTTCTTTCTATCTGTTAGTATAAAGGTTTTATCTCTATCGCTCAGAAAGCCTTTGTTATTCATTCTTAAAGACTTTTGACAAAGTTTTGGAATCAGCCCTTAAAATTACATAAAACAAGATTTTTGTTTTAAAGATTTTCACAGAATCTATCAACTAGACCTTATAATTATATATAAAATTATTTTTAAAGACTCTTTATCTTTTATCCTAATGCACCCCCACCATCCACCTTCTCCTCCCATGGGGCATCAATTTTTTACTTGTATTTTTATATAATTACAATAACATGGTTCATATAGAATATGGAGACTAAAATTTAGGGCCTTTTCAGGGGCTAAATATTACAAATTAGGACCAGAGTTTCTCTGAGTTTTCAGGGCTTAAATGTAATCATATTATGTATGATTTTTTTTTTTATGTCATGACCCGAAGTACAGAGTGATGCGATTTAATGGTGAAAAAATCATGGAAATTGACCAAGAAATAGATTTTCGAGAATTTGGTAAAAATATTGGGTTTTATATGAAATAAAGAAGGATTTTACAAAGTGTCCGAATATTTATTGCACCACTCTGTAAATATTCTGAATTTCTGCATATGTTTTCTCCATGTTTAGAACAAACAACAACTGGTGTGCCAATTTTCTTGGAAATCTTCTGCGGAAATTGTACCATCATCTACCAACTATTAGCAAATTTTAGGGCCTTGCTTTAATATTTAGGGTCTTTTTAGGGCTGGTTACCAAATTTAGGGACTTTTTAGGACAGTACCTCAAATTTGGGGACGTTTTAGGGATGTATGAACCCTGTACATGTATATATAGTTATATAAATATCTATATATATAATTACAATATAAAATTTATATTTCCATGCATCTTGAATACACATATTTCTTGAAATATCTACATAATATATATATTATAGGGTTATTGAACTGATATTGTGAAATATTATCCTTCATTGACTCCACATTGCAGATGCCCACAGATTCATCTTAAGATATTTTGAGCACCAGCCTATGTTTTTATTCCTGGTTATCAAATTTTCTACTAATTTTTGAGAATTTTTTCATCAAAAAGTAAACTAATTTAGCGAATTTGTGGGGGAAAAGGGACTACATTTTCACAAATTTTAAAAAATTTGCCTTTTAACAATTTTAAAGTTGCAGTATCTTAATACCACCATTTAGACTTTATAGCATTCAGACTTATCAATCTATTTAATTAGTTTATATATATATATATAATATATATATATATATATATAATATATATATATATATATATATATATATAGTGTAACATGCTTAATAAGGTATTGGATGGGCATAAAACAGAGGGTAGGGGATGGTTTGGAGTATACTTTCATTTAAATATTGCATGCCGTACATTAAAAAGGAATTAAGTGACTTTCAAAAGGGGTGAAATTCTCGTATAACTAATACATCATGCAAATTAGCATATGCTTATAATAGAAAACATAACCAAGAATGTCGCCACGCTTTTAGCGGGCTTGGCGATTCCAGTATGTTTAGCAGGCTTGGCAATTCCAGTCCTTTTAACGGGCTGGGTGATTCCAGTCATTTTAAAGGGATGGACAATCCCATGCCTTTTTTAGCGCTGGGCAATCCCCTATCATTGCTTAACCCAAATATATTCATAACCGAGATAAGGAATTTTTTCAAGGGAGATAACTCACCTTCCGCCACAACAATTAGCTGTGCTTCCCCTTGTATGCTTCCTAGCTCATTTTCACCGAAGCACTGATAGATCCCTTGATCAATATCTAATAAACCAAGAATTTTTAAATGCTTGTTGTTCACAAATTGTAAGTAATCTTTTTCTTCTATCGTAATCCCATCCTTCATCCACGTAATCTTTGGTTTAGGCACTCCATATATATCACACTGATGCTCTACTACTGATTTCTCATGTGCTCTTACATTTTGCGGTCTTCGGATAAATCTTGGTGGAACTGCAAAAAGAAATGAATCAAATGTTAATGTTTTTTGGTAAATTAAAAAAAAAATTGATAAAATGTTTGGTTTAGGCACTGTATATCTATCACACTGATGTTTTTTGAGCTCTTACATTTTGCGGTCTTCATATAAATCTTGGTGAAAATAAGTGTAATATATATAAGTATAATAAAGTGGAGATATCCAATTAATGCGAGAAATGTTTCGTGTGATCCATCTCAACCAAGGTGAGACAGGGAAATACAGCACTGGTTAAATAGCGAGATACCCTGGTCAGATGTATGAGAAATGTCGATCTCTACCCGAGGGATCCTTTATTCGCCGGATCCAGGAGGCTAACCTAGGTCTGGAAAAAATCTCATTCCGAAGGTTTTATGTCTTTACTACAAAACGGGAGTGATTATTGTTTCTCTTATATCCAATATATTCCTGTTTTATGGTAAAAGTTAACCTACACTACATAAAAAGTACATTGAAAAAGTACATCTAAACTGGAGAGTTGAGTTGAGTTGGGTAAGTGGTTAACATTCCAATCAAGAATATTTTACTTATATCGAGATGTCGCAAGCTATAGGTGGAGTGCAGAAATTTTGCCTGTGCGTTAGACTGATGGCATTATACAGCAGGGTTCTTTATCATGCCAATCCCACCGTGACATGAGAGCTCGTTAATTTGGCGAAAAAATAGTCACTACCAAGTCTTGGGTCAGACCCAGTTGAGTGTTGGACCCACAACTTCCCACTTTTAAAGCGAGCACTTAACTGAGCGACCACTTGTCTTATTTTAACTTCCCATTCGAAAGAAATGTGACTTTCATTTCATAATGCCCAGTACTTGGTGAAAGAACAGTACCTGCTTTCAACTCTTGGGCCGGACCTGTTCAGGGTTCCAACCCATGACCTCCCACTTACGGAGGGAGCACTCTACCAACTGAGCTACTGCAGTGGTTTAAATCATACTTAAGTCATACAGGTACATCATAGCTCTATGAGCTATGAAGCTTGTCCCACCCTAGGGTGAGATATAGGGCGAAACAAAAAATCCCACCCCGATAAATGTGGAATCTTTTGTCTGATATGGGAGATAAGGAAATTCAAGATTTTTTACAATGCAACTTTGTTTTCATATAGAAAAGGCCAATAATGTTTAATTGCATCTTTATATATAAAAGTATACCCAAAACAGATAGAGTAGCATCTGCATCCACTGAATCTTCCGTGTTTTCCGCTCGGCATGTGTACAATCCTGAATCTGATTCTTGTACGTTAAAGATTTGGAGACTCCCACGACCAGTGATTGCTAAACGTCCCTGAGTATCACTGTAAAATGAACAATAAGTCATGAATTAAAATAAAATTTGACTTGACTGGAGACTCCCACGACCAGTGATTGCTAAACCTCCCTGAGTGTCAGTGTAAAATTAACAATAAGTCATGAATTAAACTAAAATTTGACTTGACTGGAGACGCCCACGACCAGTGATTGCTAAACGTCCCTTGACAGTATTTCACTTCATTACGCACATTTATAAAGTTTTAGGCTTGTATGGACGCATTTTTATCTTTGCACTGTGTTGCGAAAAATGTTATACGTTTTATTGAAATATGTAATAACTATATAAGTCTGTGGCCTTACAATAAAGATATATATAGATAAATAGATTGTTATGTACAAATTTGTTTCCTACAAGTTGCATCACACTCAATTTTTATGCAGAGTCATTTTTAGAATTATTACCAACAAATTTGGAAAAATGTATGCTTTTTCAGCATTGGAAATGGGTCCTTTTACCAGACCTTGTGTGTGGCCAAACAATCTCTGTAAACAGTTGTAAAACTTCAGAAATACCAAGAAGCAACTTCTTCAACTAACTGGTACTCTTATTGTGAATTAAAACATTTAATATTATTACTACTTACGCAAAGTTAATTGTTTCCCCTGCTTTCAGCCATGTAATTGTAGGTTGTCTCCCTTGTCCATTTTGTCCATTGGCCCCGCAAAATAAAATAACTTTAGTTCCTTCTTTGGCGTTGGTGTCTTGTGGTGTCAAAACAAAATAGGGCAAAACACCCTGATGTATACGATCTAAAATATACAAGATTATGTAATAAGCTTTCCGTCATTTTCCTTGATTCTATTTTTGTGCTTTGTCTTATCCTATATTTACTGCCAAAAATTAGGAATCATTCCCAATGTAAAAATGAACAATTTTTTCCCAAATAGAGAAAATAAATTCCCAATCAAGTTTGAATTTTCACCCTGTTTTGGTTCTCTGGAATTATATTGTGTCTGTTTCCGTCTCAGAATTTAGTGGCCCCTATTAATGAAAGGCAAATTTAGTTTTGTAATGTCGACATTTTTCCCAACTGAGTCAGTTTTAAAATTTCAAATTTGTGCAGGAAAAGCAATACATTTGACAATTTAATTGCAAGAATAGTAAAGCTACTCGAACAGTTTTTACTTACCAACATGTGGATCTTGCTGCAATATGGCTTTCTGACTCGCTCGTGATTTTCCCAGCAACACGTTTTCCGCTTTACAAAAATAGGTTCCAAAATCGGCAAATTCAACAGAACTGATTTCTAACACACCCTCTGGATAGACTTTTATATTAGATTTGTCCTGTAACCGAGCTTTATCCTTGTACCATGTGATATTTGGCGATGGAATTCCGTCGGGTTGACATTGGAACATGGCAGTGTCAAACACAAATAGATAAGTTTTGTGGATTTGTCAGGAAATTTTTGGAAACATCTGTAAAGAAATCATGTAAATAATTCTATTGTTAAATTTCAAATGCAAACAGGGTTCAGGGATTTTTCTGGGTATCCACAGGGTCCAGTAAAGGGACCCATTCCCAATGCAAAAAAAACATACATTTTCCCCAATTCTGTAGTAAAAAATTCCCAATTAACTACGTTTATCAATTTTTTTTTTGAAAAAAAAGAAAAAAATCACAAGATCATCAACATCATATTCGGGGGATATCTTTTTCTGATAACGATTTCGTCCTAAATTAACCCACATTTTGCTAGATTATTTATATAGAGACAAAAGAGACAGTGCTATTTTGCTGTGAAACCAAATTAATTTGTTCAATTACCAGTATTCGAGTAGTCTAGAATTTCTAATATGTTGCTGTGATTTTTCCCAAAATTACATTTTTGTTGAGCATTTGCACGGAACATTTTTGAAAACGTTAATATTGCCAATTCCCAGAATAAAATTTTGGTAGCCAAATTGGCGACTCATAGCAAAAACATGTTAACTTAAAAAGTCAAAGTTAGATTTTGATGGTGGAAATGTTGGTAGCCAAATTGGCGACTCATAGCAAAAAAATGTTAACTTAAAAGTCAAAGTTATAGATTTTGATGGTGGAAAATTTAGTAGACAAATTGGAGACTCATAGCAAAAAAATGTTAACTTAAAAAGTCAAAGTTAGATTTTGATGGTGGAAATTTTGGTAGATAAATTGGCAACTCATAGCAAAAAAATCTTAACTTAAAAAGTCAAAGTCAGATTTTGATGGTTGAAATTTTGGTGGCCAAATTGGTGACTCAAAGCAAAAAAAGTCAAAGTCAGATTTTGATGGTGGAAAATTTAGTAGACAAATTGGAGACTCATAGCAAAAAAATGTTAACTTAAAAAGTCAAAGTCAGATTTTGATGGTGAAAATTTTGGTAGACAAATTGGAGACTCATAGCAAAACACTCTTAACTTAAAAAAGTTAGATTTTGATGGTGGAAATGTTGGTAGCCAAATTGGTGACTCATACAGTAGCAAAAAACTCTTAACTTAAAAAAGTTAGATTTTGATGGTGGAAATGTTGGTAGCCAAATTGGAGACTCATAGCAAAAAAAATTGTTAGGTCAAAGTCAGATTTTGATGGTGGAAATGTTGGTAGCCAGACTGGCGACTCATAAATAGCAACATAAAATGGTGTACTAAAACCAAACTGGAAATGGTCAAATTGGATTTTGATGGTGGAAATTCTGGTTGCAAAATTGGCGACTTATATAGCAAAAAGTTGGTGGCAAAATTAAATTTCTTAGTTGCATGGCATCTATTTAAGTCCTAAATTTGAGTCCTGTGTTTGACATAAAAATGTGACTTACATGAAACATGTAATGAGGCTTTTTTACTGACAATGACACCGACACCAGCAAGTGAGGCTGAACACTGGTAGTCACCATTATCTGATATGCTTCTTGTGATCTGTGTAATATATAAGGATCCATTGGACAACAGACTTCTGAAATAAATAAATAATAAATAAATAAATAAATAAATAAAAAATAAATAAATATAAAAAACTAGAACTGTCTCTTGAGAGCCCCAAATTCAATGTTTTCTTGCGACCTTGACCTTTCCGATATGAGTTTGGTTGAAGGTCATGACACATCTTTCGACCTTGAAGATTATTTATGTGAAGTTTTATGACAGTCACCAAAATCTGCTCCGAGATATGGCCGGACACGATTTTCAAAGATACTGTTCCAGCAACCTTGACCTTCATGATATGATCTTGGTTCAATGTCATGACACACATTCGGACTATGAAGATTAATCATGTGAAGTTTTATAGCAGTCATCCAATGCAGCTATAAGAAATGGCCCGTACATGCTTTTACACAGATGGACAGACAGACAGACATGGTGATTCCTAATGCCCCCTCTAACTGGTTTGCAGGGGGAGTGGGTTTTAATAATTACTGAAGACATAGTTCAAAGGTCAAAATTCATTTTTTTATCCCCTTCCCTGTTCAGTCTTGAAGGAATTAACATAACATTATAAATTATAAAATTTAAGATTTTTTTAGAATCAATGTTAAAAGCCTAAAACAATTTTCTGTTTTGTGACCAATGGCGTAAAAGCCCCTTTAACACTGTAAGATGAGAGTTGAGTTGAGTAATGGTGTTTAACGTCCCAGCCAAGAATATTTCACTTATATCAAGATGCTGCAAGCTATTGGAGAAGGTGCAGACATTTTGTCTGTGTGTTGCACTGATGGCATTTTACAACAGGGTTATTCATTGTGCTAAGCCCTTTATTACATGGGACCTCGTTTATTTTAAGTTCATATCCAAAATAACCATACCTTTCATTTCATAATGCTGAGTGCTTGGCGAAAGAATAATTACTACCCACTTTCAAGTCTTGAGTCAGATCTGGTCTCAACCCACGACCTCCAACTTACTGAGTGAGCACTCTACCAACTGAGCTAGCACAGTGGTTACTATAAGCTGAGAGTAATAGCAGTTATGTTGTAAACAAAACACTACTTCTCAGGACTGTGATCAATGGAACGATCACATAGTTCGTGAAAATATGAATGATTGAAAGGGGTTTTACATCATAGTCAAAAATACAGTAAAACCTCGTTATAATGCCCCTCGATAACTTTGCCACCTCACTTATCGCCACACTTTTTTTAAGTACCAAAATCCATTTTGTTTATGTTTTTCTTTATGACCCTCCCTCAATTTATCGCCAAACCCCTTTATAACGCCAAAATTCGACTGAACAAATGGTGGCGATGAATAGAGGTTTTACTGTATTTCAATTTTATTGAGATGTCACCTGCTATTGGTGAAGTGGCAGATATTTTGACCTTTGTATTGCACTCAGGACGTTCATTTACGTGCCTAAGTCTCTTTAGAAGGACCTTGTGATATTTATTTCTAAATGCGAAGGGTTCGAACCCACGACTTCCCAAATACGGGACAAGATCTCTACCAAATGAGCTATCGTAGTAATTGTAAAAATATGATCTCTCGATCTTGTCCACTGATCAGCTGATAAATTAGTCCTTGTCATGTCATCCTTTCATAAGTTATAATTTTAATCAATACATTGTATCAATTCATGATTCATCACTTAAGTCAATATTTTAACTGCCTGCTTTAACTATTGTGTTTCCAAGCACCTGTCATATAATGGTTAAAAGCTTCCATTTGCAGTCCTCAATTTTGTCTACTAAAATGGTGGCCAATTCGACCTGGAATTGTTTCTGGCCCCGGTTTCACAACAATTCCTTAGCTAAGATTTTCCTCAACTTAAATCTTGCAATTTCAAATCTTTATAGTTTTGTTAATTTTCAAGAAATTCAGGAATTTAAAGTCATTTTCAAGATATTTTCTAGATTAAAACATTTGCATTTTGTTTTGACAAAAATATCCATCAGCAGTTCCAAAAAGTGATTACCAAAATTTGCTAAAATTAAGTTAAGGAAAATCTTAGCTAAGGAATGATTGTGAAACCAGGGCCAGGTAACCTAAAATTTGTAAATGGTGGCCAGCTTGTCCACTTTAAATTGGAACTTTTGTGATCATTAAAAAAACAGATATTATTTCTGCATCCCAAATTTTTTTTGATACTGTTACCAATTCAGGCAATATAATGAACACTATTGTTTTTAATAACACTGATGTATGTAAGTGATTTTAAGTCAGTTTTAAAAAAGTGCACTTTTGTTCTCCATACATAAAAGATGCTTTAATTTTCCTTCATTTGCAAGATAAGATTGCCTGGCCACTTGGAATTTCCACTGGCCACCTGAAAATTTAAATTGGTGACCAAATGAAACTCACTTTGTGGGCTGATTGGTAACTTAGGAATTTAATGGAAAACTTGATGACACAGACAAAAGCAATGCAATATCCAATACTTGCCTCTGATGAAGGATTTGAAGAAGGGTGCAAAATTATGTTAATTTTGCAATGGAAGGTCCATGACCTTTTACCTTTATTTTTTTTCAGGTCCCACATAAAGTTTTTAAATTCCAATACCAGGGCTTGGTAACTCGAAGCTATCTTAGCAGTTACGGACACTTAATGCCGTTGTGTTATATAGGCATTAAGTGATCGTAACTGCTAAGAGAGCTTCGAGTTACCCAGCCCTGCATTGTAAGGTCCATGTGTATTATGTTATTATAAAGTAAAAAAAAGAATTAGTCTAGTAAAAAGTAGCAGGTCCAATGGACTTTACAGTTTAAATATTAAAGGTCTTAATGTTAATTCAAAAGGTTCAGGACCTTGGACCTGGGGAATTTTGAACCCCTGAATTTCATGTGTGTGTGGAAAGATATAATAACCAACACAGAAAGGTTATCTAAATGATAATTTCAGAAAAATATCCCTTTTTCTCCTTCCAAATTCTGATTTTTCTGATAATGTACACAAGGCTGCAGTGTGTGTGTGTGTGTGTGTGTGTGTGTGTGTGTGTGTGTGCCAAGATAGGATGACGAACACAAAAATGTTCTCTAAATGATCATTTCAGAATTTCAGAAGCAAAAATCACTTTTTCTCCTTCCAGAATTCTGATTATTCTGACCATGTACAAAAAATTGATTGATTATTTAACACAGCCTGGAGATCAGAACACCATCGTCAGCCTCATGAATTTACATGTATCAATAAACTTCAATTTCCCCTTTTTCTCTCTGATACTCAATATCAATCACGCTCAATGTCTATATGTACATATTTTTAATAAAGCACTATGTTTCTATACTCCCTGAATGCGATTGCGATGATCAGCAAACACTACAACAGCTTCAATCTATTTTCTCGGAATTGTCCAATAATTGCTGATTTGATACACCATAACAGGATATGGACCACAGTTTTTCGATTTAGCCAAATATGTTTTTATGTTTTACTGTAATAATGATAGCTGTTTAATGTTATACGAGACAGGGAATTTAACCCCAGAAAATTATAACAGGTCTGACAGGAAATTAAACCCCGGAAAATTATCACAGGTCTGACAGGGAATTAAAAACTATGGTCAAAATTAAAGCCCAGAAAATTATCGCAGGTCTGACAGGGAATTAAACCCCAGAAAATTATCACAGGTCTGACAGGAAATTAAACCCCGGAAAATTATCACAGGTCTGACAGAGAATTAAACTATGGTCAAAATTAAAGCCCCAAAAATTATCACAGGTCTGACAGGGAATTAAACCCCGAAAAATTATCGCAGGTCTGACAGGAAATTAAACCCCAGAAAATTATCACAGGTCAGACAGGGAATTAAACTACAGTCAAAATTAAACCCCAGAAAATTATCACAGGTCTGACAGGGAATTAAAAACTATAGTCAAAATTAAAGCCGAGAAAATTATTGCAGGTCTGACAGAGAATTAAACCCAGAAAATTACCACAGGTCAGACAGGGAATTAAACTACAGTCAAAATTAAACCCCAGAAAATTATCACAGGTCTGACAGGAAATTAAACCCCGGAAAATTATCACAGGTCTGACAGAGAATTAAACTATGGTCAAAATTAAAGCCCCAAAAATTATCACAGGTCTGACAGGGAATTAAACCCCGAAAAAATTATCGCAGGTCTGACAGGAAATTAAACCCCAGAAAATTATCACAGGTCAGACAGGGAATTAAACGACAGTCAAAATTAAACCCCAGAAAATTATCACAGGTCTGACAGGGAATTAAAAACTATAGTCAAAATTAAAGCCGAGAAAATTATTGCAGGTCTGACAGAGAATTAAACCCAGAAAATTACCACAGGTCAGACAGGGAATTAAACTACAGTCAAAATTAAACCCCAGAAAATTATCACAGGTCTGACAGGAAATTAAACCCCGGAAAATTATCACAGGTCTGACAGAGAATTAAACTATGGTCAAAATTAAAGCCCCAAAAATTATCACAGGTCTGACAGGGAATTAAACCCCGAAAAATTATCGCAGGTCTGACAGGAAATTAAACCCCAGAAAATTATCACAGGTCAGACAGGGAATTAAACTACAGTCAAAATTAAACCCCAGAAAATTATCACAGGTCTGACAGGGAATTAAAAACTATAGTCAAAATTAAAGCCGAGAAAATTATTGCAGGTCTGACAGAGAATTAAACCCAGAAAATTACCACAGGTCTGACAGGGAATTAAACCCTGGAAAATTATCACAGGTCTGACAGGGAATTCAAGTATGGTTAAAATTAAAGCCCAGAAAATTATCACAGGTCTGATAGGGAATTAAACCATGGAAAATTATCACAGGTCAGACAGGGAATTAAACCCCAGAAAATTATCGCAGGTCTGACAGGGAATTAAACCCCCGAAAATTATCGCAGGTCTCACAGGGAATTCAAGTATGGTTAAAATTAAAGCCCGGAAAATTATCACAGGTTTGACAGGGAATTAAACCCCAGAAAATTATCGCAGGTCTGACAGGGAATTCAAGTATGGTTAAAATTAAAGCCCAGAAAATTATCATAGGTCTGACAGGGAATTAAACCCCTGAAAATTATCACAGGTCAGACAGGGAATTAAACCCCAGAAAATTATCGCAGGTCTGACAGGGAATTCAAGTATGGTTAAAATTAAAGCCCAGAAAATTATCACAGGTCTGACAGGGAATTAAACCATGGAAAATTATCACAGGTCAGACAGGGAATTAAACCCCAGAAAATTATCGCAGGTCTGACAGGGAATTAAACCCCCGAAAATTATCGCAGGTCTGACAGGGAATTCAAGTATGGTTAAAATTAAAGCCAAGAAAATTATCACAGGTCTGACAGGGAATTAAACCCCAGAAAATTATCACAGGTCAGACAGGGAATTAAACCCCAGAAAATTATCGCAGGTCTGACAGGGAATTCAAGTATGGTTAAAATTAAAGCCCAGAAAATTATCGCAGGTCTGACAGGGAATTAAACCCCGAAAATTATCGCAGGTCTGACAGGGAATTCAAGTATGGTTAAAATTAAAGCCCAGAAAATTATCACAGGTCTGACAGGGAATTAAACCCCAGAAAATTATCACAGGTCAGACAGGGAATTAAACCCCAGAAAATTATTGCAGGTCTGACAGGGAATTCAAGAATGGTTAAAATTAAAGCCCAGAAAATTATCGCAGGTCTGACAGGGAATTAAACCCTGGAAAATTATTGCAGGTCTGACAGGGAATTCAAGTACGGTTAAAATTAAAGCCCAGAAAATTATCACAGGTCTGACAAAGAATTAAACCCCCGAAAATTATCGCAGGTCTGACAGGGAATTCAAGTATAGTTAAAATTAAAGCCCAGAAAATTATTGCAGGTCTGATAGGGAATTAAACCCCGGAAAATTTTCGCAGGTCTGACAGGGAATTAAACTATGGTCAAAATTTAACCCCGAAAAATTACCGCAGGCCTGACAGGGAATTAAACCCCGGAAAATTATCGCAGGTCTGACAGGGAATTCAACTATGGTCAAAATTGTAGCCAGGAAAATTATCGCAGGTATGACAGGGAATTAAACCCCAGAAAATTATCACAGGTCAGACTGGGAATTAAACTATGGTCAAAATTAAACCCCAGAAAATTAGCGCAGGCCTGACAGGGAATTAATTCAACTATGGTCAAAATTATAGCCAGGAAAATTTTACATTTATTTATTATCAGAAATATTATCTTGTACAAACATTTATCTTATAAAAACTACTTCAGTAGAGTAAAAAGCAATTATCATTAGTTGGTTAAAACTAACACAACATGGATACTTAGACTTTCTGTTTGGCATCTCCAGTTAAATGTGAATTTCAAAAACTTTAATATCAAAGAAATGTATAAATTGTTATCAATTCAATGAGTGAAATAGTTTAAAAAAAAGGTCCATGGGCTTTAATGCTCACCTGAGAACCATGCTCAGCTGATCTTGAACCCCAGTGTTATTGCATAGTAATAGTTTTTCACATATTATTACAAACAATGAAGTTGATCATAAAAGAACTTCAGAACCAAATGTAAATTGCACCGACCCATGTATATATACTGCTGACCAATTTTCATTCAAATCTGTATGGTAGTTTCAGAGGAGAAGTCAACCACAGTGACAACTAAGACGGACTTCAACCAGAAAAGATAACTTGGGCCTTTTGCTAATGTGAGCTAAAAAAACCATTGGTTTTTTTTTACTTTATAACTAATGAAAAAATCTATTTCCTCAATTATATCTTGATTTAAAAAAAAATATTCCCCTGGTGAGGAACAGGTTGAAAATGTAATGGACAGCCCAGAACCTTGTGTCTTTATCTTAGCAGGTCTATCATATGAAACAGGGGTTCAAAATGTAATAGACAGTCTGAACCTTGGGCCTTTATCTTAGCAGGTCCATCATATGAAACAGGGGTTCAAAATGTAATAGACAGCCTGGACCTTGGGCCTTTGTCTTAGCAGGTCCATCATATGAAACAGGGGTTCAAAATGTAATAGACAGTCCAGGACATTGAGCCTTTATCTTAGCAGGTCCTTCATATGAAACAGGGGTTCAAAATGTAATAGACAGCCTGGACCTTGGGTCTTTGTCTTAGCAGGTCCCTCATATGAAACAGGGGTTCACAATGTAATAGACAGTCCAGGACCTTGGGCCTTTGTCTTAGCAGGTCCTTCATATGAAACAGGGGTTCAAAATGTAATAGACAGCCTGGACCTTGGGTCTTTATTTTTGGCAGGTCCCACATAAATAACAAGAGTACAAAATTATGTTTTGTAATGAAAGGGGCAAGACCTTTATTCTTTATTTTTGGCAAGTCCCACATAAAAAATAACAGATTCAAAATTATGTTTTGTAGTGGATGGCCCAAGACATTGAGCCTGTATCTTTGGCAGTTCCAACATAAAAGAACTCTTCCAGCATTGCCCAGGGTTCCCACTCTTTTCTCTTTTAAAAATTCCAGGGCTTTTCCAGGTTTTTTTTAAGTTTTTTTCACACTTTTCAAGGACAGGATTTCTTGATATAACCCTAAAACCTAATAGTCTATTTTCAGAATCAGATGTTTCCAAGTCTTGCTGCGCCCAATCAGGTGCATGGTCATACATGTCAATAAATTGCTGCAGCGTTTTCCTGAGTTTAACGTTCAGGTACAAAGCCCTAAAATCACTACCACATAAGACGTCACTGTGTGAATGATAAAGTTCTGTCCAATGATAAGACCTCGACCCACGTATCCACGCTGGTGTAAACTTAAATATTACCAACTTTGGGCACGAATGCAGAATGCGTAAAACTTCTTCTGGTCCAAGGTAAAATATTCTCTCGATGTTTAAGAAACACAATTCTTTTAAGTTACAAATTAAGTCCGTCACTTCATAAACGTCTAATGCCGTTAGCTCTGAAAAATGTTCTTGATGTTGGTATGATACAGAAAGAAATACTAAAGAAGATTCGTCTAAATTCACCAAATCCGATTTTAAACAGACATCATTCAATATTATTGTTTTCGGAAACTACGTTCCTTTTACAAAGCCAAGCGATTCTCTTGATATAAAATATTTAACAATATTAACCCTCTTACTCTGACGCATTTTGAAAATCCGGCACCAAAGTGACAAGCGACGTCATAGTTTTATGACGTGAATTCCGGAGACAACTTATGACGTCATGAAAAAGTACTTGTTTTGCCTATCAGCTAATGAATGAATTCAAGCGATTCTTTATTTAAACTGCTCACTTTGCCGATCAGAGAGAGATACTGAACTGAACAAGTCAGAGAGGTTATTAAAACCTGATCAGTGTGCAAGGAAAGAGGATATCAAAGAGACAATTGAAAACTTTGTTCAATTAATCGTATATTTTATAGTTAAATGCACTAAATATTTAAATTAATCGCACGATTCCTCCGTTCTAAATTTCGACTATTCTCCAGACCTGGTATGTATAGCCGGTGTTAGAATAAGATAAAGGTGCAACTGGTCTCACTTCATTGTGAAAGGTTCTTTACTGCATTTGCGCCTTTTTCGCAAATATTTGCTTTGCAGTTTTGGATTATGATATAGATCTTGGATCAATATGTTTGCAGTTAATTTGAACTTTGACACGAAAAACTGCTACAATTTAATGCATTTTTCATTTACGGGCACCCATCTCTGTGCATTAGACTGTGTCGCATATTTATTTGTTTCTGTTACTAACAGAGGAAAAAGAGAACTGTTTGCAGTAGACAACAATTGTAAAAAGTACTGCACTGGAAGTAAATTAGGTTGGACATTAAGTGGGCCCGAATCATGATTAAAAGGGGACAAAGGTCTGGTGAATCTGTTTGGATTGAAAACAGGAAACCAAGGCCCAATAATTCTAGGCAAAAACCCGCTCCGTCTTCCTCCATTAGAACGCCAGTGTAAAACGTAGTAAGGCCAATGATGACATCATTATAACGGCAATGACGTCATTGTTTGTTGTGAAACTGAAATGAATTAACACTTGCATATTGTTGTATCTTAATATAAAATAAAAAAGTTAATATCTTTAGCTTTTTAATTAGAGTTTACAATATAGATCACATGTATGAAAAAGGACATATATGTCCCTCTCGGAGTAAGCCGGTAAAGGACATATATGTCCCTCTCGGAGTAAACCGGTAAAGGACACATACGTCCTTCTCGGAGTAAGAGGGTTAATGTTGGACCGCCACATGGTATAAAATCTATGTTACTTTGAAGACATTAAAACCATGACAACATCATATTATTCTCATCAATTACAAACGCATTGATGACTTGATCGGCACTTATAATTGTTAAAACGAAAAATGAATTGGTCGTTTCCGTGTTTAGCGACTAGGAATTGTCGTGCAAGTAAGAGTTATCTCTCTTTCCCCTTACCAACGTAACGTATCGGCAAAATTCAAGACTTTTTCCCAGATTTTTAATTTTTTTGTGGAATTCAATGGTTTTCCCGACCGGGAATTAATAAATTGAAATTCCCGGGGTTTTCCCGTTTTCAAGGATGCGTGGAACCCTGATTGCCTTAAGGGCACTGCAAAGTTAAAAGAATTTCTGCCACATCTATAGCTGGTGATGTCTTGATATAAGGGAAATATTCTTTACTGGGATGTAAAATCCCATTTAATGAATCAATCTATTCTTACCTCCTGTCATCACCTACTAAATCCAACTCCTCTCCATCTTTAATCCATTTAAACACAGGTGTACTTGACCCTGTATATGTCACATTACAGTTTAACGTGACAGATTGACCTTTCGTTGCTATGACATCACTAGGTTCTACAGTGAAAGTAAAATCGCTGAATGGCGGCAATATGGAACCTGAAAATACACATAATGTTGACTAGTTAACTTTTGTTTAACACTTCGCAGTTCTTCATTTCAAATTCGTTTGGAAAAAAAAATCATCAAAAGTTGACCTTTGACCCCAGGTCACGTAACAGGGTGATATTATTTGACCTTCAAAACATGTTATTAAATTTTGCCAAGTCATTGTTCTACAATTTCAAATTCCTTTGGAAAAAAAAATCATCAAAAGTTGACTTTTGACCCCAGGTCACGTAACACGGTGATATTATTTGACCTTCAAAACGTGTTATTAAATTTTGCCAAGTCATTGTTCTACAATTTTATACTCGAGTCTCTTTACCTTGTAGATGCTACAAAAATATATGCAGTTCCAAATTAAAGTGCACATGTATGACCTGTAAAATTGACTAAATTTGTCCAAACTGCAACTAAACAGGTGAAAAAGTTATAACTGAATCGGAATGCCATTTCCCCCAAAAGAATCCCAGCTGGGTTATTTTGTTTTCCCCACTATGTGCATGATCAAAATACCAATAGCTAAGGACACATCTACTCTACCCAAGAGTTTATCTTTGTTCCTGTGAATATTTCATGAAAAGTGTTGGCAGAGTAAATAAATGGAGTAAACCTTCACTTTACTTGGGGAACATAATTGACGTATCGCTGACATTGCCTTTTATGTTCCGACACTGGCCGCCATCATGGTTCCAAAGCAGTGTCACAGTAACTAATGACGTGCTTGTGTCAGTAACGTCATTAAATGGAACATTTAAGGCAGAGTTTTCATTCTTTTTGGGTGTAAATCAAGCATGACGGCCCTTTGTCAGAACATTGTGGGCATGGCCATAGATCCGTCAATTACACTCAAACTTTGTTTCTATGAACAAAACCACCAATTGTGTTGTAGGAATACAGGAGACAAACATTTAGAGATGGACATATGAGTTAAGTAATGGTGTTTAACGTCCCAGTCAAGAATATTTCACTTATATCGAGACGTCGCCAGTTATAGGTGAAAGTGCAGAAATTTTGCCTGTGCGTTGTGCTAACGGCATTATGCAGCAGGGTTCTTTATCGTGCCAAGCGCACCAAGACACAGGACCTTCTTTTTTTTAAGTTCCCATCCGAAAGAACCGTGACTTTCATTTAGTATTCATAATGCTGAGTGCTTGGGGAAAGAACAGTCGCTACCCAATTTTAAGTCTTGGGTCAGAAACGGCCGGAGTTCCAACCAACGACCTCCCACTTTTGAGAGCGAGCACTCTACCCACTGAGCTACCGCAGTGGTGACATGTGAACAGACGAGACCTTTATATCATGATATATGTCCTGTTTTTAGAAACATAAAAAAATCATTAATGTGATATAAAACGTGTAACTAACTAATCAAACAACAAGTTACTATATTTAGTTTTCTTCTTGCAGACAAAGAAATTAACAATTACCATCCAGAGTAAATCCTGATTAAGCTATAAATTAGTAAATAATTACTTATTCATCATGAAGGAGCCCGACTTATCAGTTGTCATGGTTACACCATAGTAACATGGCATCCAGCTCAGACAAAACTGATTATTTAGCTAAATATCAATTTATTAAGGAATCTAAATTTAATTTGTGCCACTCTGATGTTACCATAGTGATGAATTGGCTGTAAATTATGAGACCTGACTATTAGCAGTTACATAATTAATGTGATTTTGATGAGCATGCCGACCTATATATGTATGATTTCATTTAAGACGAAAATTCTACAATTAATAACAAATCATATAAATATTCGCAAAACAAAACAAATTCCAGGATTTTACAATGATGGAAATTTTATTTATGTATGCCCCCTTTTTTATTTTATTTTTTTTTTTTCTGTACTTTTTAAAATTTTTATAATTGTACTATTTTCTTTCTATTTTTCTATTTATTTATGTGTTTATTTATTTATATTTTTTTTCTATTTTTATTGTATTTATTTATTTATTTATTTATTTATTTATTCTATCTTATTTATTTTATCTTATTTATTTTTTTTATTTATTCCTTATCTTTTAGCATTATTACTATTTTTTTTTTTTTTTTTTTTTTTTTGTTAAAAGATTTTAATTTTTTTTTCACCAAATGCCTGTACTGCAATTACTGTTAATTCAATTCAAGAACTCAATTAGATTTTGAATTCCATTGATGTTTAATCACTGCACTTAATTTTATATTGACGACAACACACAGTTTTATTCATGTTACAGTCCTAAGATATGGAACAAAATTTTAAATTGTCTCGTTATAACATGTAAACCGGAACCTTTGTCGTCTAGGCGTCTCAACACCATGAAATTCAAACCGTCAGTTTGAAGTAAAAACACACTTAATTGTGACATAAATTATTAACCTGTAATTAGGGATGTCGGCAGGTTTTTTTTTTACCTGTGCTGGGATGAAAACCAGTATATAATGAATGTCTAAGTTTAAATCAACACAAAGTCACAAAAAGGCAGTTAAATACAACAAACTTTGTCCCGATTTGACACGACACAGGTCTATGCTTATATCAATGCAAGGAAATAATTATCTTGTAATCTCTTTTAATTTACAGATATGGTGGGGGGAATGATTTTCTCTGTGTATTTTATATCAAAAGCCTTAATTGTCATGGTTTATTAATTTGTTATTACACCTAGTATGTAGGTTTTTTATATGCATAACAAAATATATTGAAATACAGTAAAACTAGGATTCAATGTCATCATTTGTTAAGCCAAAATTTGGCGTTATAAAGGGGTCTGGCAAAGATCAATTTTTACAAACTTGGTATTCCCAAATTCAAAGTTCAAGCAAGGCTGTTATTTATAGAATATAAAAATACATATATCAGATTTTGGCTTAGAGAAATATTTAGAAATTTCATCTTTGAATTTAAGACAAATTTTTGCTAGATTTTGCACATGTAATCATTTTCTTCCACTTGAAAAGGGAAGATCGGCTAATGTTGAAAGGAGTGACAGAACATGTAATCTAAATAGAATTCGCGATGAGTATCGTTTTTATTGGAATGTAGCTTTTTTAAATAAAAGAAAAAACATATTTAAAGAACAAAATATTATATCAGACCAAATATTTTAAAATTACAAATGTTAATGACTAGTACCAATAAAGAAGAACTATTAAATTTATGCAAATTTCTAAAAAAAAGATCTAAAATATTATACTTAAATATCCACTTAATTTCAATTTTTTCTGTTTATAACAGAAATTTTGCCTGTGCGTTTCTTTGATGGCATTATACAGCAGGGTTCTTTAGCGTGCCAAGCCCATCGTAACACAGGACCACGTTTATTTTAAGTTCCCATCTAAAAGAATTGTGACTTTCATTTTGTAATGCCGAGTGCTTGGCGAAAGAACAGTCACTACCCACTATCAAGTCTTGGGTCAGACCCGGCTAAGGATTGAACCCACGACCTTCCATTTACGTAGCATTCTACCAAGTGAGCTACCCCAGTGGTGAAGATAATCAACTGATTGATTGATTGATTGATTGTGTATCAATTAAATCGAGACATCACCAGCTTTAGGTGAAGTGGCAGAAAATTTGTCCTTTGCAGTGTCAGGGTTTGAATCCATAATTTTCACACATATGATACTAGCACTCTATGAATGAGTATTTATGTCCCAGTGAAGAAAGTTTGCTTATATCGAAATGTCACCAGCCAAAGGTGAAGTGGCAGAAATTCTTACCTTTGCAGTATGCTCAGGGCAATGTGCAAGTAAGGGTTGATGACTTTCATGTGTCACGCCTAACATTACACAGTGCATCAGTTTATGAAGTGTCTCCCGAAAGACCCAATAACATTCATTTCTAAATTCAGAGAGCTTGACGAAAATACAGTCAACACCACCTATTTTCAAGTCTTAGTCAGACCTGACTGAGGTTCAAACCCACAACCTCTTACATACTGAATGAGCACTTTACCCACTGAAGTACCAAAGTGGTGTAGAAAAATTGGTATAAGTATAGACTGTGTAAAGTAAATGGCTGCATTTCATCTCAGCAAATTTTTAAAATTTATAATACTTCATCTCCACGCTACACTGCAGTAGCTGATCACTTGGTAGAGTGTTCTCTCCGTTAAGTGGGAGGTCGTAGTTTTGATCCTCAGCCGGATCTAAATCAAGACTTGAAAGTAGGTAGTGCCTGTTCTTTCGCCAAGCACTCAGCGAAACCAAATAAAAGTCACAGTTCTTTCAAATGGAATAAACGAAGTCCCGTGTCATGGTGGGCTTGGCACTCTAAAGAACCAGCAATTTATCTGCTATTTTAATTGACAGTAAGTTTAATCATCTCTATCTAAGAATTAATGAGTTGAGTTTAGTAATGGTGTTAGGTTAGATTCCATACAGTCCTATCATGTCATCAGTACTACTGTTTATGATTTTCAATCAAACAAAGAACTATGCCATCCTTCTGTCTCCAAACGATTATATAATAACCTCGTAAAAACCAGTCAGACAGAAAAAGTTTACGCTGTAATCAGATAACACAATTCCACCCCCCCTCCTCCCCTTCCCAACTGGTTTTAATTTTGTATTTATCTCTTGTTTAGTGATAACCATTGAATGAAACAGTAATGGTGTTTAACGTCCCAGTCAAGAACATTTCACTTAAATTGAGATGTTGCCAGTTAAAGGCAAAAGTGCAGCAATTTTGTCTGTGCATTGCACTGATGGAATTATACAGCAGGGTTCTTCAGAGTACTAAGCCCACCGTGACACGGGACCTCGTTTATTTTAAGTTCCCATCTGAAAGAACCATGACTATCATTTTATAATGTCGATAACAGTCACTACCCACTTTCAAGTCTTCGGTCAGACCCGGTCGGGTTTGAACTCGCAACCTCCCACTTACGGAGCGAGCACTCTAACAACAGCTACCGCAGTGGTTCTAAGAATTAATGAAAGAAGGAGTATATAGATGCAGGTACTATGAGTGTAGCTCAGTGGTTGAGTGCATGAACTGTGTGTGTAGCTCAGTGGTAGAGTGCACAAACTGTGTGTGTAGCTCAGTGGTAGAGTGCACAAACTTTGAGTGTAGCTCAGTGGTAGAGTGCACGACTATGAGTGTAGCTCAGTGGTAGAGTGCACAAACTTTGAGTGTAGCTCAGTGGTAGAGTGCACAAACTTTGAGTGTAGCTCAGTGGTAGAGTGCACGACTATGAGTGTAGTTCAGTGGTAGAGTGCACAAACTTTGAGTGTAGCTCAGTGGTAGAGTGCACAAACTTTGAGTGTAGCTCAGTGGTAGAGTGCACGACTGAGTGTAGCTCAGTGGTAGAGTGCACAAACTTTGAGTGTAGCTCAGTGGTAGAGTGCACAAACTTTGAGTGTAGCTCAGTGGTAGAGTGCACAAACTTTGAGTGTAGCTCGGTGGTAGAGTGCTTGCTCCGTATGTGGGAGGAGTGGAGCTCTTGTGTGTACATGTATTGCTCACAAGTTTTAATTTATTATCTAACTTATTATTATTATTATTTTGTTTATTTTTATATTTATTTATTATTATTTTATTTATTTATTTACTTATTTATTAATTTATTTATTTATTCATTATTGTTATTTATTTATTTATTTATTATTATTATTTATTTATTTATTGATTTATTGTATTTATTTTATTTTATTTTATTTTATTTATTTATTATTTATTTTTGTTTCGCATAACCACACTCTGAGACCTCCTAATACTGATATGTCTGTGGGAAAACATGGTTTGATTGCATTTTTACTTTTATTGCTTTTTTCCCCATCTTCCCTGGACAGGAAAATAATTTAAAACAACCACTTTAGCTTGACTGAGTAACTGATTAACTGACAGACTGGCATGATTGGAGATGAGTTATGTCTTGCAGTATAACACACAGGTGTTTGTTAAGAACAAGGTATGTTAAACAGAAGATGTCACTAAGAGACATAATTCATCTGTCTGTTACATGTACAGAATTAATACATTTTCTTCTTTCCTGGTTATATCTTTGTAGAATTTTATTTTAATATTATTTTTTGTTAAATAAAATCAATGAGATATTACCGATAACAGAGAGAGAGAGAGAGAGAGAGAGAGAGAGAATAAATTTGTGTTCTTCTTTCCCAGTTATATTTTTTACTTTAAATTCAACTTTGATTTTTTTTTTCTTTTTTTTTTTTTTTTTTTTTTTTGTTAAATAAACTCAATGAGATATTACCTATAACAGAGAGAGAGAGAGATAATAAATCTGTTTTCTTCTTTCCCAGTTATATTTTTCACTTTTTGTTAAATAAAATCAATGGGATATTACCTATGAGAGAGAGAAGAGAGAGAGAGAGAGAGGGGGAGAGAATAAATAATTACCAATAACATAGAGAGGGGGGGGAATAAATCCATTATCTTCGTTCCTGGTTATATTTTTAACTTTAAATTCAATGTTGAATTTTTTTTTTTTTATTTATTTATTTATTTATTTTTTTTTTGTTAAATAAAATCAATGAGTAATATTACCTATAACAGAGAGAGAGAGAGAGAGAGAGAGAGAGAGGGGGGGGATTAGTTCATTTTCTTTTTCCTGGTTATATCTTTAACTTTGTGTAAAGTAAATGTGTTCTCTTCTTTCTTCATTATTTATTTAGCTTTTAATTCAACTATTTTCTTGTTTAATAAAATCTTAAGCAGGAGATATTATCTATAACAGAGAGAGAGAGAGAAAGAGAAAGAGATAGGGAGAGACAGAGAGGATTTCTCAGAGAGAGAGAGAAAGAGAAAGAGATAGGGAGAGAGAGAGAGGATTTCTCAAAGAGAGAGTCTTGAGGGAGAGAGGTAATTGTATGGGAATAAGGAGAAAATGAAGAGGATTTTAGCATGAGATAATACACTACACCCTTCCCCCATCCTCTAGCGATAAAACTTTCACACATTCCGGATCAAATTTTAACAGTCAGTGATATTTTCTGTTTGATTGATTTATATACACCATTTTTTATGCATTACATTTTCAGTCCGATTTATTTTGAAGTCTTTGACTAGATATTTACAGTACAGGCCTGTTGAAAGTTTAATACTAAGCTAATGAATTAGTGCTGAATTGGCACCTTATCTTGGCCCCTCGTCTTGACAGCTATCCAATCCATCCAGCAACTTTCCACATACTAGCTATCCATACATCAGCCACTTGGCAGCTTATCTCGGCCACTCGTCTTGACAGCTATCCAATCCATCCAGCAACTTTCCACATACTAGCTATCCATACATCAGCCACTTGGCAGCTTATCTCGGCCACTGGTCTTGACAGCTATCCAATCCATCCAGTAACTTTCCACATACTAGCTATCCATACATCAGCCACTTGGCAGCTTATCTCGGCCACTCGTCTTGACAGCTATCCAATCCATCCAGCAACTTTCCACATACTAGCTATCCATACATCAGCCACTTGGCAGCTTATCTCGGCCACTCATCTTGACAGCTATCCAATCCATCCAGCAACTTTCCACATACTAGCTATCCATACATCAGCCACTTGGCAGCTTATCTCGGCCACTCGTCTTGACAGCTATCCAATCCATCCAGTAACTTTCCACATACTAGCTATCCATACATCCGCCACTTGGCAGCATATCTCGGCCACTCGTCTTGACAGCTATCCAATCCATCCATCAACTTTTCACATACTAGCTATCCATACATCAGCCACTTGGCAGCATATCGCGGCCCCTCGTCTTGACAGCTATCAAATCCATCCAGTAGCTTTCCACATACTAGCTATCCATACATCAGCCACTTGGCAGCTTATCTCGGCCACTCGTCTTGACAGCTATCCAATCCATCCAGCAACTTTCCACATACTAGCTATCCATACATCAGCCACTTGGCAGCTTATCTCGGCCACTCGTCTTGACAGCTATCCAATCCATCCAGCAACTTTCCACATACTAGCTATCCATACATCAGCCACTTGGCAGCTTATCTCGGCCACTCGTCTTGACAGCTATCCAATCCATCTAGCAACTTTTCACATACTAGCTATCCATACATCAGCCACTTGGTAGCTTATCTTTGGCTCATTTCCAATAGCTCACTGTTCAACTTTTTACATGCCTGTCTTGTAAACTACATTGTATATACGTCTCGATATAAGCTAGGTTTCCATAAATATAAAATAACTAGTAGCCAAATTTCCAAAATTTGTGAAAATATAGTCCTTTTTAAAATATTTTTCCACAAATTTGCTAAAATAGGTTACTTTTTGAAAGAATTCCTCAGAAATTAGTAGCCAATGGTAGTTTTGGCTACCAGGAATGAAAACATAGTATAAGTGAAATATTCTTGACTGGGACGTTAAACACTATTATTACTACTGTAAACTATACGTATTTGTTATAATTCATAATCTTATCTATATTTAGAAAGCTGCTTTCCGTCTCCAGAACTTTTCAGCCGCTAGCTATCTATATCTTAGTCATTCAGCAGTCAAGCTTGGGCTTTACTTTAGCTCAGTGTTTAACTTTTGACAGGTCTGTACTGTAAGACTATAAGTATAAATCACATCTTCTTCTCATCTTCCTTATC
The DNA here is from genome assembly GCA_021292105.1 of Anadara kagoshimensis. Lineage (NCBI taxonomy): Eukaryota > Metazoa > Mollusca > Bivalvia > Arcoida > Arcidae > Anadara > Anadara kagoshimensis. Next base: position 17,832,607 of record CM037868.1, read on the forward strand.
ATAAGCTGGCATTATAAATAAGAAAGGGCTTTCATTTGTATCCCAATATAAATTTTATTTTTGATTGAAACAAAATTCTTAAACGTCATGACATTATGGAATCAAGCCATTTACACCTTTTCCTTGTGAAATTTTTTTTAAAAAATAATCATTGAAATTAATGGGTAATGGGTGAAGTATATGTGTGTGTGTGGGTGGGTGGGTGGGGGGGGGGGGGTGCGTTACAGAAGGAACTCCTACCGTAAAATGTATCCTGAAGAATTGAAACGGAAATTTGTAGATTTTCTAGAAAGCTATGGGTAAATTTCATAAATGTTTACCTTTGCAGTGTACTATGGGCAAACTACAGTGCCACACCTGCCATGACATGGGGCATCAGTTTTAAGGTCTTTTCCAAATATTAAGAAATGCCAAGTGCAGAATGAAAGAATAGTCATTACAGTTAACTCCGGCTATTACGAGATCGCTTATTGCGAGATATCGTTTTTAACGAGGTCATTTAATTTCCCCGTCAGTAGTGTCTATATTTTATGCTTTATTCTTACCGCATATAGCGAGATCGGGTACAAAGAGATATCGCTTTTAGCGAGGCAAAATACTTGCCCCTTCGTTACTAAAAGTATGTAAAAATCACCTGTTATAACGAGTGATCAGAGGTCAATCAGCTGTGACGGCAGACACCTGATTAAAATACAGATGTAATATATACATGTGGTCAGTCATTATAAACAAAACACAAGCTGAAGTCATGATACAGATTTCACCGAAAGTAATAGAGCGAAACGAAATAACTCGTCTGGAACAATAGAGTGTTACTCAAGATTAGTAATTAACCGTGATCAGATCATTAATCTCTTAATCCGATTACGATCTGCGGGTACTTGTTCGGTAAAAAACACGAGCCCACGCCAGATGATTGACTTTTTACCTCATCATAGAATATTCAGATTCTGTTATTTACATTTCATTGGAATGCGCATGGCAATGTGTATTGCCGGTAGTTCCGGTGATTATTAATAACCGGCAATACCATGTGCTCTGTATTATAACGATAATAAAGTAAGTTTATTTTATATCATCAGTTGTTGTTATTTACTTTTACTTTCATCCAAATTCATTTATTTCAAATGAACTGTCAATATCGATGGATTTGCCGTTCGAAGTTCAACATTTTAATTACAAATGAAGTTTGAAGTTTGAAAACTTCGAGATATCATCGTGAATTTAGTATTTCTAAAGGGACTGAAACCTAAATCTAATGAAGATCGTTTACTTCCCCGACTCCCGGTTTTGGATATAACGAATATCTGCTATAACGAGGTGATCGATCAGCCCTCTTCATTTTTGTTATATCCGGAGTCGACTGTACCTATTTTTAAGTTTTGGAAAAATGGAATATAATGCCTCTAGTCAAGAACCCAGGTTCACTTATATCGAGGTCATTAGGTCAAAGTGATAATGAAGAAAACCAAAGTGGCCAGAGAAGACCACCAACCTTCGACAAGCAAACTGTTAATCTTTCTGGCTAGAATCTGCGAGAGTTTTAAATCAAATCTAAGTGTTGAATAAGAGTCCACTCTAGACCACTCAGACACAGAAACTTCTTGTATTCCATAAGGACTTTCTTTTGGAATTTTATGGAATCAATCACCTGAACAAACAGAATCCAATAATGATTTAGAGGTCATAAAAAGGTCAAGACTCTAGTCTTGAAGTTGGAACAGGTTAAACTTTGAATTTGCACATACTAAGGCCTCACCCAATTTATCACCAAACACCTTCATAACATCAAAATCTGACAGAACAAAGTGCGGCAGTACCATATATGTTTTTAAGTTTTATATTACAACATTGTTGGGAGGCATTTACATATATATTATTTGGGTAACTTATTCTTTATTAGTATCAAAATTCATTTTTTCTATTTTCAACCTCCCTTACCAGAATCAAGGTTTACCTTGCAAACATTTTCCTTAACTACTCACACTGCTCCAGAACTACTGCAGTAGCTCAGTTGGTAGAGTGCTCGCTCCCTAAGTGAGAGGTCATGGGTTCGAGCCATGAACGGGTCTTACTCAAGACTTGAAAGTGGATAGTGACTGTTCTTGCGCCAAGCACTCAGCATTACGAAATGAAAGCCACAGTTCTTTAAGATAGGAACTTAAAATAAATGACGTCCTGTGTCATGGTGGGCTTGGCACAATAAAGAACCCTGCTGTAAAATGCTATCAGCGCAACACACAGGCAAACTTTCTGGCACCTTCACCTACAGCTGGCAATGTCTTGATATAAGTGAAATATTCTTGTCTGGGATGTTTAACACCCTCTTAACTCACACAGCATCAGAATCAAGGTTTATCCACATATAACCTTGATGTTTTTTAAACTCCTAACACTGTGGGAGGCATTATATGTACAATGTATATTATTTGGGTAACATATTTTTGTCATTCAAATACGGCATACTTGAATCATGGTATTCGTTTGTGGTACATCTGTTAACGCATGTCTAAGATTATTTATCTTGTAAACTTGCTGCTTTATTGTAGAAAATCAGCTGTTATACATACACACCAGAGAAAATTAATTTTACAGTGGAGCATTTTGATAATTTTACAGCGAGCATTTTGATATCAACTTGTGAGGGAGGTAGTTGAGTGGAGTCAGGGAATTATCAGGGTCTTTTGGGAAAAGGCCCTAAACTAAAAATTGGGAAAAACTAGAAAAAAACTATTAACTTTTTGCTCATTTTGGGAAAACTTTGATATCATTTTTGATGCCATTAATGATTAAATCTAATGCTTTTAGTGTATTGAGTTGATTGAAGATTGAGAAAAGCAGCCACATTTATGAACAGAGTTTAGCTATGTATCTGGTAGGATTTTCTAATTGGGAATTTTTTCAGCCCATTTTGGGAAAAAAATCAATGTTTTTCCATTGGGAATGGGGCCGAATTTCGACCCCAAATAGGCCCTTGATAAAACCCTGGGAGTTGAATAATGGGGTTTGCCATTGTACCATATGATAACCATGAACATTTGTGTTAAACCATTAAAGTAGAAATGGAACCAAATCAGTTCACATTCTCCCATAAAAATGGTGTTAAACAGGGAATTCATGCCACAAACTACCTCTATAAACATTAAAGCAGTGTTCGTACAGACATTTGGACTCCAAATTTTAAAGGACTTTTTAGGGTCTTTTCAGGGTATTATTTTCAAATTTAAGGCCTAATCAGAGGGACAATTTTAACCAAAAAAAAAAAAATAGTAATGACTCTTGAATTGGAGTTTGAAGTTGAAGTTAGGCGTTTGGGAGAGCCAGGTACACGTTCCTTAAATCTCTAATTTAAAACCTTGGAAAACATCTTAATTCATAATTTTTTTTATTTTCATCGGTCGATTAGCAACCAAATACAGACAGCCAACTGGCCAAATTCAAGGGCTTTTTGTGGCTTTCAGGATAAATTTAAGAACTTTTTAGGGTCAGACTTGTTTTTAGGGTCTTTTAAGAGCAAAACTAAAAATTAAAGGACTTTTTCAGGCCTATATGAACCCTGTTAAAGGGAATTAATCATGTGGTATTATATGTAAACCTGATTGTGTTTGATACCCCAGTCAATACCAAGATGGTCAATTGACATATTTGCAAGCCATGTCTTTTATGTTCCGACACTGTTGGCCATCACAGTACCAAAGCAGCGCCACGGCAACTAATGATGCACCAGTGTCAGTGACGTCATTAAATGGCACAATTCAGGCAGAGTTTCATTAATTCTTTTTGCGTTTTATTCAAGCATGCCGGGCCTTTGTCTGATTGTGGGCATGGTCGGCAATAAGTCAATTTACTCCTTAACTTAAATAACTTAAATTTGGCTAATCTGGAATTATTTTTTTAATTGTAAAGATATTCAGAAATTTTAAGTGCCATTCTGAAGATCACTTCAACCTTAAGTTCCTGCTAAAAATGTTTATTTTGTGGTTCCGAAAAAATTGCCAAAGTTTGTAAATTTAATTTTGTGGTTCCAAACAAATTGCCAAAATTTGTAAATTTAATTTTGTGGTTCCAAACAAATTGCCAAAATTTGTAAATTTAATTTTGTGGTTCCAAAAAAAATTGCCAAAATTTGTAAATTCAATTTTGTGGTTTCAAAAAAATTGCAAAAATTTGTAAATTAAAGTTAAGAACATCTTAGTTAAGGAATGATTATGGAACTGAGGCCAGAAATGGTTAAGAGAAGGTTGCCCAGCGAAGACCATCGGTTTATGACTTACAATCATTAGGATTTGTACTGAGTGGGATTCAAACCTCTTGTCGCTTTTTAGTGATCTAAAAGTTTGCGTTTGTGACCATTTGACTACAAGGACCATAGGAGATGAGCGAGTGAATAAATGAAAATTCAAGTGAATGAAAACTGTTTTCCACTACAAGTTTAAACAATAAGATCAACAACATCAGTTGTCTCCCTTTAAGGATCAAAACAACATTATCACCATGACAACTTCAGTTGTCTCTCTTGAAAGATCAAACCAACAATATCACCATGACAACTTCACAACTTCAGTTGTCTCCCTTGAAAGATCAAACCAATAATATTACCAGAATTATTCCATGTCTCCAACAACAATATCACCATGACAACTGCAGTTGTCTCCCTTTAAAGATCAAATTACAAACATCACCATGACAACTTCAGTTGTCTCCCTAGCTTTAAGGAGCAAAACAACAACATCACCAAAGCATTCAAGTTGCCTCCCCCTTAGGACGGACTATGATATTTTGTGATAACAAGTTGGAAAATATCAAAACAGTGTATTTTTCTAATAATAACCTTCTGATTAACATCTATGTCATGAAAGTGTTAGAAAAACATCATTTTTTGACAGGTATCCATCATTTACTTCCCTTTGAAGATGAAATCTTAACAATATTGCTTCAAGTTATGCCAGATTTAAGATAACAAAAATTCAAAGGCAATACAACCAATTTAGCTAAAAATCTATTTATTTTTGATGAAAATCATAACTCTTTTCATTACAAATTATCATTTCTGAACAAGATATCAGTCAGTTATCTCCCATACAAGAAATCAGTCAGTTACCTCCCATATGTCACTCTTACCTCCCCTACAAGATATCACTCAGTTACCTCCCATACAGGATATCACTCAGTTACCTCCCATACAGGATATCACTCAGTTACCTCCCTTACAAGATATCACTCAGTTACCTCCCTTACAAGGTATCACTCAGTTACCTTCCATACAAGATATCACTCAGTTACCTCCCATACAGGATATCACTCAGTTACCTCCCATACAAGATATCACTCAGTTACCTCCCATACAGGATATCACTCAGTTACCTCCCTTACAAGATATCACTCAGTTACCTCCCTTACAAGATATCACTCAGTTACCTTCCATACAAGATATCAGTCAGTTACCTCCCTTACAAGATATCAGTCAGTTACCTACCATACAAGATATCACTCGGTTACCTCCCATACAGGATATCACTCAGTTACCTCCCATACAGGATATCACTCAGTTACCTCCCTTACAAGATACCACTCAGTTACCTCCCATACAAGATATCAGTCAGTTACCTCCCATACCAGATATCTATACAAGATATCAGTCAGTTACCTCCCTTACAAGATATCAGTCAGTTACCTCCCATACCAGATATCTATACAAGATATCAGTCAGTTACCTCCCTTACAAGATATCACTCAGTTACCTCCCATACAAGATATCAGTCAGTTACCTCCCATACAAGATATCAGTCAGTTACCTCCTATACAAGATATCAGTCAGTTTTTTCCTATACAGGATATAACTCAGTTACCTCCTAAACAAGATATCAGTCAGTTACCTCCCATACAAGATATCAGTCAGTTACCTCCCATACAAGATATCACTTTCTCGTACCTCGGACAAAAAAATCTCACGCGCACACCAGTGCTAGATTTTTCTGTCTTGTCCAGTTTGTCTGGTACTGCCTCACGCGACAATTGAACAATCAGGATGACATAACCGATCATTGCGCTTGACGTCATCAAAACAAAGCGTTTCTTTATTTATTTTTCACATGTGTGTTTTATTTTACTTTTTATTCAAAATATTTCATTGTCAGGGTTGTTTTATATTTGCATTGAATACAAATCGTTGATATTTTAAAATTTTGAAGAGTTGTCGATGGGATTATTTTCAAAGGGCGGATTTGTACAATGCATTAGGTGCCCAAAAGAATGCAAGAGGCCCCATAAGGGTACGTGTTTTGTTTTGTATGTATCGCAGTTATAAACACTTAAATGGTACGAGAAATAGAATCTATCACTTGTTTGTGACCGATACCGGTTGATCTCAGTCTCAGGTGGTGTGATATAACATATCCCAATCTCGGCACAGCCTCGATTGGGATATATGTTACATCACACCACCCTCGACTGAGATCAACCGGTATCGGTCACAAACAGGTGACAGATTCTATTACAGTTACCTCCTATACAAGATATCAGTCAGTTAACTCCCATACAAGAAATCAGTCAGTTACCTCCTATACAAGATATCACTCAGTTACCTCCTATACAAGATATCAGTCAGTTACCTCCCTCACAAGATATCAGTCAGTTACCTCCCTTACAAGATATCAGTCAGTTACCTCCCTTAAAAGATATCACTCAGTTACCTCCCTTACAAGATAGCACTCAGTTACCTCCCATATAAGAAATCTGTCAGATACTTCCCTTACAAAAAATCACTTAGTTACCTCGCATACAAGATATCACTCAGTTACCTCCCATACAAGATATCAATCAGTTAACCCCCCCCCCCCCATACAAGATATCATTCAGTACCTCCCATACAAGAAATCAGTCAGCAGGGATTTATCAGGGTCTTTTGGGAAAAGGCCCTAAACTAAAAATTGGGAAAAACTATCAACTTTTTGCTCATTTTGGGAAAACTTTGACATCATTTTTGGTGCCATTAATGATTAAATCTAATGCTTTTAGTGTATTGAGTTGATTGTAGATCGAGAAAAGCAGCCACATTTATGACCAGACTTCAGCTATGTATCTGGTACAATTTTCTAATTGGGAATTTTCTCAGCCCATTTTGGGAAAAAATCAATGTTTTTCCATTGGGAATGGGGCCGAATTTCGGCCCTAAATAGGCCCTTGATAAATCCCTGGTTTAGCCCTCTATTAAGAAATCACTCAGTCACTTCCCTTAAAAGATATTACTCAGTCACCTCCCATGCAAGATATTACTTTCCTTAGAAGAAATTATTCAGTTACATTCTTTACAAGATATCACTCAGTTATATCGAGATGTCACCAGCTATAGATAAAGTAGTAGAAATGTTTACCCTTTCAGTGCACTAAGGGCATGCTGGCCATGACATCACATGTCATTTTTAAGGTCTCTCACAGAGGACCCTGTGACTTTCATTTCTAAATGCAGAATGCTTGGTGGAAAGAATACAGTAAAACCTTGATTCATCGCCACCATTTGTTCAGTCATATTTTGGTGTTATAAAGGGGTTTGGCGATAAATTGAGGGAGGCTCATAAAGAAAAACATAAACAAAATGGATTTTGGGACTTCAAAATAGTGTGGCGATAAGCGAGGTGGCAAAGTTATCCAGGGGCATTATAACGAGGTTTTACTGTAGTCACTACCTATTTTCAAAGTCTTGATCAGACCCCAGCCACGGTTTGAGCCAAAGACCTCCCACATACAAAGTCAGCACTCTACCATCTGAGCCACCAGTTAAGGTTAAAATACTTACTTTCTTTTTTAAATAATTTTGAGGGGAGGGGGGGGGGGGTGATGCTGATTACTAATAAAGTATAACCCAGCTGTAGGTTTAAGAATAATATTTATGTATAAACACATAAGTTAAGTCTATAAACATGTCCATCATAATATTTTTATATTTCTTTAGATTTTTGTTATCAGAAAATTCCTTCAAAATCAGTTTTAAAAACAAAAACACAACTATAAATAAAATAGATAAAGTGGCAAGGCTAAATGAAGACCAGAGCCATTAATGTAAATAAGTTTCTGTGTTAGCGCTGGGAATTCATTACTTTCAGCCTCTAGGCTACTGTTTGCCAAATTTTAGTGGCCAAATTGAAATTTGACCAGCCAACAAAATTGAACAATAAAACAAAAGTTTTGAATTAATTTTTTAAGGATTTTGAAGGAATTTTCTGTAACAACAAATCATTGTTTTTCGCTTATTATAATCAACAGACTTTTTGATTTTTGGTTGCTGGTGGAGTTGCTAGTTGCTCCAAACGACAACCTTTCAGATACATTTTAAGAGTCAGTTGCTGACCAGCCACCACTGCGGCCTACAGCATGTGAAATTAACTTGTCAGATTTTAACTAAGAGTTATACAAGGCAGTACATTTATACAAGTGAAAGGAAACTTGCCGTAATTAGTTATAACTAATGTCAAGAATAGGATAAGAAGAGTCAACTTGAAAACTCCTGATTTGTGTTAGACACCCCTGTAATTCCAAGGTCGTGGTGACCTAATTGATAAGACGTTGGTCTTCAAATCTAAGGTCTATCACCACTGTGAGTTCCAGACCCGCCCAGACCACATGTGGGAAAGTGATTCTCTTTGCCTTTGGTTTTTACTGGTATGCCTGGTATCAGTATAATGGACTTGGGGATTGGTATGCTTGTCTGTGCCATACTGACTCGGTGAGCTAGCATGTGAAAGTCACCTTGAGTGTGCACTAGCACAAGGCAGACCATACAACACACTTGCACTTCACATGCATACATATATTAATCCATAGAGATTAATATAATAGTTCTGGTCGCAAAAAGCTGAAAAATTGCTGATGCGACGTTAAGCAACACTCAACCAACCAAACTTGCAGGGATTTATCAGGGTCTTTTGGGAAAAGGCCCTAAACTAAAAATTTGGAAATATCAACCTTTTGATCATTTTGGGAAATCTTCGACATCATGTCAGAAGTCGGTTTACTCACGACCTCGGAAGCCTTTGATGTAGAAACGGTATTTTCATCAAGATGTTGTTTTAAAATAATCTAGAATCTTTTACTTGATTTTGCTGATTGGGGAGCTTTCACAAATTCTTCTTTCATTTTCGTTTAGAAACAACACAATTTTCTAATTGGGAATTTTCTCAGCTGATTTTGGGAAAAAATCAATGTTTTTTCCATTGGGAATGGGGCCGAATTTCGACCCTAACTAGGCCCTTGATGAACCCCTGCCCTGTAATACCCACACTGAGGTTTTACACTGTATCTTAATGAGCAATAAATGATATATCCAATACATTGTCATCTTCAACTAAAGAATTTGCAGACCCAACACCTAATTAGCATCCAACTATAAATAGTAGTCACATTTTTACACACAAATAAATTTTACAGAGTAGCTGTACAGCTGTTTAAGAGATCAATTAGATTCCATACAGTCCTATCATGTCATCAGTACTACTGTTTATGATTTTTAATCAGGAAAAACAAAGAACTATGCCATCCTTCTGTCTCCAAACGATTATATAATAACCTCGTAAAAACCAGTCAGACAGAAAAAGTTTACGCCGTAATCAGATAACACAATATCACCCCCCCCCCTCCCCTTCCCAACTGGTTTAAATTTTGTATTTATCTCTTGTTTATTGATAACCATTGAATGAAACAGTATTGAGTGACTAATGGTGTTTAACGTCCTAGTCAAGGATATTTCACTTATATCAAAACATCGTCAGCTATAGGTGATGGTGTAGAAATTTTGCCTGTGAAAACGTTTGTAGCCAAAATTTATGGACAGATCATAGTGTGAAAAAGTTTGTAGCCAAAATTTATGGACAGATCATAGTGTGAAAAAGTTTGTAGCCAAAATTCATGGACAGATCATAGTGTGAAAAAGTTCGTAGCCAAAATTTATGGACAGATCATAGTGTGAAAAAGTTCGTAGCCAAAATTTATGGACAGATCATAGTGTGAAAAAGTTCGTAGCCAAAATTTATGGACAGATCATTGAATCTTACTCTGGACAGAGCTTAGTGTGAAAAAGTTAGTTAATCCGCTAGACTGCATGCCTATTACTGTGTTTGAATCTTACTCTGGACAGAGCTTAGTGTGAAAAAGTTAATAAATTTGCTAGACTGCATGACTATTACTGTTTGAATCTTACTCTGGACAGAGCTTAGTGTGAAAAAGTTAATAAATTTGCTAGACTGCATGACTATTACTCTGTTTGAATCTTACTCTGGACAGAGCTTAGTGTGAAAAAGTTAGTTAATCCGCTAGGCTGCATGACTATTACTGTGTTTGAATCTTACTCTGGACAGAGCTTAGTGTGAAAAAGTTAATAAATTTGCTAGACTGCATGACTATTACTGTGTTTGAATCTTACTCTGGACAGAGCTTAGTGTGAAAAAGTTAATAAATTTGCTAGACTGCATGACTTTTACTGTGTTTGAATCTTACTCTGGACAGAGCTTAGTGTGAAAAAGTTAATAAATTTGCTAGACTGCATGACTATTACTGTGTTTGAATCTTACTCTGGACAGAGCTTAGTGTGAAAAAGTTAATAAATTTGCTAGACTGCATGACTATTACTGTGTTTGAATCTTACTCTGGACAGAGCTTAGTGTGAAAAAGTTAATAATTTGCTAGACTGCATGACTATTACTGTGTTTGAATCTTACTCTGGACAGAGCTTAGTGTGAAAAAGTTAATAAATTTGCTAGACTGCATGACTATTACTGTGTTTGAATCTTACTCTGGACAGAGCTTAGTGTGAAAAAGTTAATAAATTTGCTAGACTGCATGACTATTACTGTGTTTGAATCTTACTCTGGACAGAGCTTAGTGTGAAAAAGTTAGTTAATCCACTAGGCTGCATGACTATTACTGTGTTTGAATCTTACTCTGGACAGAGCTTAGTGTGAAAAGTTAATAAATTTGCTAGACTGCATGACTATTACTGTGTTTAATCTTACTCTGGACAGAGCTTAGTGTGAAAAAGTTAATAAATTTGCTAGGCTGCATGACTATTACTGTGTTTGAATCTTACTCTGGACAGAGCTTAGTGTGAAAAAGTTAATAAATTTGCTAGACTGCATGACTATTACTGTGTTTGAATCTTACTCTGGACAGGCTTAGTGTGAAAAGTTAATAAATTTGCTAGACTGCATGAATTTACTGTGTTTGAATCTTACTCTGGACAGAGCTTAGTGTGAAAAAGTTAATAAATTCGCTAGGCGCATGCCTGCCTATTCATGTGTTTGAATCTTACTCTGGACAAGTCATAGTGTTGAAAAAAAGTTTGTAAGTGTCTGCATGTCTATAAAAGAGGCACCTGTGGTTAAGTGACCTAAAGCATGTGTTTTACCGTCACACCACATCTTACTGCCTAGGCTTGAATCCCGCTCTGGACAAGTCATACTCATAGTGTGAAAAAGGTGGGTTTTTTTAGTCCACAAGCCTGATGTTAATAATAGAGGTTTTCTTGGCCAAGTGGTCTAAAGTGTGTACCAACTTATCACAGCACATAATGCCTAGGCTAGAATCCCACTACGGACTGATCTTAGTGTGGAAAAAATTTTCAGTCCACAAGCCTGAATGTTTGTAATATAGGTTTTCTTGGCCAAGTGGTCTAAAGTGTGTACCAACTTATCACAACACTTCTTGCTGCAGTCCACAAGCCTGAATGTTGGTAATTTAGATTTACATGGCCAAGTGACCTAAAGCATGTGTTTACTGATCACAGCACATAACTGCCTATAGGCTTGAATCTCACTACGGACTGATCTTGGTGAAAAGTTTGTCAGTTCACTAGCCTGTACCATGTTTTAGTACTGCATGTCTGAATGTGTATAGTATGGATCCATTGTCTTAAGTGCCTGCTTTAATGAACACAGCACATCTCACTGCTTATGTTTGAATCCCACTCTAGACAGGTCGTAGTGTGATAAAAGTATTTCAGTCCACAAGCCTGAATGTTTGTAATAGAGGTTTACATGTGTATGGTTTTACGTGTCTGTTAAAGAACAGCACATCTCACTGCTTACGTTTGAATACTCTAGACAGGTCAAGTGTGATAAAAGTCTTTCAATCCACAAGTCTGAATGTTTGTAATAGAGGTTTACATGTGTATGGTTTTAAGTGCCTGCTTAATGATCACAGCATATCTCACTGCTTACGTTTGAATCCCACTCTAGACAGGTCGTAGTGTGATAAAAGTATTTCAGTCCACAAGCCTGAATGTTTGTAATAGAGGTTTACATGTGTATGGTTTTACGTGCTGTTAAAGAAAACAGCATATCTCACTGCTTACGTTTGAATCCCACTCTAGACAGGTCGTAGTGTGATAAAAGTTTTTCAGTCAAAGCCTGAATGTTTGTAATAGAGGTTAACATGTGTATGGTCTTAAGTGCCTGTTAAAAAAACAGCACATCTCACTGCTTATGTTTGAATCCCACTCTAGACAGGTCGTAGTGTGATAAAAGTTTTTTCAGTCCACAAGCCTGAATGTTTGTAATAGAGGTTTACATGTGTATGGTCTTAAGTGCCTGTTAAAGAAAACAGCACATCTCACTGCTTAGTTTGAATCCCACTCTAGACAGGTCGTAGTGTGATAAAAGTATTTCAGTCAAGAAGCCTGAATGTTTGTAATAGAGGTTTACATGTGTATGGTCTTAAGTGCCTGCTTAATGAACACAGCACATCTCACAGCTTACGTTTGAATCCCACTCTAGACAGGTCGTAGTGTGATAAAAGTATTTCAGTCCACAAGCCTGAATGTTTGTAATAGAGGTTTACATGTGTATGGTTTTACGTGCCTGCTTAATGAACACAGCACATCTCACTGCTTACGTTTGAATCCCACTCTAGACAGGTCGTAGTGTGATAAAAGTATTTCAGTCAAGAAGCCTGAATGTTTGTAATAGAGGTTAACATGTGTATGGTTTTACGTGCCTGCTTAATGAACACAGCACATCTCACTGCTTACGTTTGAATACTACTAGACAGGTCAAAGTGTGATAAAAGTATTTCAATCCACAAGTCTGAATGTTTGTAATAGAGGTTTACATGTGTATGGTTTAAGTGCCTGCTTAATGAAACAGCACTCTCACTGCTTATGTTTGAATCCCACTCTAGACAGGTCGTAGTGTGATAAAAGTATTTCAGTCCACAAGCCTGAATGTTTGTAATAGAGGTTTATGTGTATGGTTTTACGTGCTGTTAAAGAAACAGCACATCTCACTGCTTACGTTTGAATCCACTCTAGACAGGTCGTAGTGTGATAAAAGTTTTCAGTCACAAGCCTGAATGTTTGTAATAGAGGTTATATGTGTGGTTTTAAGTGCCTGTTAAAGAAACAGCACATCTCACTGCTTATGTTTGAATCCCACTCTAGACAGGTCGTAGTGTGATAAAAGTATTTCAGTCCACAAGCCTGAATGTTTGTAATAGTGTGTGGTCTTAAGTGCCTGCTAATGAACACAGCACTCTCACTGCTAATTTTTAAATTTTACTCTAATTTTCAGATGTTATTGTGGACATTTTAGTCAGTTCCCTAGCCTGTATGTCTGATTATACTTGCATTTCACTCAAAATAAAAATAGGAAAAAATAAAAATGCCTGATGCCTTGTTCTTGTGATAATGGTCATAAAGAAATAATGGCTCCTAAATCTAGCATCATGGTTTACAAAAATAAAAGGAGAAAAGAATCCAATTATTACCTCCAAGGGGGATATAAAACTGATAAGTCATACATCTCTTGTAACACAGAGGGGTTATAAACATTGGTATAGATTTCAGAAATAATTTTCTAGCACTATAAAAAATTAAATTCTATTACCAGTGGGAGACTAATAAATTTATGCATATATTTGGCTAATTGTAAAATGTGAAGTCTTGGATTGGACTGGACTCATGAAATCTTAGGTAAGACATGGAATAGGTTCTCATAATTGGATTCGTGACTTTTGTTAGTTCAAGAGTGCATTTGTGACAAAGAGTTCATTCCAGATCACATTTTAAACCAAAGGTCCAATCTAATCCAAGAGTTCAATTTAATCAAAGAGTCCAATCCAGCCCAAGAGTGATCTGTTCCATATTTTACACTTTGCCCCTATATTGTAACTTGTTGTAAAACCCCTGTATAAGTTGTCTGCAACCTTAGTCATCGTGGCAAAATTACTATCTAGAGTATCCAGGGCTATCTGCTATATGACATATCACTGGCCATGTCCATTATGTTCTGACAAAGGCCCTGCATGCTTGAATAACACATACTCTGCCGGAATTGTGTCATTTAATGACGTCACTGATACTAATAGGTCATTAGTTGCCATGATGCTGCTTTGGTACCGTGATGGCGGCCAGTGTCGGAACATAAAAGGTGTGGCTGGCGATACTTCGATTACTTATTCTTTTTATGGATCCTTCCTTGAAGGGTGGTCTAAAGAACCAGCTAGTGATAGAGATATACACTCAATTCAAAGCTTTTTAATCACCCTGATGCAAGTTTCCACATCTTAAGACCTTACTACCACAACTATGGAGCTTTTTAATCACCCTGATGCACGCTTCCACATCTTAAGACCTTACTACCACCACTATGGTGTTGTAAGTTCAAAGCTTTATAATCACCTTGATGCATGTTTCCACATCTTAAGACCTACTACCACCACTATGGTGTTGTAAGTTCAAAACTTTTTAATCACCCTGATGCATGTTTCCACATCTTAAGACCTTACTACTTCTCCACATCTTAAGACCTTACTGCTGACACACATTATCACAAACCACGACTATGGAGTCTTTTTATCACTCTGACACACAATCCCTTACTGCTATATGAGTGAAACTATTTATCCGACTTAAATTATTACATATGTTTTATATATTAACGTGTAATAACATTACTGATTACCATAACGCCAAAAGTTGGTTATATCATCAGTAAGACAAACAATTATAACACAATTACCAACAGGCAAAAATATAAAACAAAGAAGGTTGCTTGGTTGGTTGAATGTTGCTTAACCTCGCATCAGCAATTTTTCAGCTATTTGCAACAAGAACTATTTATTAATCTCTATGGATTAATCTATGAACAATTTTGTGTATGCATATGAAGTGCGAGTGTGCTGTACGGTCTGCCTTGTACTAGCACGCACTCAGGACGACTTTAACATGCTAGCTTATCGAGTCAGTACGTCACAGACTAGCGTAATGCTCCCCAAGTCTATTACACTGATGCCAGGTGAACCAGTAAAGGCCAATGGCAAGAAAAATTCACTTTCCCACATGTGGTCTGAGCAGGAAACAAAGAAGGGGTTATGTTACTGCAAACAAAATGTTTAACAATAATCCAATGGTATTATTCCTGGTGACCAAAATCAGTTGACTAATAATTACTTAGAAGTAAACTTTTTTTAACCAAATTTGTGGGGGAAAAAATACTTTGAAAAGGGCTATATTTCCACAAATTTAAGAAATTTGGCAGTGATTTTGTTACATTTTCTAAAAACTACCTTTTCCCTTTCAAACTGGGAAAATTTCAAGCTCGGAAATACCACAAACCTTACCTTCTATCCTCATTTTAAAGATGTTATATTTTGACAATATCTAACATGAGGTAAGGACAACTTGATTTAATTTCCTAATACATCACTTGTTGTTTTTTTTTTTCTTAGGGGAAATTTAGTTGTCACATTGGGAAATTTTAGTCTTTCTTCCCCAGGGGAAACTACCTTTATTTGGGCGTAATTTTTGGCAAAAAAAAAACAAAAACACTGCTTGGCTATTCATAATTTCACATTTATGAAAAACTATATATTTTATCACACAAAATACTTAAAGAACTTGTATGAAGAGTGGAGTGATTCAGTTATATTCCCCAGTCAAGATTCTTTCATTTCTATTAAGGTAGTAAGATCATGGATGATACACAAGACAGAGTACCAACCTGTGGCAAGTGAACTGACAAAGATTCTGGTATTAGAATCTACCCCGAGTGTGATTTTATTTTGACTTAGGTGATGAGGCCCCTCAAAGGAGTGGAGAAAAGGCATGATCGAGTGTGATTTTATTTTGACTTAGGTGATGAGGGCCCTCAAAGGAGTGGAGTAAAGGCATGATTGAGTGTGATTTTATTTTGACTTAGGTGATGAGGCCCCTCAAAGGAGTGGAGTAAAGGCATGATTGAGTGTGATTTTATTTTGACTTAGGTGATGAGGCCCCTCAAAGGAGTGGAGTAAAGGCATGATTGAGTGTGATTTTATTTTGACTTAGGTGATGAGGGCCCTCAAAGGAGTGGAGAAAAGGCATGATTGAGTGTGATTTTATTTTGACTTAGGTGATGAGGGCCCTCAAAGGAGTGGAGTAAAGGCATGATTGAGTGTGATTTTATTTTGACTTAGGTGATGAGGGCCCTCAAAGGAGTGGAGTAAAGGCATGATTGAGTGTGATTTTATTTTGACTTAGGTGATGAGGCCCCTCAAAGGAGTGGAGAAAAGGCATGATTGAGTGTGATTTTATTTTGACTTAGGTGATGAGGGCCCTCAAAGGAGTGGAGAAAAGGCATGATCGAGTGTGATTTCATTTTGACTTAGGTGATGAGGGCCCTCAAAGGAGTGGAGAAAAGGCATGATCGAGTGTGATTTTATTTTGACTTAGGTGATGAGGGCCCTCAAAGGAGTGGAGAAAAGGCATGATCGAGTGTGATTTTATTTTGACTTAGGTGATGAGGCCCCTCAAAGGAGTGGAGAAAAGGCATGATCGAGTGTGATTTTATTTTGACTTAGGTGATGAGGCCCCTCAAAGGAGTGGAGTAAAGGCATGATCGAGTGTGATTTTATTTGACTTAGGTGATGAGGCCCCTCAAAGGAGTGGAGAAAAGGCATGATCGAGTGTGATTTTATTTTGACTTAGGTGATGAGGCCCCTCAAAGGAGTGGAGAAAAGGCATGATATGTCGTTCAAGTCATAAGAATACTATTAGTTCTATAGTGGAAGAAAAGTCTGAGTGCCCCACACCACTCAGCTGAAATAAATTAAAATGCTGATCATGTATTGATCAATCATGTTGTTGGTTGATGGACTAATCACATGATTACTCCATGATTGACGGTACCATAGATTGATTGCTTTGTGAGATTGATTGATTGATTGATTGATTGATTGATTAATTTGTGAGATTGATTGATTGCTGTGTGAGATTGATTGATTGATTGGTGAGATTGATTGACTGATTTGTGAGATTGATTGATTGATTGATTGATTGATTGATTGATTCACTGATTCATTCATTCATTCCTTATTTATTTATTGTTGTATTGATTGATTAATTAAATAATTGATTGAATGAATAATTGATTGATTAATTGATTAAATAATTGATTATTTGTTTTACTGATTGACTAACTGACTGACTGACTGACTGACTGATTGATTGATTGATTGATTGATTGATTGATTGATTGATTGATTAATTGATTGATTGATTGATTGATTGATTGATTGATTGATTGATTGATTGATTGATTGATTGATTGACTGATTTATTCACTCATTGATGTCATGATTGATTGATCGATTCATTGATGTCATGGTTCATTGATTGAAGATTTTTATACTTACTTGCTTCTTGACTAATGAAACATATTAAAATAAGTGTCCAGTAGTATAGTTCCATGACATAATTTTTCCACTTCATCCTGCACACATCTCAACATTGTATAGTTGTGTTCCGTGGATTTACATTGATATTCTGTCACTCACTGTCCTGCAAAATAAAAAAAAAATCATTTCTAATGGCAACATACCAAAATGGCCAGGTTTAGCTTTTTCATGTTTGCTCAATTGATGTATCGCCGGCCATGCCCACAATGTTCTGACACTGGCCGCCATTAAGGTACCAAAGCCGTGCCACGGCAACTAATGACGTACTAGTGTCAGTGACGTCATAAAATGGCACAATTCTAGCCGAGTTTTCATTCTTATTGCATGTAATTAAAGCATGCCAAGCCTTTGTCGGGACATTGTGGGCGTGCTCAGTGATACGTCAATTACTTCCCTGCAAAATATGAAAAAATTGTTTATTTCAAATGACAACCATCAATTCAAACATGTATAACAAAATATCCAAGTTCAGCTTCTTTTTTTTTCATTTGCTTATTTACTTTCCTGCAAAATATGAGAAATTTTTTTTCTGTGCACATCTACATTATATTACAAAGATTGTGTGAAAGTTTCATGAAAATCCATTGAAGGGTTTAGGAGGAGTTGCGGATAAGAGATTGGTACCCTAAGGTGTAACAGAAGGACGGACGGACACACAGACGGACACCCCTATCACTATATACTCCCTTCCTTTTAAGTGGGGGGGGGGGTATAATAAGAAGAAAAGTTGCTTACAACAGTTTCATTCAAATGGCATCTCTCAAAACAAATATATAAAAATGGCCAGGGAAAGCCTTTTTTTTTTTTTTTTTTATAAATTTTTGCTCACTCAGTTTCCTGAATAAGATGATGAAAGTTGTTTTAACACTGGCTACAATGAGAATAGTTTATCTAACTTGTCAGTTCCTAAGTTTTTACCTTGCTTTTGGATTGTTATTGGGATATGGATAAGTATGTTTGTTTTTGATTATCTCTATTATAATGAGTTTTATTTCTTGAAGATTTGTCTAATGTCATTCTTAGATAAGATTGCGTTTTCTGAAGTAGAACAATGGCTTTCACAGGTATTCTATTGGGTTGTTTTTCATATGAAGAAAGGGGCGGACCCCAGTTCTTCAGGAATAAGACAACACAATTCAAAGCATGTGCTTGGCTAGGTATATGGGGCATGCTGAACGTATGGTCTAATGAAGTTTATATGAACAAAGCATCAAATCCAATGTAACGTTCCAATCTAATCAAGAAAGTCCAATCCAGTCCAGATTTTACAGTTTGCCTCAAACAACTATCCCCCTTCATTATACATTTACACATCTACTATTTATCATTCACCACATTGATGATGATTTACCTCTATAATGGGAGTTAAACCTCATCAATCTGTAATTCATCATGCTTGACCAATGCCCAGTGTATGGTCAATGAATAGTTAAAATGTATCTACTGGTTATCATCAATACTTTAGACAAGTACAGTCATAATTTAATTTTGAATTCATACCCATAATAAAGTAACCAATTCTTTACCAAATTATTGGTAGGTTTGACACTTATCCGTTAGGTCTGTCTTAAACTTTTGAGTGGCAAGTTCTGTGGATGAGCTCTACTAATAAAAATCCTCTAGATTGTTCCATTCTTTCCTGCGAAACCCCTAAAGGTGTCGCCACACTAGTAATTTTAACTCGAAAATTCTTCAAATTGTAAGGGTAGGCAAGTATATTGCTAGACTAGGATCTTACAACACAAGTACATGGTACTAAACCTCTATCATCAGTCAAACCTGTCGTAAAGGCCTCCTCTAAATAAGGACCACCTGCTTTTAAGGGCCAGTAAAATTGTATCCCAATTGCACCTTATTCACATTTTTGAGCCACCTTTCCAAATTGACCTTGGTTTAAGGTCAACTGTAGTGTATTTCTGACAATAACACAAAATTATTGCCTACTGAGTTTGTGATACCCTTGGGGCCCCAGCCACCAGCAGAGATAATCGGCTCAGGGGTTTAAATTACATATTATACCAGTTTTAATTTTACAGCACTAGACCACCGTTTCGGAATACAATTCCTCATCAGTATTAAAACTTTTTTATAACCCCCTCTCCATGTAAAAATAACTAAGAGGATAAGTAAAGATAGCTATTCTGCACATAGATACATGAGAGATTGAGTAAGCAAGAGAGAGAGAGGAACAGGAGAGAGAGAGAGTATGTGAGAGAGAGAGAGAGAGAGAGAGTGTGTATGTGTGAGAGAGAGATAGAAAGAGTGTGTGTGTGTGTGTGTGTGAGAGAGTGAGTGAGTAATGGTGTTTAACGTCCCAGTCAAGAATATTTCACTTATATCGAGACGTCGCCAGCTATAGGCGAAGGTGCAGAAATTTTGCCTGTGCGTTGTGCTGATGGCATTATACAGCAGGGTTCTTTAGCGTGCCAAGCCCACCGTGACACGGGACCTCGTTTATTTTAAGTTCCCATCCGAAAAAACGTGACTTTCATTTCGTAATGCCGAGTGCTTGGCAAAAGAACAGTCACTACCCACTTTCAAGTCTTGGGTCAGACCCGGCCGGGGATCGAACCCACGACCTCTCACTTACTGAGCGAGCACTCTACCAACTGAGCTACCGCAGTGGTTCTGTGTGAGAGAGAGAGAGAGAGAGAGAGAGTGTGGTGAGAGAGAGTAACCTATAGCAACCACTAACACTAATCAAACTTTTGATAATGACAACTGAGAGAGCTACTCTGACAAGTTAACACCCTGCTGTCAAAACAGAGGTTTTTTATTGGTACAAGATATTAAGTACTGACCACCAAGAAGGTCTCTAATTAGCTTAGCAGGATGATATATAGAGCTAGTTAATTACTTTGTACATTTCCCCGATCATATAATGTTAAGACTTCACACATGCATGCCAATCATCAAATATGCAGAAAGTAGAGAAAGAAAGGGACCAGCAGGCTTTAAATGATATAATCAAAGCACTGACAGTACTGAAAATACCTATCAACAAAATATATCAGAACCTTCCCTCTATCTATTGTGAATGGGCTAGGGCCCTTATAATTGTGAGAACTAATGTTCAAAAAAGCCATATTGTGTGAAAATTAGAAGAAAACATATGGCACTGCCATGCTGCTGTACGGCGTAGTTGGGAAAATTTGGAAATTTGATCAAGTTTATAAACCACTTAGGCCTCATTCAAAGTTACATCAAGACATTTAGGGTCAAGTAGGCCAATGTTGTTTGGGGTTTTTTCCAGGTGTTATCATCATGAAATTCCAAGTATGACATTACATATATATAATTGTTTAGAGTAAGAAGGTACAAAAGGGATAATTTTGACATACATTTGTAGTTATATTAATTGTTTTGTTAAAAAGTTCAACAATTGCTCTTTTACTTTTGGATGAACGAAAAATATTTTTTCCAATTAGGTCAGTAGATTTTGTATCAAGTTTTGACAATTTTTTTGTGAGTTTATTGAAAAATATGATACTTTATTCTTGCATTTTCCATGTGCACTGAAGTAGTGACTTCATTTATTTAACAAGTTAATAATATTCTGGAGATGACAACTCTGCTAAAGTTTCTAAAATCCGTGAATATTACACCAAGCAGTATAATCTGTGAATATTACACCAAGCAATGAGTTTGAAAAGTACAAAACCTCAAAAATTGAGAAAAAAGAAAAAGAAAGTAGAGTCAAGCTCTCTATAAAAGCCAACCAAGGGAACCAGTAAAAGTGGCCTTTTTGGGCAGGTGACCTTTATATACAGGTTTAAATAATATGAATAAGGAACAGTTGGGCTACAATTTTACTGGCCTTTATAAGCAGGTGGTCCTAATATAGAGGTGGCCATTATAAGCAGGTGGTCCTGATATACAGGTGACCTTTATAAGCAGGTGGTCCTTATATAGAGGTGACTTTTATAAGCTGGTGGTCCTTATATAGAGGTGGCCATTATATAGAGGTGACCTTTATAAGCAGATGGTCCTTATAAAGAGGTGGCTTTAAAAGCAGGTGGTCATTGTATAGAGGTGGCCTTTATAAGCAGGTGGTTCTTATTTAGAGGTGGCCTTTACAAGCAGGTGGTCCTTATATAGAGGTGACCTGTATAAGCAGGTGGTCCTTATATAGAGGTGGCCTTTATAAGCAGATGGTCCTTATATAGAGGTGGTCTTTATAAGCAGGTAGTCCTTATTTAGAATTGGACTTTATAAGCAGGTGGTCCTTATATAGAGGTGGCCTTTAAGGCAGGTTAGACTGTACTTTTACATTTGTAGTATTTGTAACAATCACTTGAATACACATTAAGGCTGTAACGATATACCAATATACCGGTATGTACCAATATATTTTAAACAGATACGAGCATCGTTTTTGTCATCACTAAAATATTATCGTATCGCTTTCTTTTATTATTCTTATTCATTGTTAAATTATTCAGTTACATTGAAAATAATCCCTTAGGAAGTTGTCCGAAATAAAACGCACATCCACATTTCATTTTGCTCAATGTAAACTTGAAGTTACAAAACCATGTATACTGAGTACCGACGTTGCCTCATCTCCATGCATGTAACAGAATTAAGAAAGTATCAGGGAAAATTCAAAGTAAAACACATAATTAACAAGACAGATAAAAAATATCAGTACTGTCAATACGTATTGTGTATCGCTCTAGGCGTAGCATGATATGTATCCTATCGGAACTGCCCCTACAATAAACAGCCTTAATACACACTGGGTTTTTGTAACTTTTCTTGAGTTGTCCGTTTAGTTTTTATGCAAAGTCAATTCAAAATTTTTTACCTACAAAATTGGGGAAAAATGTGTACTTTTTGGCTTTGTGTAAATGGGTCTTGTGAGTAGCCAGAAAAAATTTCTGGTTACCAACCATTACAAAAACAACTGTCATGTATAATTTTCTAAAACCAGTGAATTTTGTTACATTTTTCAAAAACTACCTTCTGCTTTAAAAATTGGGGAAATAGTTCTGTGATATAGTTGGTTGGTTGGTTGAATGTTGCTTAACGTCGCATCAGCAATTTTTCAGCTATTCGCGACGAGAGCTATTTAATTAATCTCCATGGATTAATCTATAACAATTTTGTGTATGATTGTGAAGTGTGAGTGTGTTGTATGGTCTGCCTTGTACTAGCACGCACTCAGGGCGACTTTACCGTGCTAGCTCACAGAGTCAGTATGCCGCAAACAAGCGTACCACTCCCCCAGTCCATTATACTGATACCAGGTGAATCAGTAAAGGCCAACGGCAAGGAAAATTCACTTTCCCACATGTGGTCCGAGCAGGACTCGAACTCACAGTGGTGAGATACCTTGGATTTGAAGACTGACGTCTTATCCATTAGGCCACCGCGCCCTCATTCATGTGATACAGCACACTGCATTATGATATGCTGGCAATAAATAGCAAGTACCTTTATTGCAAAGTATATGAAACTTTGTGGGTAAGGACAACTGAATTTAATTTTTAGTGCATCACTGTTGTTTTGGGGGATTCTTGTAGACAAATTGAGAATTTAGTAATTTTTTTCCCTGGGGGGGGGGGGGGGACTACCTTTAATCAGTAGTGATTTTAAGCAAACAAAACCACTGTAAAACAACAATAAAATCAAACAGCATAACAGCAATGACTGTTTCCACAGTGATACAATTCCAATGAGTTACCTCCCTTGACCATAAATATGCCAAACATCATTAAGATAAAGATTAAATCCAGGTGATTCAAACACTTTACTCTTAATATACTACCTTCTTCTGACCTTTTTGACATCTTGCATACTTTAAAATAATCATAAAAACAATTTGGTGAGTTTAGGTAGGTCTACATGTACCTTTAAAGAAATTAGCTAGTGATGGTATCACTGGATCACAGAAACATGTCTGCTTATCTTTCCTATGAGTTGAGTAACGGTGTTTAATGTCCAAGTCAAAAATATTTTACTTATATCGACACGTTGCCAGCTATAGGCGAAAGCACAGAAATTTTGCTTGTGCCTTGCGCTGATGACATTATACAGAAGGGTTCTTTATCATGCCAACCCTACCCAAACACGGGACCTAGTCTATTTTAAGTTCCCATCTGAAAGAAACATGACTTTCATTTGGTAATCCTGAGTGCTTGGCAAAAGAACAGTCACTAACCACTTTCAAGTCTTGGTCAAACCCGGTCATGCTTCGAACCCACAACCTCCCAATTTTACAACCACAGTTTGTTCATGAAAAATAAATTAGCATAAATATTTAACTGATCAAATACTCAACTCATAAGGTTAAATGGTTGATTTGTTATTGAATTTTCATTTTAAAATTATCTTTTTGGGGTCAATAAAGAGGCTACTTTTTGAGATCTGCCCCCTGACTACAACTTACACCACAAGGATTTCCCTCCACGCTTTGAGAAAGGGACCTTGAGATGAAATAGGAAAACAACATTAACAAAATCCATGCCATGAATTGACTAACAACTTAAAGCAGATTTTTCTTGACACTTTGAGAAAAAGAACTTGGGAAGAAATTGGGAAAAATCACCAACACAATCCTTCTATATAATGGATCACAATGGGTCATTTCCTAGCACCTTAAAATGGATCATTTCCTAGCGCTTTAAAATGGGTCATTTCCTAGCGCCTTAAAATGGGTCATTTCCTAGCGCCTTAATTAAGAATATTTCACTTATATCTAGGCAGTCAGTTCAGGGATGACGAAGGAAACCAGAGTGTGTGTTGAAAAAACCTCATACCTTCAGCAACCAAACTGTAACAGAGTGGGATTCCAGGGATTTATCAAGGGCCTATTTAGGGCCGAAATTCGGCCCCATTCCCAATGGAAAAACATCAATTTTTTCCCAAAATGGGCTGAAAAAATTCCCAATTAGAAAATCGTACCAGATACATAGCTGAAGTCTGGCCATAAATGTGGCTGCTTTTCTCAATCAACTCAATACACTAAAAGCATTAGATTTAATCATTAATGGCATCAAAAATGATGTCAAAGTTTTCCCAAAATGAGCAAAAAATTGATAGTTTTTCCCAATTTTTAGTTAAGGCCTTTTCCCAAAAGACACTGATAAATCCCTGGATTCAACCCTAGAAATTGAAAGGCACTTTGATCCATGAGCACATGCATTAGACCACTTGGCCACTAAGTCTGTAGACTGAAAATCATGCAAAATTAATATATATACGTATTATTTGAATGTGTTATATGATTTATTTTGTCATGGGTTTTATGTTTTTATGTACAATACTGTAAATGTTTATAATTTCGCGTGTATTTGTTTTCGTGGTATAGGAAATTTAGACATATCCGCATAGTTAAATTTTTGCGTTTTTGAAATATGCACTAGTAACACAATAAGCATAATATAATTTTCGCGCAAAACAAATGAACGGAAATAAGCGAAAATTTAGTACACCACGAAAATAAATACATTAACGTCTGTTCTAACTTCTATCTTTTCTATTAAAAGATATTTGTCATTTTTTTAAACCAAGAAAAAACAATTTGGTCATCAATCATTTTAACATATTATACATTCTTATTTCATTATTTCTGAACAACTTTTTAAGCAACAGGTTGATTTGCTTTCTTAGTTCGAATAAGGTCAAAACAAGAGGTCAAACAAAAGGTCAAATAAGAGGTCAAACAAGGTCAAATAAGAGGTCAAACAAGGTCAAATAAAAGATCAAACTAGAGGTATAACAAGATTTGAGTTGCGAAATGGTGTTTTATTCCCCAATAATGATCTACAATTTTTCCAGAACATGGATGGTAGAGAAAATATGAGTGCCAAGAGGAAATTAAAAGATCACAGCCTCTCTCATCATCTAGGTTTGAATCCTGATCAGATTAGATCATTTTCTAAAAAAGTTGGTCAGTTTGGTTGTCAAAGGTCAGCGTTTTCCTCGAACATCGGTGTACTTTCTCCAGACACTTTGGTTACCTTTCCAATCTCTGATTAATTGTAACCACTGCGGTAGCTCAGTTGGTAGAGTGCTCGCTCCGTAAGTGGAAGGTCGTGGGTTCGAACCCTGACCGGGTCTGACCCAAGACTTGAAAGTGGGCAGTGACTGTTTTTTCGCCAAGCACTCGGCATTACAAAATCAAAGTCACGGTTCTTTCGGATGGGAACTTAAAATAAACGAGGTCTCGTGTCATGGTGGGCTTGGCACGCTAGAGAACCCTGCTGTATAATGCCATCAGCGCAACGCACAGGCAAAATTTCTGCATCTTCGCCTATAGCTGGCGACGTCTCCATATAAGTGAAATATTCTTGACTGGGGCGTTAAACACCATTACTCACTCACTCTGATTGATTGATTGAATGGCCTTTTACAATGTACATGTACGTCCCAGTCAAAAATATTTCACTTATATTCTTGAGATGCCATCGGCTATGGGTCAAGTGGCAGAAATTTCTGCTTTTGCTTTTATAAAAATATGAAATGTAGGAAAAATATATATTTCAAGGTTAAAACTCACTGGACTGTATTTTGGCTGAGAAGCACCCAGCTTTAGCAGAATAATGTTTACAACAATTTTAAATATTTTTTTTAAAGATTTTCAGTCTGCAATGCATTAATGATGGGACCATGTACATGTACAATAATTTATGGACGCTACGATAGTTATTACAAACCCATTTTGTATAATGTGTACGATTATACAAGTATATCTTGCTCAAGGGTTTTTTTTTTTTTTTTTTTTTTTTTTTCTTTTTACGATTTGCTCTATAGACATATTGCTAACATTCTCAAGTGCATACATAAGTGCATATGAATAGCATGTATTGATATCAACGATGACTGACTGAGGAGGCAGACTGCCGATTGGTTTTCAAAACATTCTTTGGATGCTGACTTGAAATATATATCGTATGGGCAAAATTGATTTGATCAAGATATGTGAAACCTTTCATTTCCTTGGAATCAGCGCTAACATTTTATACGCTAATAGATCGTAAATTTATAGTGTCAGTAACATTATATATGATTTACCTAAAACATTTACATGTAGATTGTAGATTGCGAAATCATAGTAACATGTGGTATTATATGCGACGCACATACAACGATATACTGTCCAACCTGTCTATAAAGGCCACCCAATGGAACCAGTAAAAGTGGCCTTCATAGGCAGGTGATCCTTGTAAACAGGTGCAAATAATATAAAAAAAAAAATTGGGATATAATTCTACTGGCCTTTATAAGCAGGTGGCCCTTATATAGAGGTGACATTCAGGCAGGTTGGACTTTAAATAGCCTTTAGTACAGTTGCTATACCGGTACATTGTCAACGACAGATGATTTCTACACAAGATGTTCATCCAATGATTATTCAACAAATTAACATGTGATATACTCTGTACTATTCAGTTGTTTCTGCCTAATTTTACTACCGAATATACAGTCAAACCTGTCTATAAAGGCCACCCAAGGTAACCACCACCCAAGGTAACCAGTAAAAGTGGCCTATATGGGCAGGTGGTCCATGTATATATATACATGTATATATGAATTGCATGGTATTTTTGGAAATTCTGTATATTAGAAGAAAAATTAGCAAGGAAAAAATGATTGCATTTTTCAGATTTCTAATTTTGCTTGAGACACTTTTCTCTGCATTCGGAACCGTGAAAATTTCTTAACTTAAAATATTTTAGAAGGAACAAAACTGTCTTTTTTGCCAGGTTCCCCTTAATGTTTTCAAAGTCCATTAGTAATTACATATTATACCAGTTTTAATTTTACAGCACTAGACGGCCCTTTCGGAATACAATTCCTCATCAGTAGTGCTTGTTCAAAAATTATGAAACCAAAATTATTTTGAAGATTAATATTACACTGTAAGATGTATGTGCAGTTGTATTACCGGTATATAGAAAAAGTAAAATTTATTCATCGGACTATTACATTTTCAAATTCAAGGGTTTGAATGTAAAGTACTGGGCCTTAGGACCCCTGGAATTTTTAACCCCTGTGTGTAATAGAACATGTGCATATCATACAACTCATTAAAAAGTAAAATTAGAGAAAAAGAAACCACAAATCGATTCAGACAAAAGTCTGGAGCCAGTGAGAAGATCAACTTTTTAGCTTTAGAGGGTTAGTGTACATTAGATTAGCAATAATATTATGTCTGGGACATAACACCATATATCTGTATAACGAATCTGTACTGTAATTTATTTTGCAGATATTAGAAAATTCCCCGAAGAGGTAATCAAAATTTGAGATAGTGTTGAGTAAACCAGACATGCCCTATCTGCACAAGTTCGTAATCTGACTATCAGGGGAGGTCATCCATGGTTGATTTACTGTTTAAATAAATCATCTGTATGAACGGATTGGTCATACACTGATAGCGGGCGTTAAATTCCCAAGAGACGATGATAGATAAGATGTAGCTGAAAAAAGGATTATTACACACAGAGAGAGAGAGAAAAGGCATGTATGTGGAGAGAGTGGTGAAAGAATAGTAGGCGTGTGTGTGTGTGTGTGTGTGTGGTGTGTGTGTGTGTGTGTGTGTGTGTGATGGAATAGATGTATGGAGAGGGGGATGATGATGATGATAATAATGATGGTGGTGGTGGTGGAATAGGTTGTGGGGAGGGGGAGATATGAAAATAGTTCAATTTATCCAGAAATTTGACATATAACTGTTCAAGATTCAACTGTAGAAGAAACATACTTTGGGGCCTCTAAGTAGTGTGATGATAGGTGAGATGACAAAGTTATATGGGGGAGCATCAAAATGAGGTTCATTTGTAAATGAACTACTGTGCAGGGTTCGAATTTCGTTTTTTTTGTCACTAGCAAATCTGAAAAACTGCTAGCATAATTAGACAAGTGGATCAAAAATTAACTCGCAAATTGCTATTTTCTGTCTTTGCGCCATCTTGTTTTTTTTTTCATAGTAACAAGCAATATTAAGTTAACTCCCTTTAACATAGTACTAATAATGCTAAAATGGATACCGGATATATTCGGGTTAATCAATGTAATTACGTCCCCTGTTTTCAATGCATTATTTATTGTGCAATCATGTCGTATCTGCTCCAGGGTTTTCGGATTAGTTATTATACCATGCGAAGTAAATGCAGTACTCGCGGTCTTCAGACAAACAGAAAGATACTCAGAAATGTGAACTCGCAAAATTTTGCGAGCTGGAAATAAATTCAACTGGCAAAACGGACAAATAACATGCATTCTGCGAGTAAACGAGTGCCAAATTCGAACCCTGCTGTGTACATTGTATCTATAAATGGAGAGCACATGGAAAATGCCAGAATAACCTTGTACCGGGTATATTTCCAATAAACATACAATAGTGAAATGGTCTTGACATAAAACCCTATTCAATTGACCAATCCTTGAAAATTTATTAAGCAGGTCATTGTTTAAGTTTGAAAATGTACCTACATGTATATCTCAGTATTAGTGAAATGGTCTTGACTGGAATGTAAAACCCCATTCAACTGATCAATCCTTGAAAATTTATTAAGCAGGTCATTGTTTAAGTTTGAGTATTTACAATTGGAATTGACCTTCTTTAGATGAACCTATTTGTTTTAATTGGCATTCAATTGCTCTTGAATACAGTGTGGGGTCATGACCTCTGATGACGTAACGTTTAACTATTCGTTTACGTCACAGAATGACATCTATTACGTCACACATTGTTTGATTGGTCAGTATCCAAGTCTACTCGCAAAGTAACTTTCCTTATTTGGAGCAAGGCTGTTCCATCAATCCCGATTGTTGATGGAATCATGAATGAAATAAAATATTGTAGCGATATATTTACATTTCGGACATGCTATCAATGTTTTTTTATGATTGTAAATATAAGAAATAACATTCTATTTGAGTGTATTCATTCGGCATTATGAATGAGAGTCAGGAATAGCATATTTAACATGAACTGCTTTGCAGTTCATTGAATATGCTATTCCTGACTCTCATTCATAATGCCGAATGAATACACTCAAATAGAACGTTATTTCTTAATGTCTGTACCTATATCTCAGTATAGGTGAAATGGTCATGACTGGAATGTAAAACCCCATTCAATTGATCAATCCTTGAAAATGTATTAAGCAGGTCATTGTTTAATTATATGGATAATCATAATCACCATCGCTGGATGCTTATGATAATTGATGATACCTTTCTCCTGATATTTAAATAATTCTTAAAACACTAATATTTTTGTCAAAATAATGTGTAGGCACGTGCCTTTTAGTCTATAAGCAATTACGCCACTGAGGGTATAAAAACCATGTGCACTCCATTTATGGATATACAGTAGGTTTATTTCAGTACAGATTCCTGTATAATATGCCGCACTTTTCTATTTAATATACAGCAGTCTGTAATCTAGTTAGGCAAAAAAATAAGTCAATTTGAGTCTTGTTTAGCTGGGTTATCATGGCAGAAAATCTAATATGAATCGCTGCAATTAGCGATCAAAATTGATTCAGAAATTTGCCATCAATACTTAAAACTGATTAAAATTACTTGTACTTGTCCGAAAATTTAATGTTAAAATTTATTTTTTAAATTAATATGAAATAATATTGCAATATAACTCATGAATCAGATTTTGATTTTTTCTCTCTATTTTTCTCCCATTTTTATATTAATTTTTTAACAAGATTTTTTATCTTTTTCCCTAATTTTTACCCCTTATGAACATGATTTTATATCTTTTCCCCATTTTATATATCCCAATTTTTAACAAAGATTTTTCATCTTTTCTCCCCTATTTATAACCCAATTTTATCTTTTTTTCTAATTTTTACCCCATTTTTAACACGATCTTCATCTTTTCTCCCATCTTTTATCCCCTTTTTTAACCAGATTTTCTTCTTTTCCCCAATTTCTTACCCCTAATTTTTACAAGATTTTCATATTTCCTTCCATTTTTACAAGATTTTCATATTTTCTTCCATTTTTACAAGATTTTTATCTTTTCCATTATATTCTTTATCTCGATTTGTAACAAGATTTTCATATTTTCTTCCTTTTTTACCCCCATTTTTACTAGGTTTTTATCTTTTCCCTCGATTTGTAACAAGATTTTCATATTTCCTTCCTTTTTAACCCCAATTTTTAACAAGATTTTTATCTTTTACCCTTTCTCTGTACCTCTCGATCAAGTTATTCACTTATTAAATTGCCTTTGTCAAAGCATGCCGCTGAGGAGACATGCTGGCGCCGTGGATAAAATGACCAATCTAAGCCATGCATTTCTTATCAATTATTCAAATTTGCATTAAAAAATGCCATTTTTCTCCATCAAAATTAATTCCCCAAACTGTCATTTTTTTCTATCTAACAGGTTATTTACACAAATACAAAGACCAATTAAATCTATGGAAACAAAGGAAATTTCTGATGTCTGATAGGTTTAATTTATTATATTACTTTGATGCAAAAATGTTGCTTTGAAAATCTGACAGGAAATTCTACAGGGTTCAAAATTAGACATGCATTTGTGATAAGTTCAACCTGAATTTTGAAAATCAGTACAGTAAAACACATTTATAACGAAGCCGTCCGGACCCTATAGTTTGAACTTTGTTATAAAGCCATTTCGTTATATAGACTTAAATAGAGGAGCTTTCGTGTCTAATATTTGACTTTGTACTATCTATGTATTCGTTGTAAGAATGTTTGTTATATTCGTGTTTTATGTAGTTTTGTTGAGTATTTTAAAAACTAACTTCTGTCTTATAAACTGGAAAAATCTGAAGTTCTAAAATACAGCAAACTGCATTATTATGAGTTGTTTTAAGTAATGGTTTTTAACGTCTCAATCAAGAATTTTTCACTTATATCGAGACTTCACCGACTATCGGCAAAGGTGCAGAAATTTTGCACTTATTAATTTAATGTACACTTCTTAATAAAACCTATGTTTCTATTCCCAGTAGCCAAAATCACAATTGGCTACTCATTTCTGAAGGAAATTTTTTTTAAATTTATATAATGGTAGCTAATTTGTGAAAAATACTTTTCTTTCAAAAAAAAAAAATTTTGGAAATTTGGCTACTACTCTGTGGAAACTTAGAAAATGCAACGTAAATACCTTAAAAAAACAAGAGGCCCATGGGCCTTAACGCTCACCTGAGGAAGAGTACATATCTTATGCAGAGGTTCAATGGTTAATGACATTAATAAAACAGAATATCAAAATTTTCAGCAGTAAGGGCTAATAATATGCAAGTATTTTTGCAAATTAATAATAATAATTATTATATAAGGATGCTATATATAACATAGTCTAGCTACAATATATAATATATAATATAAACAGCTAAAACATCTGTATATTAAAATGTGCATTAGGCCAATACCTACAATATTCCAATATACATGCCTATAAAAAGAGTTTATAGTTTTTGAGATAATTAACCATTTAAGTAATCGATTGCATCTATGACCTTGACCTTTGAACCTATGACCTTCATTCATATATCAAAATGATTGTTGTGCAAATGCCTACAATATTCCAATTTACATGCATATACAAAAAGTTTATAGTTTTTGAGATAATTAACCATTTAAGTATTCATTTGCATCTATGACCTTGACCTTTGAACCTATGACCTTCATTCATATATCAAAATGATCGCTAGGCCAATACCTACAATATTCCAATATACATGCCTATACAAAAAGTTTATAGTTTCTGAGATAATTAACCATTAAAGTAGTAGTTTGCATCTATGACCTTGACCTTTGAACCTATGAACTTCATTCATATCTCAAAATGATCTTGTGCAAATGCCTACAATATTCTAATGTACATGCCTATACAAAAAGTTTATAGTTTTTGAGATAATTAACCATTTAAATATTCGTTCGCAGCTATGACCTTGACCTTTGAACCTATGAACTTCATTCATATCTCAAAATGATCTTGTGCAAATGCCTACAATATTCTAATGTACATGCCTATACAAAAAGTTTATAGTTTTTGAGATAATTAACCATTTAAATAATCGTTCGCGGCTATGACCTTGACCTTTGAACCTATGACCTTCATTCATATATCAAAATGATCGCTAGGCCAATACCTACAATATTCCAATATACATGCCTATACAAAAAGTTAATAGTTTTTGAGATAATTAACCATTTAAGTATTCATTTGCATCTATGTCCTTGACCTTTGAACCTATGACCTTCATTCATATATCAAAATGATCGTTAGGCCAATACCTACAATATTCCAATATACATGCCTATACAAAAAGTTTATAGTTTTTGAGATAATTAACCATTTCAGTACTTGTTTATATCTGTGACCTTGACCTTTGAACCAATGACCTTTATTCATATATCAAAATGACCATTGTGCCATTACCTACAATATTCTGATATACATGCCTATACAAAAAATTCATAGTTTTGCAGATAATTAACTATTTTGGTATTCTTGGACATCTGTGACCTTGACCTTTGAACCCATGACCCTGATCTATGTATCAAAATGATCGTCATGTCAATACCTACAAATAACTGAAAATCCTACGCCATTATCACAAGAAATGTTAAAAAAATAGCATTTTTTATCAAAGGTCAAAAACAGGGACATGACCTTGACCTTCGACCTTGACATCAATTGGAAGAAAATTGCAAGACAAGATCAACAGTGAAAACTCCATACAATTATCTTCAGCAGTTATGAAGTTATAACAATAAATGTCTCATTTTTAAAATTACGTAATTTTACGCAAAAAACGCGTAACCTATTTTTCTTCTAATTTTCATGAAAAACACAATTTTAATGTTCCCAGGTATGCTGAATCCAAATATCCAATCAAAATTTGCCTGCACCTTTTGGTTTCAGAGAAGAAGATTTTTTTGTCTTTTTGCTATTTTTAGTAACAGCGGCCATCTTGTTGGGCGTGGCCAAACTCCGAACACAATTTTGAAAGGCTGTTACCTAGGCATGATAATCACCAAGTTTCATCAAATATGGCCCAGTAGTTTTGGAGGAGAAGATTAAAATGTAAAGTTTACACACGACGCACGACGGACGACGCACACGGACGACGCACGACGGACGACGCACGACGGACGACGCACGACGCACGACGGACGGTGATAGATTGCAATAGCTCATCTGAGCCTTTGGCTCAGGTGAGCTAAAAATTAAATTTGGCTACTACTAATGATCTTAATTTTGTGGAAACCTAGAAAAGACAACATACATGTTATTATACCTTAAAATGTGCATAAATTTGACATTAATCACAGTTTCATGCTGTTTTAATTAAAATGTGTAAATTTTAACAGCTTGCTTACAGCAATAATGTATTATTAAAAAATTTAGATCCAAGTTAATGCATTTTTCTGTAGAAGATTGGTTGTTGTAGCAAAGGAAAGGGGGGAAAAATCTAGTGTAACAATTTCTATGTTAATGGTGGGAGGAAATCAGATCTTAGCAATCGCTGACACAAGATTTAAATCTCCTGACTTGAATATTGAACCAATTCTGCAAAATAAGATGTTGTAACAGTAATTAACGGCTATTTTTGTGTAAAATTTAGGATCCCAGACAGGATTTTTTCAGCTTTTCACAGTGACAACAAGTTTATCATTCTCTAAAAATGAATCCAAATTCCAACACCAAGTTCATGTAAATGTATAGCGAGATGCTCGAATGTGTTTTATGGTTTATGTGCCTTGTGCTACGCTGAGCTTGGGGTGACTTTAAGGTGCAAGCTCAGAGCCAGTACGCCGCAGACATCCATACCGCTCCCCTCAGAAACATTGTCCTAACATTGGTTGAACCAGTCAATACTCTGTCCTCTTAAAGACAATTTCTGTTTTTTTCATTGTGCACCGAATCCGTGCATCCAGGGGAGACTACTCTTTTTAAGTTATCATGTGTGTAATTGCTCAATTAGCAGCACACTTTGATGTTGCTGCACAAAATGTTAACTGACCATGATATAAAGTTATCTCTCATTGATCATACCACATGAAAAATGGAAATTAATGTTAGTTCCAAGAGATATTAGAATGTTGACAAGGTATAACAAAACTGTCATATTTAGCCCTTTTCATTGGAGATTTTGAATCCCTTTAGATTCGCAGATATTTTTGAAATAATTATGAATATTTTATACATCCAGATCATAAAACATTGATTAATATTGTAAAAATATACTTTGTTTTGTTTATTGTCAAGAATCTGATGCCAAATTTTGAATTAACTGAAAAGAGAAACCTTTTGGATAATTTTTTTCAATATTTTCACTGGAAAATTTGAAAAAAAATCATGGGGGTAGGGGTAATTTTTTATTTTTAATTCCGAAAATACCCTGGTGACCTATCAGTTTTTCTTTAATTTTGTGAAGTACATAGTCTGGTTAAACTTTTGGCAGATTTTTATAAGATTTCAAGTGGTAGATTTTATTTGTACATGAAAATGTATGAAAGTTTTGAGAAAAAGGCTGTAAAACGAGCACTTTCTCCAATGTATTTTTTACCAATTATTTTAATAAATATGTATTGAACTGCAAACTTTGACATTTTTGAACATATTAGATATGAGTATGCTGTATTTTTGCTGTTTATAACATTTAAATGAATTTCTTAAGTTTGTTTGAGGTTGATTTTTCTATTTATACCGATTTTTGGGGTAAAATGCAAAATCCCTGAAATAGTGCATATATTGAACAAGAGTTGTTAAAAAATTAAATGCGGTGACCTACCATTATTTTTGCATATATTTGTTTGGATGTTCATATAGAGCAAACAGTGAAAAAATTAGCTTGTTTTGAGTGGTGGTTCTATTTCATAGCATATGCCTTCAACACTGAGCACAAGACAAGGATTGTTTGATTCAATAGGGTTTTACATCCCAGTCATTAATATATCACTTATATTGAGACATCACCATTGGCAGAAATTTTTACCTTTGCAGTGCCCTAAGGGAAATTTGCATGGGGGAATCTTTTAGATGCTATATCTGCGGGGACAGAGGATATCAGTTTTAAGGTCTCTTCCAAAGTACCCAGTGTTTTTCATTTCTGGATGCCAAAACTTCTTGGCGAAAGAACGGTCACTATCAATTTTCAAGTCTTGGTCACATGTGGTCTGGGTTCAAACCAACATATACTGTATTTGTATATATACAGGCCAAATTCTATATCACCTCCAAACTCAGTTTACATGGGGAAAATAATAAGCTTCAAGCTATTTCTTAATCATATATTACATGATACTAGCTCCAGTTTAAGAGTTGTATGTCTTGAAACTATGCTGTTTTATGCCACAGTTTCTTTACTTCGGTTCTGAGATGGTGGAGGAAACCCAAGTGCCCAGGAAAAACACAAACCTACAACATGCAGGGATTTATCAGGGTCTTTTGGGAAAAGGCCCTAAACTAAAAATTGGGAAAAACTAGGAAAAACTATTAACTTTTTGCTCATTTTGGGAAAACTTTGACATCAATTTTGATGCCATTAATGATCTAATGCTTTTAGTGTATCAGTTGATTGAAGATTGAGAAAAGCAGCCACATTTATGACCAGACTTCAGCTATGTATCTGTACGATTTTCTAATTGGGATTTTTTTCAGCCCATTTTGGGAAAAATTAATGTTTTTCATTGGGAATGGGGCCGAATTTCGGCCCTAAATAGGCCCTTGATAAATCCCTGACATGTGACAATCCTCCTTAAACTAGGACAGGGATTTTTCTGGGTATACACAGGGTCTAGTTAAGGGACCCATTCCCAATGAAAAAAAAAACATGTATTTTTCCCTTTTCTGTAGTAAAAATTCCCAATTGGCTACGATTATCAATTTTTAAACAAAACGTCACAAGATCATCAACATTTAACTCATAATCTGACGATAGTTATCTCGTTCCACTCGATATAATTCCGCTGTGATGTGAGCACCGATATAATTTGTTCAAATACGTACATGTATAAAAATGGTCTAGAAAAATCATGTGTTTCTTATGCATTTTTATTTTTTTTAACAATTTAATCCCATGGCTGTAATTTTGTTACAAAAATTATTTACCTAAATCCATGATAACTTGGTTACATTCTTCAAACTTTTTTTCACAAAAACATCTTTACTTACCTAAAAGAAGGAAATTGAACATAACATTACAATATATATAATTTAAACAGGGGTTCAAAATTCCCTGGGTCGAGGTCCGAGACCTATTGATTTTACCTTGGGACCATTAATATTTAAATTGTAAAAGTCCACTGAACCTGCCATTTTTACCGGAATAATTCTACTTTTTCAATATAATTACATAATTGCACATGGATCTTTCAATGTTGATATTGGACTTTCAAAACTTTATGTGGGACCTGCCAAAAATAAAGGCAAAAGGTCCTGGACCTTCCATTACAAAACAATTTTGAACCCCTGATTTAAATAATCAAATAATGATGAAACTCAAGCATTGGGATCACTGTGTTATCTTAGTTGGTCGAGTGATACTCTGTAAGTGGGAGGTTGTGGGTTTGATCCCCCTTCAGGTCTTGCTAAAGATTTGAAAGTGGGTAGTGACTCTTCTTTCTAAAAGCACTTGGCATTACGAGATGAAAGTAAGTTTTTTCGGATTGGAACTTAAAATAAACAAGGTCCTGTGTCATGTTAGCTGTGGCACGATAAAGAACCCTGCTGTATAATGCCATCAGCGCAATGCACAGGCAAGATTTCTGCTCCTTTGCCTACAGATGAGGACATCTCTTACTTACTTATTCTCTTCACACCCGGTGGAGCATAAGGTCAACACAACATCTTGCCACTCAGCTCTTTTCTTGGCTTTGACCTCTGCCTCTCCCCAGTTAAGAACCTGGTGACATCTCCATAAATTGCTATCAGCGACGTCTCGATATATGTGAAATATTCTTGACTGAGACATTAAACACCATAACTCAATTCAACTCTGAAATGTTGGGAAATGACAGACAAAAGTCAAGTATAATATACTTATACAAACAAGATGTACTTGCATGTCTACCCGTTTTGGAAATTAGAAGCAAATTTTAGTAAATTTTGATCAAAGTTTTCTGTATCATTTTTTTACGTGGCTTGAGATCTTCATCATTGTGACTTTCAGGACCACAACACTGAGAAGCCATTTTTAAACAAATGTATAGTTTTTCAGAAAATGAAATTATTAAAATTTGTCGGAATACAGAGAAGGATTGCAGTACCCCAGACCGTATGATCAGCAATTCTGGAAATTTTTAGGTGCGAAATTTAAAAGAGTAGAAGTTTTTTTTTTTTAAATTTATTCTGAAAATCACCTGCATAATTACACAGGTGTGCAATTTACATTGGTTTTTACAGTATAAACACAGGCGTGTTTATTATACTCAAAAGGTATTAATACCGTGTTATAGTATACATGTACGTATATTTACGCCTTCATGTGTCCATTTGTCAATTCCCAACTTTATACATCCCTATCTTAATCTACATTATATAGACTCTTCCATGTTCATAGACACTCTGCCACAATATCAAAAAGACACTGGTAGACTATACAATACTGGATCCCTGTCTTACGCTCTTGGACAGTATTTTCACATTGCCCTTTCCTAAAAAATGTATCGCCAGCCATGCGTACAATGTTCCGACAATACCAAAGCAGCGTCACGGCAACTAATGACGTTCTAGTGTCAGTGACGTCATTAAACAGAACAATTCTTGCCGAGTTTTCATTCTTTTTACATGTAATTCAAGCATGATGGGCCTTTGTCGGAACATAGTGGGCGTGGCAAGCGATCCGTCAATTGAATTAGAGGAAATTGATATAACAATATAATTTATTCTAGGTATCTTTTCAATATCATTTTTTTCAATTTATTTATGATAACAAACATTGGTCACATGATCAATAGTAAAGACGACAAAGTCGAAGTCAGCAGTTGTTTATGATAACGAGCTCAAATATGCTAGTTGATGCCATTTGTAATTATGCACCATGTACAATGTAATTATCAATAAAAACTCTTTTAACAATAACAGTTACCATATGGCATAAACTACATGTATTAAGAAGTAATTTATATTAATGAGTTGAGTAATGGGGTTTGACGTCCCAATTAAGAATATTTCACTTATATCAAGACATTGCCAGCTATAGGCGAAGGTGCAGAAACTTTGCCTGTGCATTGCGCTGATGGCATTATACAGCAAAGTTCTTTATCATGCCAAGCCTATCATGACACGGGACCTCATTTATTGTAATTTCCCATCCGAAAAAAACGTAACGTTCATTTTGTAATGTCGAGTGCTAGGCAAAAGAACAGTCATTAACCGCTTTCAAGTCTAGGGTCAGACCCGGTCTGGGTCCGAGCCCATGAATTCCCACTTACAGAGCGAGCACTCTACCAACTGAGCTAGGGCAGTGGTTTTGGCAATTACCGGTAATGAGCTTTTTAACAATGTTTCCCTATACATATATGTATATGCTTAAATGCAAAAAATACCTGAATTTTGATAAATTTACAATATTGTTGTTACTGAGACTTGGATTTCATGTTTTTTTTGATTAAAGGACAAAGCATGCATCAAGAAAAAAAATCATTAGTCAAGATGATATAATAATAGTTAGGTATAATTGGTGTAATTATCTCCCTTTATTTCCGTTCACAACCAATCAAAAGGCCGATACTAAACACCATGAATGCCTAGGCTATAAAACCAATCCTGGTCAATCATCTGATCACAACCAATCAAAATGTCTGATACTAAACACCATGAATGCCTATAAAACCAA
This sequence comes from Anadara kagoshimensis, assembly GCA_021292105.1. Classification (NCBI taxonomy): domain Eukaryota; kingdom Metazoa; phylum Mollusca; class Bivalvia; order Arcoida; family Arcidae; genus Anadara; species Anadara kagoshimensis. The sequence goes on from CM037868.1 coordinate 17,872,104, forward strand.
TCCTGATCAATCATCTGTTCACAAACAATCAAAATGTCTGATACTACCAACCATGAATGCCTAGGCTATAAAACCAATCCTGATCAATCATCTGATCACAACCAATCAAAATGTCTGATACTAAACACCATGAATGCCTAGGCTTTAAAACCAATCCTGATCAATCATCTGATCACAACCAATCAAAATGTCTGATACTAAACACCATGAATGCCTAGGCTATAAAACCAATCCTGATCAATCATCTGATCACAACCAATCAAAATGTCTGATACTAAACACCATGAATGCCTAGGCTATAAAACCAATCCTGATCAATTATCTGATCACAACCAATTAAAATGTCTGATACTAAACACCATGAATGCCTAGTCTAACCAATCCTGATCAATCATCTGATCACAACCAATCAAACTGTCTGATACTAAACACCATGAATGCCTATAAAACCAATCCTGATCAATGACACAAATAGCTTTAGGGTACATTTTGATTTAAATAAAATTTCTATTGATTATTATCAGTTTATCAGGTTTTGACAAGTGATTTATTGCTCAAACTTACATTTGTAAATCTTAATATAAACATTCAATAATTTATGACTAGGGGAAAAGTCACCAATAAAAATAAATACCCCAATGGCTGCCAGGATAATAGAAAATTACATTATTTTACAGTGCATCAATTTAGCACGAAAAATGTAAAAAAATAATAATAAAAAAAAATAAAAATAATAATAAAAATAGGAAAATAGGGAATTCAGGTGGCCAAAAAAGTAGGAACAAAAAGGAATCTTTATTGAGAATATATATATACAATTGTATATGTAAAAAGCACCCTAAAATGTCAGACATTCGAGAATACCACTTTTTGTTATATTTTTGAAGCACCAACATTGGATTATGCAAAAATAATAATAGAAAAGTGAAATCAACCCAGGAGTTGTGGAGAAATTATCAAAAAACAAAATGTCATGTTTTCATACATGTATCAGATTACCGATATACAGTAAAATCTTGATTCATCGCCACCATTTGTTCAGTCAAATTTTGGCATTATAAAGGGGCTTGGCAATAAATCGAGAGAGGCCTATTAAGAAAAACATAAACAAAATGGATTTTGGGACTTCAAAATAGCGTGGCAATAAGCGAGATGGCAAAGTTATCAAGGGGCATTATAACGAGGTTTTACTGTACATGTACACTTCAACCTGCCTAAAAGGCCACCTCTATGTAAGGACCATCTGTTTATAAAGGCCAGTAAAATTGTATCCAATTGTTCTTTATCATACTATTTGAACCTGGCCCTGGTTTCACAATCATTCAGTAGCTAAGATTTCCCTTAGCTTAAATCATTCAAAATTTAAAATCTTTATAATTTTGTTAAATTTCAAGATATTGAGGAAATTAAGGTGTCATTTTTAAGATCACTTCTAGATTAAAACATTTGCAATTTAGTTTTGACAAAAATATTCACCAGTAGTTCCAAAAGAGATTACAAAAATTTGCTTAACTTAAGTTAAGGAAAATCTTAGCTAAGGAATGATTGTGAAAACGTGGCCTGTATATGAAGGCCATCTGCCTATAAAGGCCACTGTTACTGGTTCGCTTGGGTGGCCTTTATAGACAGAATTGACTGTATTACTTTTCTTTGATATTTTCGGCATAATGATTGGAATGTTCTAAGGTCTCTTTTTGCTATCGTAACATCATATAATAATAGAATCTTACACCAGTAACAGGGTAAGACAGAGATATCTGAAACGAGGATGAATATTGTCCTGTCCAGAACGAGCTTTAGCGAGTTCTGGACATTGAAAATATTCATCCGAGATTGAGATATCTCTGTCTTACCCTGTTACTGGTGTAGGATTCTTTTTCTCACACATTTGCATTATAAAACATGATTTGTAAACAAAAATTGCATCAAACATTAAGTTTTCATGTCACCATCCGTGCCTACTGAAAATGACATAGATGATGATGTCTCAATATACATGTAAGCCATATATTTTTATTGACGTTCTCACGTAAAATGATTATGACGTCATCAAATAAGCGTCACAGTGTAAGTGATTGTGACGTTGAAAATATTGTTGGTTGACTTCGGAACTTTTCTCATGTTATTAAGTCCTCCAAATGATAAAACCAGAGCAGATATAACTACGCTGGAAATTCAGCGTGTAGCCTGTCTCAACCCTAGGGTGAGACAAGGAAATCCCACATGGGTAAAATGCGGGATTTCCATGTCACAGGTGTGAGAACATCATATAAATTTAGACTTCTCGATGGCCTCCCAAAATGTTTACCCATCCTGTTCCAATTACATGTAACATAAAATATTTTACTCTAGCAAAGGTTTAACTAACACAACAAAATAACACAAAATATATGACATGTAAGTTATTAAGTTTTGCTGTTTCAGATACTGAAAAAAAATCAATAGAATTTTAGATCTTAACGGGGGGGGGTTGTATTATATAAGTGTAGAATTACAGTACTTTTTTAAAAGTGCAAAATCAGCTACCGTAGTTCCATTGCATTAATCAGCCCCTAAATCTCTTTTTTAAATTTTGTCTTGTTGGGGATTTGAGATCTTACAGATTCCATTATTGAAATCGAGCCATACTCATGGGTTCAAATTTCTCTAGGTCCGAGGTCCAGGACATATTGATTTTATATTGGGATCCTTGACATTTACCGGTAAACAAGAAAAGGGTGATGGACTAGGATAGTCCCATAGTACTTTTCTAAAATAAAATAATAACATAATTGTGCATGGGTCATTTAATTAATGATATTGGGCTTTCAATATTTTATATGGGACCTGCCACAAAATAAGGCAAAAGGTCCTTTCTTTATCTCCCATTACAAAACATAAGTTTGAAAACCTAATTCTTATGAAAAATAATTATCAGAGTATTTTCCAGGTGAGGGAATACAAAAGGTAGTCTCACTTTTATGAAGTGATTTTTTTAGAGTTGAGTTATAGAGTTGAGTTGAGTAATGGTGTTTAACATCCCAGTCAAGAATATATCACTTATATCGCGATGTCGCCACCTTTAGGCAAAGGTGCAGAATTTTACCCGTGTGTTGCACTGATGGCATTATACAGCAGGGTTATTTATCATGCCACACATACCATGACATGGTACTTCGCTAAAGACACCTCTGTAGAGTTTGAAAAAGTATAGGCCACCTGTGGCCGCTTCAGAGGACATTTCCGAATAAAACAGGCTGTGCAATTTAGTAAGTAAGAAGAATAAATGGTAGAACTTGCTGAAAAAACTCAAATCATTGGCATGTAAGGTGAAAATGTTCTCAACATACATGTAGTATCACGACGTCATACCAAATATTGGTATAATAAGGAAGAAGAAGTGTGAAAGAGACTAAGAGTATGCCAGACTCAGACTTATGTCTGTCCATAACATGAACAGACTAGATATTATAGACAACCCATGTCATAATATTCCAATTATGACATCACATTTAATGTTGTCAGCAGGAAGAAGGTACAGATGGGATAATTTTGACATAGTTATAGTTTGGTTGTTTTTTTTCATTAAAAACTTTAAAAAATTCACTATGTACAGAATTCAATTCCATTTTAAATGAATAAAAAAAATTTTCCCCTTAGATCAGTAGATATTTTATGAAGTTTTGACAATTTATGTGAGTTTGTTGGAAAGTATGATTTTGTTGTTGCCTTTTCTACGCTGACATACAGTGGAAATACCTACAAGCGGACAATGTTTTCACAGATTTTGGTAATTTGGCTATAAATAATTTTGAATTTGTTGAAACCTACATGAAGATACCACCCCCTTCCACACACACACACACACACACACACACGATACCAACAAAATGAGGGGGGGGGGGGGGGGGTGTTCAACAGATCTTAAATATTGTACACTGTTTAATTTCTGTTTACAAACCTTTTCATCTCCACTTAATGAAAGACTTAAAAACTGATAAAAATCCACTTAACATTCAAGTTCAATATAGTTATCAAACTTAACATCTACATGTAAAATATGTCAGAAAGTTTACCTGGATAGCAGTACATTTTACCTGTGAGAAATCCTGAATGACAATTAATTAAATACTGTACCTATAACATCTACTGGAGTAGCTTATATAGAATACCGGTAAATCATTTTTTCGAAATTCCCCGGGTCTCAGGCTCAGGGCCTATTGATTTTACATTCTGACCCTTGATATTTAAACGTAAAAGGGGCTCTCAAAGTGGGTTTCAAAACCAAGTTGCCAGCTGGCCACCAATTTTCAGGTGGCCAGTGGAAATTCCAAGTGGCCAGGCAATCTTTCCTTTCAAATGAAGAAAAATTAAGGCATCTTTTAGGTAGTGCAAACAAAAGTACACTTTTTAAAACCAACTTACAATCACTTATATACATAAGTGTTAATAATAATAATAATAATGATGATGCAAAGTGTTGCCTGAATTGGTAACAATATCATGAAAATTTTGTGACTCAGATATAAAACTGTTCTCTGGTCACCATTTACAAAGTTTAGGTCACCAGACATAATTCCAGGTCGATCTGGCCACCATTTTAGAAGACAAAATTGAGGGCTGAAAAGTCTGATGGACCTGTCTTTTTTTTACCAGGATATTTTTTTATATGATTATATAATTGCACATATTTATACAGGGATGAAGATTAGCAGGGGCCCAGTAGCCTATGGCCACTAAAAATCAGTCTGGCCCCTTAATGTTTAACCATTTCAGCTATTTATTACTATTACAACTTCTTTTCTGAAGTGAGCTGGGTCCCTAAATCAAAATACCAGTAGTTTAGCTTCATCCCTGTTATACCTCTCACTGATGAAATTTATGTGTAACTAAAGACACCACTGATGAGAATCTGAATATCGAATATACACATTTATATGTCTCATCAGGCTATCAATTTGTTGTCTCGTTGGGCTATCAGTTCTATATGTCTCGTCAGGCTATCAATTTGTTGTCTCGTTGGGCTATCAGTTCTATATGTCTCGTCAGGCTATCAATTTGTTGCCTCGTTGGGCTATCAGTTCTATATGCCTCGTCAGGCTATCAATTTGTTGTCTCGTTGGGCTATCAGTTCTATATGTCTCGTCAGGCTATCAATTTGTTGTCTCATTGGGCTATCAGTTCTATATGTCTCGTCAGGCTATCAATTTGTTGTCTCGTTGGACTATCAGTCCTATATGTCTCGTCAGGCTATCAGTTCTATATGTCTCGTCAGGCTATCAATTTGTTGTCTCGTTGGGCTATCAGTTCTATATGCTTCGTCAGGCTATCAATTTGTTGTCTCGTTGGGCTATCAGTTCTATATGCTTCGTCAGGCTATCAATTTGTTGTCTCGTTGGGCTATCAGTTCTATATGTCTCGTCAGGCTATCAATTTGTTGTCTCGTTGGGCTATCAGTTCTATATGTCTCGTCAGGCTATCAATTTGTTGTCTCGTTGGGCTATCAGTTCTATATGTCTCGTCAGGCTATTAATTTGTTGTCTCGTTGGGCTATCAGTTCTATATGTCTCGTCAGGCTATCAATTTGTTGTCTCGTTGGGCTATCGGTTCTATATGTCTCGTCAGGCTATCTCATCGAGGTATCAGTTCTATATGTCTCGCTGGGCTATCAGTTCCACTTTCTCGCTGGGCTATCAGTTCCATGTCTCGTTGGCCTATCAGTTCTGTATGTCTTGCTAGGCTATCCATTCTATATATCTTCTTGGGTTATCGGTCCTATATGTCTTGTCAGGCTATTGGTTCTATATGTCTCGTCAGGCTATCAGTTCTATATGTCTCATCAGGCTATTGGTTCTATATGTCTCGTCAGGCTATCAGTTTTATATGTCTCGTCAGGCTATTGGTTCTATATGTCTCATCAGGCTATCGGTCCTATATGTCTCGTCAGGCTATCAGTTCTATATGTCTCGTCAGGCTATCAGTTCTATATGTCTTGTCAGGCTATTGGTTCTATATGTCTCATCAGGCTATCGGTTCTATATGTCTTGTCAGGCTATTAGTTCTATATGTCTCATCAGGCTATCAGTTCTATATGTCTCATCAGGCTATCAGTTCTATATGTCTCGTCAGGCTATCAGTTCTATATGTCTTGTCAGGCTATTGGTTCTATATGTCTCATCAGGCTATCGGTTCTATATGTCTTGTCAGGCTATTAGTTCTATATGTCTCATCAGGCTATCAGTTCTATATGTCTCATCAGGCTATCAGTTTTATATGTCTCATCAGGCTATCAGTTCTATATGTCTCATCAGGCTATTAGTTCTATATGTCTCGTCAGGCTATCAGTTCTATATGTCTCGTCAGGCTATTGGTTCTATATGTCTCGTCAGGCTATCAGTTCTATATGTCTTATCAGGCTATTGGTTCTATATGTCTTGTCAGGCTATTAGTTCTATATGTCTCATCAGGCTATCGGTTCTATATGTCTTATCAGGCTATCAGTTCTAAATGTCTCATCAGGCTATCAGTTCTATATGTCTCATCAGGCTATCAGTTCTATATGTCTCGTCAGGCTATCAATTTGTTGTCTCGTTTGGCTATCAGTTCTATATGTCTTGCTAGGCTATCTGATCCATGTCTAGTTAGGCTATCAGTTCTATATGTCTTGCTAGGCTATCAGATCCATGTCTAGTCAGGCTATTGATTCTATATGTCTTGCTAGACTGACAGTTGTATATGTCTCATCGAGGTATCGGTTCTATACAAGGATTTATCAGGGTCTTTTGGGAAAAGGCCTCTAAACTAAAAATTGGGAAAAACTATAAACTTTTTGCTCATTTTGAGAAAACTTTGACATCATTTGATTAAATCTCATGCTTTTAGTGTATTAAGTTGATTTAAGATTGAGAAAAGCAGCCACATTTATGGCCAGACTTCAGCTATGTATCTGTTTTTCTAATTGGGAATTTTCTTAGCCCATTTTGGGAAAGAATCAATGTTTTTCCATTGGGAATGGGGCTGAATTTCGGCCCTAAACGGGCCCTTGATAAATCCCTGCTATATGTCTCGCTGGGCTATCAGTTCCACTTTCTCGCTGGGCTATCAGTTCCATGTCTCGTTGGGCTATCGGTTCTGTAAGTCTTGCTAGGCTACCTGTTCTATATATCTCGCTGGGCTGTCGGTTTTTGTTGTTTGCTTTTGTGTAAAATACAGAGCATATTGTATAAAATATGCCAATCTGTACCAGTAGAGTATATTGGTATACCATAACACCCCTAGTAGTACTGGATTTGGGATTAATTAAAAAAAATATTAATGTCACTCTCTGTCCCTCTGAAGTGGCTTTCAGACTCCATAGGTCAATAGAAAAAATACTGCCAGACAAAGAATTATATTACTTTCTGAAATCTTAAAACCTAAATTTATTCTGCACAAAAAGCAGTTAATGCAATTATGAGAAATGAATGCTTTTAATTAGTGAATTCCTGATGCAATTTGATGATCCCCCACAAAAAGCTCTCTCTGTTAACACTGACTTTAATCACAACAATGCTATTACTATGTGCAACTCCCTTAGGAAGAATTCTACTGAGTCACTAACCATTCTTTGTTTGAAAAATTCCAATATTTGCACAATGAAAACAGGTTTTTGATATTTTATATTAAAAATATAACAGAAATAAGTAAGATATTATCTATCTCAAATACTTATTTTTTTGTTTTTTGTTTTTTGGGTTTTTTTTTTTTTTTTTGGTTTTTTTTTTGGACTAGCTAGCATTTCAACTCTTACACTCATATGTATGTAGCATTGCCGTTTGACAATATTAGCATTTTTTATTGTTTTGATTTAAGTACATGCAGGGTTATACAACAATGACTACTGATATGTAAAAAATGATGAAAAATTATTATTATATTATTGTTCACAATTTGACAAATTTGAAACCTGAATAATTTTGTTAGTTTTCAATATATTCACCATTTTCAGATGTCAATTTTGTAGATCTTTTTAAAATTTAAGCTTATGACATATGGTACATGTACATCAGCAGTTTTAAAATTAGACCACTACAGCAGCTCAGTTGGTAGAGTGCTCGCTCCATAAGTGGGAGGTAGTGGGTTCAAACCCTGGTCGGGTCTGACCCAAGACTTGAAAGTGGGTAGTGACTGTTCTTTCGCCAAGCACTCAGCATTATGAAATGAAAGTTTCGGATCAGCTGTTTCGGATGGGAACTTAAAATAAACGAGGTCCCCTGTCACAGCGGGTTTGGCGCGTTAAAGAACCCTGCTGTATAATGCCATCAGCACAAAGCACAGGCAAAATTTCAGCACTTCCGCCTATAGCTGGCGACGTCTCGATATAAGTGAAATATTCTTGACTGGGATGTTGCTTGGTGAAAGTACAGTTACTACCCACTTTCAAGTCTTGGGTCAGATCCGGTCAGTGTTCAAACCCACAACCTGCCACTTATGGAATGAGCACTCTACTTTATGTAACCCAAACTTTTTGTACCTTTCAACTAAATCTATGTTTCCATTCCTGGTAGCCAAAATTGCCATAGGCTACTAATTTTTGAGAAATTCTTTCAAAAAGTAACCTATTTTAGCAAATTTGTGGAAAAATACTTTCAAAAGGACTATTTTTTCACAAATTTTGGAAATTTGGCTACTAATAATTTTAAAATTTGTGGAAACCTAGCTATGTAATAATAATGAAAATTATTATTCAAAATGGGCTTGTATCTGCCATATTTAAATCTGCAGGGATAAAGCTTAACTATTTTGAGTTAGGGACCCAGTTCACTTTTAAAGAAGAGGTGACAAAAATATTCAAATGCGGTTGTTATTTTTAAAATTAGAGAGATGCTGAAGCCATTGACTCAGGGGCAATTGATATTTCGTGTGCCATGCCGACACTGGTCGCCATCACGGTACCAACGCAGCGTCATGGCAACTATAGATGTACTAGTGTCAGTGACAGCAGAATTCAGGCAGAGTTTTCATTCTTTTTGCATCTAATTCAAGCACACCAGGCCTTTATCAGAACATTGTAGGCATGGCCAGGGATCCGCAAATTATCACCACCATTGACTTCTTGATGGTGACAAATCTTGCATACCAAGACCAATTAATTCCTGGATTTTCATTAATTTTTCTACTTTCCAAATTAGAGTAGATGGGCTAATTATATATTTTTTTTAATTTTCAGATTCAAAAGAAATAACAGTAATGACAACAGAAAGTGCTTAAAAGAAAATTTATATAATGGAATTATGTGGAATGTAGTGTTGAGTGTAGTTTAGACTCCAGTCAATAACCTTTCATTATATTGAGGCAGTTAGTTCAGGACTGAAATGCAAAGAGAGGGAGAGAGAAAGAGAGAGAGAGAGAGATTGAGGCAGTTAGTTCAGGACTAAAATGCATAGAGAGAGGCAGTTAGTTCAGGACTGAAATGCAGAGAGAGATTAAGGCAGTTAGTTCAGGAATGAAATGCATAGATGATAGAGAGAGAGAGAGAGGCAGTTAGTTAAGGACTAAAATGCATAGAGAGAGAGAGAGAGGCAGTTAGTTCAGGACTAAAATGCAGAGAGAGATTAAGGCAGTTAGTTCAGGAATGAAATGCATAGATGATAGAGAGAGAGATAGGTAGAGGCAGTTAGTTCAGGACTAAAATGCATAGAGAGAGAGAGAGAGGCAGTTAGTTCAGGACTGAAATGCAGAGAGAGATTGAGGCAGTTAGTTCAGAACTGAAATGCATAGAGAGAGAGAGAGAGAGGTAGTTAGTTCAGAACTGAAATGCAGAGAGAAAGGCAGTTAGTTCAGGACTAAAATGCATAGAGAGAGAGAGAGGCAGTTAGTTCAGGACTGAAATGCCGAGAGAGAGATTAAGGCAGTTAGTTCAGGACTGAAATGCCAAGAGAGAGATTAAGGCAGTTAGTTCAGGACTGAAATGCCGAGAGAGAGATTAAGGCAGTTAGTTCAGGACTGAAATGCCAAGAGAGAGATTAAGGCAGTTAGTTCAGGACTGAAATGCCAAGAGAGAGATTGAGGCAGTTAGTTCAGCACTGAAATGCCAAGAGAGAGATTGAGGCAGTTAGTTCAGCACTGAAATGCTGAGAGAGAGTGAGAGAGAGATTGAGGCAGCAGGGGCGGATACAGGATTTTTTGAAAAGGGAGGTTGAGAACTATCCAAGATTTTTTGAAAGGGGGGTTGAGATCTATACAGGATTTTTTGAAGGGAGGGGCGAGAATTATATCAATGCTAGATGCGAGCGCCAAAGGCGCAAGCTTCCAGAGATTATGGGTCTAGGGCAGAGCCCCGATGGGGGCCAAGAAAATAATTTTAATCAGTCAATATCTCACTCTCTTTCTCTCTTTAAATTTTTCAAAGGGGGGGGTTGCAACCCCCGCAACCCCTCCCCTAAATCCGCCACTGGGCAGTTAGTTCAGGACTGAAATGCTGAGCGAGATTGAGACAGTTAGTTCAGGACTGAAATGCAGAGAGAGAGAGAGATTGAGGCAGTTACTTCAGGACTGAAATGCAGAGAGAGAGATTGAGGCAGTTAGTTCAGGACTGAAATGCAGAGAGAGATTGAGGCAGTTAGTTCAGGACTGAAATGCAGAGAGAGATTAAGGCAGTTAGTTCAGGACTGAAATGCAGAGAGAGAGATTGAGGCAGTTAGTTCAGGACTGAAATGCAGAGAGAGAGATAGGTAGAGGCAGTTAGTTCAGGACTGAAATGCCGAGAGAGATTGAGGCAGTTAGTTCAGGACTGAAATGCAGAGAGAGAGATTGAGGCAGTTAGTTCAGGACTGAAATGCAGAGAGAGATTGAGGCAGTTAGTTCAGCACTGAAATGCAGAGAGAGAGAGAGAGGCAGTTAGTTCAGGACTGAAATGCAGAGAGAGATTTAGGCAGTTAGTTCAGCACTGAAATGCAGAGAGAGAGAGAGAGAGAGAGAGATTGAGGCAGTTAGTTCAGGACTGAAATTCCAAGAGAGAGAGAGAGTGAGAGAGAGATTGAAGCAGTTAGTTCAAGACTGGAATGTAGAGAGAGACAGAGAGGTATTGAGGCAGTTAGTTCAGGACTGAAATGTTGAGAGATTTAACTTTAAGTTTACTGTGCACAATGTTGAACTTGTATGGATACATTGTGTTAATTATGTTATACAACAAATTTATACAAATTATGGTTATATTTAATCCCCCCCCCCCCCCCCTCTCATTGAGAACGCTCACGATTTGATATGAATTTTTATGAATAAAATACAATAATTTGATCATTTTACAACAGATACATATACAAACCTTTAACAATAAACATATACAAATATAAATTTAACACATCGTAAAAATACCCACCTTTCAAAATAACTATAGAAAAAACTTCTACTTTTTTTTTGGCATGAACTGAAATACAGGTGCCCGGTCGTAACAGAAACAAATGTTGCTATTACTTCAAAATTACATCCATTTTCACTTTGAATTATTTAAAAATATGAAGGTCGGTTAAACATATCACAATTACTAATATAACATCACATTATATCCTATAATTTCCACGAAACACAAGAAAAACAATACAAAAATCCCGTCACATTTGAACTGATCGCCATTACTAAACCAAGCACAATGGAAGCTAGACGGTTTTCGGGTCACCATCCAACTATGGAATAAAGCTCATTTGCATGAGTAAACACTCGATAGGTGGCGCTTTCCAAAGTCATGTGGTTCAGCTCCATGGGTCGAAAATTTGTGAAAAAAGAGCAAATTTGTGATGATGACATTAGAATTAAATTGTCATCTTTTTTGTAATTCATGTTTTTTTTTATATTTTCAAAGGAAAGTTTGGTACCTAGGTTTGCTTTCTAAGGGATCACAAAATTAACATCAACAGTGATTGTTGTATTAATGTAACAGCTGATAAACAAAATTGACCTGTCCGTTGACCTTTGATTTAAATATTCATTATGGACAGGTAAATTTAAGTAATAGGGATCACGCGTGTATATTTCGTCTACCTGATGTAAACACTAATCATGGGCAATGTGTATGTGTATTAACTGCGAATCCTAACGCTATCCATGTATTGGATGGACCCTCCTAAATATGAAGATTCTTAACGAAAGGTCAAACGGACAGGTCAATGTTGTTTGCCTATACGGGTTATTTATTTATTTATTTATTTATTTATTTATTTATTTATTTAAATTGGCATTTTTTTCATTTTTTCTGTCTAACTAACTAGGCTAGGCCCCACAACTTTAGCTTTATTGCCAAACTGAATTGTACAGTGTCATCCATTACATAGTAACATTATTCAGATCTTACATTATATAGAGTGCATCTCCTGATATAATAAGTACATATAATCACTCAATCAGTGCAATATACTGAATTAATTTAGATATACATTTTTGGTAGAGCTTGTTCCCACTACTGACTACGGGGACTTTGTACAACGAAGTAGGCTGCTTGCAAATAAATTGTTGACTCAGGAATATTGCAAGCCTAGGCTTATCAAGGCCCTCAAAAAGTTTTATGGCCGTCATCACAGTATTGTTGATAAGTTTGATGTCTCTGTGTCCAGGATTGCCTTGGATATATTTGACGTCTCATAGTTCCATGTTCCTTTCACACAATTTTGATTACACACGTGACGGGTGTAGCTAGCTAAACAGGAGGTGCTTACCCTTCCGGAGCACCCGGCCTCACTTCCCTGGTGGAAGTTCACGTGTCTAACCTAACTTGTCAGTTCCAAAGTTTTTACTTTGCTTCTGGATTGTGATTCGGACATGGATAAATATGTTTGTTTTTGATTATCTGAATATTCTGTAAAGAGGTATGGCGGGTTTGATGAGATTTTGTCCTAAATGGACCGTTTTGGTTTTTGAAAAATAAAAGTCTAAATATTCTTGTACTTAAATAATAAAGCAGCAGTATTCTATGTGGACTTTCAGATTTTGGCTCATACAAAGGTATATTTTATTGGTATTTTTCTTAATAAGCTCATCTTTGTGCTCATTTATGCTAAAATATGAAAAATGAGGGGGTTTTCCCGTCTTTGATAATTATTATCAAAGTGTTCTCCTCGGAAGACCATTTTTTACGTTATTGTTTCTGAAAATATTTTCAAAATGCAATCATTACGAGTTTTCAAAAAATTGGTCCTCTTAAGAGAAAATGGTCAATTTTTGAAAATTAGGGAAAATTAAAACTGACCACTGCACATATAAGTGATGTTGCATTTTAACACGGCTGGCACTAACTGCTGTGGTTAGCTCAGTGGGTAGCGAGGATGCTTTGCAACCTGTACGGCATGGGTTCGAATCCCATCCGGAATATCCTTTTATTTATTCTTATTTTGTTTATTTTTATCTTTATAAAATACTATTGTAAAAAAATTTCCTTTACACATATTAGTTTTTAAAAATGAGCGTTATCTTCTTTCAAAACACTACTAGCAGACACAGTGATTAATCTACACACATCACCCGTGAATTCTTAACGAAGCGTGATGTAAGTTAATACTTTATTGTTCAAGTTTTTCTGTTTATTGTATAAAGATGAAGAATAAAGATTATGGATGTAAAGGTTTGTTCAATATCTACGGCTCTTCAAGGAAAAACAAGTTTACACAAACGAAGCGCTTGTTTTTCATAGACATGGTCTAATAATAGAACTCGAAATCCTCAGGTGTTTAAAAATACACCGTTACGTCATTCATCCATTCAAGCAGGGGGCAATGTGAAAAGCGCCTATCAAACCCGCCATACCTCTTTAATCATACATCATATAAACTATCTGATTAACAGAGCACATGCAATCACAATGCCAATATATTACAAGTAAATATAATACTAGTATTTCAGTTTTGTGTCTTTCTCTCTCTAGTTAAAGTAAAGTCTGTCCCGAGCCATTAGTAATGGCCCATCAGGCCGGAGCTTATCCCGGTTTCGGTGGCGTTAAGCGACCGAGAGAACAAGACTCTCCTCTGAATGGGACGCCGGTCCATCGCAGGGTTAACCCCCAGCATTTTGCTGGTACTCATTTATTTTTCAGCTGAGTGATCTGGAACAACGTGAAATTAAGTGTCTGGCTCAAGGACACAACACATCGCCCGGTCCAGGGATCGAACCCACGACCTTCGAATCCAACACCTTAACCACTAAGCCACGCGCTTCCACGCTTTTCTCTCTCTAGTAGTTAATGCTAATTTTAAGTTTTTTGTAAAGCTGCACTACATTCTTTGAAACTGGTTGGGGGTTAAAAGTATTCAGTCACATCAGTAAATCTTTATTAGGCTAACTGACGCCTGTTTCACAATCATTCCGTAGCTAATGTAGCTGAAGACTTAGACTTGCACAAGTCCAGGGGCTCCAGATTTTTTGAAAGGGGGGGGGGGGGGGTTGAGACTATCCAGGAATTTTTGAAAGGGGGGGGGGGGGGTTGAGAACTATACAGGATTTTTTAAAAGGGGGATGAGAATTATATCAATGCTAGATGCGAGCGCCAAAGGCGCGAGCTTCCAGAGACGATGGGTCTAGGGCCGATGGGGGCCAAGAAAATAATTTAATCTGTCAATATCTCACTTTCTCTCTCTCTTTAAATTTTTCAAAGGGGGAGTTGCAACCCCCGCAACCCCTCCCTAAATCCGCCACTGAAGTCCCTATATTAAATTATTAATTTCAGTATCTTGCCCCTTTAAAACTATTACAGAAGTCAATTTACTATCAAAACACAGGAATATATCAAAACCTATATTCCGGGTTTTGATAGTAAATTGACGTTTGTCAGTTGATCTCTGTAATAGTTTTAAAGGGGCAAGACACTAAAATTAATAATTTAATATAGGGACTTCAAAATATGCAAGTCTACTGAAGACTATGACTAATGCTTTCCTTATCTTAAACCTGACAAATTTGAAATCTGAATAATTTTGTTAGTTTTCAAGATTTTCACGGTTTTTAGATGCCATTTTGTAGATCTTTTTAAGCTTATGACACTCATCCGAAGTTCCAATTTTCTGAAACAGTTTTAAAATCAGTAGTACAATAAATGACGTACCATGCATTCATTATTACTAAAGTCCCGTGTTCCAAAAATTGTGGACACATTTTACAAAAAAATTACATTTCAGGGACATCATTTTATTAGGAACTGACCTAATGCACAATGCCAGTCTCTGCTGAAATTAATCACAATGCCAGTCTCTGCTCAAATTAATCTTATTTCAAAAAGTATAAATTGCATTATACAGCAGGACGGTTCTTTATCATGACATGCCTACCTTGATACGGGACCTCCGAAAGAACGTAACGCGAGTGGTTGGCGAAAGAACAGTTACTGTCCACTTCCAAGTCGGGTCAGACCCAGTCGGCGAGGTTCAAACCCACGACCTTCCGCTTACGGAGCGAGCACTCTAGCAACTGAGCTACCACAGTAGTTAATTTTGAAAACTCGAGGAACCTCGTTTTAGTTAGTGTCCACTTCATTACATTTCAAAATAACATTTGAATTCATTTATCGAATGGTACATGGCGCCAAGAATGGAAGCATGTGGCTCAGTTTGTAGAGCGTTGGATTACACTATATGAAAGGTCGTAAGTTCGGACCCCGACGGCATATGTGAAAATAATCAAGTTACTTCTTTTCACATTGCTGAATGACCCGGTGTTAGTATATTGCCGCTACTGGCAATTGTTATTTAGCCGTCCTTTAAGACATAACGTAGGCGAAGCGAAGAGGCTTACAGTTGATTGGCACCATTACCTTCTTTATCAATTCAGCACTTCAATAGCTCATATTCCCATAGGAGGGATGTCGTGGGTTCGAACCCCGGTCGGTTCTGACAAAGACTTGAATGTGGACAGTGAGTTCTTTTGCCAAGCACTCGGCATTACAAAATGAAAGCCACGGTTCGATCGGATTGGAACTTAATTCACGGTAGGCGTGGTACGGTAAAGAAGCCTGATGTATAAGGCCATCAGCGTAACGCACAGGCAAAATTCCTGCACCTTTACCTTTAGCTGACGACGTCTCAATATTATATAAGTAAAGTAATCTTGATTTTGACGTTAAACAACCATTACCTAACTTAAGGCATCTCAATTTACAATGGCGTAGCCAGAAAAGATCGAAGGCGCAACTCTGACGCCAAAGACACCGCATGCGCCGTAAGTGCGACCACGCTTGGGATCTGTGTGCATACTGAACAAGCAAATTCAGCGAATTAGGATCCCCCACCAGAAGGTCCTTTTTGTTTTGTATTTATGTTCAAAGGGCAATAACTCCGAGGAAAATGAGCAAACCAACTCGGGTTAACGACATGCACATCTCCTATCTATGTTGATACTTTGCACCAAAGTTTCATGAAATAGTGCTTCATAGTTTTGGAGAATTGGCGCAGACAAGAATTTCGGACGGGCACGCAGGAGGGCGAAAGGAAGGACGGAAACTCGAAATTAATCTCTTCTTTCTTTGAAAGGTGGGCAATAAAAAGTTGAGCCATTTGGTGCGTATTTCTGCATTCTAAAACAATATATGCACGATAAAAATGAATTTTTTTTTTCAGACAAGGGAGATATAGTTGAAAAAACGTACTTGAAATAGCCGTAGCAAATACAAAACAATAATAGAACAGAATGGTATCTTGTTTTCTTTTCTTTCTATCTTCCATAGCACATCATAGATAATAGAAGGTAAAACAGATAGTAAATACACAATAGCACTTTACTTAATTGATGTAATAATTTCCGACTTTCATGAGAGACGGAGAAAATTGAAAAAAATGTTCGATTGTTCAAATTTTCGCCCCAAAGGTGCGACGCGCTTAGGGTGCAGTGGAATTCTTGACTTAAGGTGTTCTGTTAGGGCAACATTTGCATTGTTGCTCTTTCGACTTGAACGCGTAGTTGCGAAGATACGATGGCCAAGGAGCGAAGATAGGATGATGGAGTTGCGAAGATACGATGGCAGGGGGCGAAGATACGATGTCGAAGGAGCGAAGATACGATGTCGAAGGAGCGAAGATACGATGTCGAAGGAGCGAAGATACGATGGCGAAGGAGCGAAGATATGATGTCAGAGTTGCGAAGATACGATGTCGGAGAAGCGAAGATACGATGGCGGAGTTGCGAAGATACGATGGCGAAGGAGCGAAGATACGATGGCGGAGTTGCGAAGATACGATGTCTAAGGAGCGAAGATACGATGGCGGAGTTGCGAAGATACGATGGCGAAGGAGCGAAGATATGATGTCAGAGTTGCGAAGATACGATGTCGAAGAAGCGAAGATACGATGTTGAAGGAGCGAAGATACGATGGCGAAAGAGCGAAGATACGATGACGAAGGAGCGAAAATACGATGGCCAAGGACCGAAGATACGATGGCCAAGGACAGAAGATACGATGGCTAAAGAGCGAAGATACGATGGCCAAGGACCGAAGATACGATGGCGAAAGAGCGAAGATACGATGGCGAAGGAGCGAAGATACGATGACGAAGGAGCGAAGATAAGATGGCTAAGGACCGAAGATACGATGGCGGAGTTGCGAAGAAACGATGTCGAAAAAGCGAAGATACGATGGCTGAGTTGCGAAGATACGATAGCGAAGGAGCGAAGATACGATGACGAAGGAGCGAAGATACGATGGCCAAGGACCGAAGATACGATGGCCAAGGACCGAAGATACGATGGCGAAAGAGCGAAGATACGATGGCCAACGACCGAAGATACGATGGCGAAAGAGCGAAGATACGATGGCGAAGGACCGAAGATACGATGACGAAGGAGCGAAGATACGATGGCCAAGGACCGAAGATACGATGGCCAAGGACCGAAGATACGATGGCGAAAGAGCGAAGATACGATGGCGAAGGAGCGAAGATACGATGGCCAAGGACCGAAGATACGATGGCGAAGGAGCGAAGATACGATGGCCAAGGACAGAAGATACGATGGCGAAAGAGCGAAGATACGATGGCCAAGGACCGAAGATACGATGGCGAAAGAGCGAAGATACGATGGCGAAGGAGCGAAGATACGATGACGAAGGAGCGAAGATAAGATGGCTAAGGACCGAAGATACGATGGCGGAGTTGCGAAGAAACGATGTCGAAAAAGCGAAGATACGATGGCTGAGTTGCGAAGATACGATAGCGAAGGAGCGAAGATATGATGACGAAGGAGCGAAGATACGATGGCCTAGGACCGAAGATACGATGGCCAAGGACCGAAGATACGATGGCGAAAGAGCGAAGATACGATGGCCAACGACCGAAGATACGATGGCGAAAGAGCGAAGATACGATGACGAAGGAGCGAAGATACGATGGCCAAGGACCGAAGATACGATGGCCAAGGACCGAAGATACGATGGCGAAAGAGCGAAGATACGATGGCCAACGACCGAAGATACGATGGCGAAAGAGCGAAGATACGATGGCGAAGGAGCGAAGATACGATGACGAAGGAGCGAAGATACGATGGCCAAGGACCGAAGATACGATGGCCAAGGACCGAAGATACGATGGCGAAAGAGCGAAGATACGATGGCGAAGGAGCGAAGATACGATGGCCAAGGACCGAAGATACGATGGCGAAGGAGCGAAGATACGATGTCGAAGGACCGAAGATACGATGGCCAAGGACCGAAGATACGATGTCGAAAAAGCGAAGATACGATGGCTGAGTTGCGAAGATACGATGGCGAAGAAGCGAAGATACGATGACGAAGGAGCGAAGATACGATGGCTAAAGAGCGAAGATACGATGGCCAAGGACCGAAGATACGATGGCGAAAGAGCGAAGATACGATGGCGAAGGAGCGAAGATACGATGACGAAGGAGCGAAGATAAGATGGCTAAGGACCGAAGATACGATGGCGGAGTTGCGAAGAAACGATGTCGAAAAAGCGAAGATACGATGGCTGAGTTGCGAAGATACGATAGCGAAGGAGCGAAGATACGATGACGAAGGAGCGAAGATACGATGGCCAAGGACCGAAGATACGATGGCCAAGGACCGAAGATACGATGGCGAAAGAGCGAAGATACGATGGCCAACGACCGAAGATACGATGGCGAAAGAGCGAAGATACGATGGCGAAGGACCGAAGATACGATGACGAAGGAGCGAAGATACGATGGCCAAGGACCGAAGATACGATGGCCAAGGACCGAAGATACGATGGCGAAAGAGCGAAGATACGATGGCGAAGGAGCGAAGATACGATGGCCAAGGACCGAAGATACGATGGCGAAGGAGCGAAGATACGATGGCCAAGGACAGAAGATACGATGGCGAAAGAGCGAAGATACGATGGCCAAGGACCGAAGATACGATGGCGAAAGAGCGAAGATACGATGGCGAAGGAGCGAAGATACGATGACGAAGGAGCGAAGATAATGGCTAAGGACCGAAGATACGATGGCGGAGTTGCGAAGAAACGATGTCGAAAAAGCGAAGATACGATGGCTGAGTTGCGAAGATACGATAGCGAAGGAGCGAAGATACGATGACGAAGGAGCGAAGATACGATGGCCTAGGACCGAAGATACGATGGCCAAGGACCGAAGATACGATGGCGAAAGAGCGAAGATACGATGGCCAACGACCGAAGATACGATGGCGAAAGAGCGAAGATACGATGACGAAGGAGCGAAGATACGATGGCCAAGGACCGAAGATACGATGGCCAAGGACCGAAGATACGATGGCGAAAGAGCGAAGATACGATGGCCAACGACCGAAGATACGATGGCGAAAGAGCGAAGATACGATGGCGAAGGAGCGAAGATACGATGACGAAGGAGCGAAGATACGATGGCCAAGGACCGAAGATACGATGGCCAAGGACCGAAGATACGATGGCGAAAGAGCGAAGATACGATGGCGAAGGAGCGAAGATACGATGGCCAAGGACCGAAGATACGATGGCGAAGGAGCGAAGATACGATGTCGAAGGACCGAAGATACGATGGCGGAGTTGCGAAGATACGATGTCGAAAAAGCGAAGATACGATGGCTGAGTTGCGAAGATACGATGGCGAAGAAGCGAAGATACGATGACGAAGGAGCGAAGATACGATGGCGAAGGAGCGAAGATACGATGTCAAAGGAGCGAAGAAACGATGGCGGAGTTGCGAAGATACGATGTCGAAGAAGCGAAGATACGATGGCTGAGTTGCGAAAAAACGATGGCCATTGAGCGAAGATACGATGTCGAAGGAGCGAAGATACGATGGCGGAGTTGCGAAGATACGTAGCGAAAGAGTGAAGATACGATGGCAAAGTTCCGAAGATATAATGGCGGAGTTGCGAAGATACGATGGCCATTGAGCGAAGATACGATGGCAGAGTTGCGAAGATACGATGTCGAAGGAGCGAAAATACGATGGCTGAGTTGCGAAGATACGATGGCCATTGAGCGAAGATACGATGGCAGAGTTGCGAAGATACGATGTCGAAGGAGCGAAAATACGATGGCTGAGTTGCGAAGATACGATGGCCATTGAACGAAGATACGATGTCGAAGGAGCGAAGATACGATGTCGAAGGAGCGAAGATACGATGGCGGAGTTGCGAAGATACGTAGCGAAAGAGCGAAGATACGATGGCAAAGTTGCGAAGATATAATGGCGGAGTTGCGAAGATACGATGGCGGAGTTGCGAAGATACGATGGCTGAGTTGCGAAGATACGATGGCGGAGTTGCGAAGAAACGATGTCGAAAAAGCGAAGATACGATGGCTGAGTTGCGAAGATACGATGGCGAAGAAGCGAAGATACGATGACGAAGGAGCGAAGATACGATGGCGAAGGAGCGAAGATACGATGTCAAAGGAGCGAAGATACGATGGCGGAGTTGCGAAGATACGATGTCGAAGAAGCGAAGATACGATGGCTGAGTTGCGAAGATACGATGGCCATTGAGCGAAGATACGATGTCGAAGGAGCGAAGATACGATGTCGAAGGAGCGAAGATACGATGGCGGAGTTGCGAAGATACGTAGCGAAAGAGTGAAGATACGATGGCAAAGTTGCGAAGATATAATGGCGGAGTTGCGAAGATACGATGGCCATTGAGCGAAGATACGATGGCAGAGTTGCGAAGATACGATGTCGAAGGAGCGAAAATACGATGGCTGAGTTGCGAAGATACGATGGCCATTAGCGAAGATACGATGGCAGAGTTGCGAAGATACGATGTCGAAGGAGCGAAAATACGATGGCTGAGTTGCGAAGATACGATGGCCATTGAACGAAGATACGATGTCGAAGGAGCGAAGATACGATGTCGAAGGAGCGAAGATACGATGGCGGAGTTGCGAAGATACGTAGCGAAAGAGCGAAGATACGATGGCAAAGTTGCGAAGATATAATGGCGGAGTTGCGAAGATACGATGGCCATTGAGCGAAGATACGATGGCTGAGTTGCGAAGATACGATGGCGGAGTTGCGAAGATACGATGACTGAGTTGCGAAGATACGATCACGAAGGACCGAAGATACGATGGCTGAGTTGCGAAGATGCGATGACGAAGGAGCGAAAGTACGATTGCGAAGGAGCGATAACGCCTTCAAAACTTCGCAACTTCGCCCTCAAAACTTGACAACTTCGCATTCAGGTCAAAGTAGCGATAGTGCCAGTTTGGCCCTAACAGAACGCCATATTGACTAGATAAACATGCTCAATCAAAAAGGAGATATTTAAACAAATGTGCCACATACCGCTGAACAGATTTTTCCTCTGTTTTTTAAATACATAATTTTACTGCAAAATCCCAACATTTTTTATAGAAATATGTGCAAGCACTGATTTAATTATTGGTTTACTAGGATATGATCGCTTCGCACTGATTTTTACATGTCAAAAAATGTCAAGACAGTGGCCCTGGATGGATGTTACCTCTAAAACATTAGGCGTTAGCTGTTCGAAGCCTGATTAGTTCAATCAATTTATTCGTCGAAATTTGAATGTTACATAAATTCAGATATTTTATGAACTTAGTGCTTAACTTAGAACTTGTTCCTACTTACTAGTAGATGAACCTTAAGGTATATACGTAAGATAGGGTTAGGTTCAAATAATCACTGAAGTAATCAACGGTGTTAATAACTTTTTTGAAAAAAATTAATTTCGTTACAAATGATGCATCATTTATTATACCTAGACATTCCAATATGGGACCCTGTGGTGAAAGACTGGTGTTTAATGAGACCTAAGTTAGACGGAGTTGTCTTTCTTCATCCATGGGTTACACATCATTATTGTTGTGAATAGTTTACCCTATCTACTGTGCATCAAGGCTATTTTGAACATGGAATATTGTAAATTACATTTTAATAAAAATTGCTCGGACAAAATAACAGTGCATATTTATTCATTATTCAGAGACCTAACTAAAATTATATTTTTGTCAATGCTGCATGTTTTGGTTAACGTCTGTATATAGAAACATCACATTTGTGACAGAAAATGTGTATTCAAGCTAACCATTTGGGCTCCAAATTACAAATGAATGTACCTTTTACCTGCGTGATTGAATAGACAATTCACACCTGGACGACCTACAAATAACCAATAAGGTACCTAATTGGGGTATTTATACTTAACCATTTTGATTTTATTGAAAAAATGGCAAAATGTATGGTATGCACACACTCACATATATAGACTGATTTAAAAGAAAACATATTTTTTTTCCACTTAGGTCTCCATGTTTTGTGTTGAAATATAATTAAAGTGTTAACAAAAAAATAGAATTAAAAATTTAATCGCAATATATTATGCATGTTCAAAATAGCCTTTATGCACAGTAGTTTACCTTTTAATGCACCATTTTATTAAAATTCAAAAGTAGCACATGGCACTGTTAATATTTTGTATACACGTACAGCCCAACCTGCATTTAAAGGTCACCTCTATGTATAAAAGCCACCTGCTTAAAGAGGCCAAAAGAATTTTATCTAAATTGTTCTTAGTCATATCATTTGCACCTGTATATAAAAGACACCTGCCCATAAAGGCCATTTTTGTATTCCTTGGGTGGCCTTTATGGACAGGATTGACTGTAGTTCAATAACGTCGTCTATATTCCAACATCGAGATAAACAGTATAGACTTGCTTGTCGAAATTTTAACACTGAGCTAACGGATTACAGTACAGACCTGTCGAAAGTTTAGCAATGAGCTAACGAATAACAGTACATACCTGTCGACATTTTAACACTAAGTTAACGAATTACAGTACAGACCTGTCAAAATTTTAACACTGAGCTAACGAATTACAGTACACACCTGTCGAAAACTTAACACTTAGCTACTGACAAATAACAGTACACACCTGTCGAAAACTTAACACTGGGCTAACGAATTACAGTTCACACCTGTCGAAAACTTAACACTTAGCTACTGACAAATAACAGTACAGACCTGTCGAAAACTTAACACTGGGCTAACGAATTACAGTACAGACCTGTCGAAAACTTAACACTGGGCTAACGAATTACAGTACAGACCTGTCGAAAACTTAACACTGAGCTACTGACAAATAACAGTACAGACCTGTCGAAAACTTACACTTAGCTACTGACAAATAACAGTACAGACCTGTCGAAAACTTAACACTGGGCTAACGAATTACAGTACAGACCTGTCGAAAACTTAACACTGAGCTAACGAATTACAGTACAGGCCTGTCGAAAGTTTAAAACTGAGCTAACGATTTACAGTACAGACCTGTCGAAAGTTTAACACTGAGCTAACGAATTACAGTACAGACCTGTCGAAAGTTTAACACTAAGCTAACGAATTGCAGTACAGGTCTGTCGAAAGTTTAAAACTGAGCTAACGATTTACAGTACAGACCTGTCGAAAGTTTAACACTAAGCTAACGAATTACAGTACATACCTGTAGAAAGTTTAAAACTGAGCTAACGATTTACAGTACAGACCTGTCGAAAGTTTAACACTAAGCTAACGAATTACAGTACATACCTGTAGAAAGTTTAAAACTGAGCTAACGATTTACAGTACAGACCTGTCGAAAGTTTAACACTAAGCTAACGAATTGCAGTACAGGTCTGTCGAAAGTTTAAAACTGAGCTAACGATTTACAGTACAGACCTGTCGAAAGTTTAACACTAAGCTAACGAATTACAGTACATACCTGTAGAAAGTTTAAAACTGAGCTAACGATTTACAGTACAGACCTGTCGAAAGTTTAACACTAAGCTAACGAATTACAGTACAGGCCTGTCGAAAGTTTAAAACTGAGCTAACGATTTACAGTACAGACCTGTCGAAAGTTTAACACTGAGCTAACGAATTACAGTACAGACCTGTCGAAAGTTTAACACTGAGCTAACGAATTACAGTACAGACCTGTCGAAAGTTTAAAACTGAGCTAACGAATTACAGTACAGGCCTGTCGAAAGTTTAAAACTGAGCTAACGATTTACAGTACAGACCTGTCGAAAGTTTAACACTGAGCTAACGAATTGCAGTACATACATGTCGAAATTTTAACACTGAGCAAACGAATTACAGTACAGACTTGTCAAAATTTTTAACACTGAGCTAACATGTGTAATCAAAATTGTGTGAAAGGAACATGGAGCTCTGGGACGTCAAATATATCCAGGGAGGACAATCCTTGACGCAGAGACATCAAGTTTTTACATATAAACATAATGAAAAAGGTAGCCAAGGAAGTTTTTAAAATTTTACATAAAATTGCATCTTTTATACACAAGATTTAATTAATTTTAAAAATGACAACCTATTCGTTTAGGAAGGAAGGCTCAGTGCACTAGTACACTAGCCCCAAGTCAATGAAACCAGGTATGGGCTAAAGTGAAGCATAAATATGATCAGTCTTCCTAATGACATCTCTCTCTCTCTCTCTCTCTCTCTCTCTTCTCTCTCTCTCTCTCTCTCTCTCGTGTCTCTCTCTCTCTGTGTGTGTGTGTGTATGTGTGACAAATAACTAGCTTTATTTTTTATTTCTCTAACGAATTTTTAAGTTTAACTTTATATTCTCTTAACTTTTTCATAAATATTTTTATTTGTTTGAACGTGTTTTGTGTGACTTTTCGTGCTTTATGCTTTTTCTATTTATAGTTAAATTTGTTTTTGCATGCATTTTATTTAGGCCTTGGTGTACATGTGTTCCTATTTCCTTTACTTGTTTCATTATGTACAAAACATGTATAGGCAAACAACTTTGACCTGTCTGCTTGACCTTTCATTTAACTTTCGTTTAACTAAGTGGCTTGAGGACAATGACATTTTAGCAGACGAACAGAGCGGTTTTCGTAAAAATAGAAGCTGTTTTGAGCATCAGTATGCCTTATATATGATAATTAACAATCGGAAATCTTCTAGGAAATCCACATATGTGTGTTTCGTTGATGCGAAAAAAGCGTTTGACACTGTTGACCGCGATTTGTTATGGATGAAAATGGACAGATATAATATAATGGAACGTTTTTGAATGCAGTGAAATCTCTTTATTCACAACATACATGCAGGGTGCCCATTAATGGACATTATTTTACCGACACTTTCGAAGTTAGCCAAGGCGTGAAACAAGGGTGTAAGATTTCACCAACACTTTTCTCAGTGTATATTAATGATCTGGTGGACGAAATTAATGCGTTAAAGTGTGGTGTTGAAATTGACGATGATTAGAATGTGTTATTCTACTTTATGCCGACGATATTGCACTAATTGCACCAGATGCCACATCAATGCAAAAAATGCCGGATAAATTAAACTCTTTATTTAATATTTATCACGGACCAAGTACATCATTCTATTGTATGGATACTAGTTCCCTTATGACGTCACACTGTCCACTTTCCAAGTAAAATAGCGGCCATTTGGTAGGCATTATAAATAGGGTGTATAAAAAGTCACATTGTTGCTAACAGGGACAATTAAAAATCTTATAAAATATATCAAATCAAAGTAAAAACATTGGCGATTTCATAAATTAAAAAAAATATTGATATCCCGCTTTCTTTTTGAAAAACCATAATAAAAAATGAACAAATTTGGTAAAATTAGATAGATCAATGATATATGTCGCCTATCAAAATGGCGACCACCCTACTGAAAAAATATTTTGTTATAGGTCCATGGGAACACGTGTTTATTTTGTATTCACCTTATATCGCACACCTAGCTGTGTTAACTTTGGATCACAACACTACCCATGTATTAGGTGGATCCTCCTAATGAAAGGTCAAGCTGACTGGTCAATGTTGTTTACCTATATACATTGTATATAGTTTTGCGATTACTTTCAATTTTTTTTTTTTTTTTTTTGCATGTCTCTATAATTTTGGGTTCAAATCCTGGTCGGGTCTGACCCAAGACTTAAAAGTGGGTAGTGACTGTTCTTTCGCCAAGCACTCGGCATTACGGAATGAAAGTCACGGTTCTTTCGGATGGGAACTTAAAATAAACGAGGCCCCGTTTCACGATAGGCGTGGCACGATAAAGAACCCTGCTGTATAATACCATCAGCACAATAATGGTAATAATAATAATTACTTTTTTTAAGAAGGTGATGATGATGATGATGATGATGATGATGATGATGATGATGAAACAGATGATGATTAAACATGATGATGATATTTCGACAAAGATAGTCGATGTGTTGTGTCACGGTGGGCTTGGCACGCTAAAGAACTCTGCTGTATAATGTCATAAGCGCAATGCACAGGGAAAATCCCTGCACTTTCGCCTATAGCTGACGAAGTCTCGATGTAAGTGAAATATTTTTGATCGGGATGTTAAACAACATTACTCAACTCTCTATAATTTAATCATTTTACTCAATAATTAGTAAGCAGCTAACACTCAAATTTTCAGGTCAAGTTTGTAGTATCAGCTGATTATTACTCTGGGTTTGTAGTCAAGGGCGTAGCTGAGCATACGCACCACAGGCGCTTGGGGTCAGGTATTTTCTTAATTTTCTCTATATAAATTTTAAAGTGCAATAAAATCAGTTCATTTCTGCAAATTCTGGTGCATTTAGTTCAGAACATTGTCAGATATGATAAAATAGCAAAATATATCACTGCTTGGTCGATAAAATAATAAATTGAAAAAAAAAAAAAACCCTGACCCCAAGCGCCTGTGATTCGCACATACGATTGTGCGTAAGTTAATTTTGTCAAATATATTTAAAAATCTTTTAAAAGTTGAAAGCAATACAATGTTTAAACCCTCGACACTAAACTATCATAATGAACAAGACGACATATGCATATTCATGAATCAATGCACAATTCAGTGTCGTTTGAATTTCGTTTTGAAGTTTAGTCGAAAAAAAATGCAGATAAGGGTCGAAATTCATGGTAAACACGCCATTTTTTGTTGTATTTTTTTCAAAATGTCCTGGGGAGTATGCCCCCATATCCCCCTAGAAAACGGCGCATTTTCACGTTTACAGTGCGTTATTTAACAACATGCTCAGCTACACCGCTGGTAGAAGTTTAATTATGCATGCACTGTGATACCTTGGTGAGCCTTACAGGTGCATGTGAACAACGCGTGATGGCAATATTCTATCATGATTTACGTCACATTAATTTAAGATTTCTGAAAATTGTAACTAAAAATAGCCGTTGGTTTTTCAAAATGTTCGTCCTCTTTACATGTTATTAGTAGTAAACAGGTAAAAATAAATCCCATCAAAAATTATGTAAAATGTAAATACGTTTTATCTTCCACCTTTATAAATCAATAATATTGAATCAAAACATCATATTGATTACAATTTCAAATAACATCCTTTTTCCTAAAACAGAACAACGCCCAAACGAGTAAATGACATCACTGATCAACACGAGACCGACGGACTACTTTTTAGACTAGCCATTTTTCTGTTGCGCCGTTGTGCAGATCGTCTGTTAAAGGCTGAATGGGAAGTTAATTGATATGTTTATGGTACCAGTGTTCTACAAGGTAAATAATGATCTTTATTAATTCAAGTTTACATGATGTTATTTGCTGTTTGTTTACCGTATTTCAGAGAAAGCTAAAACGCAAATATTTTGTAAGTCTCGTGGGGGGGCAAGTCCAACAGGTTGCATTGAGATGCGTTGCATTGATGCGGTTACGCTGTCGAAAATTGTGAATTAGTAGTTCTTTGTTATCGTTTTCACCAACAATTATGACGAATAAAAGAAATAAAACAATACAGAAAGTGAAACAGTGTGTATTAATCATTTATTTGTAGAAATTATTTAAATTACAGCAACCAAAAAGGAAACCGAAAGTTGACACGGCTGCTAAAAAAAAAGATGTCTACGTTTGTAAATTTATCTGTAGTTGATATATCTTTCCTATGTGTCAAATAAAGTGGTATATAAATAAGTAAAAACAGTTATTAGTTGAGAGTAATAACTAGTAATTGTTTCTATTTAAAAAAAAAATAAACCACTCACTTGCCATAGTACAACTTTTCCTCATCGATAGACCCCGAATAGCTCAAGTTCTGATTTACAGTAATTAAATTATGAAGGAACGTGAATAAAATCGTTGAACAAGTATTTTTTACCATTAAACCATCAATTTGTTATCATAAGTTATAAAAGATCGAAATAATCCTGTGCCTATGGTGTAAAAATTATTTTTATATCTGATGTCTTTCCTTCTATTTTTGTTTAAAAAATTGCCTTTATTTCACCATTTTTCCCTTATAGTATCCAAAATCTTGATTATGGTTACATTTTTCGACATTTGTTGTTTCTCAGGATATTTTTACATTTTTATAAACGACTTTTTGCTTCCAATTTGCGTTAAAGATGACAAAATTCTACGTCGGATTTTTACCGGTATTTCACAGGTAACCGGCATATCGTTACAGAATTTACACCCAAAGTTTTCCGTTTTAGAAATTAAAGAATTTGAATTTTATTTCATTATAAAGTCTTTTTTAACAAAAAATAATAATAGTAATAAAAATTAACATTAAAAATCATTTTGAGAATATAGTTCAAACATCTATAATTGTAGCTGGTTCAACGTCACAGAATTTTATTTCATGTGCTCTTCAACGGTAAGTTATGAATGAATGAATGAATGAATGAATGAATGAATGAATGAATGAATGAATGAATTTATTTATTTATTTATTTATTTATTTATTTATTTTATTTATTTATTTGAATACACAGTCATTAACTATACGAAGTCATGAAATTAGAAGTATTAATTCACGGCAGTTTCAAAACTAGTGTGGGTACTGGTAATTCAGAATCATAATATTCATCATAAATCAAGGTAATTAATTAATCTGTTAATGAGATTAACACCATGTAGGTACATTTTCCACGTATAATATACTATCATCTGATCCAATGGGAATTTGGAATTTGCTTCCGTTATCAATAAGTTACCGCGTCTGTTGATAAGGCATGCAGATTATCAACATTAATTAGCAACCTTTACCTGTGGGTAAAAATATGTAATATACACTTTCGTACAAGTCAAAACTATCACTTTTGAAATAAAGATTCTCGGTTCCAGTAATTATCTATTACAGAAGTTCTGACTTCGAGAAATATTTACAGAATAAAATTATGATAATAAAAAATAATCAAAATATAAAATTTTCAAAATGAACAGTTAAAAATGTTTGTGCGGTTTAAATTTGTTTAATATATTCAGAACTTCTTAAAATAAAAAAAAAGTTAAATAAGGAAGAAGAAATGTGATATATATAATCAGCGACGTTGAACACAGAATACTTTAAAGACTCTATTAAACGTCACGGGCGTTGATCAAATTAAATATGAAGATTTTTAGAGTAAAGTTTCATTCTTTCGAAAATTTTTGTTGATTTTACCTTAAAAAAGACTGCCAAACTGATTTTAATACATTATAAAATATTAAATTTTACATTAGCCATACACAGATATATGGAAAACAAAACTGGCCCCGGTTTCACAATCATTCCTTAGTAAGATTTTCCTTAACTTAAATTTAGCAAATTTTGTTAATCTCTTTTTGGAACTACTGGTGAATATTTTTATCAAAACTAAATGCAAATGTTTTATTCTAGAGGTGATCTTACAAATGACACATTAAATTCCTCCTTATCTTCAAAATTAACAAAATTATAAAGATTTGAAATTTTGCAAGGTTTAAGTTAAGGAAAATATTAGCTAAGGAATGATAGTGAAACCGGGGCCTGATTATTTAAATATAACCAAATTAATAATTACATCACAGATAAAAAATTGAAATTGGACGTTATTCAAAAATAGAAAAAAAGATAAATTATGCACTAAATGTTATAGTAATTCTATAGAAGATGAAATTCATTTCTTGATATCTACTGTCCAGTAATTTTGACAGATGATTTTCGGCTGTAATAAATACATCAAATAAATGCTTTAATAATCAAAACTCTTTGACAAATATTTTTGGATTATAAATTGTGAAGATTGTGATATACTTAAGACTTTTGTACAACCTGGGGTACAACAAAAGTCTTTTTTTCTCCGTTTCAATCGTCATATTCTATGCTGCAACTATACTGGACGGATGTAGCTTGCCCCCCCCCCCCCCAAAGCCTCGTTTTCGTTCATAGGTGTTATCCCCCCATGTCGTGTTTTCGAAATGGTCAATAGCCTCATTTTTCTAACTTTAATCTTTCTACCTTTTCTTCTATCTTGGGTAATGGCTGGACTTGCCCCTTTTTGGCCTCTCCTTCACCATATTTAATTTAACATCGTTTTTTAACACACGTCTGTTAGTTATTCTTATGCAAATTGACTTGTTAATATTTCGTGGGTAATTTGCATGGGCATACTTTGGTCGTAGACAGCATGGTCCAACTGAGTTAAGGTACGTGTCATGACTTGGTCAGTTAGATGCATGTGTTGCAAATTTAATATGGCTACTTGCAAACGCTCCGACGACTGTGACGTCATTAGTTATATGCCTATAAATAGGGAGTTTCGAGACATGTGCTCTCTCTTTTTGTCGTCTGCCGTGCTGTGAAGTGGTGTCCGTGGCGTCTAGTTCAGGTATTTAAATAGTTGTATGGCTAGAATGTCCTTGTATTGATTATGTACACTGTTTGCCATTATATTTATTTAGTTTAGTTTAGTTTAGTTTCCTTTTATTTTCAATTTCTCGCGTTCGGGAGTGGGTGGTTTTGCGGTAGTTTGGAGTTTATTGGGAAAGTGCCGGCAGTGTACAGAATCGATATTTATATTTTTTTGTCCATGTTATTAGCTCACCTGACCAAAGGTCATGTGAGCTTATGGTATGGTGCAGCGTGTGTATGTGCGTGCGTGTGTGTGTGCGTACGTGCGTCGTTAACATACATTTTCGACTTCTCCTCTGAAAGTACTTGGCAGATTTCAACGAGACTTGGTCAGAAGCATGTCTGGGTCGGAGCAATTCAGATTGTTCGTGGCATTGCCATGGCTACCATAACTAGGTCAAGGTGACCTAGGGGTGCAAAAATCTTAAAAAATCTTCTTCTCCGAAAGTATTGATTGGAGAAAAAATCTGATGTGATATTTGGCTTTTCTAGGGTCTTAAGCTGTAGTTTGTTAATTTCGTAAAATTCGGTCGAAAAATGGGTTACGCGTTTTTGCGTTTAATTTTGAAAAAATCGTAAAATAGCTTCAAATTGTTATAACTTGACTACTTGACCAGATAATGACATGGGGTTTTCAGTTTTGACATCTTCTTGTTAGTATCTCCAAAATGAGGTCAAGGTCAATTGTGAAGGTCGTGACCTAATTTTTTTTACCTCTGATTATAATTATTATCTCTAAAACTATAAACTTTTTGTATAGTCATGTATATTAGAATGTTGTAGGTATTGATACAACGATCATTTTGATGTATAGAAAAAGGTCATGGGTTCAAAGGTCAAGGTCACAGATGCGAAACAATACCGAAATGGTTAATTATCTCGAAAACGATAAACTTTTTATATAGGCATTATATTAGAATGTTGTAGATATTGTTACAACGATCATTTTGATGTATAGAAAAAGGTCATGGGTACAAAGGTCAAGGTCACATGTGAAACAATACCGAAATGATTAATTATCTCGAAAACTATAAACTTTTTGTAAAGGCATTTATATTAGAATGTTGTAGATATTGTTACAACGATCATTTTGATGTATAGAAAAAGGTCATGGGTTCAAGGTCAAGGTCACAGATGCGAAACAACACCGGAATGGTTAATTATCTCGAAAACTACAAACTTTTGTATAGGCATGTATATTAGAATGTTGTAGGTATTGATACGACGATCATTTTGATGTATAGAAAAAGGTCATGGGTTCAAAGGTCAAGGTCACAGATGCAAATCAATACAGGAATGGTTAATTATCTCGAAAACTATAAACTTTTTGTATAGGCATATATATTAGAATGTTGTAGGTATTGATACGACGATCTTTTGATGTATAGAAAAAGGCCATGGGTTCAAAGGTCAAGGTCACAGATGCGAAAACAATACCGAAATGGTTAATTATCTCGAAAACTATTAACTTTTTGTATAAGGATGTATATTAGAATGTTGTAGGTATCGATAAAACAATCATTTCGATGTATAGAAAAAGGTCATGGGTTTAAAGGTCAAGGTCACAGATGTAAAACAATACTGAAATGGTTAATTATCTTGAAAACTATAAACGTTTTGTATAGGCATGTATATTAGAATGTTGTAGGTATTGATACAATGATCATTTTGATGTAAAGAAAAAAGTTATTGGGGTTTGGTATTTACGTTTTCTTTAAATCTATCAGCTAGCCATTAGTTATCAGGTGAGCGTATAAGGCCCATGGGCCTCTTGTTTTTTATGTAGGGCAGTTTAATAATTTTTCAGTATTAGGATTGTCACATGTATATTTTCAGGCCAGTCATGTAGGGTTAACTTTGCTTGACATTTATTTTTAAATGTTCCGCCCTTTTATACACGTGATTTACACGTGTGTCATCCATTAATAATGTAAATATAGTACTCGTTTTCATAGTCCTAGACCATTACATGTTGTAATTGACTCGTGTTTTTGGGCTGAGCTATATGAGCTGTTAATTGAGCTTAGGTATTTCCATCATTATTACCCTTCATATTTTTCATTGGGTTCCATTGTTACATTTCCTGAGCAAATAGTTATGCTGTCGATTGTTATGAATACTTCTGTTCAGCATTGTAATTGACTTGGATGAACATATTTTCATATTAACTTTCAAGGCATTAGTTTTTGCTGATAGTGCTTATTGTTGCTAGGTACTCAATGTAATTTGTGTTGCTGGTGTTTTACATCACACCATTTTATTTTCATTGCAATACATATTATCTTGCCCTTATGTGTATTTATGTCCTTTAATAAATTATAATATTAAATTTCTGTCTTTTGGTCTACTTACTGTTGGTATGGAAGCCGAACGCTGACAACCCCCATTAAATTTGATTTATTTATTTTATTATTTTACGCGAACATTCAGTTGATCATATTACCCAATATAGTGAATATACTAATCCATATCACGACAACATTCTCACGTTGTAATGTCTTCTCATCTTAAATCACTTTTTACCATACCATGTGAATAATTTAATCTACTGATTTATGGATTGCATAAATAACTACTCCTGTTTCTTAAAACAAGATGTGTATCATATCACAGTTCAAGATTGCCCCATGCAATTAATGAAGCAGTTATACCAATGAAAAACAAACATACTAATCCATGTCCAAATCACAATCGGGAGTAAAGTAAGAAAAACTTTGAAACTGACAAGTTAAGTTAAACACACGAACTTCCACCAGGGAACTGAGACCGAGTTTTCTGGAAGGGTAAGCACCTTCTGTTAGCTAGCTACACCGGCCACGTGTGTAATCAATATTAAGTGAAGAGAACATGGAACTAAAACATCCAGGTCAATATTGGACAGAGACATCAAACTTGTCAACAATACATTGATGATGGTCATAAAACTTTTTGCCGAAGGCCCTGATAAGCCTAGGCTTGCAATATTCCTTGGCTAGGTTTCCATTCCTGGTAGCCAAAATCGCCATTGGCTACTAATTTCTGAGCAATTCTTTCAAAAAGTAACCTATTTTAGCAAATTTGTGGAAAAATACTTTAAAAAGGACTATATTTTCACAAATTTTGGAAATTTGGCTCCTAATTATTTTAAATTTGTGGAAACCTGGCCTTGGTCAACAATCTATTCTGTTTGTGACCGCCTTGGTTGCTCAATGGTATAGCATCCTCTTGGAGAGTGGAAGGTTTTTGGTTCCAACCTGACTTGTGCTATACATGACAATACAGTATTACTTCAAAATTTGAGTTACTGCTTCCTCATTTTGCAAGCCACATTTGGCTAAAGGATAGACTATCGACTGGTTATGGAATTATATCAATTGGGAGTGGAATGCTTGTCTTTGACTGTTAGGCAGCACCTTTAACCCACAACCCGATATTATTACAGTGGTATGAGGGTAAGCTCCTCTTACACCTTCAACATTCACAGGCATATAGTACCATGATGAGAATTTTCTAAAGCACAGACCATTGCAAGTGACAAATGATATGATTAAATCTTGACAGGCTTGTACCGAAATAATGTTAATTTTAGCCCAGCCCCTTTAAATTTCACTGCATGAAGAGCCCCAGCCCCGGAGAGTTAAAAATGCTTTTTCACTTATATCGAGACGGTTAATTCTAGGATGGTGGGTTGGAGTTTTTTTTACCCCAGTCAAGATTATTCATTATTCACCTAAATTGAAATGAAACATTCTGTGATGATATACTAGAAAGATGGTGCTTAAGATTTATATTGAAATGGTCGCTTATGTGGATTGTGGAGTGGAAATTGGCATTTATTCACTAATACCAACTTTTTTTTCGAGAACCAAGTCTGGGATATTGAAGAAGGTAATGTTGATTTTACCCTAGTTAAAATTTTTATATTCATTCCGAGAACTAAATTATTGGAATCCCCTGCCAGCATCAGTAGTCCAGTCGTCATCCCTGGAGCATAGGCATATGAGCAGGGGGGGGGGGGGGGGGGGGGGGCCAGCAGGGGCCGCCCCCCCCCCCAATGTCAGAGAAGGGGGGGCCAGGCCCCCGCAATATATTGAGTGAAATTTTGTATCATAGTTTATGTTTATAGTGTAAGTGCTAAAAAAAAAGAAAAAAAACCCAAAAGCTTCAACAGGAAATGTCTATCTGGTATCCAAACAATTATCAATTTCATCATTATACTTGTAAAAGGGCGTCAAAATTTTCCGGGGTACCCCCATATCCAGGGGCAGATTCAGCGGGGGCGTACGACTCCCCCCTTTATGGCGCTAATATTACATATTGTTCAGCTCAGATTGCACCAGAATGCAGGATTTTTGCGCCACTTTTCAATTTCCGGGGGAGCATGGCTCTCACATTATACGCCCCCCCTTTCTAAAATTCTGGATCAGCCTCTGATATTCATCTCTAATGAGAGGGTTGATTATGGAACTTGTGTCATACGGTTATTTTATATGACAATCTTGCCTTGATATCACAGTATTTTAACCTATCAAAACGACGCACAATACGTTGGAAATGCGTCTAGACAGGACAAAGTTTTTTAAATTTTCCGGGG
Source organism: Anadara kagoshimensis (assembly GCA_021292105.1). Classification (NCBI taxonomy): domain Eukaryota; kingdom Metazoa; phylum Mollusca; class Bivalvia; order Arcoida; family Arcidae; genus Anadara; species Anadara kagoshimensis. The sequence continues at coordinate 17,907,735 of CM037868.1, forward strand.
GAGCCCCCCGGACCCCCACCCATGCGAGGGGTTTAGCACCCCTCTCATACTCTCCCCATCTCGTGCCATTTGCACGAGGAGTTCCTGCGGCACGACATAGACATAGCTTCGGTTTGGCCCCCCCAATATTAAAAACCCTCCTACGCCTATGTGGAGGTTTTCAAGGAGTCAATTCAGACCTTACCGGAGTGGTTCTCAACTACAGTCAGCTGCTAAACTCAACATGAATGTTTTATTATTGTTATTTTCATCATAACTTTTTGGGACAGTGGTCCATCTCATTGCACAACATGTACAGTTTCCTCATCAGTTATGTCCAAGTTAGATTTTTGATGAGTGCAGTCATTGTAGTTGAAGTCAGTTTTAGTCAGCACCTTTAAGTCAAAACTGGTCCAGCTCGATCAGCTGATCATGATATCCACGTCACATGTAAACAAACAAGAGGATTTGTCAATATTTACATTAAATTCGGAATAAATTCAATAAATTTTATCTGTATTTTCATAAAAATGATTATTGGGAAGAACTGTTAATTAATTCTTTCGAAAAACGCATTTTATTATTTTTCTTAAAAATCGATCGTTTGTGAAAATTTTTTGTTTACACTGCATTCAGCAGGGTCACAGATGCACTCAAAATTTTGATTCAATTAAGTAATAATAAGTGAAAAAGAGTTACCGTAGAAGTCGTATACTGTGGTTATGCTAACCTCGTAATATTTTGTGTCAGGTAACTATGGTTATCGATTTATCTAACTTGAAATCGGCAAATTTTGTATCTTCCCGCATTGTATACTGTGTGATCATGGTTGATGCACGTGGGAAAGTCGGTCGCTGATTGGCTTACAGTGGTTATCGATCTGAATTGAACTTTGACCCAATCAAAAGAAATCATGTCATCGCGAATCTTGAAACGCTACACTTGGAGATCAGCCAGATCGGCAAAAGAAACGTAAATATTTGGTATTCGATCAACCTATTTAAATTATTACTTGTTTCAAAGAATTATTTCCACGATAATCGTTTTTTGGTTTCATTTCTGATGTACGAGACGGGCGAGATTTCCCCCCATATGGAGCTCACTTCCTGTCGATTTGACCCCTTCAATGGCCTTGAGAAAAGTGAGAAAAGTGGTGCACGCGCGGCATCAAATGATTTGGACGTACGGTCTATAGAATTTTTCCACAATTTTCTATGACGTCATAATACATACGTGTTACCTATAGACGGGAAATTCCCGGCGCTTTGCGCCGGGACATTTCCCATATAAACTTTTTGTATAGGCATGTATATTGGAATATTGTAGGTATTGGCCTAACGATAATTTTGATATATAGATAAAGGTCATAGGTTCAAAGGTCAAGGTCATAGATGCGAACGAATACTTAAATGGTTAATTATCTCAAAAACTATAAACTTTTTGTATAGGCATGTTATTGGAATATTGTAGGTATTGGCCTAATGATCATTTTGATATATGAATGAAGGTCATAGGTTCAAAGGTCAAGGTCATACAATTGAACGAATATTTAAATGGTTAATTATCTCAAAAACTATAAACTTTTTGTATAGGCATGTATATTGGAATATTGTAGGTATTGGTCTAACGATCATTTTGATATATGAATGAAGGTCATAGGTTTAAAGGTCAAGGTCATAGCTGCAAACGAATATTTAAATGGTTAATTATCTCAAAAACTATAAACTTTTTGTATAGGCATGTGTATTAGAATATTGTAGGCATTTGCACAACAATCATTTTGATATATGAATGAAGTTTAGTTTCAAAGGTCAAGGTCATAGATGCAAACTAATACTTAAATGGTTAATTATCTCAGAAACTATAAACTTTTTGTATAGGCATGTGTATTAGAATATTGTAGGTATTGGCCTATCGATCATTTTGATATATGAATGAAGGTCATAGATGCAAATGAATACTTAAATGGTTAATTATCTCAAAAACTATAAACTTTTTGTATAGGCATGTATATTGGAATAAGGTACGTATTGGCCTAACGATCATTTTGATATATGAATGAAGGTCATAGGTTCAAAGGTCAAGGTCATAGACGCGAACGAATACTTAAATGGTTAATTATCTCAAAAACTATAAACTTTTTGTATAGGCATGTACATTGGAATATTGTAGGCATTTGCACAACAATCATTTTGATATATGAATGAAGGTCATAGGTTTAAAGGTCAAGGTCATAGATGCAAACTCATACTTAAATGGTTAATTATCTCAAAAACTATAAACTCTTTGTATAGGCATGTATATTGGAATACTGTAGGTATTGGCCTAATGCACATTTTAATATACAGATGTTTTAGCTGTTTATAAATGATATATTGTAGCTAGACTTTAAATATGTTATATATAGCATACTTATATAATAATTATTATAATTAATTTGCAAAAATACTTGCATATTATTGGCCCTTACTGCTGAAAATTTTGATATTCTCTTTTATTAATGTCATTGACCATTGAACCTCTGCATAAGATATGTACTCTTCTTCAGGTGAGCGTTAAGGCCCATGGGCCTCTTGTTATACATTATAGTCTTGTACCTTTTTCACTTGTTTTAACTTCAGTCATAATTTTCCCTATTCACTTTTCAGTCAAGATTTTCCCCCTCATACAGTACACTTCTTAAGGGATTGACTTACTCACGAGCCGTGCTCGATTCCTCTTGAGGTTTTGTGTTTAATATGCTTAACTTCAGAGGAATAAACGCTACAACAGGAACTTGGAAATTATTCGGTACCCAGAAAATAAGCCCAGGGAGTAAACTAAGTCAATATTATGTAAATGTGATAATGAAACTAATTCTTAAATAAACAAGCATTACATGCATATAATAAAAATCACTGATTTAATATTCACATATATTATAAATTGTATTATATCATTTATATGTAACGGTGTCAGTTCCAGTTATCTCCCTTTATAAATTGTATTATATATGTAACAGTATCAGTTCGAGTTATCTCCCTTTATAAATTGTATTATATGTAACAGTATCAGTTCGAAATATCTCCCTTGCTCCGTACCGTGTACGGTAATGAAGAAATAAACAATGGTCGATAACTTCATTATTTTTGCATAGATCGGTATAAAATTTATACATCATAATATATAGTATGATTTCTGATAGATATGTAATTTTCACGTCTCTACAATGCCCCAAAACTTCCTGGGCGCAAGAAATGTCCCTTGGCTTAGTTTACTGCCTGGGCTTATTTTCTAGGTACCCGAAATAATTAGCCTATTTTTTATTCGCGAAAGATCTTGATCTTTCTCGAATGTAGCTGTCACATGCAGATTTCTCAACCCGAATATTCTTCCGTTACAGAAAATCATCTCTCTCTCGTATGTAGGTCGAAGTTGAATAAAGGTAGATAATTCAGAATTGAATAACTTTTGTATTCTATGGATTTGATGGGTAAATTGTCATGTAAATGGGATTTTATATTTAGTAATATTGATTAAATAAGAAATTGATACAAGATTAAAAAGAGAACGCTGCATTTTGTTGTATTTGAGTGTAGAATATTATGTTGATGACGTCACGTGGATCCCCCCGGTCAACTGATTTTTTTCATATTATATCGTCGACCGTCCTAAGATTCGAGGCCATTTTTGTTTTCAGTTATTATACGCGAGTATCGTCTCTGCAGTGACGATTTCATGCATTAAAGACAAAATTTAGGTATTTACTGTAAAACTATCCAGAAAAATCAGTTGTCTATTTTTCAGCTCTAAAATTCTTGTTGCATTAGCAAATTTAGTTTGTTTTCTATTAGAGTCTCGAATTACGGACGTCGAGGATATTTGCCTAAATCGTAAGGAGATTAATCAATAAAAACAAATCTGAAAACTACTCATGGATGTTGCACATCCAGTGTAATTATCAAAATCAAGTAACATCAGCTTGGGTGACACTTTACTAAAAACAGACACAGAAAGAAATCTGATAAAACAGAGTATCCTTGTATATATTATAATCTGAAATATGATTGGCTGAGAATGTCTTCTTGACCCAGATGTTAGCTATTTTTAGCAGTAATTAACTTTTAATGGTTTTACCATACCTGCCAACCCTCCCGATCAGGGATTGAGATTAACGGGCGCCTAGTCGCCCATGGCGACTGTTTTTCGATCTGGGCGATAAATGTGTCATACACAGGTCGCCCAGGTGGCGATTAGAATTTTCAGTTCGGTGTATTTGACATTCCGATCTGTTTACCGATTTCCTGTTTATTTCTGACTGGCGACAATAATAGTGAAAATGAAAAATGGGTATCATATTGTCAACACGTGTAAATGGACCGCTATTCCGACCAGAATTCAAAAACGGTGCCATTTCATTTCCTTTTCTGATATTTGTGTATAAAAAGATACTTCCGGCTCCAAAGCCTAAACAAGGACCTGCGGAAAAATGAAAGTACTATCAAGAGTATGATAAGTCAAATCGCAATGGAGCGTATAAAAGTCATGGGAAGATGACAGACATTGGTTGTATGATACGCAGGATGGAATGAAGTGTACCGTTTGTGTAGAGATCTGTATTTACCGAGAGTTGCACTAGTTATAAACTTGACAGTGTAAATAAACATGAAATTTCTGATTCGCACAAACGGGCCCAAGTCGTAAGTAATATCAAAAACTGTAAAAATTATACAGTCACTTAATAAGGATGTATTCAAAAGACTCGATAAACTGTTCAGAACTTGTCAAAGTATTGTTTCAATTACACAACCGCCACATATCTGATTTTACCTGGATAAATGAACTTGATGAAGTTAGGGGATTTGACATTGGTAGTACCTATAGATCAACATTTTCTGCAAAAACATTCGTCAATGTAATTGCAGATGTTGAATATCGGAAAGTAAAGCAAGAGATAGAACAATCCAAATGTAAATGCCTGATAGAAGATGGGAGCACATACTCTTCAGTAAAATAGCAGGAAATGTGGTTTATTTGCACTTGTAACAAAGGAAAAGTGGCAATTAACTTTGTAGGCATTGAATCAACAGAGAAAGCTAATGCTGAAAATATTGTTGATGGTTTTTATTCTGTATTGTCTACAAATTTGAAAGTATGCAAAGAAGCATTTATTACCAAACTGGCAGCATTTTTGATGGTGCAGGTGTTATGGTAGGTTGTCATGCTGGAGTTGGGGCCTTATTTCATGCAGATCAACCATCACTCTTGATAGTTCATTGTATGGCTCATCAAAAAGTTAAGCTCAATCCCTGCTGATGTGAAGAGTCTCCCCATATTAAGACAAAAATTTTGGAATTTCCTGCTATCATCACTGCTTCTCCGTGTGGGAGCCAGGAGATTAAAATCTGATTTATGAAAAATTATTATTGACCCCCACCCCCTTTCAAAGCCTTTTGTGAAGTCATCCTTAAAAATTTATGAATTGATTAGAGTGAAATCTGGGATTGTGATCACCTTCGTAGAGTAGTCATCTGTCAACTACGTTTTTATCATGTACAGAACCTTTATAGAGGGGTCACCTGTCAAACGCAGTCAGAGGGGATCCTAACGGCCGCCCGATTGAAAAAAATGTTGTCTACAAGGTTTACTAAAATTATGCTGGTCTCGGGAATAAAAAGTCTTCAAAAATTATTGAATTCTTAAAACACAACTCTGGTGATATAATTAATAATAAAATAATAGTTAATTTTTTCAAGTTATTCATTTATTTAAAAAATATCCTCAATTATGACATGAAAAATATCGGAAGCTTATTAGCTCACCTGAGCCAAAGGCTCAGATGAACAATTGTCATCTATCTTCATCCGTGTTGTATAAATTTTTAGCTCACCTGAGCCAAAGCTAGATTTCAGATATGTTATATGTAGCATTCTTAGGACTAGTTATGTTATAATAAATTTGCAAAAAATCCTTACATATAATTGGCCCTTACTGCTGAAAATTTATTTGGACATTCTCTTTAATTAATGTCAATGACCATTGAACCTCTGCATGAGATATGTACTCAGCTGCATGTGAGCATTAAGGCTCATGGACCTCTTGTTTAATATTAGGGTCTCTATGACGATGGAAGTAACTTTGACCATCCTTGATGGTTCCATACATGCATTTATTCGGATTGAACTATTTCCTACATGAATCCTTAATATTGGTCAATGTGTGAATATTAAAACATAACTTCAGCCCCATGCTCATAGTCTGCACTTTGCACACTACATAAACCCGCTATGTTGTCTTGGGAGCACTGCAATGTGAATATAACAACCTCCTTTCAGTTACCTGACAACTTCATATACCTGACACTGCATTGATGGAGACACTGAACTCCCTGTCTTTCTAATCTTTCGTGAATTTTAGTACTTTCAGTACTTTGATCTAGGGTTGTGTTTTTTTACCATTTAAACCAGTTTTAGATTAAATTTAAGGTTTTAAGTTTCAAAATCGATTACATGAAAAAATGGAAAATTAAAAAAAGCCTCCTTTGTGTTGGACATGCTTCATAATGCTGAACATGGGTCCTACAGTTACTATAATATATTTTCCTTTATCATCTGTTTACTAATAATAACATTATTTTTGTAGATGTGATAAGTCTAAAAATGACACAAGTTGATATAAGCCTGGATGATATCACACCCCTAAAAAGTGATATCACACGTCTCACAAAGTGATATCACATCCCTCTCAAATTCCTGGATAATGGCGGATTTTAATTTGCTGCTTCAACTTATTCCTGTCTGTTTTAATATTATTAGCTCACCTGGCCTAAAGGCCATGTGAGCTTTTGCCATCACTCGGCGTCCGTCGTCCGTCAGTCAGTCCGTCCGTCAGTCCGTCTGTCAGTCCGTCTGTAAACTTTTCACATTTTGGCTATCTCCTCTGAAACCCCTGAACCAATTTTAATATTTAATATTATAAACAAATATTTGGTAACCCGCTTGTTTCGCAATGAAATTTCAAGACGGTGTCGACCGTATGAACATACAATGTTACAGTGTAACGTTGGCAATGAAAACATTGAAGTGCACAAAATAAAAAAGCAAAAAAAAAAACTAAAATATTTCGTCGATTTTCAATGGGATGGGTATGCAAATTTATTATTCATTTACTTAAATGAGCAGAGTCATTGCTACAAATCATTATTTTAATCAAATCGTCTCCTTAAATCCACCAAAATGTATTTTGGGTTGCCTGTGTTTACAATGGGAAAGAAATCAGCAAAATGGTTGTTCCTTTCGAGTGACATAATGATGACGAAAGAATGTACTAATTACGTAGGTGTGCAAGAGGTACAATAACAGATAGCTCAAATGTCGGGTTGCATTAAAAGATACTGGGGTTTTCAGTACAGTAAGTTGCTGACCGGAGATCCCCAGAGTCAAAAAAATTCAAGTCATTGTGCCCCACAGTAAATTCGCCCCTGTCAAATTCATCGCAACTTTCAACAAATGCGTCCCATGTCAAAATTGCCCCTTTCATAATCACCTCACTTCTTGCAAATTCGCCCCCACTGTCAAAATCATCCCAATTCTTTCCAATAACAATATAACAATTAAGTTTTTATTAAAAAAATATTTACAAAATGGTCATAAAATTGAAAAACTATATGACTGCATGTTTACTTAAGCTTTTTTTCATTTTATTTCACTCTGTATATTGTGCATAAATACTTTATAATAAGATGTCAGTTAAGAAGGACATTTTTAATACATGAATAATTAAAACAATTTTTTTGAAAATTAATTTGTTTGAAAATAAACTATATTGTATAATGTAATAATGATGAATGAATAAATACAACATATTCTAGAATAATGCCAGTCTTTCAACATTCTTGTCTATATTGAAACATCACAAATATTTTTGAGTTATCTCCCTTTTGTAAACAGCCTGATGCTTCCCTGACACTTTCCAGCAATGATTTTCACTAACATCATGCAATCGGATAATGCTTTTATTTATAGATTATTTCATGAAAAAAGGAACATTCTTATTGGGTCTGTTATATTATTAAAGTTCTATTTAAAAAATCAAAGTGCAATGTCCAATTTATGTTGCTTCCTGTACTGTTTTACCCGAAATACACCGGTGTCAATTCAGTACCTGTGCTGTTTATTTAACCATAAATGATCAACCACAGGTTGAAAAATTAAATAGTGTTTATACACAAACAATCGTTGCCCGGGGATCTTGGAAATTTGAGTTATTAATTCATAATAAGGATGAATTTGAAAAGGGGGGATGTCAATATAATTTTTCAAAATTGATTTCATTGTTTACAAACGACTGACTTTTCTGGGTATTTGAGGGAAAAAGGGATACATTTGAAAAAATCTGTCAACAAAATGGCAAAATTGGTGAAAATGATTCATTAATGTTTATGTAAATTTGAACAGCCACTGCTAAAACCGAATTGTATTTTTTTATACTTAAAATGCTGAACAAGCTGAGAACGTCACAGACAATACGTCATCATGATGTATTTCTGTCTGTCTAAATATGATGTCAAGCATTGGTTCTCATTAATGCTAACACATAGCCTGTAGCTAAATACACATTTGCAATCAAGAGTCAATGTAATTGTTTCTCCTTCTGCCTTATGAATTGAGAAAATTCACTTTGTGCCTTTTGGATTTGGAAAATTTACAATTTTAGCTAACCTGGCCAAAGGCTATGTGAGCTTATGAAAGGCATGCGACCATGCGTCAGTAAACTTTAATCTTCTCCTCCGAAACTACTGGGCCAATTGGAACCAAATTTGCTGTCGAAGGATCGAATATCCAAGATGGCAACTGTTACTTAAAATAGACAAAACCTAAAGTAATCATCTTCTTGAACCAATCATTTGAGGCAAAAAACCGATGTGATATTTGGTTTTTACATAGTCTTAACCTTAAAGTTTGTTCATTTCATGAAATTTGGTTTAAAAATCGGTTACGCATTTTGAGTTTAATTTTGCATTTTCAAATTGTTATAACTATTTATTCAGATGATGACATGGGGTTTTCAGTTTTGACATATTTTTGTAATTGCCTTCAAATTGAAGTCAAGATAAACTGAAGGTCGTAACCTAATTTTTTTACTCTGATTTTAAAAACTTTTTGTATACGCATTTATATTAGAATGTTGTAGATATTGATACAACAGTCATTTTGATGTATACAAAAAGGTTATGTGTCTAAAGGTCAAGTTCACATTAGCAAAATGATACCAAAGTAGTTAATTATCTCGAGAACTATAAACTTTTTGTATAGGCATTTATGAATGTTGTAGATATTGATACAACAGTCATGTTGATGTATACAAAAAGGTCATGTGTCTAAAGGTCAAGTTCACATTAGCAAAATGATACCAACTTAGTTAATTATCTCGAAAACTATAAACTTTTTGTATAGGCATATGTATTTGAATATTGTTGGTTTTGATTCAGAGATCATTTTGGTTAATTAAGGTTAAGGTCATGGGTTTAAAGATCAAAGGTCAAGATTTGAAAGAATACTCAATTGGTTCATTATCTTCATAACTATTTTTTTCTATAGGCAAGTATTAAAATGTTGTAGATAATGATACAACTATCATTTTGATGTATAGAAAAAGGGCATGGGTCAAAAGGTCAAGGTCACAGCTGCAAAAGAATACTGAAATGGTCAATTAGCTTGAAAACAGTTAAGTTTTTGTATAGGATTGTATATCAGAATAATGTTGATATTGGTCCATTGATACTGAATTTGATGAGTAGAAAAAGGTCATGGGCTTAAAGGTCAATGTCAGAGATGTAAAAGAATGCTGATATATTTAATTGTGCACGTGTCCTTGCTTTAAGTTTGGTCTTCTCCTCAGAAACCATGGAGCCAATTATTGAAACCAGATTTGATGTGAAAGGTCCTTAGATGGAGTAGCTCATAGTTTATACAAGGCAACATTGTACAAATGAAGGATGACTACCATTACTATAAATAGCAAAATCACTAAAATGGCCATTGTGCATTTAATTTGCCACCAATTTTCTTCAAATTTGAAATATAGAAAGTAAATTCCTAGCCATATAACAAATGTAGAGGGTTTTTCATTTACTTAATTAAAAAAAATATGCAAAATAGGTCAAATTTTGCCTGTTGAGCATTACAGTCTCTTCTGGGCCTCTTGTTTATAGTTTTTGATTATTTTTACCCAAGATAATAGTAAAACTTGCAGAAATGATTGACATGCCAAGATCTACATGTAACTGAGTAGCAAGTTTCATGAATATCTGAATATCCACATCAGGGTTATTGCTCCTAAATTATAGTATATCTTGTGTTTTTGTGTTGTTTTTGGCCCAGGTGAGCGGTATAGGACCTATTGGGCCGCTTGTTTATCTCGCCTCTTGTTTCCCTCTACCATTCCTTTGTTTACCACTTCAAGTGAAAAATCTAGCTGTTAAACACCCATTAGAAATTAAAGATAATATTTAAGATTATGGTAATGGTAATATATTCATAAAATCATGTTTACTGTATACACTTTTACCCAGTATTCATCCAATTTGTCAAGAATAATCCATAAGGCCTAAAAAACTGTTTGGTTCCGGTCACCCGACCCTACCTGCAAATTTCGCCAGACTCTGACCTATTCTGGATTAAGGAACATTTGATCTGTATCTGCAAAACTTTTTGAGGGCCTTGATACGCCTAGGCTTGCAATATCCTTGTTCCTTGTGTCAATGATTTATTTGTAAGCAGCTTGCTTTGTTGTATAAAGATCTATATATATAATAATATAATTGTAATGCTCAAATATAATATTTGACATTGTACCCTGGATATATGAAGTTTGACATTGTACACTAGATATATGAAGTTTGACATTGTACCCTGGATATATGAAGTTTGACATTGTACCCTGGATATATGAAGTTTGACATTGTACCCTGGATATATGAAGTTTGACATTGTACCCTGCATATATGAAGTTTGACATTGTACCCTGCATATATGAAGTTTGACATTGAACTCTGCATATATGAAGTTTGACATTGCTAGGTTTCCATAAATTTAAAATTATGAGTAGCCAAATTTTCAAAATTTGTGAAAATATAGTCCTTTTTAAAGTATTTTTCCAAAAATGTGTTAAAATATGTTACTTTTTGAAAGAATTCCTCAGAAATTAGTAGCCAATGGCGATTTTGGCTACCAGGAATGGAAACATAGCATTGTACCCTGCATATATGAAGTTTGACATTGTACCCTGGATATATGAAATTTGACATTGTACCATGAATATATGAAGTGTTAATTTAGTCTAGGATGTTTCAGGAGGGACTATATTCAATTTTTTTCATCAAAAAACACTATAATCTAAAATGCTTTGTATTCATGTTACGTAAAATATATCCCACTAAGGCCTTAACACTGAAGTCCCATGGCACAATGAGTGACCAATGGTCCCATAATCCTTTCTTGAATTAACACTGTAAATGGCCACGGATTTCATGATGGAGAAACGTTGAGCAGTTCCAGATAAACACACATATAGTATCCAGACCTTAAAAATAATAAATGTTTACCAACTGAAGAAAGATAATGCTTTTCAATGTTTTTGGTTATTTTTTGTAGTTGGTGCCAAAACAACAAGAACAAGGCTTTCAATAATTTATGATTTAATATGAGTATCATCTTAGTTGATAAACTATAGCCATGTGAAGTGTGTGAGTTTGATTAAAGAGTCTGAAAAGAAAATATGGGGAGAAATACAAGGGATCCAGAAGGAAATGGATGAAATCTGCAGTAAGTATTAGAATTTCAAGGATTCAAAACTGTTTTTATGCCCCCGTTATAAATATTGCTGGGGCATATAGTGTTACTCATGTCCATACATACATACGTTTGTTCCAAAATTTGTTTCTGCTCTATAGCTTTTGTACAGATGAGGTATTGCTATGATTCATCATTGTCTGTCTTTCGTTGTCATTAACGTTATATTTTAATCATCTCCTCCAAAACTACCAGACAGAATCTCATGACTATTTTACTGACTGCCATGCTTAATTGAAATACTTTCATAATTGGCAGTAATGATGTTTAGATGAGGGGCTTTCAGATTTGCACAAAAGAAGGAGTTATGTCCCTTGGGTCCCCGTAAAAAAAAGGGGGGGGGTGAGAGGAATAGTTAAAATCTATGAAAATCTTCTCCTTTGAACACTTAATAGATATAGCGCAGATATTTCATTTATAGCATACTATGGACACCTAGTTTCAGATTTGCAAGAATCGCTGTAGTTGGGCTCAAAATATTGAAATTGCAAAAATTACTACATGTTTACTTGTCAATATATCTGGAAAATGATACGAATGATTAAACCTCTACATGAGATTTGTTCACAGCCTCAGGTGAGCCTAAATGGCCTATTGCCGTTTTGTTAAAGATGAGTTTGATTTGGTTACAGTGTCACTACCATCATCCATGCCAAATACTTATGGCATTGTCAAAGCACTTGGAAGCCCTCCACATGCAGGGCTCAAATTAGATTTTGTAACAGGAGAAGTGGCTTCTACCTAAGCCAAGATTAGGGAGAAGTTTTTCGAAACAGGTAGAAATTTTTCCCCAGTGAAATTAACACATTTTGTACCAAGTAAAGTGTAATTTAAAGGCTAATAAATTATGCTCTTTTCAATAAAGCAAACTGCATTGACCATATAAAGATTTACTAATAAAATTCATTTTCACATCACTGTCTTAAGACTACAATGTAAATGAGAAATACATGTAAACAAAAAATTATTTAAAAAATTTAAAACATAAGAAATTATAATATAAAAACAAAAATTAAAGTATTAACAGAAATAGATAACACTCAGCTTTCTATAAAAAATTATTACTGAAGATATTTTTAGCTCACCTGAGCCAAAGGCTCAGATGAGCTATTGCAATCTATCACCGTCCGTCGTCCGTCGTGCGTCGTTCGTCGTGCGTCGTCCGTCGTGCGTAAACTTTACATTTTAATCTTCTCCTCCAAAACTACTGGGCCATATTTGATGAAACTTGGTGATTATCATGCCTGGGTAACAGCCTTTCAAAATTGTGTTCGGGGTTTGGCCACGCCCAACAAGATGGCCGCTGTTACTAAAAATAGCAAAAAGACAAAAAAATCTTCTTCTCTGAAACCAAAAGGTGCAGGCAAATTTTGATTGGATATTTGGATTCAGCATACCTAGGAACATTAAAATTGTGTTTTTCATGAAAATTAGACGAAAAATAGGTTACGTGTTTTTTGTGTAAAATTACGTAATTTTTAAAATGAGACATTTATTGTTATAACTTCATAACTGCTGAAGATAATTGTATGGAGTTTTCACTGTTGATCTTGTCTTGCAATTTTCTTCCAATTGATGTCAAGGTCGAAGGTCAAGGTCATGTCCCAGTTTTTGACCTTTGATAAAAAATGCTATTTTTTTAACATTTCTTGTGATAATGGCGTAGGATTTTCAGTTATTTGTAGGTATTGACATGACGATCATTTTGATACATAGATCAGGGTCATGGGTTCAAAGGTCAAGGTCACAGATGTCCAAGAATACCAAAATAGTTAATTATCTGCAAAACTTTAAACTTTTTGTACAGGCATGTATATTGGAATATTGTAGGTATTGGCCTAACGATCATTTTGATATATGAATGAAGGTCATAGGTTCAAAGGTCAAGGTCATAGATGCGAATGAATACTTAAATGGTTAATTATCTCAAAAACTATAAACTTTTTTATAGGCATGTGTATTGGAATATTGTAGGTATTGGCCTAATGATCATTTTGATATATGAATGAAGGTCATTGGTTCAAAGGTCAAGGTCATAGAATTGAACGAATACTTAAATAGTTAATTATCTCAAAAACTATAAACTTTTTGTATAGGCATGTATATTGGAATATTGTAGGTATTGGCCTAACAATCATTTTGATAAATGAATGAAGGTCATAGGTTCAAAGGTCAAGGTCATAGCTGGGAACAAATTTTTTAAATGGTTAATTATCTCAAAAACTTTTTGTATAGGCATGTACATTAGAATATTGTAGGCTTTTGCGCAACGATCATTTTGATATATGAATGAAGTTCATAGGTTCAAAGGTCAAGGTCATAGATGCAAACTAATACTTAAATGGTTAATTATCTCAAAAACTATAAACTTTTTGTATAGGCATGTATATTAGAATATTGTAGGTATTGGCCTAACAATCATTTTGATATATGAATGAAGGTCATAGGTTCAAAGGTCAAGGTCATAGACGCGAACGAATACCTAAATGGTTAATTATCTCAAAAACTATAAACTTTTTGTATAGGCATGTATATTGGAATATTGTAGATATTTGCACAACAATCATTTTTATATATGAATGAAGGTCATAGGTTCAAAGGTCAAGGTCATAGATGCAAACGAATACTTAAATGGTTAATTATCTCAAAAACTATAAACTCTTTGTATAGGCATGTATATTGGAATATTGTAGGTATTGGCCTAATGCACATTTTAATATACAGATGTTTTAGCTGTTTATAAGTAATATATTGTAGCTAGACTTTAAATATGTTATATATAGCATACTTATATAATAATTATTATAATTAATTTGCAAAAATACTTGCATATTATTGGCCCTTACTGCTTAAAATTTTGATATTCTCTTTTATTAATGTCATTGACCATTGAACCTCTGCATAAGATATGTACTCTTCCTCAGGTGAGCGTTAAGGCCCATGGGCCTCTTGTTTCCTGATAAAATGTATTTATAATCAACCGGCCTATTAGGTACCTTAGGTTTCCATAATGTATATTTTGCAATAATTCAGCTTTACTGAGAAAATTTGGCAATTTCTGCCATTCACATTTACATTAATTTTCAGAATTGTACACATGTAGCTCTCAAACCTAACACTTGTGCTACCTTTTTACTCGTAGCTTAATTGAGCAATAGATTTACAGTTTTCAGTGATACACTTGTATTCTTAAAATTAACTAAGGCTCAGTTGGGCTATTGCAATTTATCACTGTCCATCATCCGTCGTGCATAAACTTTACATTTTAATCATCTCCTCCAAAACTACCAGCTCAAATTTGATGAAACAAGGTGATTTTATCATGCCTGGGTAACAGATTTTCAGAATTCTGGTCGGGTTTTGGCCATGCCCAACAAGATGCCCAACAAGATGGCCGTCGTAACTAAAAATAGCCAAAATACAAAAAAAATCTTCTTCTCCGTTACCAAAATGTGCAGGCAAATTTTGATTGGATATTTGGATTCAGGATGCTTGGGGACATAAAAATTTCATGAAAATTGGACGACAAATAGGCTACGCATTTTTTGCGGAAACTTTCTTCATCTGTAAACCGAGACATTAATTGTTATAACTTAACCATGGCTGAAGATAACCGTATGGAGTTTTTACTGTTGATCTTATCTTGCTATTTTTTTTAATTGATGTCAAGGTCACAAGGTCAAGGTCATGTCCCCATTTTTGACCTCTGATAAAAATTGCTATTTTTTAACATTTCAAGTTATAATGGAATGGAATTTTCATTCAATTGTAGGTATTGACATGACGATCATTTTGATGCATAGGTCAAGGTCACAAGTTTAAAGGTCAGGGTCACAAGTATACAGAAAACTATTTGTATAGGCATGTATATAAGAATGTTGTAGGTAATGGCACAATGGTCATTTTGATATATAAATGAAGGTCATGGGCTCTAAGGTCAAGGTCAAATGAATACTAAAATTGTTATTATCTTGAAAACTATTAACTTTTACCCTGCATGACATCTAAAATGACCGTCGGTACTATAAACAGCATAACTGCAAAAGGAACCATTGTGCATTCAATTTTCAAGTGGTTGTGTTCATATTTGAAACATAGAAAGTAGATAGTGGAAAATTTAATATATAATGTTTCGTTGTCCCAGTGTTTACAAATTATGCAATTATGCAATTATGCAAATGAAGTAAAATATTTAGTCATATTTGGATTTCAATAACTTTTTCCGACACGTATAATTTGGAAAGGTTTATATAATGATGGTATGAAGATATGCTTCTCTTGTTCCGTTTTCATCTGTTGTTGTAGTGACATTCTTGCTCACGTTGTCTTTTGTTTTTATCTTGTGTATTAGTTTTAACACTGTCTTTTGTTATTCCCACAGTTTACGTTGATTGCTTTGGCTACTGGTCATTTGTCGCTTGTCTGAAACTCTCTTGTTACTAAACCTGTAGTTAGCCATTGGATGTAATGATGTTTAGGTGAGGGGCTTTCAGATTTGCACAAATGAAAAAGTTATGTCCCCTTGGAACCCCGTAAAGGTGGAAAATTGTTAAAAATCATCTCTGAACTTACAAGAGATACAGCTTAGATATTAAACATAAAACATACTTAGGGCACCTAGTTTAAGATTTGCACAAATAGTAGCTGTAGGGACCAAAATGGGGAAATTGCAAGGTACTTAAAGGGGGGAAATTGCTAAAATTATTGTATTTGTCAATATATCGGGAAAACTTTTTGTAAAGGCATATATATTAGAATATTGGAGATAATTGCACAACAATCATTTTGATATATGAATGAAGTCATGGGTTCAACAGTCAAGGTCACAGATGCAAACGAATACTTCAGGGGGTATTAAACAAAATAGTACATTTTTTTTGTATGAAAATTTAATAAAATAACAGACCTTTTCAGAATGTTGCCTTCTCACAAGGAATCCATTAATAAATTTTAAGCATTTTCCGATTGAATGATTGAAAATGAGTAAAACCATCTCTAGAAATTTGAAGTCAGGCAACAGCCATTTAACATGTACTTGAACAAGGGAGATACCTCAATTAGAAAATAAAAATGCACAATTTGTGGTTTATATATTTATAATAGATTTATTATTTATTTTTCATGTTTTAGAGTTTATAATCATTGTATTTTTAAATTTAACTTTTAAAACAAATTGTACGTGTACTTCACATAAATTTACATTGTACTTTTTAGACAGTGTTAGTGATGTGAAAATGTAATGTTATTAGGACTTGTTTATAAATTATATAATCAATGTGTTGTTTTGCTTCAATAAAAGAGCCTTTAAATCACAGAAAGAAAATAAGAGCAATATTTTTTAATAACTTATTATCAATGTGGCTATGGCTGCACTGAGCTTGTACATATAATTCTACAAATTGCAAAAAAAAAAAAAAAAAAAAAAAACATAAAATTGAAAAAGGAAAATAATTAAAATAATTTTTTGGATTAAATGATTAATATTACATTTACGTAGTATGCAAGTCCTAAATAGGGATGCCCTTAATTATAAAGACAAGTAGCTTGGGAAATGTGCCGCATATTACTCCCTTTTTAGCTCACCTGGCCAAAGGCCATGTGAGCTTTTGCCATCACTTTGCGTCCGTCGTCGTCGTCCGTCGTCCGTCCGTAAACTTTTCACATTTTGACTATCTCCTCTGACACCACTGGAGCAATTTTAACCAAACTTTACAGGAATGATGTATGGAAGGTCCTTTACTTAGATTGCCGAAATTTTTTTGATCCGCCAAAAAACATGGCTGCCAGCACAGAAGATAGTTTAACATTGGACCCTATGGGAAAAATGCATTTTTAACGATTTCCTCAGAAATGACTGAAGCAAATTTAACCAAACTTAACAGGAATGGTGTAAGGAAGGTCCTTTATATGGATTGCCAAAATTTTTCTGATCCGTCAAAAAACATGGCCGCCAGCGCAGAAGATAGTTTAACATTGGACCCTATGGGAAAAGCATATATTTGCTATCTTCTTTGAAACCGCTGAGCTAATTTGAACCAAACTTAACAGGAATAATGTATGTAAGGTCATTTACTAAGATTGCCCAAATTTTTCTGATCCGCCAAAAAAAAATGGCCGCCAGGGCCAAACAAAGTTTAACATTGGGCCCTATGGGAAAATGCACATTTTCGCTATCTCCTCAGAAACGACTGAAGCGAATTAAATTAAACTTTACAGGAATGATGTATGTAAGGTCTTTTGCAAAGATTGCCGAAATTTTTCTGATCCGCCTAAAAACATGGCTGCCAGCAGGGAACATAGTTTAACATTGGACCCTATGGGAAAACACATTTTTGCTATCTCCTCTGAAACTACTGAAGCAAACTTAACCAAACTTTAGAGAAATGATGTATTGAAGGTCCTTCACAAAGATTGCCAAAAATTTTCTGATCCGCCTAAAAACATGGCCGCCAGCGCAGAAGATAGTTTAACATTGGACCCTATGGGAAAAACGAATTTTTGGCTATCTTCTCAGAAATGACTGAAGCGAATTTAACCAAACCTTACAGAAATGATGTATAGAAGGTCCTTTACTTAGATTGCCAAAATGTTTCTGATCCGCTAAAAAACATGGCCGCCAATGCAGAAGATAGTATAATATTGGACCCTATGGGAAAAGCATATATATGCTATCTCCTCTGAAGCTAGTGAAGCAAATTGAATCAAATTTTACAGGAATGATGTATAGAAGGTCCTTTACATAGATTGCCAAAATTTTTCTGATTGGCCAAAAAACATGGCTACCAGCGCAAAAAATAGTTTAACATTGGACCCTATGGGAAAAAACGCATTTTTGACTATGTCCTCAGAAATGACTGAAGCAAATTTACACAAACTTCACATGAAATGATGTATAGAAGGTCCTTTACTTAGATTGCCAAAATTTTTCTGATCCGCAAAAAAAACATGGCTGCCAGCGCAAAAGATAGTTAAACATTGGACCCTGGGGAAAAACACGTTTTTGTCTGTCCTCAGAAATGACTGAAGCAAATTGATCTAAACTTTACAGGAATGATGTATAGAAGGTCCTTTACATAGATTGCCAAAATTTTTCTGATCTGCCATAAAACATGGCTGCCAGCGGAGAACGTTGTTTCACATTGGACCCTATTGGAAAAGCATATATACAAATTTGCTTTAAAAGCATTTTAGTCAGGTGAGCGATACAGGCTCATCCTGAGCCTCTGGTTCAAAATCTAATTTGAGCCCTGATACTTAAATGATTAATTATTTCAAACTGTAAACTTTTTGTATAGGTATGCATAACAGAATATTGTAGCAATTGGCTTAACGATCATTTTGATAGAAGGTCATAGATTTAAAGGTCAAGGTCATAGATGCAAATGAATACTGAAATGGTTAATTATCCCAAAAACTATAAACTTTATATATCGGCATGTATATCTATCAGAATATTTTAGGCATTAGCCTAACAATCATTAACATTTTGATATATAAATTAAGGTAATGGGTTCAAAGGCGAAAGTCATATATGCAAATGAATACTAAAATGGTTAATTATATCAAAACCTATGAAACTTTTTTTGTGGGCATGTGTCTTAGAATATTTTAGGCATTGGCGTAACAATCAGTTTGATGTATATATTAGGGTCATGCGTTCTGATTTTACTTTTTTAGCTGTTTATAAATAATATATTGTAGCTAGACTTTAGATATTACCTATGTATTATTCATAAGACAAGTTATAATTAATTTGCAAAAATCCTTGCATATAATTGACCTTACAGCTGAAAATTTGACATTCTCTTTAGTTAATGTCATTGACCATTGAACTTCTGCATAAAACATGTACACACCCTAAGATGAGTGTTAAGGTGAGCATTAAGGCCCCTAGATCTCTTGTTAATTTAAACAAATATTAAATTTATTTTCAGTTGTAGTGTTCTCACCAAAGTATTCAACATTGTTTTTGTTGCAAAAGATGTTTGATTCCTGTACCCTGTAAAATGGCCACAAATTATCCAACCAACGAACATCGCACCAATTATGCTAGATTATGCCGGGCCATCATAGATTTATCTGCAGATGTCCTCCGAGATTTGTTGAATAAGCAGGTACGCCCATATAATATCAAGGAAGAGATAGACAACATTCCAAAATCAAGAATATCTTCAATAAGTGAGGATCAATGGGTTTGGATTAAAAATGCGGCCAGTATCGGAACATATAAAGAGTTTGATATCGCATTTTTATTTTTAGTTATAAAACTTCTTAGTGTAAGAGATGTTACTGGTATACTGCAGCAATCTCTTCAAAACCATTCACAGACATCTGTACAAGAGTGTCTAGAAGCTCTCTCAACTGATCCCAAAACAAAACTGTCAGATGAAGAGAAAAAACATCTGAAAAAATTTAACAATAAAACATCTGTTAAATCTTTATCAGATAAACTGCTATTCCTATTATATACACGTTTATGTACAAGTAATCAGAAACTTGTACTTCCGACTGTACCATGGGACATCAAAAAAATGCCAGACCCTGCACATATAACTGTTGGTGACGATATAGAACGATTGCATTATATACGGAACAAGGCATATGGTCATGTGTCTACATCCGAAATTCCCAAAAAAGAATTCAATACCTATTGGGGTGATCTGGAAGAAGTTATGGTTAGAATGGACAAGGAAATTCTTGGTAAACATTACAAGATCGCACTAGACAATATAAAGGATATGTGTATGGATTCAGAGTTAGAGAAAAAATATCTGGATGCCATAAAAAAAATGTCAGACTGTGAAAAAGTAATTCAAGAACGGTTGAAGACAATAGAAGATGAATTAATAGGAGTTAAAGAAGATGTTTCAGGAATGAAGGAAGACCTTTCAGAACTTAGAGAAGACATGCAGCAAGTCAAAGGTAAGTCATTTAATGCTGATAAGAAATGGTTGTTAGATGGGTAGTAGAGTGGATTTATGGTTTTTACGCAACAGTGAAGATTCTTTATACTTATATCGAGGCTGTAAGTACATTAAATGTGGACAAAACCAGGGTGCCCAGAAAAGAATCTACCATCGTCAAGCTTCTGACAAATTCCAAATAGCACTTGGATCTGTCTGAGTATGATTTTAACATATGAAGCGAGATGTGCAATAATACATAAACCCACACTTTACACAACTCGGACATTGATGTCCCTGTAAAGTTAAGGAATGGTAAGTGTATGAACCAATGTTCTTAATATGTATATATTAAATATATGAAACTTGTTTAGTTAGTAGAGTTTTCACTTGATATGTTGGTTTTTTATTCTTACCCCTGCCAGAATGTGATCAAAACTTGAAATAGGTAGTGACAAGGGGTCTTTCGGAAGCAACTTTAACAATCTTTGCCCCATGTTACGGTATACCACAAAGAACCGTCTCTTTACAAAGTGACCCAAATGCACTGCAAGGTAAAGGTATGTTATTTCAAATAAACATGGTGATGTCTCGATATAAACGAAATATTCTTGAACAGGATGTAAAATTCAACGAAATCAATCACGTAAATGCAACTGGTAGATGTTGTAACCATAAACATGGTTTTGTTTGTTTTAATGAAAAAAATAATATAAGCATATTTTTGTGTTACAGGAGAAAAAAGCCAAAGAGAGAAATCAGCAGCAGAAAGTATGTATAGTACTATAATTTTCTTTAAAATAAATAAGACTATTGGAAAGATTGTACCAGATTTTGGTTGATACAAAATGTATAAACTACAAAAACATAGTCATTCTTTCAAAAATCCAATATTTAAAATTTGAAACGCACTCAAAATATCTAAATTTTAAAGAATTGAATGTCATTTCCTGCAAGATGTTCGGTAATTGTCTTTGATTGTGATGTCACTAATAGCCACGTGGCCATGTGAGATACGCAAACTGCAAGTAACTCTATTTTAAATCCCGTGTTGTCATCTTTTTAACATTTAATATTTATGTGTGATTTTTTTATTTCGCGAGATTGCACCTAAAAAATTGTTTTCTCGCAATTCTGAATAAAATATGAATACAGTCCAACCTGCCTTAAAGGCCATCTCTATATAAAGGTCACCTACTTATAGAGGCCATTAGAATTATATCCCAATTGTTCTTCATTCATATATTATTAACCTGTATTAAAGGCTACATGCCAATAAAGGCCACTTTTACTGGTTTCCTTGGGTGGCCTTTATAGACAGGTTTGACTTTACATTATCACTCCACGCTTCGGGTTTTTAGAATGAGTAGTGATCATTATAGCTTCAATCATAGATACTAACGTAAGCCATGCAGTAAATACAACTTTTCTATCTGTACAATTGTTTGTTTATGCAAGGTCAATAATTATCAAATATTATGTGGTCAATTTTTATATCACCTTAACAAAGGTCATGTAAGCTTGTCACTTAGGACAGCCTCTCTCTCTCTCTCTCTCTCTCTCTCTCTCTCTCTCTCTCTCTCTCTCTCTCTCTCTCTCTGTGTGTGTGTGTGTGCATCATCTTACTCGGTCAGAAGTACCAATGGGTTTTCGCAATTCAGATTGTTTGTGGTGTTATCATGGCTACTAAAAGTAGGACAATGTAACATTGGGGTAAAGATGCGAAGAAATAGTAAAATAGTTAATTAACTATCAAATGTTTGTGTTTTGGCATGTATATTAGAATATTCAAGGTAATGATACAATGATCATGTTGATATTTAGATGAAGGTCATGAGTACAAAGTTCAAGGTCACATTCGGAATAATACTAAAATGGTTAATTCATTGAAAACTATACAGTTTTTATGGTCGATGAAAGGAGGCATGTCTGGCTGTCTTGTGCATGCATTTGTGTGCGTTCTTCTATGAATATGCCGGTCCTTATTATTTGGTCCTGAAAATAACTTTTAAGAGGTATTAACACAACAGCTCATATATAGATACAATAACTCTATTTTGCATAATTTAAGAGAAATGACCTTGTTGTATTTTCATTCATTTCATACCCACCTTTAAGAGGTATCAACATGAAACTTTGTAGTAGATAGAACTCAGTGTTGAGAAGTGAAGTGCACAAGAACTATATCGTTTTGCACAATTAAAAGAGTCATTCCCTATTCACAAATCTTTTCAAATGGATGCAAAGGTCATAGAACTGATTTTCTCTAATGTAATTGATGATGAAATAAGGGAAATATTTTACAGTGAGTGTTTTGTGTCTGTACCTCTGGTACTGTCGAATCATTAATATTCGAGGGGTTAAAAGTTCGATGTTTTCAATTTTTTAAAAATTTTGTTGGGAGAAAATTTCATGGAAAATAAATCCTGTGTGACCCCCAATTAATTAATCATTTAAATGTGCAATACAGTTAAATTCAACGAAAATAATGTTTTTTAACTCAAGCTAAAAAAAATTTCGGTCATCTCGTACTGAAATCTTTGAGTTTTATGAACTTTGAGTTTTATAAAGTAACAAAAACCGTGTTTTGATAAAATTAAATTTTATCTAATGTCTTGAGCTTGGCCCATTCCTGTCAAAAATAACTATGATTTTTATTTCACACTGATCTCGTGGCTTTCATTAATTATTGTCCTTACAAAAACAAAACAATTATCATATGGGAAAGCCGCTGTGTTAATAAATGCCAATCTAAACATAACTCCCAACAGTTGAAGTCATATGTGATCACTACTCAATCACAAAATCCGGAAGTATTGGGAAGATTATAACATCCAAAGCGTAACCGGATTATACATGATATAGACAAGACGTGATAACTTGTTATGTCGGCCAAATAGAAAAATATCACAGAAAGATCTAAAATTAACAGATCTTAATTAAATAAAGAAAATCACATATAAAACGGTCAATGTTAAGGAGATGATAAACATGAAAGTGATTGGTATTAAACTTCCGGTTAAATTGGGGTTTCAGTACTTTGATTTCTTGGATTTTCAGTACTTTGATTGTAATTTTGATTTTATTTATTTACAGAGTCTACATTAGCTGAAATAAGGAAACATAAGGAATCCAAAACATTTGTTCCCAGTGAAGGTTTTAGAAAAGGGAAAGCCAAGCTAGATGAACATGGCGTGCTTATTTACTCGGGTTTGCCTGGAAATGGCAAGACGAAAATGCTATTGCCATAATGGAGAGTTACCAACAAGAGCATCCTGATTGGTGTTTTATTAAGTTCTCAGATCTTCGTCACTGTTCAGATATCCATTGTGATGTTGATTCAGTTATTCTATATGATGATTGTCTGGGAAGGACGAATACCAAGACGGATGTCATTAATGACGGTCACACAGTTTGGAAACAGATTTTATCATCTGTCAAGGCAGGTAAAATCAGAGTTATTTTTACAATTCGTAAAAATATTTTGGTTGTGAATCAACCTGAACTAGAAAAATATGAACTATTTGATAAAGAACATATCATAGATCTTACAACAGATGAGTATAAATTAACACAGGGTGAAAAATTAGAAATATTTAAAGCACATTGTCAACAGGGCAAAAACAAAGTTGATATATGTGAACAAAGGGGGGATGAAAATTACAAGACGGCAAAGAACTAGGAAAAGATGTTCCAATTAAAATCAGTATGGAGGCAGTTTTAGAAATTGTCAAAACTGATCCCGTTATAGGATTTCCCTTTGCTTGTTATCTGTATACATGCCATCTAAAATACATTGTTCAGGGGGTTCGGTTTTTTAGAAAACCATTACAAGAGCTAGGGATTGAGATAAGCAGATTAAAGAAAATTGATTCAGAACTTATAGAAAAATTCCAGTTTTGTATAATGGGGTATATGGTATTAAAAGGGGGACATATCAACTTGGATGATATAGATCAAGATGTTTTTGAACAAGTTTCAAATCAGTCAGTCAGTCAGTTTATCTCCCACCCAACAGTCAAATAGTAGAGGCTATTCAAGAGTTAAATCATAGATATCTTGTTGGTGATGATCCGAATTTTACTTTTAAACATCAAACAGTGTTTGAAAGCGTTGCCATTTGTTTTTGTGAGGATAATGCTCCCTTAGTATTGAAGTGTTGTAGTCGAAATTTCATAACTGAATTTATAAGAACTAATAATTATAAAAAATCTGAGGGAGAGGTTGTAGTAAACTCAAACCGAAACATATAATAATTTGATACACAGATTTACTGATTCTCTTGTAAATGGGAATGAAAATGATAGGTTTGACTGGTATGTGGTGGGTGAGGCATCCTGTCATGGATGATAAACATTTTGTTGATTTATTTCTATCTGTTATTGTGTCAGATGAGGTATATAAGAAACAAATACAAGATTGTGTCGATTGTTCTTTGTTTGATTATGTTTGTTTTTACGGTAAGATACATCTTCTTGATGGCTTATACAGTAAGTGTAAGATGACATAAGTACAGTAATGCTGTTCAGTGTTATATGTGCTCTAGTATGAAGGGTCATACAGATATTGTTGTTTGGTTACTCGATCATAAAATAGGACTTGACAATGCTGTAAAAGCAATTACATGCGCAAAAACAAGCACACAAATGGCAGTAATAATGAATCATCCAAACATAAAACTTGATCATTTGAGAAAAGCAGTAAGATATGTATATTTCAATGATAGGCTAAATGTTTTAACAATGAAGTTATTAACATAGTTTTAATAGATGGCCAGATATAGACTTAGAAACTGTATCATATCTACTCATTAACTGCTGTGCCTTTGGTTATAAGGAATCTGTTGTATCAATCATAGGTAAAAGACCTGATGTAACAATACAGGCAGTAAATGAAGGCTTCAGATGTGCATGCTTATGGTAATTTAAAGGTGGTCAATGTATTAGCAAATCATCATCTTGATCTTATTAAAACACCTGAGATTTTAAACGAAGGTTTCAGTTTGTCATGTGCTGGAGGGCAGGTTGAAGTTTTGGATTTCTTATAGATATAGCAAATAAAACAAAGGGGTTTGCATCACAAGAGAAATTGAATAAGGGTTTTACACTTGTATCTCCATTAACAAAACAGTTTTTGGATTTATCTATGAACTGAAGCAAAATGATGAAGATCTTACAAATTTACATGTTGCAGCATTTTGGTCGCCATGGTGTTGTAAAAAGACTAATTGACTTAGAGTTTGAGATTTCCAATAAAAC
The DNA here is from genome assembly GCA_021292105.1 of Anadara kagoshimensis. Lineage (NCBI taxonomy): Eukaryota > Metazoa > Mollusca > Bivalvia > Arcoida > Arcidae > Anadara > Anadara kagoshimensis. Next base: position 17,933,706 of record CM037868.1, read on the forward strand.
CAGAAGTGGTTTAAATGTGTTTATGTTTGCTATGATTGGATTGAGGTTGAGTCGAATTGATGATTTTACTGAAAGTATACAGAAATACAGTAAAGTTCTATTACATTACTGTAACTACTTCAAATACCTTGACCCATACTTCATGGGACAAGTATCTAGGTATATAGAAGTACTATTGTACTTGATGCAGCTCAAAGAATTTGATTTATCAGATTTGGATACAACACTTGATACCAATGGTAGTACACTTGCTCATCATTGTGTGGTTTATGACTTCCTGTCTGTGATTGAGTTACTACTTAACATCCGTCCAAGTCTCTTATTTGTAAGAAACAAAAACAAACACAGACCAATAGATCTGGCTGTGTTGTTGGGGAGAGACAAAATATTCAAATTACTTTATTCAAAGAATACACATCCTGAGTCAAACACTGACCATTCAACAACCACACAAATGCAAGAATTGTTTTCCCAGGGCATACAGTATAAAGGTATAATCTTCCTTGACTTTTTGCATAAATATCATTATTTCTTTAAATTCGGTGATGATCACAATTACACAGCAATTGAAGAAATCATTTCAGGTCATACACTTTCATAAAATGTATTGACAAGGACATACAAGCATGGCGTAACTTTACACTTCAGATAATTTTTAATCCATCAGTTGTGTACTCTTATTGGCATATACATGTACAGTATAACGAGAAATATTCACGGGTAGAAACTTTCGCGGTTTACAGTGTAAAGGATTTAAACGATTTTTTGGGCAAACAGCTTGATTTCCTTGACTTTTTGCCTGAATTTCATAAACGCATTGATTTTGGTGATGATTACAATTAATCAACAATTGAAGAAATCATTTCAGGTCATACACTTTCATAAAATGTACTTACTATTTTTAATAGAAATTACTAGTTTGGCTGTAACATCTTATCCCAGTCTGTAAACTGTGCTTGCTGTGTTACTTATCGAAATATAGCTTGTTTCTCCAAAACCTGAATTTCCGTACTGTTCTGTATTTTTTCAACTCTTTTTCATTTTCCAATCTTGGTAGATGTTTGGTCTAAATAGTACAGAGCTGTTACGTACATATATAATTCCCGACCTTTCGTTTATTTTCTCCTATTTTAAAGAGTTTTTGTCTATACAGTTATATTTCGGTGGCTCAGTGGTCTAAAATGCATGTTTACACCTAGGTTGGAATCCCAGACGGGACAGATTGTACTGTTATAATGTTTATGAGTTTGCTTGCCAACGTTCAGTGGTTTTCACCAGATACTTTGGCCTCACATTACAATATTCGGCACCACTCTGCCACTCCCATTTACAGAAAACATGGCCCCTGGATAATCATGGTAAGACTCAGTCCTATCATGGCAGACTAAGGTTTTCCAATGTGCAAGGGCAGAACATTTAATATGATGATTAAATAGTTTTGGGGTGACTTCAAAAGTGAAATTGGATTTTTATTACAACAGATATAAATTGAAAATGTTATAAGCGGTTCATAGTCTGATTCGACTGTTTTTGTACATCATTGGGTCTTAAACTTTACCAAACTGTTTGTTTTATCCAATTTAAAAAAAATTGTTTTAGCGCAGGTGAAAAAATGGTTTGTCCTTTCAGTTTTGTTTCATCTCTGACCAGTGTTGTTGATGTTTCACATTGTATTGTTATTTGACACTTTGAAACATCCATTCAGTTTTATTTTCATCAGAGAGCAGTGTTTTGATGTTTCACATTGTAGTGTTATTTGACATTTGGCTTTATTTTCATCAGTGACCAGTGATTTGATGTTTCACATTGTATTGTTATTTGACACTTTGAAACATCTGTTCAGTTTTATTTTCATCAGTGACCAGTGTTTTGATGTTTCACATTGTAGTGTAAGTTATTTGACACGTTGAAACATCCATTCAGTTTTGTTTTTATCAGTGACCAGTGTTTTGATGTTTCACATTGTAGTGTTATTTGACACTTTGAAACATTCATTCAGTTTTATTTTTATCAGTGATCAGTGTTTTGATGTTTCACATTGTATTGTTATATGACACTTTGATACATGTATTTAGTTTTTATTTTCATCAGTGACAAGTGTTTTGATGTTTCACATTGTAGTGTTATTTGACACTTTGGTACATGCATTTAGTTTTATTTTCATCAGTGACAAGTGTTTTGATGTTTCATATTGTATTGTTATTTGACACTTTGAAACATCTTTTCAGTTTTATTTTCATCAGTGACCAGATTTTTGATGTTTCAAATTGTATTGTTATTTGACACTTTGATACATCCATTCAGTTTTATTTTCATTAGTGACCAGTGTTTTGATGTTTCATATTCTATTTTATTTGACATTTGGTTTTATTTTTATCAGTGACCAGTGTTTTGATGTTTCATATTGTATTGTTATTTGACACTTTGAAACATCTTTTCAGTTTTATTTTCATCAGTGACCAGTGTTTTGATATTTCACGTTGTATTGTTATTTGACACTTTGACACATCCAATCAGTTTTTTTTTCATCAGTTACAAGTGTTTTGTTGTTTCACATCCATCCATTCAGTTTTATTTTCATCAGAGAGAAGTGTTTTGATGTTTCACATTATATTGTTATATGACACTTTGAAACATCCATTCAGTTTTATTTTCATCACAGAGAAGTGTTTTGATGTTTCACATTGTAGTGTTATTTGACACTTTGAAACATACATTGAAGTTTTTTTCACCAGCTACCAGTCTTTTGTTGTTTCAAATTGTGTTGTTATTTGACTCTTTGAAACATCCTTTCAGTTTTATTTTCATCAGAGACCAGTGTTTTGATGTTTCACATTGTATTGTTATTTGACACTTTAAAAATACATTGTTTTATTTTCATCAGAGACCAGTGTTTTGTTGTTTCAAATTGTATTGCTATTTAACTCTTTGAAACATCCTTTCAGTTTTATTTTCATCGGTGACCAGTGTTTTGATGTTTCACATTGTAGTGTTATTTGACATTTGGTTTTATTTTCATCAGTGACCAGTGATTTGATGTTTCACATTGTATTGTTATTTGACACTTTGAAACATCTGTTCAGTTTTATTTTCATCAGTGACCAGTGTTTTGATGTTTCACATTGTAGTGTAAGTTATTTGACACGTTGAAACATCCATTCAGTTTTGTTTTTATCAGTGACCAGTATTTTGATGTTTCACATTGTAGTGTTATTTGACACTTTGAAACATTCATTCAGTTTTATTTTTATCAGTGATCAGTGTTTTGATGTTTCACATGGTAGTGTTATATGACACTTTGATACATGTATTTAGTTTTATTTTCATCAGTGACAAGTGTTTTGATGTTTCACATTGTAGTGTTATTTGACACTTTGGTACATGCATTTAGTTTTATTTTTATCAATGACAAGTGTTTTGATGTTTCATATTGTATTGTTATTTGACACTTTGAAACATCTTTTCAGTTTTATTTTCATCAGTGACCAGATTTTTGATGTTTCAAATTGTATTGTTATTTGACACTTTGATACATCCATTCAGTTTTATTTTGATCAGTGACCAGTGTTTTGATGTTTCATATTCTATTTTATTTGACATTTGGTTTTATTTTTATCAGTGACCAGTGTTTTGATGTTTCATATTGTTTTGTTATTTGACACTTTGAAACATCTTTTCAGTTTTATTTTCATCAGTGACCAGTGTTTTGATATTTCACGTTGTATTGTTAGTTGACACTTTTACACATCCAATCAGTTTTTTTTCATCAGTTACAAGTGTTTTGTTGTTTCACATCCATCCATTCAGTTTTATTTTCATCAGAGAAGTGTTTTGATGTTTCACATTGTATTGTTATTTGACACTTTGAAACATCCATTCAGTTTTATTTTCATCACAGAGAAGTGTTTTGATGTTTCACATTGTAGTGTTATTTGACACTTTGAAACATACATTGAGGTTTTTTTTCACCAGCTACCAGTCTTTTGTTGTTTCAAATTGTATTGTTATTTGACTCTTTGAAACATCCTTTCAGTTTTATTTTCATCAGAGACCAGTGTTTTGATGTTTTACATTGTATTGTTATTTGACACTTTGAAACATACATTCAGTTTTATTTTCATCAGTTACCAGTGTTTTGTTGTTTCAAATTGTATTGTTATTTGACACTTTGAAACATCCATTCAGTTTTTATTATCAGTGACCAGTGTTTTGATGTTTCACATTGTATTGTTATTTGACACTTTGAAACATACATTCAGTTCTATTTTCATCAGTTACCAGTGTTTTGTTTTTTCAAATTGTATTGTTATTTGACACTTTGAAACATCCATTCAGTTTTTTTTTATCAGTGACCAATGTTTTGATGTTTCACATTGTATTGTTATTTGACACTTTGAAACATCCATTCACTTAAATTGTCATCATTGACCAGTGTTTTGATGTTTTTAACATTGTAGTGTTATTTGACACTTTGAAACATTCATTCAGTTTTATATTTATCAGTGACCAGTGTTTTGATGATTCACGTTGTATTGTTATTTGGCACTTTGTATTTTCATTGTAATTTAGGGTTTGTTGAATTCAAAATGATAATAATAGTTTGATGCTATATTATGAGTGTGAAAAATCTACAGTCAAATTTGTAATAAGGAACCGAATGAAACCAGTGATATGACATTCTTTGACGGGGGGTGAATAAATTGAGATTGATATAACATAAAAATATCAAATAATATTTAGATTTTTCTGGAAATATGAAAAATTGGGTCAAAGTAAGAAATAAAGGCCATGTTCTTTGTTTTAACCTGATTCCTTTTTTAAAGTGTGTTTTCCAGCATGTAGACATACTGTAGATCACTTCTATTACGCGAAAGATTTATTTTCACCTACATTTGCGCCTCACCCCAGTCGTGAATTCAAATATCACGCGAATATTTCCACCACACAGATATTTCTCTGTTGCTATATATGTGTTGTATTTCATAAGATTCCAAACGCAAATTCAAATATTCCCGAACAAGTTTAATATGGTCTTGAAGCGAAATTTTCTACTTGCGAAAAATAAGAGATCTACAGTAATTAAAAGTTTATGGTCACGCCCTAAGAAACTTGTTTACAAAACAAATGTTTAGACCTGTCGGATTTGAAATTTTCTTGCCAATAATCATATAGAAGGAAGAATAAATGAATGGATAGTAGTAGGATTCACACATAAAATGTCTTCGCGTTGTGTAGATCACAAAATAAACCCTAATGATCACTAGACAAAAATGCATTTATACATAATTAATATTTCAATTAAATTTAAAGGTCAAATGTTATGCCTATACATTGAAATATCATCACCTAATGTAAATAAATAATAACATGAGGTTTCTTATTTTGATATTTTGCTGAAAGGTCAATGTCAAATGTCAAGGTCATCACCTAATGTAAGTAAATAAAAACATGAGGTTTCTTGTTTTGATATTTTGTTGAAAGATCAATATCAAATGTCAAGGTCATCACCTATCTGGGGCTTTTTCCAACTGTTTAGTTTTTTTGAAAATAATTAATGCAGATTTTAATTTTTGATGTCCTGTCCTGTTGTTTCAAATTGATGAAATTTTGAATTTTAAATTTTTACTTGTTGCAGGTAATAGAAAATGATATTTTTATTATAGTTTTTCCAATATATAAAATATAGACATGTATGTAAACAGATAAATATATATATTAATGTTTTTAAATTTTAAATTTTTACTTGTGGTTGCAAGTAATAGAAAATGATATTATATATATATATTATATAATATATATATATATATATATATATATATATATATTTTCAATACATACACTATAGACATGTATATAAATATTTTTTATATAGCAATATATGCATCACATAGAAATTAAAGGATAAATCCTGAGGTGTAAGCGTGCAATGTATATTGATATTTGCACGCAAACTTTGATGCAGTTCGAGATTACCCAAATTAATTTTTTCATATTGCACGCTTTGTTACATGACGCTGTCATTTATGATGTCATACGATTGTTGGTACATGGCTGATGACGTCATGATTGTGTTGTTATCGTATTGCACTAGTTCTTTTATTCCTTTTTTTAAGAACTAGTGCAATATTTATGTATTGTGAGAAAAAATGGTATTTTGAGTTGAAATTCTAGTGGAAAGTAAACGAAATTTATTTTGCTATATAATAAAAGGGTTATTAAACTGATATTGTGAAATATTGTCCCTCGTTGATTCGAAATTTGCACTCGCAAGCTCGTGCAAATATCGAGTCAAGTCGAGACAATATTTCACAATATCAGTTCAATAACCCTATAATATTATTCTAAATTTTTACTTGTTGTTGCAAGTAATAGAAAATGATATTTTTATTATAATTTTTTCAATATATAAATTATATACATGTATATATATATTATTTTAAATTTTTACTTGTTGTTACTGAGAATGATATTGTTGATATATTTTTTTTCAATACATACACTATAGACATGTATATAAATACAAGTGCAGACCTGTTTACTATTACGATTTTGGCGTAATTTCTACACTTTTCATGTCTAAAATACGCTATTACGCACGCCAGCACCAAATTACGCTCCTAAACAAAATCCAGAAATTTTACCTGTTTTCGTTTCCAATTGTCATACTAGACATTCCTTGAGTTACTGCCCTTGATCTTATACATGTACTGTGTGTAAAAATGGTCAATTGCGACTAAATTTACGTTGATTAGTGTTTAACAATGGCTGAAAAACGTGCACATGAGGATGAACTTCATGTTGAAGAACAAGATAATAAAAGACAATGTATCTATACAAAGCAACGGTACAAGACTGAATATAATGCGCTATGGCCATTTTTAGGACCATCTGCGAAGGGCGAAAGTTATGTTCACTGTGCCATGTATAATTCCTGCGCCCACTCGCGAAAGTATTACTAGAAAACAGATCCAGACGAAATTGCACAAGGATTTTTAAAAAAAAAACAAAACTGAGTCAGAATTCGATAAAAATATGTTTGAGAAGATCGATAACAAAGAATCCAGTGAAAAAAAACATTTAGAAGGCAGGTGACGGCTGCGGAAACCAAAAATAAAAATGTGTGAATTAATTTGTGAATTGATTATACGTGTATGTATACAATACAGTTCTGTTTTTCCATGTCTTTAATGACTATATAATAAACGATTTACTCAAATTTATATTAGTAGTAGTAAAATTATCATTTCCAGAGAATGTTTAATGCATTACACTTTCAGCCCAAAAATTACACTTATTTTTGAGATTTTCCTCTCCGATTACTCTTCGTCAAAAAAAAGGGTAAACAGGTCTGCAAATGTATACATTAATGTTTTAAAATTGCTTATATAACATGCTAGTTATACATGAACTTATTTGTAGTTATTCGTTTGTACATTAGACTCAGTCGTTTTGTTCAACAAAACATCCATACTGATTTGTTCAATTCATCTATAAATTGTAATGAAATAATTGACGTATCACCGACCACACCCACAATGTTCCGACGCTGGCCGCCATCATGGTACCAAAGCAGCGTCACGGCAACTAATGACGTACTGGTGTCAGTGACATCATTAAATGGCGCTATTCAGCCAAAGTTTTCGTTATTTTTGCGTGTAAATCAAGCATTCTGCCATTTGACTGATCATTGTGGGCATGGCTGACGAAACGTCAATTGTTATAGGGTGGAAATACCACCCCTTTAGAGTAGATTTGTGAAAGAGCTTTCTCTTCACCTTTGCTAATGTTTTGACATTTATCTAATTGTATTTGTATTATTATGTAATTTCAAAATGTTATTCTTTAATTGTTATATCATTTTGTCGTATATTCAATCACAGTCTGTCATGTGACTCTTGATTTTCCTTTTTATTGCCTGATTTTTATTGATTTGGAGCTGATTTCTTCCTAAATTTGTTAGAAAAACTCCTGATAACTCCTGATTTTAAGCATTTTTTCCCCAAAAAAACATAATATGTTGGAATGATAATGGCCTAAGTCAGACCTTTTAGCTTGCAAATTATGTTTTGATATTCTGATAATGACCTTCATTTAGAATCAAAACATCATGCTTCAATTCAATAAGCTAAAGGTCTTAATAAAAGGGAAGAAAGGCGGCCATTTTTGGTGTGTTGTTTTTTAAATTATTATTATAATTATTATTTTGTGGTTTTTATTACATTATACCTAAAATTCCTGAAATCTCCTGACTTTTAACTAAAAACCCTCCTGATTTCCTAATTTTTTTAGCCAAAAAGTGCTTTACAGACTGCAATTGTTATAAATTGTAAACAATAATTACTGATTGTTATGTAGATGTTATTGTTAATGATTTTTTTTTTTTTTTTTTTTTTTGCTAATAATTTGACCTTCATCTAATTGCTTGTTTTGTATTGTGATGTAATTTTATTTAGTTAAATAATTTTGTCCTGTATTCTTTTGCAGTTTGTCAAGTTTTCTTATTTTCTGGTTTTTCCTGATTTTGAGCTGTTCCTGATTTTTTCCTGATTTTGTTAAACTCCTGATAACTCCTGATTTTGAGGCTTTTCCCAACAAAAAAAACCATAATATGTTAGAATAAAAATTACCTACGTCAGACCTTTAAGCTTGCAAATTATATTTTGACATTCCATTTGAGGGAAGAATGGCGGTCATTTGGCGTAATTCCTGATAATCTCCTGACGTTTAACTAAAAACCCTTTTGATTTTCTAATTTTTGAGCCAAAAATTGCTTGACAGACTGCAATTGTTATAAATTGTAATAATTATATTAAAAATATTTACTGATTGTTATGTAAGATTGTAAATTTTCAATTTTCTTTTTATATTTGAATAAATAAACTTTTCAATTAATGTTGTTGTTAATGTGGGTTATTATTTGGAAACAAGGCTTTGATTCAGGATTCCGACATGGAAGTGAGGCCAACGACTCCGGAAGGGTAAGTACATCCTGTATAGCTAGCTACTCCCGCCACGTGTGTTATCAAAATTGAGTGTAAAAGGTAAAGGATGAAAAGTCAAATATATCCAGGATAATCCTGTATACAAAAAATATCATGCTCATCAACATGTAATGGCGGTCATATTCTTATTCTGGTCCCTCAAAGGCAAAGGCTTGCAATTTCCAGATTCACTAAGTTTCCATTTAGGATCTTTTAAGATTAAGCAAGTCATCTATACATCTGTATTTGGAAGTGAATGGTTTGGCGACGTCTTTTCTCCAGTTTTATCTTTCAAAAATTTGTAAGTGACTGTTCACTTGCCAAGACCTCGGTATTTACAAATGAAAGTCGATGGGTCTTTCGGGAGGACCTTTATAACCGATGTCACTTGTCTCCTTGCAGGCAATGCACGTTAAAGTGAGCACACTGCAGAACGTTACAACAATTGAAATACCCACATTTCATCCCATCTGTCTTGACATAATGGTGTTTGTTGTGTCATCACTAAACTTTTACGTCAAGTCATAGAATAGTTTCGATAATACTCTAATAGCCAAATTGTCTCGTTAAACATCTCCCAAACTAAGTCAAGTTCGTAAATAGGCCATGATGTTTGGTAAATAAGTAGGTCATATGCCCAATTATTAATAAAAAACAAACTTATCCATCTCAGAATCACAATCCAGAAGCAAATTAAAATCTTTGGAACTGACAATTCTGATAATACACATGAACTTCCACCAGGGAAATGAGGCTGGGTTGTCTGGAAGGGTAAACACCTGTTTAGCTAGCTACACCTGCCATGTGTGTAATCAAAATTGTATAAGCAATTTTCATACGTTCTTGGATTATTCAGGACTGTTTTCTGATTATGTAGGTCAGATAAGTCACCTGTTTTCTCTCGTCGATCATCAGAAACAACTTCTCCGAAATCAGTAAGCCAGTGAAAGTATATCTTGCTATGGATGTTCCTTGGGCAAAGACCTTTTAAAGTTTGTAAAATTTGTACACCTTGACCTGTATTCAATTTCAAGGTGTCCTGAAGTAGTAAAACCTTTACCAATTTTGTCATGAACTTATTGCCCATAAGTTTGAAACTAAATACACATCATTAGGACATAAAGTTCCACCAACCTTGCGAAGCCGTTTGACCTTGACCTACTTTCAAGGTCGCTGTTACCCAAGGCATTAAACATTTTAAACATTTTTTGACGTGAACTAAAACGCTCAAGCAAATTTATAAAGTTGGTTTACATTGACTTACATTTAAGGTCACAGAGTAGTAAAGTAGTGAACATCAAACCTCTTTCTAATGGACTAAAGGCGTAGATGTTTTAAACTTGATATATTGTATCGGGACATGAAGCTCTACCAAGATTGCGAATCTGATTGACCGTGTCTTGTATTGAAGGCCACAGTGGCATAAAGTAGTAAAACCTTAAAACATCGTTTTATTATCAGTTCAGGTGAGTTGAGTAATGGTGTTTAACGTCCCAGTTAAGAAAATTTCACTTATATCGAGACGTCGCCAGCTATAGGCGAAGGTGAGGAAATTTTGCTTGTGTGTTGCGCTGATAGCATTATACAACAGGGTTCTTTAGTGTGCCAAGCCCACCGTGACACGGGAGCTCGTTTATTTTAAGGTCCCATCCGAGAGAACCGTGACTTTTATTTTGTTATGCCGAGTGCTTGGCGAAAGAACAGTCACTACCCACTTTCGGGGTTCGAACCCACGACCTCCCACTTACGAGCTCTCCACCGACTGAGCTACCGCAAAAGGCACTGAGGGTTACAATTCCATATATATGAAACAAACATCAAGGCTTCATTTAACGACTTTAAAAAAAACCTGTAAACTGTAAATTATTTATAAATCTTTCTTGATGATGATGATGATGATGAGGATTAAACAGTCTGGTGGTGATGGTTCGAACCCACGACCTCCCACTTACGAGCTCTCCACCGACTGAGCTACCGCAAAAGGCACTGAGGGTTACAATTCCATATATATGAAACAAACATCAAGGCTTCATTTAACGACTTTAAAAAAACCTGTAAACTGTAAATTATTTATAAATCTTTCTTGATGATGATGATGATGATGAGGATTAAACAGTCTGGTGGTGATGTTGATGTTGGTAGATATTATGTTTGTGGTGATGAAACAGATGATGATTAAACGTGACGACGACGACGATGATGATGATGATGATGATGATGATGATGATGATGATGATGATGATGATGATGATGATGATGATGATGAAACAGACGCTGATAATGATGGTAATAATGATGAAACATATTCTAGTGTTGGTCATGGTGTTGGTTGATATTCTAATTGTGGTTATGAAACAGATGATGATGATGATGATGATGATGATGATGATGATGATGATGATGATGATGATGGATATTTCGACGAAGATAATGATGAAATAAATAAAATAAACGAGGTCCCGTGTCACGGTGGGCGTGTCACGCTAAAAGAACCCTGCTGTATAATGCAATCAGCGCAACGCACAGGCAAAATTACTGCACTTTCGCCTATATCTGTCGAAGTCTCGATATGAGTGAGATATTCTTGACTGGGACGGTAAACACCATTACTCAATTCAACTCTTTATTAATTAATGTTATTTGAACCTGTTTATAAAAGCCACCTACCCAAGAAGGCCACTTAAACTTTTTCTTTGTATAACTTTCATAGTCAGGTTTGATTGTACTTTACGTGTATGATTTCAAACTCACTTCCTCTTTACAGGCTGATCAATAGGCCTATTTTTTCTTTGTAACATAGGTGAAAAAACCGCCAATAATTAAAGCAATTTTAATTGCTTCATTGATTAACTTAAATTATAAGTCTTAGATCAATGGTATAAATGTATAAATTTGTATCACATAAAATCGACCATTTTTCTTTAATTGTACTGCACAAATTATAAATTCATGATATACCGCCTAGAATGAAACAATTTATGTCAATCTAAAAAATGTGACATAAGGCATGGTTTACAGAATGTCTTTTACACCCGTTTAAAAATTGAACCCGCCCCCTCGTAGTCTATGGCGGAACATCGGAAACAAAGCGGTTTTACGGAGCACACCTGTTTTTATCAATACCATGTGATATATTTTTAATTTTTTTGAATGAAAAAATCTCAATATTTAAAACTTTGCACGTATAGGTAAACAACTTTGACCTGTCCGCTTGACCTTTCATTTAAATATTTATCACGGACCAATTACTTCTATGTATAGGGAGCACAGGTGTTCATATTGTATATATCATGAGATATACTCAACCCATAGAGTACACCTGTGCACTGTGTATGTATCAACTTGGATCTTAACACTACCCATTTATTGGTTGGACCCTCCTATATGAATATCCCTAATGAAAGGTCAAACGGACAGGTCAAAGTTGTTTGCCTTTACCCGCAATTTAAGTCTTTGCTGATATTGAAAAGATCGATTGATAATCAGTGTGTATTAGAAAGCAACAGCTGTCGGTGTACTGTAGCACGGGTAAGAGTTTGTTACCGTACAGCGGGTTATTTTGGCGAAGTGCAAATTTTGGCGTATTTTGGCGGTGACGTTAAAAATACAAATTGTAAAAATTTATGAAGTTAACATTTACGTCTGCTATAGTTTATGGCAGTAATTGTACGCCATAATTGGTCAAGCGTGAGTGAGCGAGTTAGTTGTTTTCAGTTAAGAAATGACATTCTGGTCATGGTTTTTCAAGGGGTAATGAAAGATAGCGTGCCAAGTTCAAAGTGAAGGGCTTCTTCTTATATTTACAATTCTTTCTTTTAATAAATATTTTGTACCTTGGCGCTATTTTTTCCATATCTGCTCGTGTGATATAGGGTTTTTAGCCATGCGAGATCGGCGTATCTCACATGATCACGTGACCCCCTGTGCGGGACATGACGTAATATTGCGGGAAAACTGATACACATCAAGGGTCATGGCTCCTATTGTCTTTGAACAGGAATTGAAATAAGTTTGCTTCTGTATGTTTCATCGAAGAGAGATACAGTCATATTGTAAATATTAAGCAGTACGTATTGAACTATTACTTAAAAACCGTAACATGTTCATTTATAATACCGATGCAATGTGAATAGACTTTTATTTCTAGTTTTCTAAGCAATGAAAAAAATTTCAAAAAACTATTTTAGAATAATAAATATAATTGCCAAAGTTATGCCATAGTATGTTTTCTAATCGCCAAAACAAAAACTTAGCATTTTGTCTTATCGCCAAAATAAAAACGCCAAAATATGTCACTGACAAACCCGCCAAAATTTAACGCCGCCAAAATGACCCGCTGTACGGTATTACTTATGAAAAATTATAACCAATACTTCATAAAGAAGCAACAAAAAATCTGTGGGCTACTGCTTCAACTATAGACTGTAAATGTTTAAAAATAATAAGTCGGTAAAGTTAAAGTAGATGTTTGGCAGACTAAAAATTGGATCGTTCTGTAATAGAAACCCACATACAACATTTTAAGTATTTTGGTAGTTGTTCATAAAATTGTTACATTTTTTTTTCCGGACGGACGGAAGGAGAGAGGTAAGCTAATAAGTAGAAAGTATAATCAACATTTACCCGTGTTATATCGTTGAATAATACACAGGTCAGAATTGAAGAAACGAAGTCATCGAATCCCTAACAGGTGCAGGTGCTTTCTCCCCCTGCAAAAGTTTTATTGGAAGACGTCAAAAACGCTTCATCCTGCTTCTAATAGAGATAATATAATTTGACCACCTTTACTTCCAAAAAGGACGATTTTGCTGATAATGTTGTACTTAAATTCATATTATTAGTCTAAAATAATTTCATACGTGACATTTTAGAAATATAGATATCTTTTTGAAAAACTGTTCATTACTTCCTGGTGTTTTTATGATTTTTTAAGAACAAAAGTGAAAATAAATGTTGGTCATTTTGTGAATGTCATCTATCTTAGCGAGCTTGAAATAAAAGATACAACTGATTCCTCAAGTTCTGCTTCATATTTAGACTTATACCTCATTCACGACGCCCACGAAAGGCATCATTTGAAACTGCGAATAACAACATTTCTATTGTAACCTTCCCTTTTCTATGGAACAATATACAAGCACCTGCTTCTCCTACTTATGCTGTATTTGTTTTCCAATTAATACACAATGGTAGAGCTTGTTCCAACTTTATACCACAAAGCAATCTGCTTAAAAATAATTTGTTGACCCAGGGATATTGCAAACCTAGGGTTACCAGGGCACTCAAAAAGTTTTATGGTCGTCATCGAACTATTGTTAATGAGTTTTTTTTTGTCTCAGTGTCCAGAATAGCCATGGATATATTTGACGTCCTATATTTCCCTGTTCCTTTCACTCAAATGTGATTACACACTTAACGGGTGAAGCTAGCTAAACAGGAGTTGCTTACCCATCCAAAGCTCCCGGTCTGACTTCCCTGGTGGAAGTTCAAGTGTTTAACCAAACATACAGCTACCTGTTATGTATGAACATCTTTTTGTCATGTGTGGCTGTCCTGTAGCTGCTGTTATTTTTGGCCGTCTTAATGTTGCCTCCTATGTGTGGCCGTCTTGCAGTTGCCTGCGATGTGTAGTCATCTTGCAGGTTCCGGTAATGTGTTACCGTCTTGCAGCTGCCAACTATGTGTGACCGTCTTATAACTGCTTGTCATGTGTTTGTTTTAAAACTGCCTTCTATGTGACCGTCTTACAGTTGCCTGCTGTGTATAAAAGTATTGCAGATACCTGCTATATATGACCATCTTGCAGTTGTCTTGTATGTATGTAAGCTTTGCGGCTCCCTGCTATGTGTGGACGTCTTGCATCTTCCTGCTATGTTTGGACGTCATGCGGCCTCCTGCTATGTATGACCGTCTTGCAGCTCTCTGCTATGTAAGGCCGTCTCGCATCTCTCTGCTATGTATGGCCGTCTTGTATCTCTCTGCTATGTATGACCGTCTTGTAGCTCTCTGCTATGTATGGCCGTCTTGCAACTCTCTGTTATATTTGACCGTCTTGAAACTCCCTGCTATGTTTGGACCGTCTTGCAACTTTCTGCTATGTATTACCGTCTTGCAGTTCTCGGCTATGTATGACCGTTTTGTAGCTCTCTGCTATGTATGACCGTCTTGCAGCTCTCGGCTATGTATGGCCGTCTTGCAACTCTCTGTTATATTTGGCCGTCTTGTAGCTCTCTGCTATGTATGACTGTCTTGCAGCTCTCTGCTATGTATGGCCGTCTTGCAGCTCTCTGCTATGTATGACTGTCTTGAAGCTCTCTGCTATGTGTGGACGTTTTGCAGCTCTCTGCTATGTATGACTGTCTTGCAGCTCTCTGCTATGTATGACTGTTTTGCAACTCTCTGCTATTTGTGACCGTCTTGCAACTCCCTGCTATGTTTGGACGTCTTGCAGCTCTTTGCTATGTATGGCCGTCTCGCAACTCTCTGATATGTAAGGCCGTCTCGCAGTTCTCTGCTATATATGGCCGTCTTGCAGCTCTCTGCTATGTATGGCCGTCTTGTAGCTCTCTGCTATGTATGACCGTCTTGCAACTCTCTGCTATGTATGACCGTCTTGCAGCTCTCTGCTATGTATGGCCGTCTTGTAGCTCTCTGCTATGTATGACCGTCTTGCAGCTCTCTGCTATGTATGGCCGTCTTGCAGCTCTCTGCTATGTTTGGACGTCTTGCAGCTCTCTGCTATGTATGACCGTCTTGCAACTATCTGCTATGATTGGCCATCTTGAAACTCTCTGCTATGTATGACCGTCTTGCAGCTCTCTGCTATGTTTGGACGTCTTGCAGCTCTCTGCTATGTATGACCGTCTTGCAACTATCTGCTATGCATGTCCGTCTTGAAACTCTCTGCTATGTATGACCGTCTTGCAGCTCTCTGCTATGTATGACCGTCTTGCAGCTCTCTGCTATCTTTGGCCGTCTTGTAGCTCTCTGCTATGTTTGGCCGTCTTGTAGCTCTCTGCTATGTATAATCGTCTTGCAGCTCTCTGCTATGTATGACCGTCTTGTAGCTCTCTGCTATGTATGGCCGTCTTGCAGCTCTCTGCTATGTTTGGACGTCTTGCAGCTCTCTGCTATGTATGACCGTCTTGCAGCTCTCTTCTATTGGTGGTGGTCTTGCAATTGCCTACTCTGTGGCACTGTAACTGAAACTGAAAATGAGGACTCAATTTTTTATTAGAAATTAAAATATTTTAAAGCGTTAAATAAATAATAAAAACTGGAAAATCATTTTAAAAAATTAAGTTGATAGGTAGTATAAAAAACTTATCTGTCTAATTTCCTAGTACCACTGCAGTAGCTCAGTTGGTAGAGTGCTCGCTCCGTAAGTGGGAGGTCTCGAGTTCGAACCTCGACCGTGTCTGACCCAAGACTTGAAAGTGGGTAGTGACTGTTCTTTCGCCAAGCGATCGTCATTACGAAATGAAAGTCACGGTCATTTCGGATAGGAACTTAAAATAAAGGAGGTCCCGTGTCACGGTGTGCTTGGCACACTAAAGAACCCTACTGTATAATGCACTTTCGGCACTTTCGCTAATAGCTGGCGACGTTTCGATATAAGTAAAATATTTTTGACTGCGACGTTAGACACCATTACTCAACTCAACTATAATTTCTGAAAGATGCCGTACAAATTTGTATTTATTTTTTTAATTCTTATTCGAAAACAAGGGAAATAACAACATTTATTTGGCTAGATGGGGGATTTTATACAAAATACCCGGCCGTAATTAAAGCAAATATTGACTATTGGGGTTTGCCGCTGTTCCACGTGATAAATACCCCCTAAATGTCTGTGCGGTACGTTTTAAAAAATGGTTAACGTCACGAATTAGGATAGATCCATACCTTACAAATCGCTTGAAAACATATATTGAAATTTTGATATTTTGTTCTCAGACATAAACCATTCAACATGCCAAATTTTTAGGGTAGGTTTTCGGCTTAGTTAAGAAGTTTTGAAGCGCCACCTGATGGCCATTTTCACGACATAAATGATCAAAGTACAAACATTGGTATTAAAAAATAACCTTTAATAATTTTTGTCATGCATAGAAACCAAAAGAGTCCTTGCATTTGAATTTTAACCATTATGTCATGACGATTATTTGTACCAATGGAACTTTACTTCTGGTCACGTGGTAGTGGTAACTTCTACAGCGCCACCTATCAAGAGAAAACATTAAACTTCCGGAAAACTAAAAATTTAATTATTTTGTAGATTATAAAAAAACTAAATCGAATACGACCACTGATTTTCCCATATGTTGCACATGAATATATATGTTTGATTTTCGGAAGCAAAAAATAGGGGGTCGGCAAGCTACTTTTCTCATAAAATTGCATAAAAAACCCTAACATAGGCAACTATTATGTACATTGTCGTACTTCACCTGTGTAACGATCTACGGTCCAGTGTCTTAAGATCGGTACATAGAAATATAGAACAGGTGTACAGTTTTTATTTCGTTAAAAAGAAACTAAAAACGATACAAAAAATGACCACATCTATTTGAGTTCCTTATTAAATTCCGGTTATTTCAGTATTTTTTGTAAAATTTTAAGACGTCGGGAAATTACTTCCATTTTAAGTTATAAATATAGCAGTTATTTTGGCACTATCTCTTAATATTCTTGTTTAATTTTTGAAAAATCTCGCGAAAGACCGTTAGTTATAAGCTGTTTTTTCAAGCTAATTTGATTTTTTTTTAAAATGACCACATCTAAAGTGTAAGAGCACACTTTGATAAAGGTAAAAACATAAAAATCAAATGTTGGTTTTGACGGCAAAATACTTTCAATTTTATTTAAAAATAGGGGAATTTGTGAATATCTAGTGAAGAAATATCCAATATGGCCGACACCGCACCAAGTATAAAAGTTTTATTTTCTCCACCCATTCCGGTACAAGTTACACCGACTTCCCTGTAAGTAAAAAACGGTAAAAAATATAATAATAATAACCAAACAAAAGGTGATATACTTCTCGACCTTTGAATATACTATTAAAAGTTTTAAAAATTTAAAAATTAAAGACAGATTTGTCAGTCAGCTTCATAAATGTTCTGGATTTTTTTTCAAATAAATATAACGTGAAAAGTGAGGAGAATGAAAGTGAAATAATCTCTTAAGACAATAAAAATAATTATAAATTATTAATTCAGCCAAATAAGAAAAAAAGTATATATTTTAATAATTTTAAAATTTCAAAATTAATTTCATTAGGCCAGTAAGTCGGTCCATCAGTAGTATATCCATTCAAATTAATCTTATTTTGTTGGATTTATCTTATTAATTTGGTCAAACATATCTTTTCAAAATTACAGAAATAACATTTACCGGGTATCATAGAGACTTCATATCTAATGATTTATACACACACGTGTCAATCATTTTTTGCAAATTGGACGGTAAGTTCTTTTGATTACAGGTGATAAAGGTCTACTAATAAACAGGATGTTAATTGATAATCTTTTAATTACTGGTATGTGAGATCCCACTTTAAGCAATATTAATTTATTGTGAATTTATAGTAATCAGAAACTACCTATTGAAGTTTTCCGTGGGAAGATTATACCAAAAAAAAGACATCATGGATTATGTGAACTTTGTAAAAGTGATTTTATACATATTTGTTTTTTATTGCAATATAAGAAATTTTCTGATGCAAAAATGTATTCTATTGATACAAATAATACATTCTTTTTTCCAATAATGGGCCAAAATATTATTTAAAATTTTATTTATTTATTTATTTTGCATTTACCAATTAAATATCTGTTTAATGAATTTGATAAAATAGTTAAACAGTAGCATTGGATGGATAGGTGCAGAGTATCATGAATAATCACATTTATTAAAATGTGTATTAGCATTTTTACTTATACTTGTATTGCGCACACATACAGTATTTTTTATACAATTTGATTCATGACTGGATCAAGTTAATATTTTTGTGTAAATTATAAGGATAAACGTTTAATATATATCCCATTGTTTTTGCCTAACAAACAGTATATTTTCTACTTCTAAATAACCATCTACTTTTTCTTTCTCTCAACTTGTATATTTTCCTCTTCATGTAAACATTTAAATTAATTTACTGTTTTGCTTGGAATATCTCTTAGAATCATTTTTACCGTCATCAATCCATTTTAATCTCATAATGACCATGGCACGTTGTCAGTTACCCAGTGGTCAGTTATCGATAGCTCTTGGTAGCGAGGTTTGTGAAATTTACCTGGAAGAGTTATTCCGCCTGATCATTATACAATATTTTTGCAGTCGACAAGAAAAAAGCCTTATTCTTTACCTAAGAAAACACGTAAATGTCCTAGGATCCTATTATAAACTCAATGTTTTTCGTTTAATGTTAACAAATAAACAAAGACACCGATTGTTAGCTTTTTGACTTTGCAAACCAAAAGAAATTTGTAATACCAAATGCTCTGTACCCATAGCAATCATTACACCGTGAACTGATATGATCCTATATTTTCACACAAAAGTTTGGGGTTATCACGTAGTACAGCAGCGCACTCAATTGAATCAATCATCGCCTCTGTTTAACGGACCAATTCAGTCGAATATCGCCGCTGTTTAACGGACCAATTCAGTCGAATATCGCCGCTGTTTAACGGACCAATTAAGTCGAATATCGCCTCTGTTTAACGGACCAATTAAGTCGAATATCGCCTCAGTTTAAAAGACCAATTAAGTCGACTATTGCCTCTGTTTAAAGGACCAATTAAGTCGAATATCGCATCTTCTTTTTAATTAAAATATCGACTGATTAAATAAAATATCGCCTCTTCTTATAGTGGCGGATTTAAGGGGGAGGTTGCGGGGTTTGCAAACCCCCTCCCCCCATTGAAAAAATTAAAAGAGAAAGAGAGAGAGAGATTGACTGATGTGACCCCCATATGTTAATGTAACAACCCATTTCGGTATACGTGTTGTTCCGGATCGCGTTTACTGGACCCCACGTCTCGCGCTCGCACCTAACATTGATATACTAGTAATTCTTAACCCCCCCCCCTTTTTTTTAAAAAAATCCTGGATCCTCCGCCTCTGTCTTATTATACAATTATAGCATTTCAGTAAGTGCGATTCGGCCTCGGCCAATACTGCTTTTCTTTACCGATAAAACATTATATTGTACTCACTGATGTAGTACATGTAAACTATTTTAAATGAGAAAACAAGTGTTATATTTTACTAATAATTCTCTTTTGACGTCAATGTTCCGGCACTGGTCGCCATGACGGTACCAGAGCAGTGTAATGACAACTAATGGTTTACTAGTGTCCATGACGTCATAAAATGGCACAATTCAGGCAGAGTTATCATTCTTTTTGTTTTCCACAATTGATTTGATTGGCTTAGTGCAATATGGTGTTTTAAATATCATCTTCCAGAGTGCAATATGATGAAAAACGATGTTGCGCTTGCCATTAGTTTAACCAATCAAAACAAAGTTCTCAGAGTAAAATCATATCATAATGTAATAATACTTAAAATATAGTCTCTTCTTTTTAATTAAAATATCGACCAATTGAATCGAAAAACCCTGCCCCTCTAATTTAAATATCGACCATTTAAATCAAATATAGCATCTATTTAAGAAACATCGGTCGAAATCATGTAGTCACTACGAAAACTGCTCTAATATAGTAAGAATAATGTCGGGAACACAGACATTAAATCGAGGCTTTGTTTCATGTTTAATTCTTGGTTATTGTGTAATGTTAGTGGAATTGCATGACAATTATATCCATATTACAAATAAATGCATGCAATTTGGTGTATTTAAATCATTGAAGAAATTTGGATTCATTATGTGCTTAAATCTGTGCGATACTATACCTGTATGTCGATCCGTTTCGTTCGACCACGAAACAAAACACTGTTTTGTGAGTTCTTCTAATGATCAAACGAAATTAGACGAAAATAACAAATGTTCGTACCATCAAAAAATTGTAAGTATATATATTTTAAGATTTTAACTTTTAGAAATGGACTTTTTCAAGGGCTGAGTTGGGGACCCAGCTCATTTCAAGAAAGAAAATGTAACAGTAGTTAATAGCTAAAATTTGTTAAAATCTTTAAGGGACCCAGAATGAATTTTAGGCTCCATGGACCACTGGTAACCGTCCTGATCTTACTGCTTGTTTTTATTACACGATCGTCCATAAATAATAAAGGGTTATTGAACTGATATTGTGAAATATTGTCCCGAGTTTACTCGACAATTGCACAAGCTTGCGAGTGCAAATGTCGAGTCAACGAGGAACAATATTTCAAAATATCAGTTCAATAACCCTTTTTATATATAGCAAAAATAAATTCGTTTACTTCAGTCAAATATTTCATGTAAAATACCATTTTGTGTACAATACATAAATATTACGCTAGTTCTTGTAAATGGATATAAGCACTAGTTCAATTTGACAAACAACACAGTGATGACGTCGACAACAATCGTATGACGTCATGAACGACAGCGTCATGTGACAAAGCGTTAAATATGAAAAAATAGTTTCGGGAAACATCGAACTTGAACAAAGTTAGCATGCAAATATCGGTATATATTACACGCTAACACCTCGGGATTTAACGTTTAATTTCTATGCGAAGCATATATTGCTATATAATAATTATACTTATCTAACACTAGACTAGTATTTCTGTCCGATTTGACGAAATACACGTTTTATCGCACACGCATTATACAGAATCTTGTATCGCCACACTGTGGTTATACAAAATTGGCGGTAAAGTACACGTGCACTTTTGGTCGGATTTCTCATTAACACGTCATTTGTGAATCTCCCATTTGTCAAATGTCAATAATGACGTCATTACTACAGAACATATGTCATAACATAGGGTAGTGGTTTTCTGTGTGGTAAAATATAATTTATTTCACATAAAGTGTTATATTTTTTTTATTTTAAATAACCTAGTTGGAGTTGTTAGATAAAAATATATACACAGTGTGTATGTACAACCCTTCGTATCAGGTCTCGTCCTTTTTTTGTAACTGTATCACTACTCGTCGCGCAAGCGCGATTCGTAGTGATACGGCTACTAAAAAGGACTCGACCTGATACTGAGTGTTGTACATACACACTGTGTATATAATATGTATGTATTTGAAACTGGTTCTATCATTATGTCATATGCTACTTTCTGAATTTTTATGAATTAATATTTACGTTTGTGATCTTTGTATGTATTAAACTTTGTTTAAGACCAGATGGCAGTTATAAGAGTTTAAGTGTCATTGCTAATATGACGTCACTTATCTCTTCCTTGCGGCTATACGCGTGACGTCATTGATTGGCTGTTCCAGCGATTGGAAATACATGTCGTACGTAGCAGTGTTTTAAAGATTTTTAGGATAAAAATACCAAAATAAGATTTTCATAAAAATGAGAAATGTAAATATAACCATTGAACTGTCTAAAAATGGCGTTTATAGTGCTATAACTGCTATCATCGTGCAAAGCAAACTAATCATAATGCGCGTAACACCATTCTGCTTTTTCAAGCCGATTGATTTTCACCTAAAATAGCATTTTATCTTAAAAATTATGTTTCCATATTTTAAAGCATTGTGCAAAAACTATTTTTTCAAGAAAAATATTTACAAATATTCAGTAAAGTCACTTCGTAACTTCACAATAGTGTTTTTCATTTTTTATAAATTTGTTATAAAAATAAATACCAAATAACGGTTTCGAAAATCCGAATTACAGTTTTGATAATAAGAAATACTTTTTTTCAAAAACTCGAAATACAAATTAAAAAATTCGAAATACAAGTTCAAATATTCAAAGTACAACTTCGAGATTAAGAAAAAATTACTTCGAAATTATTAAAAAGTTATTACGAAAATACGAAATAAATACGAAAAATATTACGAATATACGAAATAACTATTTCCAAAATAGGTAATAAAATATTCCTATAATAGACATACTTTTTTCTAAATTTCGCAAATTACTCTTGCATGCAAATGTTCGAAAGATTAATTCGGATGTTCGAATTTAGAATAACTCTTTTCTCACTTCAAGGACCTTGTATAGTTTAGTTTATCTTCGGTTTGACCTCAAACTAGTTGCAACAGAATATATTTTGCTACTTATATGGTCCCAAATACACGAAATGATTTTAGTAAAAAGTCCACTAAAATAGTTTTTGGGGATTTTTAATTTCTTATGGGGATTTTCATAGACAAGGGAGATAACTCTTGTAAAATGAATTTTAGTCCCAATATCATATTTTTTTGCTATTTGAACAAAATGAAAAGCAAAGACCCTGGAATTTATCAATCATAATTGTTTTCATATATACATTCAATATTTCTGAGTTAATTTAAAGTTTAATCATCAGTCCATTTTAATTCAGTTGCATTTTACTTTTAGTCTGTCACGATATAATGTTTCTAGTAATAAGACTGGATTGAAATTGGTAGATTTTAATGGTGAATAAAAATTCCTTTCCTGAAAACACATAAAAATATTTTCTGTTGCAATTACTTTGAGTTTGATCCTATTTTTTCAAAGACGTTTTCTGTGGTGAAATATATCTTATTTTGATATGACCTGGTTTTCCTTCATATGAAACGTAGAGAGAGCCAGCAGTGGTATAACAAACGATATACCCATCGCTGTTCCGTTTTAATGACATACTCTCTTGCTTATCTTATGACGTCATACGCCTATGAATTGCAAACAATGGTTGTGACGTTATTTTCATTCATTAAATCATTTATTTTAATGGATGTAATCTCAACAGCCGATTGTTTCAATGTACCATTTTTTTGCATATAGATAGTTAAATGTACTTCCGAATAAAGAGATTGCAATGTTTATTTCAATCCTTTTGTTTAACTCATTTTAGAATCAACATTAACCCGTGATATATCGTCGAATAATACACGGGCCGTCGTTTACATGTACTTCTGAAGAAAGATTTCGCACCGCTAATTTCAATCTTTATTTTATCTAAGTCATTTATAATTGAAATGATCAATAATTACCCGTAGTATATCGTTGTATAAAACACGGCCCGTCGTTAACATGTAGCGAATATATAACTCGGTTTGCCACCTCGTGATATATTCTTCCGCATGTGAACTCCGGTCCGTGTATTATTTGACGATATACCACGGGTATTTCTTAAATATTTATAGGTACAAACATCATTGTGTGGAAACATAAATTGTTCCGCGAAGTCAACTTGTGTTAGATTTAAAAATGGACTATCCAAGTGCATCATACAACGTAAGTATACCAACGTGACGTAGCCCCGATATGACCCCCGATTTGAAAGTGGATAGCGACTGTTCTTTCGCCAAGCAATAGGAATTACAAAATGAAAGGCACAGTTTTTTCGGATTGGAACTTAAAATAAACGAGGTCTTGTGTCATAGAAGGCATGGCACGATAAAGAACCCTTTTGCCTAATGTCATTAGTGCAACGAACAGGCAAATTACTGCACCTTCGCCTGTAGCTGGTGACATCCCGATTTAGATGAAAAAGTGTTGACTGGAACGTTAAACACCTGCTATACTCAACTCGACTCACAGCCGGGTGTAGCACACTAAACAGGAAATTCTTAACTTTACAGACCACCCGGTCTCACCTGGTGAAAGTTCACGTGTTTAACCTTATATGCAAACTTCAAAGATTTAACTGTACTTAGAGATTGCGGTTTGGACATGGATCGGTATTTTTTTTTTTGAGTTGTAATTTTTAATTTCTATATAAATTAAGGCCAAGTGGTACAAATGGGCACTATCCTACAAGTTTCTGATTTTTTCCATACTTGTAAAACTTTTTGAGGCGCATCTTAAAATGTAAAAAAATATAGGGGTCACCTTTTTACTTTTTTAGCTATAAAGCGTCAAATATTCAAAAAAATGTCGTACTTTTAACATAGGATCAATAGGAAATCGCAATTTTTCAGGCTCTGAAAAATTGGAAAAAGTGTAGAAAATTTACAGATTGTCCTACAAGTTTTTGAAAAACTAACATAATGTAGTTCTTAATTCAAATTTTCCGAAAATGTAAAGAAATGCATATGTCCCTTGCTTGATTTTTCGGTATAAAACTTCAAAGACGTAATCTGATGCGAAAATATGACCAAAATTAACAATAACGTCATGTTTTTTTTACGATATTGCTAAAGGATCGGCAAACTTGCCAACTTTAACGTCAATGTGTCGTTAACTAGGAGTGTTGTGTTTGTGCTTCTCGCTGTATTTTAATTTTATGATTTGTATAAAAATTACTTCATCAGTTAGATTATTTTGTATTCCTAGTCACTAAAGAATAATAATAAGGATAGAAAAAAGATTATTACTTCGAATAGCAGAAGAGCAAGGTCTTATTATCCGAAATGAGAGTCAATGATGATACTTCAAAAATGCAAGAATACGGGCTGATCAGACCGGGAAATATTATCAATAGCTACATTTGAAACATGAAAAAGATATTGAACTATTGAGGAAAAATCTTGACTGGAGTAAAAAAAATCATTATAATTCAAAACATTTTACTTGGCCGAAGAAAGCGTCTGTTAATAAACCACCGAGCTCGAAAAAACGTCATTCAGAAATCTCGTGCGCAATTCAAATTACACCCCTTAATTCAGTTAAAATTTTCATGACGTCATTGCAAATAGATTTTAAAAGTCTTAGTGTATGAAAAATATGAAAATTCTAAATTTTTGAAATCTGAAAGAATTTTGAAAATCAATACAATATTAAAAAAGATATCATCAATTAAGTTTTGTGGAAAACGGCTTTATCAATTGAAGACATGAAAGGCAAAACTTTAGTGAATCATTGGTATCTGTTGAACATATCCGTGTACCGTATTTACGATACATTTCTTGTATATTTTCATAAATATTTTTAATTGATAGATATTATGATTTTATTCCTTGTAAGTTATTGAATCCAAATTACAGTTACTTTAAGCTAGAACTTTGAATAATACAATCATAGAGCATAGATTTGTACACGCCGTGCGTAACGTCAGCGTCCATTTGTACCACTTGGCCTTAAACACGGATATGTTTGTCAATTTTCAATCACAATCCCAGAAGCATACTGATTTATTATGTAATATTTTTCTATCTCAGATTACGATTCATGAAACCATACAACCAGTTTTATCACTGTTTTTTCCCGCCTTTCAAAGAAACAGGGAGATATTTTGTTTGATTTTTCGTTTTTCTTCCGTCACTTCAGAAACTTTTTGTCCGACTATAAAAACAACATCAAAACATGGGAGATATGCATAACTTAATTCCTGGTATGGTTTTGTATTTTCCAGGAAGATTTAGCTAATTAAACAATAGTAAATGTAATATTACTAAAAAGTATAAACTGGCGGAAATTCCTAATGTATTAACTTAGCCTTCAGACACTTTTTTTCCTCATTTATTCTTATAACTATAAAACCATATTTGTGATACATGATTTAAAGCATCAATACTGATGGGACATGCGTATATTTTAAATCTTGGTATGTTTTCTTTTTTCTGGAAGTTATGGCCCTTTGAAAAAAGTGTATATTGCTAATCTACTGACGAAGAATCCTGATGCATTCACTTCGCTTGTTTTGTTTTAGGTTGTGATTTACCACTAGTATATGAAGGTCATCAATATGTTGCAGAGAATGAACGTTGTTCAAGATATAAAAAGGTTCCTTGTCCAGTCATTGGTCAGCTTACTTTTATCTGCATGGCAACTGGTTTGTGGTCATCTGACAATGATATCTGTACAGGTGCGTTTGTCTTTCACTAAAATAAACTTTATGTTCTTAATAGCTCTTATCAAGCAAGGCCGGGATGGCCTAATGAATAAGACGTTAGTCTTCGAATCCAGAGTCTCTCACCGCTGTGAGTTCGAGTTCCGCTCAGACCACATGTGGAAAGTGAATTTTTGTTGCCGTTGGCCTTTACTGGTTCACATGCTATCAGTATAATGGACTGAGGGAGTGGTACGTTAAAGTCGCCCTGAGTGCGCGCTAGTACAAGACAGACCACACAACGCTCGCACTTGACATGCATACGAGGAATTGTTCATAGTCTAGTCCATAGAGATCAATAAAATAATTATCGTCGCGAATAGCTAAAAATTGTTGATGCGACGTTCAGCAACATTCAGCCAACAACCAACCTAGCTCTTCTCAAGCGAACATAAATTATTTACAAATAAAACAAAAACACTAAATAGACTGAAAAATGCTCTGAAAGTGCAGCATTCACTTAGTCATTTCAAATTACATTATAAATTTAAAATCTTCACTCCACAACATAAAAAATCAGTGATGAAAATCATTTTTCAATTTACAATAAACAAAAACATATGTAGTAACATAAAAGCTACATGGGAGGGCGGGGGATAAATGTGTGTTGCACATTGAATAAACGAACCTTCAAATGATGGCTATACAAGTTAAAAACCGTGACACAGTAAGTACTGCCCCGCCCTGCGTCAAAGCATACATGTCTCCCGACAGGTATTAATAAACAAATACACTTGTTAAGGTAAAAACACTAAATAAATTAATTTCTTAGGTTTTTCTGCCCAGAGATTAAGGTCAAATACAAGCCCCATTTCAATGTTATTTTTATAAACATTTAGTAACAACTAATAATGTATCTCCGTGGTTATGTACCTAAAGTACGCGTTTATATTCGCTGTACCGATCTAACATCATAATTGACGTATCGCCGCGCCGGCCACACCATCAATGTTCCGTCAAATGGCTTGGCACTTGATTTACACGCAAAAAGAACGAAATTTCGGCATAAATAGCACCATTTAATGACGTCACTGACATTGGTACGTCATTAGTTGCCGTGACGCTGCTTTGGTACCGTGTTGGCGGCAATGTCGGAACATTGTGGCCGTGGTCGGCGATACGTCAATTTTTGTTTTGTCCATCAATAGCTTTATGTTTCTAAATGTAAAGGATTACTGGATATATTTTAAATCCAATTGTTTTATTTGATTTTGCTTGTTCAGAAAGCTAAACAGGATGTGTTTATATCCTTCTGGAGCACACATATTTACTTCGAATGGGGTTCGCCGCTGTACCACGTGGTCAATACCTCTTAACGTTTGTGCGGAACATTTTGGAAACCGTCAACGTCACAAATTCCCAAAATAACGTCGTTTTACGGGAAAACGTCATATTCTAAAATTCCATGCCTATTGGAAACAAGCGTTTCGCAGACACGTCAGAAGGTATCACTGGTACAGCGGCGAACCCCATCCCCTGATCATGCATGTTCAGGCATTTAACTGAATTTTCAACCTTGAATTTTTTTACTTTGGTTTAAGATTTTGTTTTGGGCATGGATTGGTATGTTTGGTTTTGATTTTGTAAGCTGCTGTATTCATTCGATCATTTAATACAAATTTCATACCCGGATCTTATGACAATATGTTGTCATTATCTTGATATTGAAGGACGGTCATCCATCTCAAGTTCTTTAGTAAACAATGCCAATTATTTATGTTCAGGACGTTTGAATACCGTGTTCTGACTTACAGAAATTTACTGACCCACATGCTAGTAATAAAAAACAAACATACTTATTCATGTCCGAATCACAATCCAGAAGCAAAGTAAAAACTTAAGAACAGACAAGGTAGGTTACACGTGAATTTCCACCAGGGAAGTGAGACCGGGTGCTACGGAAGGGTAAGCACCTCCTGTTTAGCTTGCTGCGCCCGCCACGTGTGTAATCAAAAGTGTGTGAAAGGAACATGGAACTATGAGACGTCAAATATATCCAAGGCAATCCTGGACACAGAGACATCAAACTTATCAACAATACTGTGATGACGGCCATAAAACTTTTTGAGGGCCTTGATAAGCCTAGGCTTGCAATATCCCTGAGTCAACACTTTATTTGCAAGCAGCCTACTTCGTTGTACAAAGTCCCCGTAGTGGGAACAAGCTCTACCATAGCGTATTAATTGGGAAACAAATCACCATAAGCAGGAGAAGCAGGTTTATCTATCTAATATTAATTTTTGGATATATTTGACGTCCCATAGTTCCTTTCAATCTCAGTTTTGATCGCTCACCACACAGTGTGTGACTATATTGAACATAAGGCGCTTACCCTTCAAGAGCATCCGGTCTCGATTCCTTGGTGAAAATTCACGCGTTTAACTATTGTTTCAAGTTTTTGCTTTTTTGTGGATTGATTTCAACATGGATCTGTAGGAATTTTATTTATTTATTTTTATTTATTTTTTTTTTTTTTTTTTTTTTTTTTGGTTATAAATTTGAACATGGATCAGTGTGATTTTAATTGCTTCTAAATTTGAAAATTGATCGGTTTGTTTTTGATTGTTTGTAAATTTGAACATGGATCAGTTTGTTTGTTTTTGATTGGTCATAAATTTACAAATGGGTCGGTTCGTTTGTTTTTGATAGGTTATAAATTTGATCATGTTATTTTTGTTTATTATTGGTTATGGTTTTGTTAGAGGCTACTGTATTTCCATAAATTGAGTGCACATTCTTTTTATTATTTATTTCTTTTAATTGAAAATGTTTCCATTAAACTATTAATTAAATGCATTTAAAATGCACTGACCTTACCAAATTATATTTCTAATGAAAATTAAAAACATTATTGTCCAGTTTTCCTGTACATAGAGAAATTTTGCGAAATGTTTTGAAATTTGATCAAATTTTGGGCCTCATTCAAAGTTACATTAGGGCATTTGGGGTCAGGTAGGTCATTGTTGTTCCAATTTTTTCCAGGTATGATCATCACGAATCTTAAAATTATAATATAACGTTTATAGTTGTTCCAAGTAAGAAGATACAGAAGGGATAATTTTGAAATAGTCATATTTCTTGACTTGTTAAAATTTAAAAAACATTTCTATGTACAGAATTAAGTTCACTTTTTCATGAATAAAAATCTATTTTCTTATTAGGTCAGTATATTTTGTATTAAGTTTTGACAATTTTTGTGAGTTTGTTGGAAATTACGACTTTATTCTTGCATTTTCCATGTGCACTGAATTTGTGGAAATACAGTAGTACAGTTTTGATATATTGTGTTACTTACAGATTGTGATAATCCGCTCATAGTGGACGGAACTGAATATGCTCCTGCGGATATCATTATCGGAACAAACGTAACTGTCCCGTGTGCTTTGACCAATTCAACATCTTACCGTGTTTTCACCTGTTCGCAGAATGGAAAATGGAATAAAACGTTCGATACGTGCACATGTATGCGTTTTATATTTATTACAAAATTAAAGTGGTTTTTTTTTCAGAGGAAGCGTCTGTTGGTATATAATGACCATATTTTATCAACAATTGTGTCAATTTGTCTGAAACTAGCTAAACAGGTGCTTACCTTTTCATAGCACCGGGCTCATTGTACCGGTGTCCACGTGTTTGACCAATTTTGCAGGCTTCACTTTTTTACTTTAGTTTTGTATTAAGAAATGGACTTACATTAGTCAGTTTTTAATCAAAATTATTTTTTCGCTTAAATTGTCATAAAAAGAATGCCCTTTTATCAGCCTGTCAAATCTAATTGATGCATCAGATAGTTCCAAATAGGTTAGTAGGTCATTTCTCTTACCACTTCATATTTGCCAGTGCAAGTCGTCCACGATTTTATGGCAAAGTATCCAATACAAACAAAAACACACGCGTTTAATATACGCATATACCGTAGGTATAAGTTGCGTCTCGTCGTATGTACAGAGACGTGCAAAAAGTATTCGGTCACTTTGTAAAATCCTTCTTTTCATATAAAACCATGTGTTTTAAAAAAAATGTCAAAAAATTTATTCTTTGTCAATTTCCATGATTTTTTCACTGTTAAATGTAAAATTAGTTGAAGTTTGTTCTAAAAAAATTAGAAAGGTAATTTCGTTGTTTTAAATAGTTAAACATTTTAAATTCAACAGATTTGTTTTAAAAAATCTACTATATAATCATGCTTTATATCTCAGTTAAATATTTAGGATGCTATTCACCTTATCTTTTCTTGAATGTTATAAGACGGACAATAATTTGAAAATTAGTGAAAGAAACTACAATTAATTTTGATTTAACAGTGAAAATTTTATAAAAATTAAAAAAGAAATAAATTTTTAAATTTTTTTAAAAACACATGATTTTATATGAAATAAAGAAGGATTTTACAAAGTGACCGAATACTTTTTGCACGTCTCTGTATATAATCACGCCGGCTAACATTTTTTCATCACAATTATTCTAATATCAAATTAACCAGTGTGTATACTTTGCCATCATATCGTAAACAACCTATATCAGAATGTATTATTTCTACTGGTAATGATAACTTGAAAATATTCTTGTGTTGTAACCAAGCGTACCATGTGTTTAACTACCCTTAACGCTTGTTATAGTTTTATGTCACATTTACGCAAATAATAGATCACTTAAATTTCGCGAGAGAATTATTTTAGCGTAAATTCGCGACTTATCCCATTCGCGAATTCAAATACCACGTGAATATTTCCAGCACTCATATATTTATGCTGTCATACATATGTTGTATTTAGTAAGATTCCAAACACGAATTCAAATATTGGCGAATAAGGCCAAGATGGTCTTGATGCGAAATTTCCTACTCGTGAAAAATAAGTGGTCTACAGTATCGTCATCGTTATAGTCTTGTAGTTAACAAATTCAAGATTATCCTAATGTTCATTTTACAGTTAGACGAACATTTCGTAATACAATTCCTTATCAGTACCTACTCAGAGATCTTGAATCATATAATAGGCTAATAATTGAGGTTTTTTAGTACCATGGATATTTAGAGTGGGTAATTAACAATAAAGACAATCGGCAATACATTGTCCAAATTTCCAAAAGATTTCAAAAATTCATAAATCAATGAGGTTAGTCACCAACGAGAACATAGCCTTAAAAGTTCTTTGTTCAATCTTAATTTTATTCTCAATCTTGATTTACATGTGAAGGTCATTAGCCAAAAAAGTGGTGCTTGCCCTAAAGATCACCCGGCTTCACTTCGCTGGTTGATGGCCACGGGTTTTGAATTTTTAACTTTGCTTTTGGATTGTGATATGGACATAGATTGGTATGTTTGTATTGGAACGTTGTACTGTTTTAGATTGTGAAGAGTCTATCATCGTCGGTGACCTAATGTATGCTTCTGGAAACCAACCTGAGGGTCGAACAGTATCTGTTCCTTGTAACAATGGTGCTTCAGGAAAACGTAATTTTATATGTGGTAGCATGGGATATGGAATGAAACACAAAATACCTGCCAAGGTAAACTGTTGACCAAGATATTGTATCAGATATTATTATTTATTATTATTATTATTATTATTATTATTATTATTATTATTATTATTAACATACATTAATAAATAAATATGAATACAAATATAATTTATATCATATACATATTGTATCAGTCTTTATTATTATTATTTTTAATATTATTATTATTATTATTATTATTATTAAAAAATGTTTTCTAATTCATAACTGAAATTATTATTTGTAAAACATGTTTCACCGTTGTGTACGGTTCTTCTTGTTATATATAAATGAATGGTATAAAATTATATATATAAATTAAAAAAAAAAAATACATATTGTATCCTTATTTTTTATTTTTTTATTTGTTTTATCTATTTTTTTTGGCTTATTTGTTTGGAAAATTATGTTTTTCTATCGACATTTGTTTTATGTTCTCAAAGTTAATAAAGTGCAAGTGCAGGTAACTGCATATGATTTTGATACCCTTCCGGTTGTCCCCCTCCAGCCTCACTTCCCAATGGAATTTCAAGTATTTAACCTGGTTTGACAGTTTCAAAGTTTTTATTTTACTTTGGAATTGTGATTTGGAAATATATCTGTATGTTTGGTTTTGATTGTACAATGGAATCTATAGTACTAAGTCCGGTACAAAACATCAATTCAGAAGGCATTGCATATACCTTGCAAAATACCGCTTCCGAATACAATCCTTATCATAGTGCTTGGAGTAAAATTGTAAAAAAACAAAATTAGTTTGAATAAGTTAAAAAATATCCAAAAGGACCGAAAAAACACGAAATCAACCTTTGCAATTACTTTGCCGTGATAAGTAGTGTACCTTGATTTTTGGGGAAATTTAGATTTTAACCAGCAGAAATTTAGTAATGTCAACTTAGTCAATAATATTCTCCATAATGTAAATTAAAATGTAAAGTAAAACCGTAAAAAGAAAATCACGAACAATCTTATAACTTTAAATATCACTATCACTGAAATTAAAAGGTCCAAACCACAAGTTTGAAGCCCTTACGTATCTATTTCACAAAACCTATACAAATCGATATATAAATAGCTATCCTAAAAGCAAGGTGAAAACTTATACAACTGCAAATTAAGTTAAAAAAGTGAAGTTTCAACAGAGAAACTAAGCCGGGAGTTCCGGAAGGGTATGAAAATAATTTCAAAAATATGCTCACACTTGTTAGGAATAGCTTATGATTTTGACCGTAAAACTGTGAAAAATTAGCTGTTAAATGGAATGCAATATAATTTTAAAGTTCTATAACTTAAAAAGACAAATGGCATTAGCCAGATTATAGAGAGAAGAAATTAGTGGCGGGCTGGCGAAATCATACAACCCAATTTTTATTGATCTATATTTTAATAAACATCCAATGAATTTCTATAAAATTTTACATAATCTTTAGAATGATCCAAATTTTTAAAATATGTTTTTGATTTTAAAACATATTAAACATTTTTGAAGTTATCAAATAAAACGAGCCACACTTGTTTCAATCAGTCAAATTTCATTCGAGGCAGGAAGAGTAACTTGTGAACATTTGGCGATATATTTTCTAATATTGCAGCTTTTTTAAAATTTCCATTAAATACGCGGAAGATATTTATCTTTTTAATTCTTAAAGGGTTTGCCATAATCATGGTAGTTTTGATAAAATTTCAATTTTTTGTGACACTTTTGTCTACTAGTATCTGAATACGATACTTTGAAATTTTCGCCGAGTGATTCTTGTCTTCCCATATAATTGAGCATGCCAATTAAAATTCGCAACAGATACGCGACGGATATTTATCTTTTATAACATCAAATGGTATTTCCTATAATTAATTGGTTCTTTTTAACAGTTTGTTTGTGACAGTTTTTTGCGATATTTACCACGCCATAAATAAAAGTTTCTGTAAATCCCTCTGATGTATTAGATAGCCTCTCCTTTTGGTAATTTTTAAAAAAATATAGGTCATGGCTAATATTATGTGAAAATGTTATAGAAATCCAATAGAAATTTATTAAAATATAGATCAATGAAAAATGGGCTGTAAGATTTGCCAGCCAGCCTACACATTTTATACCCTATCTGGAGAAAATAGGATAAGTCTACAAAAATTAGTTTTACCAATTTCATACACATCCCACATTTATTCATTCCGATTTCATATTTCACTTATAAACATTAAAACATCATACATGGCAAAATATTGAAATAAATCCAACATTAAAGCAATTATTAACAAAACTTCATCATTTATTTGTCAAGAAAAACAAATATATTTTAAAACTTTCTTATATTACTAACCCTTCCGGAGCACCCGGCCTCACTTCCCTGGTGGAAGTTCACGTGCCCAACCTAACTTGTCAGTTCCAAAGTTTTTACTTTGCTTCTGGATTATGATTTGGACATGGATTAGTATGTTTGTTTTTGATTGATTACACATGTAATGGGTGAATCTAGCTAAACAGAGGATACTTACCCTTCCGGAGCACCAACCTCACTTCCCAGGTGGAAGCTCAAGACCAAAATTGTCACTTTCATAGTTTTGATACATTGATTAGTATGTTTATTTTTGATTAACATTATCATATAGGTATTTCACAAATACAATAATATTCAATAATTTCACAAAAATTAAAAGTGCTTTATTTTATCGTTCAGATCAAGCTTTTCGAATGTTTTTTACTAAATATGGGTATTTGATTTAATATTTTATTGATATTTAGACTGCGATACTCAGCTTATAGTGGATTCGGTACCATATGCTTCCGAGTACATGCCACATGGGATGACTGTCAATGTTCCATGTATAAACATAATGTCATTGGTGCTAGAATCTACACTTGTAGCACAACGGAATCTGGATTCATACTGGCGACACGTGCCAAGGTAAGGCTATATATATACATACTCGTAATCATAATTAAAATGAAACATATTCTCTCTACCTCCCTCTCTCTCGTTTGTGTTTATTGATAGAAATCTATTATACTATATTATAATATATGTGTTTATTACATATGTGTGAATTCTATTCTACTAAAGCACGTTAATAACATCAAAAGATATATTTCTCTGTACCCGTTCTGCTATATTCTCTCAACAAATTATATAATAAATATAGAGGCCGCGGTGGCCTAATGGATAAGACGCCAGTCATTAAATTGATAGTGTCTCACCGCTGTGAGTTCGAGTTCCGCTCAGACCACATGTGGGAAATTAAATTTTTCTTGGCCTTAACTAGTTCGCCTATCAGTGTTATGGACTGGGGGAGTGGTATGCTTGCCAGCAGCGCATTGACTCTTTGAGCTAGCACGGTAAAGTCTCCCCTAGTGTGCGCTAGAACAAGACAGACCATACAACACACTCGCACTTCACATGCATACACAAAATGGTTCATAGATTAATCCAAAGAGATTTATAAAAATAGTTCTCGTCGCAAATAGCTGAAAAAGTACTGATGCGACATTAAGCATCATTCAACCGACCAACTATATAATAAGTATACAAATTTAAATAAATTACGGAAGGATATCTACTATATTATTACTTTTTATACCCCCGCTTAAAAAGTGGGGGTATATATTGATAGGAGTGTCCGTCCGTGTGTCCGTCCGTTCTTCCGTCCTTCCGTTACACCTTAGGGTACCTATTTCTTATCAGCAACTCCTCCTAAACCCTTCGATGGATTTTCATGAAACTTTCACACAGTCTTTGTGATATAATGTAGATGTGCACCTCCTATTAAAAAATTTGATCCGATGGATTTTTTATGTAGGGGGAGCGGGGGTATTTTTTGTGAGCTTGTGGCTCAGAGTTTTTCTAGTTATTCTTAAAAGTCGGTGTATTTTCACTAAGAAAAGCAACTTCGGTTAAAAGCACTGCCATTTACAGAGGCTCGTATAAGTAGTACAATGAATGTATAAGTCGTATTTTGCGAGAAATATGTCATTCACAATACGATTAAGTCTCAAAATTAAGTATCATCGTGTTAAAATGTCTCCAAAGCACACCGTCTCACTTCAATGATGAGAATCCTACAACAAATAAAAAAGCAAAAACAGACACATCAGATAAAACACATTGACATTCGTATTTCCAAATCCAAACCCCAACACCAAGCAAAAACTCTGAAAAACTAACAAATTATCTTAAATTATGTTAAATACATAGAAGACCACAGAAATTAGGACGTGTGCTCCGGCAAGGTCAGCACTTCGTTCAGCTAGCTTCATCCGCCACATGTATGATCAAAATTGACATTGAACTTGTAATGTTTTATTTCAGTCGGATCGCTATGTTTGTTTTTAATATAAGTGTAAAAATAGAAATTCTAGGTTGGTCCAATTTCATAATATAGATATTTAAACTTTTTAAAGCCGAGTTTGCATCGATATAAAAACGAAAAAGGGTCGTTAAATTGCCTATTATATGCCTTTTTGCAGATTGTGATTCTCCATTGACTGTTGATGGGATGTCATACACAGCTTATAACCAACCCTTGGCTACAACTGTAATAGTCCCTTGTAAGGCAACAAGTGATGGATATACCTTTCTTGGTAACAGGACATATACCTGTAATTCTGATGGGACCTGGTGGCTTATTTCAAATGGTTGCCATGGTATGGATGTAGTATAATTTCTCTGTTTCCGTGATTAAAGATTTTGTTAAATATACATATATATGGCTGGTACATGACCAAGCTTTATATAAAACATCCTGTCTAGGGGTTCCGGATAAATTGTGTTTTTCCGGAAGATTTTCAGACAAAGTATTAACAAACCTTGTGTACTTCTATACATAACAATACTTAAACTAAGTAATAAATCGGTATGAAATACTAGTTAATAATTAAATAAATAATAAATAAATTAGTTAAATAATAATTAAATAAATTAATTAATTAACTAATTAATAACTAAATTAATTAGTTGGTTAATAATAAATAAATAAATAAACGAATTAATAAATAATAACTAAATTAATTAGTTAGATAATGAATAAATGATAAATAAACAAATAAATAAAAAATAAATGAAATAATATTAAATAAATAAATTAGTATAAAATAAATAAATAAATAAATAAATAATAAGAAACTAAAATAATTATTTGAATAATAAATGAATAAATATTAAAAATATGTCTGTCTGTGCATCTGTCTGTCCGTGTAAATTGTGTCCTTGGCATCTAATAACTTCACATGGATAATCTTCATTGACCAAAGGTCTGTCATGACCTTGAATCAAGGGTATATCGGAGAGTCAAGGTCGTGGAAAAAATTTGATGTTGTGGTGAAGGGTATTTAGCTCTCAAGAAACAGATCTAGTTTTATCAGGCAGTTATTATATGTTTAATATGATCCGTTTCAGAGACTTTTAAGTGTTTTATTTTTATTTTTATTTATTATTATTATTTTTTTTTTGGTGGCTCTTTCGGTTCAAGCATTACTAATGAGAAATTGTATTCCGAAACGACCGTCTAGTGCTGTAAAATTTAAAAATGTATAATATGCAATTAAATCAATGATTAACACAAATGTAAAAAACAATGTCAATATAAAATCAATCGGTTTCTAATAATGTGCTTTAGTTATAACATTTTATTCAGTTTAGACATTTTGAACGTGAATTTTGCAACATATAGTCCAACCTGCTTTTAAAGCCACCTCTATATAAGGACCTCTAGCTTACAAAGGCCAGTATACTAATTGTTCTTTATTCCATTTATTTGAACTTGTATATAAAGCTCACCTGTCCATAAAGACCACTTTTACTGGTTTCCTTGGGTGGCCTTTATACCAGGTTTGACTGTATCTGTAAATATGCAACATTTTTATTTCAACTAATCAGGCGTGAGTTTTACTAAGATTCTCAAGTTGCGCAAAAAATTTAGACTGACGAATTAAGTTAAGGACGCCTCTACGCTATCGTAACTTACGACGCAATTTTATTCGTAACTTAAGATACGGCGTTTCGTAAAACGGAGTTTATTTTTAACTTACGTTTACGATAAAAATCTTAACTTTCGAAGCTTCGTAAAACTCACGCAAGCTGATTAAACTAATCAAGCTTTGAACAACTGGTTCCAGAAATCTTAACGTGTTTTTAAGTTTTACTGACAAATAAAACCAAGTGATGTTTCGACATTCTGAGCATTAAGTTATATTATATGCAGGCCCCGGTTTCAAAATAATTCCTTAGCTAAGATTTTCCTTAACTTAAATTTAGCAATTTTTTTTAATTTCTTTTTTAAAATTACTGGTGAATATTTTTGTCAAATTAAAATGCAAATGTTTTAATCTAGAAGTGATCTTAAAAATGATACCTTAATTTCCTCAATATCTTGAAAATTAACAAAATTATAAAGATTTGAAAATTTATTTGCAAGATTTAAGTTAAGGAAAATCTTGGCTAAGGAATGATTGTGAAACCGGGGCCTGTATATACGAGTCGATGTTTCAGTCATTTAATGTAATGTTCCAAACAATAAGATATTTCAAATGTAAAATATTATCAAAACCTGCGAATAATACTTGATATGAATCCTCACAGAGTCTTACTTAATCATAAATTGATATTTTTTGAATGCAATTGGCGTGGTAGTATTCCCATATAATATACATGTGATAAAAATCAATGCAAACGTACTCGCAGGCAATATCTAAGACCGAAACACATTGTTTGTAACCACTGGCGATATTAATACGAATATCATCTTGATATAAACCAAAGCGGAACTTGTAATCATTTTTGAATTTCGGATTTGGCAAAACATTGTGTCTACTTGTAATAATGTAAATCAAAGTATCTATTAAGATCATTTCGCTTATCATGTCAAGTTGAGTGAGAATCAAGAATATTAATATTTAATAAGTCGTCGCCAGCTATAGGTGAAGGTAAATACATTTTCCCCGATGCGTTGCCATGATCGCTTTATACAAAAAAGTTCCT
Organism: Anadara kagoshimensis; assembly: GCA_021292105.1. NCBI lineage: Eukaryota > Metazoa > Mollusca > Bivalvia > Arcoida > Arcidae > Anadara > Anadara kagoshimensis. The sequence goes on from CM037868.1 coordinate 17,973,043, forward strand.
TATCGTCCCAAATCTACAATGACACTCATTTATTTTAAGCTCCTATTCAAAATATCCGTGATTTTCATTTGGTAATTAATGCCAAGTGCTTGGTGAAAGAACATTCACTACCCACTTTCAATTCTTGGGTCGGACTTGGTCGTGGCTCGAACCCACGACCTCCACTTACGGAGCGAGCACTCTACCAAATGAGCTACTGCAGTAGTATTACCATGTCAAGAACATAGAAATGTTAAAAAAACGTTGGATAGTTTATTAAACTTACTGCAAATTTGTTGTATAACATACTTCTTTAAGATTGTTTTTAAATAGTGGAATATGTAGCTAATGTTATTGCTTGCCATGAATTCTTTGTCTTTAAGTCTTTCTCTGTTTATCTCTGACTGTTTCTCATGGATTTGAGAATTTTTATTGGAGAAACATTGCAGCTAATCTATATTTTACATTACACATGTGGTGGGTTTAGCTAGCTAAACAAAAGGTGCTTGTTTTTAAGGATCAGCCGGCCTCTCTTTCCGGGTCGAAGTTTGTGTGATTCAATTATTTAGAAAGTTTAAAAGTTTTTACTTCGCTTTTACTTATTTGGTAATGGATTTTATATTTGCTTTTTATTTATATGGTTTCTTTTTTATTTTACAAAATCCGTCGATCACAATGTTTTACTTTTTCTAATTACAGGATTTGCTTTTAAAATTTTCCAATCTCACCCTACGTCAACTTTCCAACAAGCCCGACAAGACTGTCAGGTTGACAACGCTGATTTAGCAATCTTTGACACAAGGGAAAAATTTGACGCTCTTTCTGAAGCAGTTTCAATTCATGGTACAGTATATAAGTGTAAAATCGAACCTGTATTAAGGGACACTTGCTTTTAAAGACCAGTAAATTACAATTTGTATTATTTGAACTGATATGTAAGGGGCACCTGTCCATAAAGTCCACTTATACTGGTGTTCTTAGGTAACATTTATAAAAAGGTAAGAATATATTTTACATGTTTTAACTGCCTTCAAACTACATTCAACTGCCTACCAACCATACAATCTATGGTGCCATCAATTGCTCGATTTTTTCATCTGCCTTTATATGTCTGTTCGTAACATCACAGACAAATAGGTTGCATGGGCTATATTGTTTGTCAAATGATTTATCGAATTACCTCTTAAATATAAAATATTAAGAAAGAGATTCATGAACAACCGATAAAAGTAAACAGATTTCTTAAGTTCAGCAATATCTATGTCAACAAACAAATTTTACAAGGAAATAATTATTACTATTTTGTTGAGTATAAATTGACTCCTTAGTAACGGTATAAATACGTAGAAATGTCGACCTTTGCAGACAAATCTAGTGTGAGTGTCTTCATTTTAATCCGACTTCATGTAACATGTGTTGCACTGCTCTTGCGGACACGTGTGTGTGTGTGCGTGTGTGTGTGTATGTCTGCGTGTGTGTGTGTGTGTGTGTGTGTGTTCACTTTTGCCGACAGATATAATTGACAAATATATTTATATTTATATTTTTGCCACAATACAATAGGAGTGGAGAAATGAGTGCTATGCTTAATCAAAAACATACTTATCCATTTCCGAATCACAATCCAGAAGCAAAGTAAAAACTTTGGAACTGACAAGTTAGGTTATACACGTGAACTTTCACCAGGGAAGTTCGGCTAAGCTATACTCCCTAATACAATGTGGTTCCTTAGCTCATTTAGTTACGTACATTTTAGTTTCACAACGTTGGTTTAAGTTTAAGCAATAATTTATTAGTCGACATCACTTTATTGTTGCTAACCATGATGTCTCTGTTTCCAGGGTTGCCCTGAATAAATTTGACGCCCCATAGTGTCATGTTCCTTTCACAAAATTTTGATTACACTCGTGGCGAATTACCTCTCCGGAGCACCCGGCCTCACTTCCCTGGTTGAAGTTCACACGTCTAACCTAACTTGTCAGTTCCAACGTTTTTACTTTTGCTTTTGAATTGTAAATTGGACATGGATTAGTTTGTTTGTTTCTGAAATTTAAGCAATAATCATGAGAAATTGTATTTTGAAACGCCACCTAGTGCTGCAAAATAAAAAAATATGAAACGGGTACTATCCTTGTTTTTTTCAGTATCGCATACGAACAGTCTATATTACTTCATTGGAATGACAGATTTAGAAATTGAAGGTTTGTTTAAGTGGGTTGATGGTAGGAATGTGACATATAATGGCTGGGACGAAGGACAACCTGCAAACTGGAATGGTGAACAGCATTGTGGAATTTATCAAAAACCTTCCATGAAATGGCACGATTTTAATTGTGATACTAATTGCAACTTTATCTGTGAAAAAACGATCGAGATCCTCAACTAATGGTTCAACAGTCTTGAAGTCTGATATGATTTTTTTTAATTTTGATCGGATATAAAAGTGTTCCTGAGGAACTGACTTGGTCGCCTAGCGCATAAAATAATTATTGTCTTGCGAAGTGATTTAAGATATTTAGATTAGGGTTGTTTTTTATCCGGAAATCTCAAATTCGTGTAATCCACACTTGACAGGCGAACCTGTATATACATATTATTTTTAATTCTTTATAAACTTACAGAAAGAACAAAAACATTTAAATTCAATGGGCAAAATTTTAATTTTATTTCATTGGGCGGAGATTATGAGTCAGTAGGAACATTGCACTTTTTGAGTTCTTTTACTATGTACAAGTATATACCTTCTGTAAAAATGATTTAATCGGAGTTAATACTTCAATTTTAAAAAATCAAATACAACCATGCCAATTTTTGTCCACATTACAATCCCAGAGCAAGGTAAAACATTTAAAACTGGCAAAATTAAGTTAATAAGTGAGAAAGTAAAATCAAAATTGAGAATGAAGGGAACTATGGGTCTTCAAATATACCCATGGTAACCTTAGATACAGCGACATACAGTTGATATATCGCCGGCCACGCCCACAATGTTCTGACAAATGGCCGAATGTTTTATTTACACACAAAAAGAATGAAAACGCGGCCTGAATTGCGCCATTTAATGACGTCACTGACACTAGTACATCATTAGTTGCAGTGACGCTGCTTTCGTACTGTGATGGCAGCTAGTTTTTGAAGTGTGTGCGTGGTCGGCGATACGTCAATTGTCTGATCTGGTTACATTAGCTTGTATTTAAAACCTTGGTGAACCAGACAAAAATGCTTTGAGGATGATTCTTCTATGAAATTATCTCTTGTTATTAAAATCAGTTATCAGTTTCATTTAAGTCAACTCGTTTGCGATTTTTCTACCCGAATCAGGTATAGTAAAAAAGTTTGGAAAAAATTAATTTCTGGTAGTATTTCGTTGTTGAAATTTTCCGAAAAGTAAAGTTTGTGTAATTTTTTTTTTAACTTTTGGGGAAAAATGTTTGATTTTGTAGTATTCGTTTCTGGAACACATTAATTCAAAACAACTTTACAGTTTTCCTATTGTGGGTCAAAACCTTTAACAAAGCGAAAAAGCAGTGCTGAAAATGCATTTTTATTAAGTTTAACGTCTTTTGGTTTTTGTAAATTTGTTATATATCCGTTCAATCCTACAAACGTTTCTTTGCTTAAAATAGTTTTGTAAGTACACTAAATGACTATCAATAATTCATACAAATAATAACAGAGGATTTTATTTCCTCGATCACTTAAAGATTTATTGTTTCAATTGAAATAATGACTTCATTTCTCTTTTCTGAGAAAACATAAACATTGATGTAATAGAAATTTTAAATACCATCTGTATACGCCCTATTGTGATTGTGAATCATATGAACTCTAATAACGATTTGGGACTTATTTTCATCACCAAGTTACAGTATATATAGCTGTAAAGAGACCATATTACTTTATTGTGATTGAGAACCCTATGAACCCTTATAGTCATTGGGAACTTATTTTCAACACCCAGTTACAGCATTTATGTATATAGCTGTAATGAAACTATATTACCTTATTGTGATTGAGAACCATATGAACCCTTATAGTCATTAGGGACTTATTTTCACCACCCAGTTACAGCATATTTAGCTGTAATGAGACTATATTACTTTATTGTGATTGAGAACCATATGAACCCTTAAAGTCATTGGGAACTTTTTCTCATCATCCAGGTACAGTATACATAGCTGTAATGAGACTATATTACTTTATTGGGATTGAGAACCATATGAACCCTTATTGTCATTGAGAACTTATTTTCACCACCCAGGTACAGTATATATAGCTGTAATGAGATTATATTACTTTATTGTGATTCAGAACCATATGAACCCTTATAGTCATTAGGGACTTATTTTTAACACCCAGTTTCAGTATACATATATATATATATATATATATATATATATATATATATATATATATATATATATATATCTGTAATAAGACTATATTAATTAAATGTGATTAAAATCCATATGAACCCTTATAGTCATTGGGAACCTTTTCTCATCATCCAGGTACAGTATACATAGCTGTAATGAGACTATATTACTTTATTGGGATTGAGAACCATATAAACCCTTATAGTCATTGGGAACCTTTTCTCATCATCCAGGTACAGTATACATAGCTGTAATGAGACTATATTACTTTATTGGGATTGAGAACCATATAAACCCTTATAGTCATTGGGAACCTTTTCTCATCATCCAGGTACAGAATATATAGCTGTAATTAGACTATATTATTGTATTGTGATTGAGAACCATATAAACCCTTATAGTCATTAGGGACTTATTTTCACCACCCAGTAACAGCATTTATAGCTGTAATGAGACTATATTACTTTATTGGGATTGAGAACCATATAAACCCTTATAGTCATTGGGAACCTTTTCTCATCATCCAGGTACAGTATACATAGCTGTAATGAGACTATATTACTTTATTGGGATTGAGAACCATATGAACCCTTATTGTCATTGAGAACCTTTTTTCACCACCCAGGTACTGTATATATAGCTATAATGAGACTATATTACTTTACCATATGAACCCTTATAGTCATCGGGGACTTATTTTCACCACCCAGGTACAGTATATATAGCTGTAATTAGACTATATTATTGTATTGTGATTGAGAACCATATGAGCCCTTAAAGTCGTCTAAGACTTATTTTCACCACCAAGGTACAGTATATTTAGCTATAATGAGACTATATTACTTCATGTGATTGGGAACCAATATTGAAGCCTTATAGCCATCGGGGACTTATTTTCACTACCCAGTTGCAGTATATTTAGTTGTAATGAGACTATATTACATCATGTGATTGGGAACCAATATTGAAGCCTTATAGCCGTCAGGGACTTATTTTCACCACCCAGTTACAGTTTATTTAGCTGTAATATGACTATATTACATCATGTGATTGGGAACCAATATTGAAGCCTTATAGCCGTCGGGGACTTATTTTCACTACCCAGTTGCAGTATTTTTAGTTGTAATGAGACTATATTACATCATGTGATTGGGAACCAATATTGAAGCCTTATAGCCATCGGGGACTTATTTTCACCACCCAGTTGCAGTATATTTAGTGGTAATGAGACTATATTACTTCATGTGATTGGGAACCATAATTGAAGCCTTATAGCCATCGGGGACTTATTTTCACCACCCAGTTACAGTATATTTAGCTGTAATGAGACTATATTACTTCATGTGATTGGGAACCAATATTGAAGCCTTATAGCCATCGGGGACTTATTTTAACCACCCAGTTACAGTATTTATATATATAGCTGTAATGAGTATATATTACTTAATTTAGATTCAGAACCATATGAACCCTTATAGTCACTGGGGACTTATTTTCACCACCCAGTTACAGTATTTATATATATAGCTGTAATTAGACTATATTACTTTATTGTGATTGAGAACCATATGAACCCTTATAGCCATCGGGGACTTATTTTCACCACCCAGTTACAGTTTATTAGTAGCTGTACACAGACTATATTTATACCCCACGCTATAAAAGTGGGGGTATATAGTGATAGGGATGTCCGTCCGTCCTTCCGTTACACCTTAGGGTACCTATCTCTTATCTGCAACTCCTCCTAAACCCTTCAATGGATTTTTATGAAATTTTCACATAATCTTTGTGATATAATGTAAATGTGCACCTCCTATTTAAAATTTGATCCGATGGATGTTTTTATGTGATTTAGCGGGGGGTATTTTTGTGAGCTTGTGGCTCACAGTTTTTCTAGTTAATGTGATTGAAAATGATGTAGCTAGGTAAAATCTTCCGCAGCACCCGGCCTCACCTTCTGGGTAAAAGTTCACGTATTTAACGTAATTAGTCAGGTAGTAAACTTTTCTTTCTTGATTTTGATTGTAACGTGTATTAGTATGTTTATTTATTATTTGAACAAAATTATTTATATATAGGTCTTATGAGGAGCTGAATAATAGTGTAAATCCTGATAGTTATCATTGTTAAGCATCTAGTGAAAGTATTTAATGATATTATGATACTTTATTACTGAAATTTACCCTTGAGGGTAATCTGAACATATTTTAAAATTTATAGTTTATGTGCGTTAAAAATTCAAGTACATTTTGTGCGTGTGTGTATGTACTTCCGATTAATATAATGGGACATCCTTCTTAAGTGACTGATAGCTGTATTGTTTAAATTACATCAATGACTTTGTTTCCTTTTTTCTCAGTAAACTTGTCAGCCTGCATTAAATAGATTTTCTTAGAACATGATTTTGTCTTTTTGTTTTGTTTTGTGAATTTGAGTTAAGTAATGGTGGTTAACGATACAGTCAAGAATATTTCACTTAAGTCGAGACGTCGCCAGCTATAGGCAAAGGTGCAGAAATTTTGCATGTGCGTTGCGCTGATTGCATTATACAGCAGGGTTCTTTATCGTGTCAAGCCCACCGTGGTACGTGACATCGTTTATTTTAAGTTCCCATTCGAAAAAAATCCTAATAGGGACTGCTTGGCGAAAGAACAGTCTTTACCACTTTCAAGTCTTGAGTAAGAACCAGTCGGAGCTAGAACCCACGACCAACCAATTACGGAGCGAACACTCTACAAACTGGGAAAATGCAGTGGTTGAAAACTAAAAAAAACATTGCATATAATAACAATTTTAATTTTATAGTACTAGACAATATAGGTCCTCATCAGTAGTGCTTGAATGCAACTTTTGAAACCAAAGGGGTTTAAAATACCAAAAGGACGAAAATATATTTAACAAAATTTAACTAAAGCTATACTTTGCATGAGGGAGTTTTACCTAGTGTTTGAGGATTATTATTATTATTTATATATAGGTCTTTTGAGGAGCTGGATTATAGTGTAAATCTTCATAGTAATCATTGTTAAGTCTCCAGTGAAAGTATTTAATGATATTATGATACTTTATTATTGAAATTCACCCTTAGTGAGGGTAATCTGAACATATTTTAAAATTTATAGTTTATGTGCGTTAAAAATTCAAGTATATTTTGTGCGTGTGTGTGTATGTACTTCCGATTAATATAATGGGACATCCTTCTTAAGTGACTGATAGCTGTATTGTTTAAATTACATCAATGACTTTGTTTCCTTTTTCCTCAGTAAAGTTGTTAACTGCATTAAATAGATTTTCTTAGAACATGTACATGATTTTGTCTTTTCGTTTTGTTTTGTGAAAACTCAAAAGAGTTCAGTAATGGTGGTTAACGGTACAGTATATTTCACTTAAGTCGAGACTTCGCCAGCTATAGGCGAAGGTGCAGAAATTGTACCTATGCGTTGCGCTGATGGCATTATACAGCAGTGTTCTTTATTGTGTCAAGCCCACCGTGGTACGGGACATCGTTTATTTTAAGTTCCCATCCAAAAAAATCCTAATGGTGACTGTTTGGCGAAAGAACAGTTTTTACCACTTCTAAGTCTTGAGTTAGAACCGGTCGGAGCTAGAACCCCAACTAACAACTTACGGAGCAATCACTCTACCAACTGAGCAAATGCAGTGGTTGAAAACTAAAAATATACATGACATATAATGACAATTTTAATTTTACAGTACAAGACAATATAGGTCCTCATCAGTAGTGCTTGAATACAAACTTTTAAACCAAAGGCGTTTAAAATACCAAAAGGACGAAAATATATTTAACAAAATTTAACTAAAGCTATATTTTGCATGAGGGAGTTTACCTAGTTTTTGAGGATTTTTTAAAATTTAAGAAGCATGTTATTTATTCTTCCTCCTTTCCATGACTCATAAATTAAACAATGACTCCATTTTACTTTTTCTGAGTACACTAAACAATTGATTTAAATAGAGTTGCTGAGTATTTTTTTCCTGTATCAGCATTGTTATAGCGCGATCAAATATTATGTGTCAGGTCAAGGCTTATCTAGGCCCTCAAAAAGTTTGGGTTTTTTATGTCTCTGTTTCCAATGTTACCATCAATATATATGACATCTCATAATTCGCTATTCCATTCATTCCAAAATTTTTATTACACAGGTGGCGGGTGTGGCTAGCTAAACAGGAGGTGCTTATCTATCCCGAGCGTCCGGTCTTTCTTCCCTGGAAGACGTTCGCATGTTAAATCTCGTTACTTTGCGTTGGGTTTTTGGTTTGGACATGGATCATTATGGATGTATTTGATTAATATAATAACAATTTTGAGACCATTTGAACAGCTGTTTTTATGTTAATTTTTCTCATCCCAGGCTTCAGCTATATTATCCTAATTAGTAAAAATGAATAATTTATTTTTTATAGCAGAGCACTTATTTCTGTATTATCTGTATTATTGATTATGAATGTTCTGTGTCAATAAAAAAAATACATTACAAAAAATATTAATACAATAGTAAGATAATAATAATCATATATTGAGGATATTTTCCACTTAATTAATTGTGTCTTCATTGATTGCTGTGTGAACAAGAATTTCCAACACTTCTCTTTATTTATTTCCGTTTAATTATTGTGTATTTATCAATCAAGGAAAATAATGACATGAATGAGAGGCACATGAAGCTGATGGACGTTAAATATGTACAGGTTTCTTGTGATATAAACCCTAATAAGGACCTTTATTTATTTATTTATTTATTTATTTATTTATTTATTTATTTGTCCAATCTGCCTTAAAGGCCACATCTATATAAGGACCACTTGCTTATAAAGGGTAGTAGAATTGCATCTAAATTATTCTTTTTTATACTTTTTGAACCTGTTATAAAGGCCACCTGTCTATAAAGGCCATTTTACTGGTTCCCTTGGGTGGCTTTTATAGACAGGTTTGACTGAATTTTACAAAGTCCTTATTCGCTGCTCATCTCAGTTCCTCGTTTTATATAATTATCTTGACAGCTTTTGCCAACTGCAATCTAACCCTCGACAGCTATCTCAAAGTGGCTTTTTGGCCAATAGCTATCTATATCTTGACCACTCGGCCAATTAGTCACTCGGCATCAGAGCTTTATAAGCTCGGTATTAAACTTTAGACAGGACTTAAGTGAATCTTTGCAGCTTGTGCGGGCTACAATCTAACTCTAGGCAGTTGTTATCTATCTCAAAGTGGCTTTTTGGCCAATAGCTATCTATATCGTGACCAATCGGCCACTTAGCCACTCGGCATCAGAGCTTTATAAGCTCAGTATTAAACTTTAGACAGGACTTAACCGAATCTTTGCAGCTTGTGCCGGCTACAATCTAACTCTAGGCAGTTGTTATCTATCTCAAAGTGGCTTTTTGGCCAATAGCTATCTATATCGTGACCAATCGGCCACTTAGCCACTCGGCATCAGAGCTTTATAAGCTCAGTATTAAACTTTAGACAGGACTTAACTGAATCTTTGTAGCTTGTGCGGGCTACAATCTAACTTTCGACAGCTGTTATCTATCTCAAAGTGGCTTTTTGGCCAATAGCTATCTATATCGTGACCACTCGGCCACTCGGCCACTCGGCATCAGAGCTTCATAAGTTCAGTATTAAACTTTAGACAGGACTTAACCGAATCTTTGTAGCTTGTGCCGGCTACAATCTAACTCTAGGCAGTTGTTATCTATCTCAAAGTGGCTTTTTGGCCAATAGCTATCTATATCGTGACCACTCGGCCACTTAGTCACTCGGCATCAGAGCTTCATAAGCTCGTTATTAAACTTTAGACAGGACTTAACTGAATCTTTGCAGCTTGTGCGGGCTACAATCTGTTATTTATCTCAAAGTTTCTTTTTGGCCAATAGCTATCTATATCGTGACCACTCGGCCACTTAGTCACTCGGCATCAGAGCTTCATAAGCTTGGTATTGAACTTTAGACAGGACTTAACTGAATCTTTGCAGCTTGTGCGGGCTACAATCTGTTATTTATCTCAAAGTTTCTTTTTGGCCAATAGCTATCTATATCGTGACCACTCGGCCACTCGGCATCAGAGCTTCATAAGCTCAGTATTAAACTTTAGACAGGACTGACCTGAATCTTTGTAGCTTGTGCCGGCTACAATTTAACTCTCAGCAGCTTTTTTTGGCCAATAGATTTCCATATCTCGGCCACTCGGCAGCAAACCTTCAACTTCTTTCGTAAGCTAAGTGTTTAACTTTTGACAGGACTGAACTGAATTTTTGCAGCTTTTATCGGCTGTAATCAAACTCTCAGCAGCTTTTTTCTGTCAATAGCTATCCAAATCTCATCCACTTGGCAGCAAACCTTCAACTCCTTTCGTAAGCTAAGTGTTTAACTTTCGACAGGACAGAACTGAATCTTTGCAGCTATTTCCAGCCGCAATCTAGCTCTCGGAAGCTTTTTTGGTACGGTCACAAATGATCCCTTAATCAGCCACTCAGCAGACGAACCTCGACTTATTTGCTAATTTCAAAGTTTTTACTTTGTTTTGGGATTGTGTTTTGGACATGGATTTGTTTCGATGAGTCCTGTGTTAAAATTTCGACAGTCTTCTATGTAGCTCACTATGTCATCATTATCACAGATAGTTACATTATTTACATGTTTGCTTTCATGGGTCTGGGTAGCTCATTGGTAGAGCTCTCGCTTATAGTCCGGGTTCGATTCCCGGTCCGACCCTGCATTTTTCCTCTTTCCTTACATTAAGGGTCTCGGCTGATCTTGGTAAGTGACCGACCAACAGGTTGGTCTTAAGGTGGAACCTGGTGGTTTCGGTTCAAGGGAGTTGGATAAAAAAAGAAAGGAGGATTGTAGCGGTCTGGGTAGCTCAGTAGTAGAGAACTCGCCTTTAGTGCGGGAGGTCCCTGGTTCGATCCCTGGTCCGACCCTGCATTTTTTCTTTAAAATCGCTTAATTTTATTCTATTTTTTATTCGTGTTAAAATAAAAAAAAATGTATTTGTAAGCTGATTACTTTTTCTTACCGGTAATCCGTCAATTTTTATGTTTTACTTTATATTTATAATTTTATTTTGTGGATCTATTCATAGATTTTAATTTAGTCGGCGGATTTTATTTTTAAAAAAAGGGAGGTAACTCTGCCAACCTTATTCAATACTAGGTAGAGAGTTTAATGTCCTAGTCAAAAACATTACACTTAAATCGAGACGTCGCCTGTTAAAGGCGAAGATGAAAAAATTTTGCCTTTGCGTTGCACTGATGGCATTATACAGCAGGGTTCTTCCCTACCCACTTTCAAGTCTTGTCTTGGGTCAGACCCTGCCGGTTTTTTATTTTTTTTTATGGTATGGTGTCTATGGTTTATTGGGTATCCTATAGTTCCATCTTCTTTTCATTCTCAATTCCCAATTTTGATTACCCATGTGGTAGGTGTAGCTAGCTTAACGTGAGATGCTTACCTCCGGAGCAATGGTTACATTGGATGTCCTACAGTACCCATGTGGTAGATGTAGCTAGCTTAACGGGAGATGTTTACCTCCAGAGCAATTGTTATATTGGGCGTCCTACAGTTCCCATGTGGTAGGTGTAGCTAGCTTAACGTGAGATGCTTACCTCCGGAGCAATGGTTACATTGGATGTCCTACAGTACCCATGTGGTAGATGTAGCTAGCTTAACGGGAGATGTTTACCTCCAGAGCAATTGTTATATTGGATGTCCTACAGTACCCATGTGGTAGGTGTAGCTAGCTTAACGTGAGATGCTTACCTCCGGAGCAATGGTTACATTGGATGTCCTACAGTACCCATGTGGTAGATGTAGCTAGCTTAACGGGAGATGTTTACCTCCAGAGCAATTGTTATATTGGGCGTCCTACAGTTCCCATGTGGTGAGTGTAGCTAGCTAAACGGGAGGTGCTTTCCTCCGGAGCAATGGTTATATTGGGTGTCCTACAGTACCAATGTGGTGAGTGTAGCTAGCTAAACGGGAGGTGCTTTCCTCCGGAGCAATTGTTATATTGGATGTCCTACAGTACCCATGTGGTGAGTGTAGCTAGCTTAACGTGAGATGCTTACCTCCGGAGCAATTGTTATATTGGATGTCCTACAGTACCCATGTGGAAGATCTAGCTAGCTTAACGGGAGATGTTTACCTCCAGAGCAATGGTTATATTGGGTGTCCTACAGTAACCATGTGGTAGATGTAGCTAGCTTAACGTGAGATGCTTACCTCCGGAGCAATTGTTACATTGGATGTCCTACAGTACCCATGTGGAAGATCTAGCTAGCTTAACGGGAGATGTTTACCTCCAGAGCAATTGTTATATTGGGTGTCCTACAGTAACCATGTGGTAGATGTAGCTAGCTTAACGTGAGATGCTTACCTCCGGAGCAATTGTTACATTGGATGTCCTACAGTACCCATGTGGAAGATCTAGCTAGCTTAACGGGAGATGTTTACCTCCAGAGCAATGGTTATATTGGGTGTCCTACAGTACCCATGTGGTAGACGTTGCTAGCAAAACGAAAGATGTTTACCTCCAGAGCAATGGTTATATTGGGTGTCCTACAGTACCCATGTGGTGAGTGTAGCTAGCTAAACGGGAGGTGCTTACCTCCGGAGCAATAATTATATTGGATGTCCTACAGTACCCATGTGGTAGGTGTAGCTAGCTAAACGGGAGATGTTTACCTCCAGAGCAATGGTTATATTGGGTGTCCTACAGTACCCATGTGGTAAACGTTGCTAGCAAAACGAGAGATGTTTACCTCCAGAGCAATGGTTATATTGGGTGTCCTACAGTACCCATGTGGTGAGTGTAGCTAGCTAAACGGGAGGTGCTTTCCTCCGGAGCAATGGTTATATTGGGTGTCCTACAGTACCAATGTGGTGAGTGTAGCTAGCTAAACTGGAGGTGCTTTCCTCCGGAGCAATTGTTATATTGGATGTCCTACAGTACCCATGTGGTAGATGTAGCTAGCTAAACGAGAAGTGCTTACATCTGGAGCAATTGTTATATTGGATGTCCTACAGTACCCATGTGGTAGATGTAGCTAGCTAAACGGGAGGTGCTTACCTCCGGAGCAATGGTTATATTGGGTGTCCTACAGTATCCATGTGGTAGACGTTGCTAGCTAAACGGGAGGTGCTTACCTCCGGAGCAATGGTTATATTGGGTGTCCTACAGTACCCATGTGGTAGACGTTGCTAGCTAAACGGGAGGTGCTTACCTCTGGAGCAATGGTTATATTGGGTGTCCTACAGTACCCATGTGGTAGACGTTGCTAGCTAAACGGGAGGTGCTTACCTCCGGAGCAATGGTTATATTGGGTGTCCTACCTTTCATACCCAATTTGGATTACCCATGTGGAAGATGTAGCTAGCTTAACGGGAGATGCTTACTTTCGGAGCAATGGTTACATTGGATGTCCTATAGTACCCATGTGGTAGGTGTAGCTAGTTAAACGGGAAGTGCTTACCTCCGGAGCAATGGTTATATTGGATGTCCTATAGTACCCATGTGGTAGGTGTAGCTAGTTAAACGGGAAGTGCTTACCTCCGGAGCATTGGTTACATTGGATGTCCTATAGTACCCATGTGGTAGGTGTAGCTAGTTAAACGGGAAGTGCTTACCTCCGGAGCAATGGTTACATTGGCTGTCCTATAGTACCCATGTGGTAGGTGTAGCTAGTTAAACGGGAAGTGCTTACCTCCGGAGCAATGGTTATATTCGATGTCTTATAGTTCTATGTTCCTTTCATTCCAAATTTTGATTACCCATGTGGTACGTGTAGCTTGCTTAACGGCAGGGCTTACCTCCGGGGCAATGATTATATTGGACGTCCTATAGTTCCATGTTTATTAACCATGTGCTAGATGTAGCTAGCTAAACGGGAGATGCTTACCTCCGGAGGAATGGTTATATTGGATGTCCTATAGTACCGATGTGGTAGAGGGAGATGTTTACCTCCGGAGCATCCAGTTCCATTATTCTTGTCAACAAACTGTCAGAAAAAGTGTGCGTCGTCTGTAACACGTAAGAGTAAAAGAGTTATTTCCCTTAACTATTTGCCGTCATGAATAATTCGTGAATATGAAAGAGTTAGCTCCCTCTAACTGCATGTAGTACATACTGCACCACCACTACGGTATCTTTGTTTGTAGAATGTTCGTTCTGTATATGTGAGTCGTGAGTTCGAAGCCTGGCCGGGTCTCAAAATAGCTATTGGCTGTTCTTTCGCTAAACACTTCGAATTTAGAAATTAAAGTCGTGCAGTTGGTTGAGAAGTTTTGACAGCGAATCAGTTGAGAACTTAAAGCAGCGAACTTGGTTGGGAAGTTCAAAAAGCGAATTGGCCAGTGAGAATTAAAACAGCGAATCAATTGAGAAGTTCAAACGGCGAATTATTAAAAAGTTCAAACAGCGAATCAGTTGAGAAATTCAAAGAGCTAATCAGCTGAATAGTTCAAACAGCGAATCAGTTGAGACGTTCAAACAGCGAATCGGTTGAGACGTTCAAACAACGAATCGGTTGAGACGTTCAAACAGCGAATCAGTTGAGACGTTCAAACAGCGAATCGGTTGAGACGTTCAAACAGCGAATCGGTTGAGACGTTCAAACAGCGAATCGGTTGAGACGTTCAAACAACAAATAAGATGAGACGTTCAAACAGTGAATCAGTTGAGACGTTCAAACAGCGAATCGGTTGAGACGTTCAAACAGCGAATCGGTTGAGATGTTCAAACAGAGAATCGGTTGAGACGTTCAAACAACAAATAAGATGAGACGTTCAAACAACGAATCAGTTGAGAAGTTCAAACAACGAATCGGTTGAGAACCTCAAACAGCGTTCAAACAGTGAATTGGAAATTTCAATAACTTTAGGCATCTATATGCGAGAAAAATAATCAATTAATCCAGACCGAGAAGGAAATTCTAATCTCGTGGTCAGATATTTTCATCTTAAACTCGACAGAGCCTCGTGTGTGATAAAAATATCTGACCACTCGACTGGAATTTCCTTTTCTCGGTCGATTCTCTTTGTCTCGTCAGGAATAGGTTGAGGTCGCGGTGGCCTAATGGATAAGACATCAGTCTACAAATTCGGGGTTTCCCATCGCTGTGAGTTCGAGCCCCGCTCAGACTACACGTGGTAAAGTGGATGTCTCTTGCCGTTGGCATTTATTGGTTCACATGGTATCAGTATAATGTGTTTGGGGGGTGGTACGCTTGTCTGCGGCGTACTGACTCTGTGAGCTAGCACGTTGAAGTCGCTCTGAGGCAGACAATAACACGCACTCCCACTACACATGCATACACAAACTTGTTCATAGATTAATCCATAGAGATTAATAAAATAGTTCGCGAATAGCTGAAAAATTGCTGATGCGACGTTAAGTAACGTTCAACCAACCAACCAATCGTCATGAATAGGCGCAAAAATTGCTGACTTGACATAAAACAACATTCAACTTCAACCGAAAAAAAACTATAACTGCCTGGTCACGAAGTCATGGCTTGCTACATTTATTGAAACATGTCGATTTTCCTATTTATTAACAGATGAATTAAGTATTTATATATTTATTTATTGACAAATTATTCATTTACACGGATGTATTAAGTATTTATTTATCTATTTATTTACAGATGAATTAAGTATTTATTTATTCATTTACAGATTTATTTATTTATTTATTTATTTACAGATGAACGAAGTATTGATTTAATTATTACATATTTATTTATTTACAGATGAATTAAGCATTTATTTATTTATTTATTTATTTATTTATTTATTTATTTATTTATTTATTTATTTATATTTATTTATTTATTTATTTATTTATTTATTATTTATTATTAAGTATTTAGTTACAAAAAAATGTATTTATTTATTAATAGATGAATTAACTGTTTATTTATTTACTTTTTTTATTTATTTACTTATTTATTTACAGATTTATTTACAGATTTATTTACTTATTTATTTATTTGTTTATTTATTCATTCATTCATTCATTCATTTATTTATTTATTTACAGATGAATTAAGTATTTATTTATCTACGGATTTATTTCTTTATTTCTTTACAGATGAATTAAATATTTATTTATTTACAGATTTATCTATTTATTTACAGATGAATTAAGTATTTATTTAATTTTTAACAGATTTATTTATTTATTAGTTTGTTTATTTATTTATTTAGAGATGAATTAAGTATTTATGTTTTTTATTTATTTACAGATGAATTAAGTATTTATTTATTCGTTTAGATATTTATTTATTTACAGATGAATTAAGTATTTATTTATTTATTTATTTATTTATTTAGTTAGTTAGTTATTTATTTACAGATGTATTCAGTATTCATTTATTTACAGATTTACATTGTATTTATTTATTTATTTATTTATTTATTTAATCATTTACAGATGAATTGATTTTTATTTATTTACATATTTATTTATATATTTACAGATGAATTAAGTATTTATTTATTTACATATTTATTTATTTATTGTCTACTATATGTATCTTTTTCTTGTTAATTTAAGCAATGTTATGTTAAAAACCAATCTGCTTACGTACTTCAGGTAATGTATGAATTTCTGCGCTTATTGATACGTCAATATTGACTTATTGGTTAAATAGAGTTTTACGATTTATTTCACTTACAGATGTATCCAGCTATAGGTGAAGTGTCGGAAATATTTAGCTTTGCAGTGCTCTCGGGCCAATGTGTTCCAACAGTCGTGTAGATTTTTATTTCCCGGATTGCATGTTCCACTTGCACTCAATATTATCAATGTTCAGGGAGAGTTTCGTTTATTAACGTGCCACGCCTGCACTACCTATTTTCAAATCTTGATCAGACCCAGTCGTCGGGATTCAAACGCACGAACTTCCACATCAGAAGCGAGCACTCTACCAACTAAGCTGCAATCCTTTATTTTTTGTAAAAGGACATTGTGTATTTTTTAAAGAAAATATTCGCCATGTCAGAAAAGTGATTCTCCATTGCCGTTCAGTAAACAAGTATTTGTCAAGACAATACAAATTAGTTATGACACAAAAGTTATCCGCCATGACACAAAAGTCATTCGTCTTTGCCATTAAATAAACCAGCATTGAAGAATACTAATTCGCCATAACAGAATACAACTTACCCATGACAGAATACACCATGACAAAAAAGATAATCGCCATGTTATTCGACATGACAGAAAAGTTATTCGACATGACAGAAAAGTTATTCGCCATGTTATTCGCCATGACAGAAAAGTTATTCGCCTTTGCCATTAAATAAACCAGCATTGAAGAATACTAATTCGTCATGACAGAACACAGATTAGCCATGACAGAATACAAATTCATCTATGATTTCAGAAAAGTCATTCGCCATGACACAAAAGTTATTCGCCATTGTCGTTAAGTAAACCAGTATTGAAGAATACAAATTCAAATGACACAAAAGTTATTCGCCATTGTGTTAAGTAAACCAGTATTGAAGAATACTAATTCGCAATGACAGAATACAAATTCATCTATGATTTTAGAAAAGTCATTCGCCATGACACAAAATTTATTCGCCATTGAGATTAAGTAAACAAGCATTGAAAAATACTTATTCGCCATGACAGAATACACATTCATCATTTCAGAAAAGTCATTCGCCATGACACAAAAGGTATTCGCCATTGTCGTTAAGTACACAAGCATTGAAAAATACTTATTCGCCATGACAGAATACACATTCATCATGTCAGAAAAGTTATTCACCATGACAAAAAAGTTATCCGGCATGACAGAATACACATTAGCCATGACACAAAAGTTATCATTGTCGTTAAGTAAACCAATATTGAAGAATACAAACTCGCCATGACGGAATACATATTCATCCATGATTTCAGAAAAGTCATTCGCCATGACACAAAAGTTATTCGCTTTTGTGTTAAGTAAACCAGTATTGAAGAATACAAACTCGTCATGGCAGAATACAAATTCATCATGTCATAAAAGTTATTCGCCATGACAGAAAAGTTATTCGCCATTACTGTAAAGTAATACAAATTCGACCTGCCAGAAAATGGCGGGAACGTTGTTATGCGTAACATTTAGAATAATTTTCTGCATTAACAAAAGACTTTAACTAACAATTTCAATTTCATGAACAAAACGTATATTCTAACGGAAATTAGATTGATCTACACCGTTGAGGGTACAATACAAAATAATTGAAAGATTTTTGAGTTCACTGTTTAAAATTTGAAGAACTGTGTTTGAAATGCTACTCAGTGTGACTTTTTTCGGTGAATTTTGATACAGAAAGTACAACACAGTCTGATAATTCTTCAATAAGTTTACACACTGTATAATAATTTTTTCTCGATGTCAAGTTTCAGCAGTTTGACTGTTTTTGTATTTGCATTTCATTTCGGCGGCATAGAATCGAGAACGCTTCATCAATGTACATACGAATCAACTTTCCACTTTAGTTCATCTGTGTTTGGTAACGGTTGCTATGGGCACAGACCCCGGTTTCACAATCATTCCTTAACTAAGATTTTCCTTAACTTAAATTTAGTCAATTTGGGAATCTGTTTTTAGAACTACTGATGAATATTTTTGTCAAAACTAAATGCAAATGTTTTAATCTAGAATTGATCTTACGATTAAGACCTTAAATTACTTAATATCTTCAAAATTAAGAAAATGATAAAGGATTAAAATTTTGCAAGATTTAAGTCAAGGAAAATCTTAGCTAAGGAATGGTTGTGAAACCTGGGCCAGACCATATATTTAAAATTAGTTGTATTTTGCAAAGCCAATTAGCTAATAATCTGTGTCTTTGTTTATTTGTTAACACCGAACGAAAAACTTTAAGTTTATAAATAGTATACCAAGACCAGTACCGTAACTACCTATATGGCAACCGAGGCAACTGCCTCTGTAAAAAATTAACCAAGTATTACCCGAACGTCACAATGATTATTGAGCTTTTAGCGACTTTGTCCGTTTAATCGTGCAGCTGCAAACGATCCTTTCCAGCACCACGTACACTAACAACATGGCAGAGATAACAAACTGTCTGACCTCGGGATAATATACATCCACAGAGGTGACGCCACACAGAAGTTAATTACCATTGACGAGGTCGTCAATCCGACCAGGAGAATTGAAGTGGCGTTCCAAGACTTCGACCCCAGATTTCTAAATAATTAAGGCATGTGATATCACATTAAACGTTTGCATTTTTGTCATTTTGGTTCCTAGCTGTATTGCGGTTCTGTCTGAATACGGCATTTAGCGTCTTGTGTAAATGTATCAAGTGATCTTGCTTATGAAAACGCAAAAGTATTCTGAAAAATCCAGATTAAATGATAGACGTATTTTGTCTGATACCTGCCCATATACAATTTAAACTATCATGTAACCTGGATTACGAGATTTAGTAGTGTGGTATAACTACATGTAGTTTTCATGGCGCAAAACCATCCCACTTATTTTACAACAGTCTAGTTTTGAGCTTTCCTATTATACGCTTACATGTAAAACATTGAGACTGATGGTACTGTATGTCATTATCTTCAATTCTTGCCTCGGTTCATTTAAAGACCTAGTTACGGTACTGAAGACATTAATGGTAACTTCTTATGGAAGGAATAAGGCTTTTTTTCTTGTTTTGGTATTTTGATGCAGTTTTAGTGGGGGAAGTAGCTTGACGACCCTATTCCCTATGTTCGGTTACCGAAAATCAAACATATAGTCATGTGCAACATATGTAAAAAAAAGGGCCGTATTTGATTTAGTTTTTTTATAATCTACAAATTGACGAAAGGGTGTTACTTTCAGTTTTCCGGAATTTTAATGTTCTCTCTTGATAGGTGGCGCTATGGAAAATTACCACGTGACCCGAAGTAAAATCCCATTTCAAATAATCTTCAAGATATAATGGTAAATTTAAATGCACAACACTTTTGGTTTCTAAGCATGATAAAAAATAGTAAAGCTTATTTTTATTAAAGTGGTTATACTTTGAGCAATATGTCGTAAAAATGGCCACCAGGTGGAGCTTCAGAACTTCAGTACCTGTAAATGTTTTATGCCCATGTTCAACATATCAAAATGTCAATAACTGTTTTCAAGCGATTTGTAAGGTATGGATCTGTCTAAGGTAAACCAGAGCTGAAAAATACTAATTTGCCATATCAGAATAGTTATTCGCCATTGCCGTTAACAAATCCAGTATTAAAAAAAGAATAATTCGCCTTTGCAGACTACAAAATAGAAAAAAAATTACAAAACGCTAAACTTTACCATATTGAATTTAATTCTTTATGGGGCAGCGACAAACGTACAATAGCTTAGAATATAAAATCTATGTACATAGAACAATTGATGGCCTGAGTGGTCTAGTGGTCTAATTTCGGAGGCCAAGTGGTTTAAGTTCGGTGACCAAGTGGTTTATGTTCGGTGGCCACGTGGTTTAAGTTCGGAGGCCAAGTGGTCTAAATTCTGTGGCAAAGTGGTCTAAGTTTGATGGTCAATTGGTTTAAGTGCGGTTGCCCAGTTCGGAGGCTTAGTGGTCGAAGTTCGGATGCCAAGTGATCTAAGTTCGGTGGTCAATTGGTCTAAGTTCGGTGGCCTAGTGGTTTATGTTAGGTGGCCAAGTGGTCTAATTTCGGAGGCTAAGTAGTTTAAGTTAGGTGGCCAAGTGGTTTAAGTTCGGGGCCAAGTAGTTTAAGTTTGGTTGCCCAGTCGTCTAAGTTCTGAGACCTACTGGTTTAAATTCGGTGGCCAAGTGATCTAAGTTCGGGGCCAAGTAGTTTAAGTTTGGTTGCCCAGTCGTCTAAGTTCGGAAATCTAGTGGTTTAAATTCGGTGGCCAAGTGATCTAAGTTCGATGGGACAGTGGTTCAGGTTCGGTCGTCCATTGGTCTATGTTCGGTGGCCTAGTGGTCTAAGTTTGGTGGCCAAGTGATCTAAGTTCGGGGCCAAGTAGTTTAAGTTTGGTTGCCCAGTCGTCTATGTTCGGTGGCCTGGTGGTCAAAGTTCGGTGGCCAAGTGATCTAAGTTCGGTGGAACAGTGGTGCAGGTTCGATCGTCCATTGGTCTATATTCGGTGGCCTAGTGGTCTAAGTTCGGTGGGTAAGTGGTCTAAGTTCGGTGGAACAGAGGTTCAGGTTCGATCGTCCATTGGTCTATGTTCGGTGGCCTAGTGGTCTAAGTTTGGTGGTCAATTGATCTAAGTTTGGTGGTCCAGTGGTTTTAGCTGGGTGGCTGAGTGGTTCAAGTTTAGAAGCCCGGTTGTCTTAGTTCGATCGTCAAATGGTCTAAGTTCGGTGACCAAATGTTCTAACTTTTGTGGTCAATAGGTCTAAGTTCGGTGGCCAAGTGTTCTAACTTTTGCGGTCAATTGGTCTATTTTCGGTGGCCAAGTGTTCTAAGTTTTATGGTCAAGTGGTCTACGTTCTGTGGCCAAGTGTTCCAACTTTTGTGGTCAATCAGTCTAAGTTCGGTGGCCAAGTGTTCTAAGTTTTGTGGTCAATTAGTCTAAGTTCGGTGGCCAAGTGTTCCAACTTTTGTGGTCAATTGGTCTAAGTTCGGTGACCAAGTGTTCTGACTTTTGTGGTCAATTGGTCTATTTTCGGTGGACAAGTGTTCCAACTTATGTGGTCAATTAGTCTAAGTTCGGTGGCCAAGTGTTCTAACTTATGTGGTCAATTAGTCTAAGTTCGGTGGCCAAGTGTTCTAACTTTTGTGGTTAATTAGTCTAAGTTCGGTGGCCAAGTGTTCTAACTTTTGTGGTCAATTGGTCTAAGTTCGGTGGCCAAGTGTTCTAACTTATGTGGTCAATTAGTCTAAGTTCGGTGGCCAAGTGTTCCAACTTTTGTGGTCAATTGGTCTAAGTTCGGTGGCCAAGTGTTCTAATTTTTGTGGTTAATTGGTCTAAGTTCGGTGGCCAAGTGTTCCAACTTTTGTGGTCAATTGGTCTAAGTTCGGTGGCCAATTGTTTTAATTTTTGTGGTTAATTGGTCTAAGTTCGGTGGCCAAGTGTTCTAAGTTTTGTGGTCATTTTTTCTACGTTCGGGGGCCATGTGGTCTAAGTCATGTGACCCAGTGGTCTTACTTCCGTGTACTAGTGATCTAAGTTCGGTGGCAAAGTTGTCTAAGTTCGATGGCCAATTATTCTTAGTTCGGTAGGCTAAGCTCTGTGCCCAAGTGGTCTTAGTTTGTTGGTCAATTGGTCTTAGTTTGTTGGTCAATTGGTCTAAGTTCGGTGGTCAATTTTTCTAAGTTCGGTGGTCAATTTTTCTAAGTTCGGTGGTCAATTTGTCTAAGTTCGATGGCCAATTATTCATAGTTCGGTAGGCTAAGCTCTGTGCCCAAGTGGTCTTAGTTTGTTGGTCAATTGGTCTAAGTTCGGTGGTCAATTTGTCTAAGTTCGGTGGTCAATTTGTCTAAGTTCGGTGGTCAATTGGTCTGAGTGAGTTCTGTGGCCTAGTTGTCCAAGTTCGGTGGTCCAGTAGCCAAATTCTGATGACAAAGTGGTATACCTTTTGTGGTCAAGTGGTCTACGTTCTGTGACCCAGTGTTCTAACTTCGGTGGCCAAGTGGTCTACGTCTGTGGCCCAGTGTTCTAACTTCGGTGGCCAAATGGTCTACGTTCTGTAGCCCAGTGTTATAACTTCGGTGGCCAAGTGGTCTACGTCTGTGGCCCAGTGTTCTAACTTCGGTGGTCAAATGGTCTACGTTCTGTAACCCAGTGTTATAACTTCGGTGGCCAAGTGGTCTACGTTCTGTGGCCCAGTGTTATAACTTCGGTGGCCAAGTTGTCTACGTCTGTGGCCCAGTGTTCTAACTTCGGTGGCCAAGTGGTCTACGTCTGTGGCCCAGTGTTCTAACTTCGGTAGCCAAGTGGTCTTAGCTCGGTGGCCCAGTGTTATAACTTCGGTGGCCAAGTGGTCTACGTTCTGTGGCCCGAGTGGTTATAGTTCGGCTTCTCAGTGGTTTAAGTTTGGTGACTAAGTGGTCCTAAGTTACCGTGATCACAGTCCCTCTTATTGTTTATATAGCTTCCAATCCCATGAAATTAATGTTGAAACTTGGCTAAATTAAAAGAAATTGTGTTAAAGATGATACTTTCAATTCCGATCTGGGTCGGTAGATTGATTGAATGTGCCGGGGGGTCTACCAACTGGGCTATCGTAGTGGTATTCTGTGTAGGTATATAAAACCAAAGAGTCTAGAGAAAACTGTCTACGTTTTATAATCAAATTGTCACACTTTCTGTCTCTGACAATAGAGTCTGTCCGAGTGAGATTGGCGAAACTGTGCTGGTGAGAGACACTGATTCATGCCACATGCCTCTCGTCCACCAAACACCCGTAAATGAAAGGGCTTGTGTGACAAAAAGTTTGCATGTGTGGCAAAATGCACCAGAATTCGTAAAATCAGAATGAGCTATCGGTGTTCTTGTAGAATTCATTTTTATCCAAGTTTTGTGAGGCCGTGAAATGAAAGTTATTAATTTTATATACATCATGATGATGATGATGATGATGATGATGATGATGATGATGATGATGATGATGATGATGATGATGATGATGATGATGATGATGATGATGCGAACATTACAAATAGAAACATAAAATTCACAGGTGCCTGGCAGTGGCGTAGCGAGGAAAGAATGAATGTGCAAGCCCTGTGCCAAAGTATAACATACATCGTAGGTGTGTCAACGCTAGAGGGTCCAGATGCATGCTTCCCGGAAAAGAGGTATAGCGGGTTTGATAGGATTTTGTCCTAAATGGACCGTTTTGGTTTTTGAAAAATAAAAGTCTAAATATTCTTGCACTTAAATAATAAAGCAACAGTATTTTATGTGGACTTTCAGATTTTGGCTCATGCAAAGGTATAGTTTACTGGTATTTTTCTTAATAAGCTCATCTTTGTGCTATATTATCCTAAAATATGAAAAATGAGGGGGTTTTCCAGTCTTTGATAATAATTTTGAAAGTGTTCTCCTCGGAAGACCAACTTTTACGTTATTGTTTCTGAAAATATTTTCAAAACGCAGTCATTACGAGTTATAAAAAAATTGGTCCTCTTAGGAGAAACTGGTCAATTTTTAAAAAATAGGGAAAATTAAAACCGACCACTGCACATACAATTGATGTTTCATTTTAACACAGCGTCCACTAACTGCTGTGGTTAGCTCAGTGGGTAGCGAGGGCGCTTTGTAACCTTTGCGGCATGGGTTCAAATCCCATCCGGATATCATTTTATTTATTCTTCCTCTTATTTTTTTATATTTTATCTTTATAAAATACTATTGTCAATTTTTTGCTTTTCACAACTATAAGTTTTTAAAAAAAAAAAGTATTTTCTACTAGCAGATCAAGCCAGGTTACTAGTATATTTTCATACAATAAATCTACATACATCACCCGTGAATTCTTAGTGAAGCGTGCTGTAAGTTAAAACTGTGTTGTTCTAGTTTTTCTGTTTATTGCATAAAGATGGAAAATGAAGATTATGGATTTTAAAGTTTGTTCAATATCTTCGGCTCTTCAAGGAAAAACAAGTTTACAAAAACGAAGCGCTTGTTTTTCAAGACCTGGTCTAATTATAGAACGCGAAATCCCCAGGTGTTTAAAAATACATCGTTACGTCATTCATCTGTTTAAGCAGGGGGCAATGTTAAAAGCGCCTATCAAATCCGCCATACCTCTTTTGAAGAAAAAAATGTAACGATTTGTTGCACTGTCTGCATTCTAAAACAGTATTTACACGAGTAAAAAAGAATTAAAATTCGTTTTTATGGACAAAGAAACAATGAAACCACAGTGAAAATGTACCGTACATAGAAACAGCTGAAGCCACCTAGATCCCAAAAAATACAAAAACAATTGTATCACACTTTGTCATTTGCTATTTTTGAATTTTCTTTTTTTATAACACATGTCAATAGATAATAGAAGACGAAAAAGGTAGTATATAATGATACAAAACCAAAATCATGACGAAACCATGTCCAAAGCACAATCCGGCCCAAAGTACCAAAAGCGTAATCGTCTCTTTTTAACTACTGCGGTAGCTCAGTTGGTAGAGTGCTCGCTCCGTAAGTGGGAGGTCGTGGGTTCGATCCCCGGCCGGGTCTGACCCAAGACTTGAAAGTGGGAAGTGACTGTTCTTTCGCCAAGCACTCGGCATTACGAAATGAAAGTCACGGTTCTTTCGGATGGGAATTTAAAATAAACGAGGTCCCGTGTCACAGTGGGCTTGGCACGATAAAGAACCCTGCTGTATAATGTCATAAGCGCAATGCACAGGAAAAATGTCTGCACCTTCGCCTATAGCTGACGACGTCTCGATATAAGTGAAATATTCTTGACTGGGACATTAAACACCATTACTCAACTCAACTCCTGTTTGTTTAACAAGCTACATCCGCCACACGTGTAATCAAAATTGAAAGTTAAAGGAACCATGGACCGACAAATATACCCAGGGTAAACGGACAATGCAGTATTTACTGTACATAAAGACTACTGAGTATTTTGAACATGCATATATTGCGATTAAATTTTTAATTCTATTTTTTGTTAACATTTTAATTTTATTTCAACAAAGAAAAAGAGACCTAAGTGGAAAAAATATGTTTTCTTTTTTAAATCAGTCTATGTGAGTGTGTACATACCATAAAGTTTGCCATTTTTTCAATAAAATCAAAATGGTTTAGTATAAATACACTCTTGTTAGGTACCTCATTGGTTATAGGTCATCCAGGTGTGAATTTTCTAGATTCAATCACGCAGGTAAAAGATGCATTTGTAATTTTGGGCCCAAATGGTTAGCTGGAATACATATTTTCTGTCACAAAGTGTGATTTATTCTGTATACAGACGTTAATTAAAACAAGCAGCAATGACAAAAATATAACTTTTAGTTAGGTCTCTGAATAATGAATAAATATGCACTATTAATTTGTCCAAGCAATTCATTATTAAAATGTAATTGACAATATTCCATGTTCAAAATAGCCTTTATGCACAGTAGTTCGAAGAACCTTATCAAAACGGGCCAGAGAGGCGAAAACACTATAGTGGTTCAGTCTACAGACAGGTATAACAGGTAATCCAGGACACAGAGACATCATAATGACTGTGACGATGGTCATAAAGTCTAATTGGGTACATTACATTACCGCGACATTTTAGAAATTTTCATAACCGCGACCCATCCGAAGCTCATCTAAATCAGTTTTGCAGTTACTTTTGCACGATTTTTCTACGCACCTCCAAAGTTTTGAATTCTTGAAAAATTTATCTTTTCTGAATTTAAATCCATCTACGATTATCCCAGGATTTCCTCTGTTTGTGACAAACTTCTCTATCGTTGCCATTTTGTCAATAACTGATTTCAGTTCAGGGTGAGTAGATAGTGAGTATATTATGTGTTGTATTGATTTTATACATGTACATGTAGAACTCTTTAAAACCAATCGTAAATTTTATACATATGTCGCGGTAACGTATACTATATAGATGAAAAAATGTCGCGGTAATGTATACTTTATTTTTTAACAAAATGTAGCGGTAATGAACGGTAAATTTTGACAATGTCGCGGTAATGAGCTTTCCCCGGTATTAAGCCTGCAATATCCCTGGGTTAAAAATTAAGTCGCAAGCAGCTGAAGGGGGAACAAACTGTACCATAGCGTATTAATTGTAAAACCAATACACCATAAGCAGGAGAAGCGGGTTTATTCGCGGCTGCATAGAACTATGAAAAATTGAAAGGTTTGTCATGCATTGTCTAAGGCGTCACAATTGATGTATAAATCTATTGAAATATTTCGCTAAATGTTCGACGTGCTAACGGTGCGATGAGACTAATATCTTCAATTAAATAAAAAGGAGTATAAAACGGTTTCGATAAACAGTCATGGTTTTTGACACGTACCTTTCAAATAATTTTTCAGAAAATTGTTTGTTAGAATACATACATATTGTTACTGCAAAATCTCTAAACGTTTTTTATCAAAAATTATGTGCAAGCACAGGATTATTGGCTTATATGCACGCAGCATTTTATAGGCTACAATGTCCCGGGCACCTGTGATAAAATTTAGCATAAATTTAAATACTGCAATCAGCGAAATTAATTGTTAAAATTATGAGTTGAAAACACTCTACATTGTCTCAAAAAATGTGAAAATATATCATTTTGAATGTGATTACGTCATAACTTATCAACAGCATAATTATGTATGCAAATTCAGTGTTGGGATGACTCAAACCACACACCACGTGTTAGTGTTTTGTTTACAGATCAAAAATGGAGTAATACGCATGCGTATGTCAAACATCCGGGGTCTTGATCCTACGCGCGAAATGGTGTCGGAGTAAACAAGAATTTCTTGAGCAAGATTGTTGGTAAGTTTTCTTATGTTTATGATTGAAATTATAATTCTAAAATTTAGATGTTTTAATATTTAAAGTGTGTAATTATCGCGGTAGTTGAAATAGCGGT
Source organism: Anadara kagoshimensis (assembly GCA_021292105.1). Classification (NCBI taxonomy): domain Eukaryota; kingdom Metazoa; phylum Mollusca; class Bivalvia; order Arcoida; family Arcidae; genus Anadara; species Anadara kagoshimensis. Next base: position 18,000,965 of record CM037868.1, read on the forward strand.
TGCCACCATCGACCATGGTGGTTTTAGACGAGGCATGACCTAGTAGAGATGTGTACTTGTTGGCATTTGGCCATGAGTTTTTTGGGTAACTACACTTTGGGATGGCTTCACTATTTCAAAATGTCCTTGAACATAACAACTTTTTAAGATTTGATTCGAGATAGATTTAAAAAATAAATATTAAAAGATAAATGTTTATGAACAGGTATAAATGTGTTTAAAATCACTACGATCGTATAAATTTCGTTTTCTTCACGAGTTGTGTAAATATATTGATGAATCAGTGCTCGAGTAATATTGATCACCATCTTTGCATAATAAAGTGACGTCATCCGATGTCCACACACCAGCTTCCATTCATAAAAGTAAATAATGGCCAGTCACATGATCGAAAAACTTGTACCATAATCCAATGTTACTCGTGATATAATTTCATTTTTGAAACCGCTAAACAAGCCATCTCACCAGGGATGAAGACTGCTATTTTGAGTTAGGGACCCAGCTCACTTCATCAAAGAATTTGTAATAGTATTCTAAATAGATAAACAGTGTAAAATTAAGGGGCCCAGACTGATTTTTAGTAGCCAATGTAGACCCCAGCTGATCTTCATCCCTGCTCACAACTATGGTTTGTTGTAATCTAGAACATACTTATGCTTAAAATTACATGTTTCTCTCGTTATAATCACAGACACTTGTTTTTCATATTAATAATATAACACTATACCCAAACAAAACACAAGGTCTTCACGCCATCCAAAAGGTTGACCCCCTTTGGGTTTTCTTTTTTTGACATAATGCTGAGCAATTAAAACACAACATATACTATGTTTCCATTCTTGGTAGCCAAAATTGCCAATGGCTACTAATTTCTGAGGAATTCTTTGAAAAAGTAAGCTATTTTAGCAAATTTATGGAAAAATACTTTTAAAAGGACTATTTTTTCACAAATTTCGGAAATTTGGCTACTAATTATTTTAAATTTATGGAAACCTAGCATATACCATTCTTTTCTTTATATATTCAACTAGAGAATGATGTATAAAATGTCTGTCTCTGAACCGTATAACAGGAACTAAACTTTATTCAACCATTGTCAACTTGGAATTTTTATCCCGCACCGAATTACAGTAAACATTCTGATAAGCTATAAGTGAAAGTACAATTTTCCGTTTTTTAGGGTGAAGAAGATTAGCATAGTTTGACCAATTTTTTTTGGTTTTTTTTTGGGGGGGGGGGGGTATGATCCCAAAACCCCCTAACACAGATGCACTTTGACCTAACTTTTTTCAACAGTAGCCCACAAGACTAGTAGTTGTTTGAAATCCCTAGACATTCTTGAAGTTGAGATGTCCGAGGCATGTCCCCCAACCCCAGAATTTTTTTTTTAAAAATGGTCTAGAGAAGTTTAGATTATATTCATTAGGGCTAAAAAGCTAGATGTATCAAGTATATGGCCTAACTGATAGTCCATGGTCCTACTGATGATACAAGATTCACTAGCCCTGACCAATATTAACTGGCATCGGGCTAGCAGGCGGGTGTTAGTGTTGACCCCAGTACGTATATAGCTAGTAATAAACGTCCCTGGCTTGTAAGGGTGTTTACTAAAAAAATTGAGGGTTAAATCTGGGACACATCTTCCGGGTAGAGAAGTGGGCACAGGGTTTTTCCTACCCTATATTTACGGCAGATATTGGGAGGCATTACAAAATTCATACCGGTAAGTATTGGATTTTAAAACTTGGGGACACATGTCCCCTTGCCATGAAATTTTGAGGTACATATAAAATTTCTGGGGGGACATAACAACAAAGTTGTTTAAAGCAAACCCTGTATAACCAACAACACTAAGAAATTCAACAACTCATCGATCAAAGTTGTCATATTAATATACCTCTGAAAGGTCTGCCTTCAAAATTCAAATAATCAAAAGAATCTTGACTGGGATTCTAAAACACCATTAATTCTCTGTAATTTTAGAGAGAGAATGCATGCCCAATTTACAAAGTTTTCATGCCTTTCTTTTAGGCTTAATCAGGGCTCTTTGTCACTTGTTTGTACACGTTAATAGTGTCAGGGCGGCCCATGTTCATTTTAATAATAAGTGTCATAAAATTGTGAAAAAGAAAATTACCAATAAAGTGGTTGAAAATTCCAAAAATATGGTTTTTTAAGCTGAAATTTTCTAAAAATTTGCACCGATTTAAAAAAAAAAAATAATGAAAAAAGTGGCACTCTGATTTTGAAAAAAAAACCTATTTTAAATGGGGAAAAATATCAGGTCACAAAAATGGCACCGTCATTTGTTGGTTCAACTTTAAGTGATCTTTGATCACATGTCCATCTCTCGGTTGACTATAGTGTTGAAGAGTTGAGCTGAGTAATGGTTTTTAAGGTGCAAGTCAAGAATATTTCACTTATTATTATATCGAGACATTGCTATAGGGATGGGTACTATCAAAATTTTTGTATCACTGACACAATATAGTATGATACGCTGATGCTGTATCTTGATATGTATCATATTATATTATTTTAGAACTGATGATGGCAAAGATAAAACAATGTTGAATTCGCTGCTGTCGGCCATGTTGTTAATAACATGTTATGGAACGAGTTTCGTATTTGGCTGTTTCGTATCTGGTTGATAGCTTTACCTATAGTAAGACGTAATATTTATATAAATTCAGTCAGTTGAGTTTATAAACAAATTGGATGCCTCTACAACAGTTTATGCGTTCATTTAAGCTATAGAAAGACAGGTTACTTGACTTTTAAAAAATACCGGTATTACCATATCGGATCTGTCATATCGCGGTACGTACACGTATGTATTATGAAATAGTATTGTGACATACTGGTATACCAATATTACCGCACACCACTACGTTGCTACATGTAGCTACAGGCTAAGGTGCAGAAATTATGCCTGTGCATTGCACTGATTATGTCGCACCTACCATGACACGGGACCTGGTTTATTTTAAGTTCCTGTCTGTAAGATCTGTGACTTTCATTTGATAATGCAGAGTGCTTTACAAAAGAACAGTCCCTACTCACTTTCAAGTCAGACCCAGCCGGGGATTGAAACCCACAACTTCCCACTTTCGGAGTAAGCACTCTACCAACTTGGTGGCCTTATGTGCACACACGCACAAAGAAGAATAAGTAAGTAAGTAGGTACTCTACCAACTTAGCTACCGCAGTGGTTATATAAAGTGTTGGTCTTGTACTGTTTTGTTTTTTCACTGGCCATAGTCTTGCTTATCACTTGACTGGTCTCTGGGCCCTGGGAATTTTTATTCTAGAAGGGACCACAGGGTCATTTATTCCTTATTTTGGCAAATGACCCCATCGGTACCAGTTGTCTTTGTGACTGAATTCTAATCTGTGAGAGAATCAAATCAAAATTATGACTAATTGTTTTTCACTAAAGTATATGAGGTAACCTTTATTAAACTTCTTGATAACAGGACCTCTCCTTAAAGATTTTTAAAACCTGAGAAAATTCCATGTGTGAGTGTGACAATTCAGTTAATCGTCTAGATATTATTGTTGTTGGTGTAGACTTTAGGTTTTTGACTTTGTGCATGCACATACATCTTTTGGTCATGTTAGTTACATACATGTACATATAGTGAATATATTGAATATAAATTTGTAACATTCTTATAGAATTTTGGATTCCATATTTGTGATTTTTGGATTCCAGATTTGTGATATTTTTGGATTCCAGATTTGTGATTTTTGGATTCCAGATTTGCGATTGATTTATATTCACTGTCACAAAATCTTGATGAATTGTCACATTTTGGAAATTGTGTTGATTGCAAATCTTTTATTCTCAAAATCTTGAACATAAGTTGATAAATTCCAAATTTTGGACATTCAATTTATTGGACGTTGGATTTAGCAGTGAAAGTTACAGATGTGTACATATAAGAATGTTATTGGTAATATTTTTTTCCTTCCTCATGAACCACTGCGGTAGCTCAGTTGGTAGAGTGCTCGCTCCAAAAGTGGGAGGTCGTGGGTTCAAACCCCGACCGTGTCTGATCCAAGACTTGAAAGTGGGTAGTGACTGTTCTTTCGCCAAGCACTCAGCAATACAAAATGTCACGGTTCTTTCGGATGGGAATTTAAAATAAACAAGGTCCTGTGTCATGGTGGGCTTGGTATGCTAAAGAATCCTACTGTATAATGCCATCAGCACAATGCACAGGCAAAATTTCTGCACCTTCGCCTATAGCTGGTGACGTCTCGATATAAGGGAAATATTCTTGAATGGGACATTAAACACCATTATTCACTCTCACTCACTCACTTATGCACGCACGTACGCACACATGCACGCTCGCTCGCTCGGTCACTCACACTCACTCACTCACTCACACTCATTCACTCACACTCATTCACTCACTCACACTCATTCACTCACTCACTCTCACTCGCTCACTCACTCACTCACTCACTCACTCACTCACTCACTTGCACTCATTCACTCACACTCATTCACTCACACTCACTCACTCACTCACACTCATTCACTCACTCACTCTCACTCACTCACTCACTCACTCACTCACTCACTCACTCACTCACTCACTCATTCACTCACACTCACTCACTCACTCCACTCACTCACTCCACTCACTCACTCACTCACTCGCACTCATTCACTCACACTCATTCACTCACACTCACTCGCTCACTCACTCATTTATTTATTTACCGGTATTCATGGGTAGGGAACATAATATAAAATTCACTAAACTCAAAAGTAACGGGTGTACAACATTATCTTTTGTAATGGAAGGTCTAGGACCTTTTGTCTTTATTTTTGGCAGGGCCCATACAAAATTTTGGATACTCCAATATCACCATTTAAGTGTCCATGTGGCTTTTTGTTATGATATAGAACAAGCAAGTTCAGTGAATTCAGATCCCCCACCAGCAGGTTCTTTTTTTTTTTTTTTTTTTTGTGATTTGCATTTATGTTCAAAGGGCCGTAACTCTGAAGAAAATGAGCAAACCAACTCTGGTCAACGATATGTGCATCTATCTATGTTGATATCAAGTTTCATAAAATAGTGCTTCATAGTTTTGGAGAATTAGCACAGACGGGGAAGAAAAAATGGAAAAAAGGATGGATGGAGACCAGAAACTCGAATACAATTTATACATGTGTTATTTACCTCTATCCTTCCGTCGGTCCGTCAGTCCGAAACAAAAAAATTTGTAAATGTTTTCTCAGCAACTTATCATAGCCACTTGAATGAAATTTTGTACGTTGGATAAGTATGTGGTTTCATGCCACAGATTACTGATTTCAAGTCTTCTAGACATCTACTTCACATTTCCTTTGTATTCTATTTCTAACAGTAACATATGTTTTAAGTGGGGGGGGGTGTGTGGGGGGTGGGGGTATACAGAGTGAGCAGTAGCTCACATTTTGATGTTGCATCACTACCCTGAGTAATTTTAAATAGGTGATCCGTAGGGTACTATAACTTGAGTGTGTTCCCGTGTAGTGGACAAAATTAGGTGACCTAAATAATGACAAGATAAACAAACTTGATTCAATATGGTTTAAGAAAGTCACTAACTTATATATATATCAGGTGTTTAGCTCCCTATACACTAGTAAGCCACTGCGTCTAGACACATACTTTTTTAAATATTTTTTATACTTTCTAATATACTATCAATTCTGCCCTAAGTGTTCCTTCACAGAGAACACATATGATATCTTATTTTATTTATTTATTTGAAAGAAAAGGTTACCTGGCCACTTAGTTTTGAAACCCACTTTGAGGGCTGAATAATGGTTTTGTTGTGGTCTTAAACTTTTTCTGCTTGAGTATATATTAGGTACAGGTACACGGTAGTTGAAATATCTAGGCCAATTATTATAATTTATGTTAATAAAGAAAAAAGTCAAGGGCAGGTAATCCTGTCCTACTTGACAATAAAATTTGATTTAATAAATAAATAAATAAATAAATAAATAAATAAATAAATGTAACATGAATTCATAAATAATAATAATAATATCATTCTGCTATATACACTTGTAAGCAAACATCATGATTTATAAACAGTGATCATACATATATATATATATATATATACATATATATGTGTGTATTGAAAATTGGGTCAGGTCATGGGTGTTTGATTTATTTATAGAAACCAATTGATTTGTACTTAAAAATCCAAAATTAGATATTATGTCATCAGGAAAAAGTTGGATGTTGTAAGAAAAAACATGATTATACTCTTACATAATATTCTTATCATATCAGAGCTCCAGATAAGAGGAGTATCTTTAATTTTTTGAAAATACTCTTTAAATGTAAGGGTATCAAAACCCTTTGAAAATCCTCATTACCCTTTACAATTCTTATAACAGTAGAACCTGTTACGGGGGTTCAACTCCTGACTCAAGTACCTGTGAAATGCTATTGTCACAATACTGATGTTACTGTATTATTGTTAGAAGTTATACTTATTTGAATAAATGGCTTTAAAAATTGAAAATACTCTTTACATTTTTATGGATCAGTGTAGATACTCTGTAGGGGGTAATGACCCTTCATGTCAAATTCTTATCTGAAGCTCTGTATATATACATTCAGGCAGGGTTTGACACCAACTTTTTTCACCAGTAACCCACAGGGCTAGTGGTTGTTTCAAACCATTAACCCTGTTTGAAGTTGAGAAGTCTGGGGCATGTCTTTTAACTCCCACCCCCACCCCACCTTAAAATAAAAAATAATTAAAAAAAAATGGAGCAAATTTCTGCAATATGGAAAAGTTTAGATCATTTGATTATATATATATATATATATATATATATATATATACAGTCGAAACCACTTAATTGCATATCGGATAATCGCATAAATCAGTTAATCGCATAGGATTTTGAAATCCAAAACCATTTCTTATTTATTCTATTGAAAATTACCCGCATAATTGCATAGCCAAAAATGCCCAACTCCGGTTAATCGCATAGAAAATTTCCCGACCCGATCCCAAAACCCTAGGATTTTAAAAAAAATATCATAATTTTTCTTCAAAATACGATGTGCACTTGATTTCATTTCCAGGTTTTGTGACAAATCCAAGATCGTCACCGTTATCAAGGGAAAGTGTCAAATATGTTTATTATACAGACGTAGAAGAACATTTGTATTTAATGAATAAAATATGTTGTATAAATTGTGTTTACTTGTTTGTGTTTTGTATTTTTTCCTTCTTTCTGAACATATCGCGGTACTCCAGTAAAGCAGTCGCCATTTTGAATATTTTATTGGTTTGTCTCCCTTATCGGGAATTTACTAAAATGTGTATCGCCGATGACACAAAACCTAACAGAACTCACAGGTGTTTAACTTATTTACAATAGGTCATTCCGATTAGCCATTTAGAGCTGTTTGAAGTTTTAATTGTGTAAATATTCCGATACAAACAGTAACTTCAGTGACATATGTCAGTTATAATTTTAATTGTTAAAAAAACACAGTGGTAGGTTAAGAAACTGAAACCAATGATAGTAAAGTAAACATCGGGGATTATTCTATGATCACAGGAGACAACACTTTGATTATTAAAATAACAATGATTGGAATAAAAACTGCAATTAAAATTAGAAAAAGTTCTAATGTTGTTAATCACGATCTTTGATGGTGATCCGAAAAAAGAAGAAACTAACAAAAAGTTCAGTTACTTCACCAATAGACGGAATTTATTTTCATGGAATTTTTCCTAAGTTTCTTATTTTACAACTTAAAAATTATTATAACTTAATAAAATTATTTAAAAAAATATCGTTTTAATAACTTGATGTAGATGCCGTTTTATTTACACATTATCGAGCACATGTTACACTTCTTAGTAATACTATCAAACCGGAAGTTATCAAGTTTTTGTATTCTATTCAACTCGTGGCTAAAAAACGACAACAACAAACACTTTTTAAATTATTTTATTCTCGGGATTATCATCTTTCTTTTTGTTAAAAACAAGAAGTGTAGACATGTTACTTATTCTGAAATTATTTACAAGTACAATGTACTTTATGACAACTGTAGATGTAGACCCCCCCAGCATGCGTCTTGAGTCCCGACATCGGATATTCTTGCTTATCGGTTAATTGCATATATCGGTTAATCGCATAGAATTTTGAATCACGGAGCCTATGCGATTAACCGGGTTCGACTGTATATATATATATATACATTCATTAGGTTTAAAAAGCTCTGTATTGAGTATATAATCTCTGGGATGAAGATTAGCAGGAACCCAGTAGTCAGTATATGGTTACTAAAAAATCGGCCTGGGCCCCTTAATGTTTGCACATTTTAGCTATTTATTACTATTACAACTTCTTTTCTGAAGTAAGATGGGTCCCTAACTCAAAACAGTTAAGCTTCATCCCTGTAATCTAATTGTTTTGAGATAAACTACTAGAGGGCTAGTGTTAAGTGTCGGCCCCTGCTGACTAAGAGATTCAAAATGATGATCCAGGACCTTTTAAATTTGCCTTTTTTTGGCAGGTCCCACATAAAGTTTGAAAGTCCATTAATTTCAACATTTAAAATATATTTTGTATGTAGGTCCATGTTATAGAAATAAATAGGAAAAATCGTTACCCTGGTTAAAAAAATAACAGGTCCGTCCATCAAACTTTTACAGTTTGATCAATAAATATCAAGGGTCCTAATGTAATATTAATAGGTCCCAAGCACTGATTTTGTGAGCCTAAAATTACTACGGAATAAAGGTAGTTTCCACTGATGAAAAATGACTAAAATTTCTCATTTGACCATTAAAATTTCCAAAACTACAATGATATACCAGCAAATTAAATCTAGTTGTTTTTGCCCACAAAATGTTAAATATTGTCAAATTATAACATCTTGCAATGAGGATCCTGAGCTAATGCAAGCATGTCATTATGCAATTTACTGTGTTTCATAACTTCAAATTTTCACAATTTAAAAGGCAGAAGGTAGTTTTTTTTAAAAAAAAAAATGTAACAAAATCACTGCCAGAGCTCAGACTAGGGCTGAAATGAATACTAAATTTAGGATTGGAATATTAATGGGCTGTTATTCGAATCCTATTCGAATATTCGACACCAAAGAGAAACTCCATCTTTTCTGAAACACGGCTATATATATATAGGGCATTTTTTGGATGGAAACGATTTGGAGTGCATGAAACAGATGAAAAAAATTACCTTATTATATATTCCTTAGACTGTATGACGATGATAAAATCATGATCTCTTTAATATTCTTCTAAATAAACCTAGATTTAATGTTAAGACCATATAAGCAGTAAAACATGTGACAGCCATATTTTATGTTAGCCCGAAAAATATTTGTTACCCGCTCTGCTACCTTGAATAACATGTATAATGAATTTAAAGGGACATAATCATGATATATAACAGGAAGTAAACAAACTGAAAGCACATGGCAGGGGGATCTGTCAGATTGTGGAGTCTTTCCGGACTTTCTGGTGACTGTTTGGATTAATAAAGTTTTTTAATAAAAATGAAGAAAGAAAGGAAGCATCTGAAAGTAGGTTTTTTACTGTGTGACATTTTATTCTTCCAGACGAAATATAAGTTGAATTCTTTCATCAGAATTATTTTTTTACCAAATGTTTACCTATAGGAACGAATATTCGAATACCAATTTAGGATTTGAATACCACCAAAAATCTATTCATAATCAAATATTCGAACATTCGTTTCAGCTCTAGCTCAGACCCTGGTAATTTGTAACCCCTGTACATGTGGGTACAAGAGAGTGTGCCAGGCTGTGATAATCCAGTCATGGCAAGTAGAATGCAGTGTTCATTCTAGGATATTTCAGAAGATATGCCATTTTCAACATCAGTATTTTTGCTAATATTCATATAATGCCCCCCCCCCCCAAAAAAAAAAGTTTGTGTATATATATACTATATTGCTTAAGTTTAAGCAATTCATGATAAACATAATAAAATCTTTACAATTTGCACAATTTATTTATGTGGTGAAAGGATATAGCTTCTTGTGATTTCACATAGGAAGTGTCAATTGGGACCAATGGCGTAAGACCTCCCTCTAGATTAAGACTGCATTCTGGAACAAAATTTGAAGGAGTCTCGCTGGTCGAGATTGCTGTTGAAAAAAAACAGATATACATGCAGAAAATTTTACATCAAAAGTAAAAATGATCTAATATTGTAGGGTTGCCTGCGGAATGTTGCTAGATGATGCAGTTGAGACATAAATCTGGGACTATGACCCGCTTACGAAAGCGGGGTGATGAAAAGAATGACACTGAAATGTTTCCGCGAGGCACCCCCAGAGAAAACGGAATCAGCTGAAAGTGACAAAAGTAGAAGTGAGTATCTGAAAAATCATAAATCTCTCTCTCTCTCTCTCTCCTCTCTCTCTCTCTCTCTCTTTCTCTCTCTCTTAATATCACCCTCCCTCCTCCCTCTCTAAATCTCTCTCTCTCTGTCTGCCTCCCTTCTTCCTCCTTTCTTTCTCTTTCTCATGTTTTTGAACCACCACATTTGTGTATAGACCAAGAGTGTTAAGGTCATCTTGTCAAAATACAAGTTGCTTTAGAATAGATAGAACACCTATTGTTGGCTTAGTTGTTTAAGCACCTCCTCAAGGGTATCCTGGTCAGTTCAGACCCAAGACTGGAAAGTGGGTAGTGACTGTTTTTTTCCAAGCACCCAGCATTACAAAATGTAATCACGGTTTCTTTTAGATGGAAACTTAAAATAAACGAGGTGCTGTGTCACGGTTAGCGTGGCACAATAAAGAACCCTGTTGGATAATGCCATAAAATGCAACACACAGTCAAAATTTCTTTACCTTCGCCTATAGCTGGCAATGTCTTGATATAAGTGAAATATTCTTGACTCCGGTGTTAAACACCATTACTCAACTCTCCTCATGGATCCAGGCCTCAGATAGAGCACTGCACAGGGCTCAAAGTGACTTTTTGAATCTAGGAGCCAGCCTGGCTCCTTATATAAAAAAATAAGCGCCAATTGAAATTTTTAGGCGCCAATTGAGACATTAAGGCACCAGCAAAAAATTAATGTGACTGTATCCTTAAAAGAATCATTAAATTCCCGACAGGGTCATATAGTAACCACGAAAACAGGGCTTTCCATGATTCTTGGAACTTACGCTGAGTCAGAGACTTCTGTTTCTTCTCCGGCTCGTCAATGCTGTGATCGATTGCCTGCTTTTTGGGAGCAGCGCCTCTTGGCTTGAAAAAACTATCAATAGACTGCCGCTTCCCAGCCATGCTTATTGTTCTATTCGGAACACTTTTGACGTTTTGTGTATATATATATACGAAAGAATCCCTGTGAAATTCACGAGGTAGTCCGAGGAGTACCGGAAACACTTTGACAATATGTAAAACACAAATAGAAAAACGGAAATGGACATGATCGAGAATTTTGAACTCCCGAAAAAGCGGTCGCCAACTTGGCGACTTATGAGTAAAAATTGGTCGCCAATGGAAAAAATTGGTCGCCATGGCGCCTAATTTAGTCGCAACTTTGAGCCCTGCTGCAGGGTACACTTTTGCTCAAAATTTTAAACAAGAGTAGAAATTTTGTCTCCTAGGACTTTTCTTCTTTTTCTTCTATTTCAAGATGTATTTTTTTGTTGAAGTTAGGAAAAAGTATCGCAAATTGCGATATTTGCGACCAACTGTGAGACCCCTGCACTGGGTCACTCATCTTGACTTGTGTTGAAACAACCCAGTGACAAGTGAAATTTTATTCAAACTCAACCCAGTGCCAGGGTACATTATTTGTTCATAAGTCATTCATGATTCTGATGTCAACAGTTCGAGTCGAGTGCATAATACCTAATTACTTTGCACAGTGCCAAGCAGTTTTTCAAAAAAACAAAACAAAAAAAAATTATCCCTGGGTCCAAGTTTTAGATACAATGTTCATTAGTTTTCCCCATCAAAGTCTGGTGGTTTTCCTTTTTCCCACAAACTAAAATATAAGTGAAATAATCTTTTTTGGGAAGCCAATGGGCATTACTACACATGGTCTCAGTGTCTGAATGGTCTAAAGAGTAGGGATGGGTATTATCAAAATTTTTGTATCACCATATATTATGATATGCAGATGCTGTATCGCTATACGTATCATAATATATTATTTTAAAACTGAGGAAGACCAAGAGCCCTCTACAATGTTGAATTCGCCGTTGTCGGCCATGTTGTTATGGAACGAGTTTCATATTTGGCTGTTTTGTATCTGGTTGATAGCTTTACCTATAGTATGACATAATATTTATATAAATTCCAATGAGTTGAGTTTATAGACAAATTGGACGTCTCTAGGCTCTACGACAGTTTGTGTGTTCATTTAAGCTATAAAAAGATAGGTTACTTGACTTTTAAAAAATACCTGTATTACCGGATCGGATCTGTCATATCGCGATACGTATGTTTTATGAAATTGTATTGGGATATACCCGTATACCGATAATACTGCGCACCACTACTAAAGTATGTGCTTATTGATGACAGCCCCTGTCACTGTTCAAATCCTACTTAGGCACACCCTAGTGTGAGAAAGTTTATCAAATCCCTTGTACAAATGTAGAAGATTGATGGTGTCCTCCATTTCTGAATTGACAGCGTGAATAATAAGTGAAATACTCTTATATAGGACAGCCACAAAGTGACATGCAACTTGGAGCAAAATAATGGTTCAAAAATCAGAGTTTTATGTGCCATTGTGCCAACTTCAGGCACACTTTTGAGCCTTTGGGGTGTAAAATGCCATATAATCTCCACTGACCTTTTCAATTTAAGTGAACTTTTCTTGTCTGGGGAGTAAAATATCAAACATTGTTTACTACATGTCCAATGTTTCTTTTTCGTAGCTGGATGAAACCCCAAAGAAAAAATCCAGGCAAGCTTTTGTAAAGAAGGAGAAGAATCTTATGTGTGGTGGTGGTGATGGGACAACGGCAACATCGGCTGCCACCGAGGATAAAAGCGTATATGCAGATTCTGCTGCTGCTGCATGCTTAATAACATCTACACCTTATATTAAAAAGATGGGTAACAAAAAAAATGGTAGGTTTTACCATAAATCTTAAAAGATTATGAACATGTCCTTGATCAATTATCAGGATTCTTGCTCGAGTCGCTTGGCCATATTTGGGGCCAATACCCGACTCCATATACATATTTACTTATATTATCAGATCAGTCATGTTTTTGTTAACTTTTTTAGCAACTACCTATTTGGGGTGCAACGATTCATCGATAGATCGGTGAATCACGATTTGGATATATGCACAATACATAAAACATCGATGTAAAAACAATGTTTCAGCATCCTGGCAAAAATCCCGATTTTACTGTTATCGCTTTGAATTTTAGTGATACACAATGGAAACCAAAATAACATATGACGCATCATGTAAACACGTGGTTATAATAACTCCAAACAATGTCAAATCAAACGTTTAGAAGTTTTTTGGACACCCTGTGTACATAGAAAATGATATAACTTTTCCCTATCAACAATATTGATATATTTATTCCTGTTACTACTTATGTGGAATCTATCTCGAAGAATAATTTTGTAGGATTATACTTTGATAAATAATATTGTGATATGTAGCGCATCATGATGTATGTATCGTGATACATATCGTATCACCTTGTAAGTGTATCGTCCCACCCCTACTACCTATACTGCATTTTGGTTGAGAAAATTAGAAAAATATTTTTGTGACCTGGGAAAATTTGGAATACAGTCCAACCTGCCTTAAAAGTCACCTCTATATAAGGGTGACTTGCTTATAATGGCCAGTAGAATGGTATCCCAATTGTTCTTTATTCATATTATTATTTGAACCTGTATATTAAGGCCACTTTTACTGGCTCCCTTGGATGGCCTTTATAGAATTGTTTGCCTGTACAGTATTTAGAAAGCCACATTATACCCTGTTTGCAATTAGATCCTGAGATTCGAAAATGTTGTAGTTTAAATTTTGGTGGGTGAAGACTTGAAAAATTCTGCCACTTCATCTTTAGCTGGTGACATCTTGATATAAGTAAAATATTCTTGACAGGGGCATGAAACTCCATTGAATCAATCAATCAATCTTTAAATGCCTTTTCAGTTGAGCAGAAGAAACCACTACATCAGGTAGAAGAGAATAGTGAAATACCGGGTAGTCCCCCTCGTACAACGTATATGGATACGATGTTCTCGCCCGTCTATCATCCGCTTTACGGCCAACATCCACATGAGCATCAGCATGAACATTCACCACCAGGTAAAAATCGTTTGTCTTGGTAAAAATCATATCTGGCAGATCTTAATGTTTGTGTAATTTATTAGACTCTGTAAAAATTCAATTCTGGCAAATTCTAATGTTTGTATATTAGACTGTAAAAATCCATGCTATATATATTTTGGAAAATATGCTTCATTTTTTAGCTTACCTGACCAAAGGTCGTGTGAGCTTATGGCAAAGCGCAGCGTGTGTGTGTGTGTGTCGTAAACTCCTATTTGCGACTTCTCCTCTGAAACTACTGGACAGATTTTACTGAAACTCGGTCAGAAGTATATATGTGTGGGTGCAATTCAGATTAGTTCATGGCATAGCCATAGTTACCATAACTAGGTCAAGGTCACCTAGGGGGTGCAAAAATCTTAAAAAATCTTCTTCTCCGAAATCATCGATTAGAGAGAAAAAAACTGATGTAATATTTGGTTCTCTACAGGGGTTGAAAATTCTTCAAGCCCGAAGCCCGGGACTAGAAATTTGGCAAGCAGGACTTTGCAAAAATTTTACTGAAAAGCCCATCGGGCTTAAACACTCAGAAGACCAATGAATTTTATTAATGACTGTCGCCTGGTGTCTTGAAAAAAAATCTTGAAAAACCATCCGTAGTCACGTTGCCCTGTTGTTGTTTACATTCATTCTTGATCATTACAGCACTTGTAAGAAATGCTAGTCATTAGGTAGACAACTTAAGCGTTCTGCTGATAAAGAAAAATCTAGATAGTTATTGGGCTTTTAATCGCTACCAATGTTCAGTCTTGTTCCATGATGTAGCCGTTTAATTTAAATTTCACACCAACAACCAGGCTACAGTGACAAGAAAAGAAACTCGCATGAAAATAAAGACACCAAATGCGATCAGAGAAGTGTGTCTGATTGTTTCAACAGCCGCCACGTGGGTTGTAAATACTGCCAAAAATACCATTTAACTGCATGCCGATAGAAATAATACATATTGATTTCTGTTTTTTTCCTTCGATTTTCTCGTTAACCAAACTCCGGACTTGATAAAAAAAATTGCGGGCTTTTGATTTTCTTTGTCAAAAAGTCCGGGGCTTTACCTCATCTGAAAAAATTTTCAACCCCTGCTCTAGGGTCTTAAGCCTATAAGACAAAAAATAGGTTTTGGCGTTTTTGCATTAAATTTTGAAAAAAAATGTAAAATGGCTTAAAATTGTTATAACTCAACTATCTGATCATAACTTTACATGGGATTTTTAGCTTGGTCATATTCTTGTAATTACCTTCAAATGGGGTCAAGGTCAATTTTAAAGGTAATGACCTAATTTTAGACTTTCAGATTTTATTTATTCTCTGGAAATCTATGATTATGAACCTTTTGTAAAGGCATGCATATTTAATATACAGTATTTATGTTTTCTTGAAATGTATTAGCTAGCCATTATTTATCAGGTGAGCATATCAGGCCCAATAGGCCTCTTGTTGCTTTTGGAATGCTTCCCAATTTCACTTCATGTGGTAGGTTGTGGGTTGAACCCCAACAGGGTCTGACCAAGACTTGAAAAAAGGTAGTGACTGTTCTTTTGCAAACACTCAAACAAGCATTTAGAAATGAAAGTCACATGGTCCTTTGGAAGAGACCTGGAAAACCCATGCCTCTTACCATGGCATAGTAAAGAACCTTAAAAATTTCTGCCACTTTACCTATAGATAGTAGAGATGTTATTGTGGACAAAAAAGGTATCGCGATATCGCCAAAAATTAACAATATCGTCGCCATATTATCACAATATTTCCAGATGAATATGCTCAAAAGATGGGCTGGGGTTTCAATGGACTACAGTAAATTCAAATATAACAAAGAATTATAAGATATGAAGTTATTTGAAGATTGACTAAATTAAATTTGTAAGCAGTGATTTGTTTGTGGTGCATGGCAAAACCACATGTTTAATCTGCTTCACCATGATCAATACACAAGTTATGCAATGATGTCAAAAAATTTTATTGTAGGTAATAGGTTTCCCATGATATCATGATGTAAGCTTTGTTCCACGATATTGCCATCGGCAAATCCTTGGTGAAGATTGTAACATTTAGTTTTAAGTGAAATATTCATGACTGAAACCCCATTCAATCTATAGATCATTCTTGATATTTACAGAAATTGATGAGGAGGTGAAGAAGGAATTAGATGCTATAGCCAAGACTCTTCATTTTGATCATCAAATACCCATGCATTGTCGCGAGGGTGAAGATTCTGATAGTGCCTCTTCAAGTAAGTATTCATGCTCCCAGAAGAGAGAGCATATAGTTGTCACTTTTGTCTGTACATCCTATGCAGAACATAACTTTAAACCTTTAAGTAGTATTGACGGATCGCCGGCCACGTCCACAATGTTCCAACAAAAGCCACCATCACAGTACCAAAGCATAATCACGGTAACTAATGAGGTACTAGTGTCAGTGATGTCATTAAACGGCGCAATTCAGGCCCAGTTTTCATTCTCTTTGTGTTTAATTCAAGCATGCCAGTCCTTTGTCGGAACTTTGTGGGCGTGGCCAGCAATATGTCAATTATCATGGAACTTCAAAGGTTGATAACTCAGTGTGTAGATGTGTCTCATTTATTCGCTATCCATAGCCACAACTATAGAGTAACTTTATATATTTACAATAGAAATTGATCTAGATGAATATATTTGTATTTGCTGACATTCAATTGCTCTTGAATACAGTGTGGGGTCATGACCTCTATTACGTAACATTTAACTGCGATTACATCACAGAATGTAATCCTATTCAGGCCCTAGATAGAATTTTTAATTCCACTTGGCACAGTGCCTAGTTGAATAAGAAAACTACTCAGCACTTGGAGATTTTACTCGACACAGTCACCACAAGTATTGTGTTTGTTTACGTTTCTTTGACATACTGTCACCACAAGTATTGTGTTTGTTTACGTTTCTTTGACATACTGTCACCACAAGTATTGTGTTAGTCACGTTTCTTTGACATACTGTCACCACAAGTATTGTGTTTGTTTACGTTTCTTTGACATACTGTCACCACAAGTATTGTGTTAGTCATGTTTCTTTGACATACTGTCACCACAAGTATTGTGTTTGTTTACGTTTCTTTGACATACTGTCACCACAAGTATTGAGTTAGTCACGTTTCTTTGACATACTGTCACCACAAGTATTGTGTTTGTTTACGTTTCTTTGACATACTGTCACCACAAGTATTGTGTTAGTAACGTTTCTTTGACATACTGTCACCACAAGTATTGTGTTTGTTTACGTTTCTTTGACATACTGTCACCACAAGTATTGAGTTAGTCACGTTTCTTTGACATACTGTCACCACAAGTATTGTGTTTGTTTACGTTTCTTTGACATACAGTCACCACAAGTATTGTGTTAGTCACGTTTCTTTGACATACAGTCACCACAAGTATTGTGTTTGTTTACGTTTCTTTGACATACTGTCACCACAAGTATTGTGTTTGTTTACGTTTCTTTGACATACTGTCACCACAAGTATTGTGTTTGTTTACGTTTCTTTGACGTACTGTCACCACAAGTATTGTGTTAGTCAGGTTTCTTTGACATACTGTCACCACAAGTATTGTGGTAGTCATGTTTCTTTGACATACTGTCACCACAAGTATTGTGTTTGTTATGTTTCTTGGACGTACTGTCACCACAAGTATTGTGTTTGTTTACGTTTCTTTGACGTACTGTCACCACAAGTATTGTGGTAGTCATGTTTCTTTGACATACTGTCACCACAAGTATTGTGTTTGTTATGTTTCTTTGACATACTGTCACTACAAGTATTGTGTTTGTTTACGTTTCTTTGACGTACTGTCACCACAAGTATTGTGTTAGTCAGGTTTCTTTGACATACAGTCACCACAAGTATTGTGTTTGTTTACGTTTCTTTGACATACAGTCACCACAAGTATTGTGTTTGTTTACGTTTCTTTGACATACTGTCACCACAAGTATTGTGTTTGTTTACGTTTCTTTGACATACTGTCACCACAAGTATTGTGTTTGTTTACGTTTCTTTGACATACTGTCACCACAAGTATTGTGTTTGTTTACGTTTCTTTGACATACTGTCACCACAAGTAATGTGTTAGTCACGTTTCTTTGACATACTGTCACCACAAGTATTGTGTTTGTTTACGTTTCTTTGACATACTGTCACCACAAGTATTGTGTTTGTTTACGTTTCTTTGACATACAGTCACCACAAGTATTGTGTTTGTTTACGTTTCTTTGACATACTGTCACCACAAGTATTGTGTTTGTTTACGTTTCTTTGACATACAGTCACCACAAGTATTGTGTTTGTTTACGTTTCTTTGACATACTGTCACCACAAGTATTGTGTTTGTTTACGTTTCTTTGACATACTGTCACCACAAGTATTGTGTTTGTTTACGTTTCTTTGACATACTGTCACCACAAGTATTGTGTTTGTTTACGTTTCTTTGACATACTGTCACCACAAGTAATGTGTTAGTCACGTTTCTTTGACATACTGTCACCACAAGTATTGTGTTTGTTTACGTTTCTTTGACATACTGTCACCACAAGTATTGTGTTTGTTTACGTTTCTTTGACATACAGTCACCACAAGTATTGTGTTTGTTTACGTTTCTTTGACATACTGTCACCACAAGTATTGTGTTTGTTTACATTTCTTTGACATAGTGTCACCACAAGTATTGTGTTAGTCAAGTTTCTTTGACATACTGTCACCACAAGTATTGTGTTTGTTATGTTTCTTTGACATACGGTCACCACAAGTATTGTGTTTGTTTACGTTTCTTTGACATACTGTCACCACAAGTATTGTGTTTGTTTACGTTTCTTTGACATACTGTCACCACAAGTATTGTGTTTGTTTACGTTTCTTTGACATACTGTACTTTAAATATATAAACAATTGGAACATCAGTTGGATTTTACATTACACAAGGTGACTTTCGAATGCGAAACTGATGCAAATGTTAAAATGATTTTGTTGATTCGCGCTTGTAACAGAACGGCAAGATTTTTACAATGGGGCCTGGATTGTTACAATTGACCTCTTTATACATGATTTTCCAGACCTATATAGTCTGATAAATTTAACTCAGCACCTTGACAGGTGCAATAACAACATCACTCGTCCCAGTACAAATTTCACTCGTCAGGACGAGTGAATAATGGAAGCCCTGCCTATTACGTCATGCATTGTTCAATTGGTCGGCATCCAAGTCTAGTCCAGACATAACTATTCTTATTTGAAGCAAGGCTGTTCCATCAATCCTGTATGTTTGTCGGAATCTTGAATGAAATAAATTATTGTAGCGATAATTTTATATTTCTGACACGCTATCAATATTTTTTATTCGCGAATGATCTTGATCATTCTCGAATTTAGCTGTTACATGCAGATTTCTCAACCCGAATATTCTTCCGTTACAGATAATCAACTCTCTCTCGTATGTAGGTTCAAAGTTTAAATAAAGGTAGATAACTCAAATTTTGAATGCGGGTTATGGACGTTTCGCCCCAATATTAATATTTTCCGCCCCAACTATATTCTCCGCTTTATCATACCTGCCAACCCTCCCGATCAGGGATTGAGATTAACGGGCGCCCAGTTTTTCGCTCTGGGCGATAAATGTATCATACACAGGTCGCCCAGGGCTGCCAGGTGGCGATTAGAATTTTCAGTTCGGTGAATTTGACATTCCGATCCGTTTACCGATTTCCTGTTTATATTTCTGACTGGCGACAATAATAGTAAAATTGAAAAATGGGTATCATATAGTTAACAAGTGTAAATGGACCGGTGTTCCGACCGGAATTCAAATACGGTGCCATTTCGTTTCCTTTTCTGATATTTATGTATAAAATGATACTTCCGGCTTTCTGCCAATGTGGAAATTTTTAGGAGCATCGACTCCAAAGGCTAAACAAGGACCTGCGGAAAAACGAAAGTACTATCAAGAGTATGATAAGTCCAAACGCATCGGAGCATATAAAAAAGCCATGGGAAGATGGCAGGCCTTGGTTGTATGATACGCAGGACGGAATGAAGTGTGCCGATTGTGTAGAGTTCGACAGGAAAAAAATCTGTATTTACCGAGGGTTGCACTAGTTATAAACTTGACAGTGTAAATAACATGACATTTCTGAATCTCACAAACAGGCCCAAGCCTTTAGTAACGCAAAACAAGTTCCTGCTAATAAATCAAAATCTGCCAAAATTATACAGTCATTGACATTGGCAGTACCTATAGATCAACATTTTCTGCAAAACCATTCGTCAATGTAATTGCAGATGTTGAATATCGAAAAGTAAAGCAAGGGATAGAATAATCCAAATGTATATGCCTGATATATTCAGATCAACCATCACTCTTGACAGTTCATTGTATGGCTCATCGAAAAGTTAAGCTCAATCCCTGCTGATGTGAGGAGTCTCCCCATATTAAGACAAAAATTTCGGAATTTTGTGCTATCATACTGCTTTTCCCGTTTTTCAAAGCATTCCGTGAAGTCATCCTTAAAAAATTATAAATTGATTAGAGTGAAATCTGGGATAGCGATCACTTTGTAGAGTGGTCATCTGTCGACTACATTTTTATCATGTACAGAACCTTTGTAGAGGGGTCACCTGTCAAACCCAGTCAGCGGGGATCCTAACGGCCACCCGATTGAAAAAATTGTTGTTTACAAGATTTACTAAAATTATGCTGGTCTCGGGAATAAAAAGTCTTCCAAAAATTATCGAATTCTTAACACACAACTCTGGTGATATAAATAATAATAAAATAATAGTTAATTTTTTCAAGTTATTAATTTATTTAAAAAATATCCTCAATTATGACATGAAAGATATCAGAAGCTTATTAGCTCACCTGAGCCAAAGGCTCAGATGAACAATTGTCATCTATCTTCATCCGTCTTGTATAAACTTTTTAGCTCACCTGAGCCAAAGGCTCAGATGTGCAATTGCCATCTATCTTCGTCCGATGTGCGTCATGTATAAACTTTTCACATTTTTTATCAATTCCTCCAAAACTACAGAGTCAAATTGGATGATATTTGACAGTAATGGTCAAGTAAGGGGTTTTCAGATTTGCACAAATGCAAGGAGTATGTCCCCTTGGGGCCCCATAAAGGGGAAATTTGTGAAAATCTTTAAAAATCATCTGCTCTGAACCTACAAGAGATATAACTTAGATATTTCATGTAAAACACTATGGGCACCTAGTTTTAGATTTGCACATATTGTAGCTTTAGGGGCCAAAATGAGATGATGGCAAGGTACTTGAGGGGGAAATTGCAAAATTAATGTATTTGTCAATATATTTGAAAACTATAAGCTTTTTGTATGGGCATCATCATCATGTGTATTAGAATACTGTAGGCATTTGCACAACGGTCATTTTGATATATCAGGGGTCAAAGTGACTTTTTGATTCTAGGAGCCAGCCTGGCTCCTTATATGAAAATATTAGGCGCCAATTAAAACTTTTAGGCACCAATTGAGACTTTTAGCAGTTTTGGCACTCGCAATAAAATTAATGTGATTTTATCCTAAAATAATCTAAAAACACATTGTACACTGTATAATATAAAACATTTATTATCAATCAATCAATCATCAGGCAATGGATATATCGCCTGCTTTTTGGGAGCATCACACGTACTTGCTTAAAAAAGCTACAGCCACTTCCCAGCCATGATAACTCTTCTATTCGGCACACTTTTGATTTTTCGTATATATACACACAGAAAGATTCCCTTTATAAGTCACAAAGCCGGCCAAGGAGTGCCGGAAACACCTTGTCATGTAAAACACAAATACAAAAACGGAATCTGCCATGTTTGAGAAATTTGAATCCCCGAAAAGCAGTCGCCAAATTGGCGACTTATGAGTAAAATTTGGTCGCCAATGGAAAAATTTGGTCGCCATGGCTCCTAATTTAGTCGCAACTTTGAGCCCTGTATATGAATAGAGGTCATAAGTTCAAAGGTCAAGGTCATAGATGTAAACGAATACTGAAATGGTTAATTATCTCAAAAACTTTGAACTCTTTGTGTAGGCATGTATATTAGAATATTGTAGGCATTTGCCTTACGGTCATTTCCATATATGAACGAAGGTCATAGGTTCAAAGGTCAAGGTCATAGATGCAAACAAATACTGAAATGGTGAATTATCTCAAAAATGATAAACTTTCTCTATAGGCATGTATATCAGAATGTTATAGGCATTTACACAATGTTCATTTTGATATATGAATGTAGGTCATAGGTCTAATGGTCAAGGTTATAGATGCAAATGAATACTGAAATGATTAATTGTCTTAAAAACTATAAACTTTTTGTATAGGCATATATGTTAAAATATTGTAGGTATTGGCCTAACAATCATTTTGATATATGAATGAAGGACATGAGTTTAAAAGTCAAGGTCACTGATGCAAACAAATACTGACATGGTTAATTATCTCAAAAACTATAAACTTTTTGTATAGGCTTCTAAATTGTAGGTATTGACCTAATATTCATTGCGATATTTAGATTAAGGTCATGGGTTCAAATTTTTCTTTACCTTTTTAGTTGTTTATAAACAATATATTGTAGCTAGATTTCAGATATATTATATGTAGCACTCTTATGACTAGTTATGTTATAATACATTTGCAAAAAATCCTTACATATAATTGGCCCTTACTGCTGAAAATTTATTTGGACATTCTCTTTAATTAATGTCAATGACCATTGAACCTCTGCATGAGATATGTACTCAGCTGCATGTGAGCATTAAGGCTCATGGACCTCTTGTTTAATATTAGGGTCTCCATGACGATGGGAGTAACTTTGACCATCCTTGATGGTTCCATACATGCATTTATTCGGATTGAACTATTTCCTACATGAATCCTTAATATTGGTCCAATGTGTGAATATTAAAACAGCCCCATGCTCATAGTCTGCACATTGCACACTACATGAACCCGCTATGTTGTGTTGGGAGCAATGCAAGGTGAACATAACAACCTCCTTTCAGTTACCTGACAACTTCATATACCTGACACTACATTGATGGAGACACTGAACTCCCTGTCTTTCTAATCTTTCGCGAATTTTAGTACTTTCAGTACTTTGATTATGATTGTAAATGTAAGAAATAACATTCTATTTGAGTCTATTCATTTGGTATTATGAATGAGAGTCAGGAATAGCATTTTTAACATGAACTGCAAAATTCGCAGTTCATTGAATATGCTATTCCTGACTCTCATTCATAATACTGAATGAGTACACTAAAAAAGAATGTTATTTCTTTAATAAATACAAAACCAGTAACTTGACATACATGTAAGACTATTGAGGTAACTTGAAAGGAATAGACAATATCTTACAGTGCTCCAGATAATTTTTGAGGCATAATTCTTCATGAAGCACAGATTTTTGTTGCAATGCTTAATAAGGTTAAATCAATTCTTGAAAATCGGCAATATTTTTCCCCATAGACGGAATGCGTTAACTAGCAGTTTGATGTGCTTTGCTATGCATCATTTGCTCCACGGCAAAACAGGAGACCTGTTACTAATTATCTCCCCTTTACACACTTTAAACTAGTTATTCAGTTTATCCATATCATTGACTCATTTTTCGGGTTTCATATATAATATTTGAGTTGCCTCGCTTGTCTATCAGAACGGTGAATACGCACGAAAACGGCATTTTATTCTTAACCAGCTTTTAGTTTTGCGTTCTAAAACGCATGGATTTTTTATTTAATACTTTGTTGTCCAAAAAATTTGCGTAATTACGCAGTTACGCGCTCTATCTGGAGCACTGATCTTATCAAATTCTAAGTGCTGTAAATGTATTTAATTTCGCGTGTATGTATTTTCGCGGTATAGGATATTTAGACATATCCGCGTGCCTAAAATTTTGCGTTTTTGAAATATGCTCTATAACATTAAAAGTAAAATATAATTTTCGCTTTGTATTAATTTTAGCGCAAAACAAACGACCGCGAAAAAAGCGAAAATTAGTACACCGCGAAAATAAATACGTTTACAGTAATTCTTCATTTAAAACTTTGACAGTAATTTTAAATTATAGAAATTTTTCATATCTTAATGCCCTGCTTATTTTGACTTAATTCCTTTTCACCCTCACAAATCCCTGTAAAAGATATTGTATTTTCATTCAAAGCATCTATAGTCTTGGCTAAAAAAAATTATTTTTTTTAAATGTTGTTCGATGGGTGAGATCTTTCTTCCACTTTGCCTTTATAAGGGTTTTAAAGGCATATCTTGGCTGAAAGAAAAAAAATATATATCCTTGGCATTTACAGTTTTTAGGCTGTGTTTGATTGCTGTCAAATTTTTGCCCGATTTCAGTACTTTCAGTACTTTGATTTTCTTTACAGCAAAGGAGAATTTAGAGCCATGCTATGAAGACAAAGATGTTGATTGTATAAATATCTGCAGTACTGAGACTTTACCAATAGAGGGCAATAATAACTATGTCTATGACAAATGTGATAATAACATGATAACCGATGTGTACATGTACCCCAGTCAGGAAGAGGAAGAGATATCAGACGAGAGTTACGAGGAAGGAGAGTGGGAGGCTGAAGCGTTTGATCCGTAAGTAGCATACAGTGTTTTCCTTAAGAGCCGGCATCAGGCAGATTTGACCGCCTAAAATTCCAAATTGGCCAGTTAGAATTCATAAAATTGCCAACTGAAGACATGTATCGGCCTTTGCAGCCAAAGAATGGATAAAAGGCTGAAGCTTATGATCCGAACAGTGTTTTCTTTAAGAGCAAGTAACAGGCAGATTTGACCACCTAAAACTCCAAATTGGCCAGTTAGAATTCATAAAATTGCCTACAGAATATCTGAAAATCGTTTTCAGCCTATACGACCCCCTGGACCACCTGGCTTGTTGGATTAGTCAATCTACTACCTACCTCCTGCTACAAATTTTAGGGAAATCACTGATAATATTATCCCCAGTGGTTTTGTTACATTTTTCAAAAACTACCTTCTGCCGTTTAATTGGGAAAAGTTGAAGTTGAAATACAGCAAACTGCATAATTACATGTACTTGCCTGCATTAGCTTTGGATCCTCATTGCAAAGATGTTATATTGTGACAATATCTAACTTTTGTGGGCACGGACAACCAGATTTTATTTACTAGTATATCACTGTTGTTTTGGGAATTTTAGTTATCAAATTGGGAAAAATTGGTCACTTTTCCCCACAGGGGAAACTACCTTTATTTGGTAGTAATTTTAGGCAAACAAAATCACTGAACCACACTTTTTGAAGGAAAGTTCTATCTAGGAACTATACACAAACCATAAATTAACAGCCAAGATAATACATATATTATAAAACTGGTGATTATTTATCTAAATAGTATACTTTTTTTCGTAAAAACAATACAGTCCAACCTGTCTTAAAGGCCTATATAAAGGCCACCAGCTTATAAAGCTAGTAGAATTGTATCCCTCATATAATTTGAACCTGTATATATATATATATATATATATATATATATAAAGGCTGCCTGCCCACAAAGGCCTCTTTTACTGGTTCCCTTGGGTGGCCTTTAAAGACAGGTTGGACTAGACTATAAATTCAAAGATAAATCTATATTGTGTTAACCTATGATTCAACAATTCAAATTCAGTCTCCCAGAATGATTGTTGTAGAACATTTGAGTTGTGCTACATGACTGCAGCCTTTTAGTAAATTTTAAAGTAGAAGTTGAGTTGAGTAATGGTGTTTAACGTCCCAGTCAAGAATATTTCACTTAGATCGAGACGTCGCTAGCTGTAGGCGAAAGTGCAGAAATTTTGCCTGCTTGTTTCACTGATGGCATAATACAGCAGGGTTCTTTATCGTGCTAATCTCACTGTGACACAGGACCTTGTTTATTTTAAGTTCCCATCCGGAAAAATTGTGACTTTCATTAATAATGCTGAGCGCCTGGCGAAAGAACAGTCACTACACACTTTCAAGTCTTAGATCAGACCAGGTCAGGGTTTGAACCCACGACCTCCCACTTCTACAAACTAAGCTACCGCAGTGGTTTTAAAGTAGGAGACATACTTGATCAATTGCAATTCTTCAAGGTGTTCCTATACTTATCACACTGACATAAGTATACATTGCTATGGAATCAGGGGTTCAAATTATGTTTTGTAATGGAAGGTCCAGGACCTTTTGCCTTTATTTTTAGCAGGTCCCACATAAAGTTTTGAAAGTCCAATATCAACATTGAAAGATCCATGTGCAATTATGTAATTATATATTGAAATAGTAGAATTATTCTGGTAAAAATGGCAGGTTCAGCGGACTTTTACAATTTAAATATTAATGGTCCCAAGGTAAAATCAATAGGTCCCGGACCTCTGACCCAGGGAATTTTGAACCCCTGGGAATACTGACATGTCGAGTATCAAACTAAATAGAAGTCAGGACATTAATTGAACTCATATGTACATAATTTATATTCTTGCCAACAATGGTACATGTGTTAACAGAGCATGGGATATTGTTAATGGAGCATGGGGTATTCGGGCTCGCTCACTAAATAAAAAAACAAACATACTAATCCATGTCCAAATCACAAATTATTTCAGGATTCAAAAACAAAAAAACAAAAAAAGATTTTCAAAAATTGCGAAATGTAAATATAACCATTGAACTGTCTAGAAATGGCGTTTATAGACAGATCATTGGTTAAGTATAATGGCTTTCAGTATGTATTAGGAATGATAAACTATTGAGATGTCTTTTATATGTCTTTTCTTCACAGATTTTTATTCATAAGGAATCTACCCCCCTTGACAGAGGTCCAAGAACTACGTGCAAGAGTACCTGCTCTTCCGTTAAAAACCAGAAGTTCTCCAGAATTCTCGCTTGTTCTTGATCTGGTAAGAGATACAGTCAATTCCATATAATTGCATATTTTGGATTTAAGTGTATAATTGTACGGTGTTCACGAAAGTGAAAGCTTACACTTTAAGATCAGGCTTCTTTACTATGAAATAGTACGCATCGGAAATAGTGCGCTTGGTAAATGAACGTAAAAGGAATATATCTGTTTTATTGTGAGATATGTATTCTGAGACAGGTAATGCATTTGGTAACATATGCACATTTGGAATAAATTTTTGGAATATATTTCGGAATCTAGTTTTTCTCTGCACAGATTGATCTCCATTTAAAGTAATGGTTTTAAAATCAGGTATTTGCAATGGGGTATTGGAGACTTGTAGTTAATTGCATACAATGAATCCTAAAATGTGCTATCTTGGACCAAAATTGTTCCAATTTCAAAGGAAAATTGCTGTAAAGTAAACTGGATATTTCTAGCCCATTGAGTTTCCGCATAAGGTAAACACAGTGCAAGCCGGTCGTGAAGCCAATGATTCTACCAGGGAAGTGATACCTGATGCTCTTGAAGGGTAATGTTATGTTAAACCCCAGTCGGGATTAATTTAGTATATTGTTTGGCAGTCAGTTCTTAGATGGTTAATGATACCAAAATCACTAGCTTTTAGCAAACTCTTCATCTAGGTAGATATTTTGTCTTGTGACAGACAGTTCTGAGTTGGTGTAGGATACCAAAATCACTAGCTTTTAGCAAACTCTTCATCTAGGTAGATATTTTGTCTTGTGACGGACAGTTCTGAGATGGTGTAGGATACTAAGATCACTAACTTTTAGCAAACTCTTCATCTAGGTGGATATTTTGTCTTGTGACGGACAGTTTTGAGATGGTGTAGGATGCTAAGATCACTAGCTTTTAGCAAACATTCCATCTAGACAGATTTTATTGTGGCAGACAGTTCTGAGTTGGTGTACTGAGAAGATCCAGAGTTAATTTCTAGCTTTTTTTTAGCAAACTTTCAAGAATCTACAAAGTAGATTTTAAACCTAGATGGTCTGAGGTGATGTTTTAAACCTAGATGGTCTGAGGTGATGTTTTAAACCTAGACTGTCTGAGGTGATGTTTTAAACCTAGATGGTCTGAGGTGATGTTTTAAACCTAGACTGTCTGAGGTGATGTTTTAAACCTAGACGGTCTGAGGTGATGTTTTAAACCTAGATGGTCTGAGGTGATGTTTTAAACCTAGATGGTCTGAGGAGATGTATTAAACCTAGATGGTCTGAGGTGATGACAGCTCTTGATCCATGAGTAGGTGATTTAAAGATTTCTGCCTTCACTGTAAAAGCTGTTATAATGACCACCTCTGTATAGTTATATAGACTAATTGCTCATGAGAACCATTGTTTTAATGACCAGTTGCTTCACATTTTGAGGAAAAGGGACCTCTTTAAGGTCCACATTGTTTGTTTCCTTTCAGTTCAAAATCTTCAACCATTCCTTGTCTTGATAATTTCTCAACATTTTCTATTTGGTATTTTGGAAACTATGGAAAAAGTTCTTCCAAAAAGTTATAACAAGTCTTTCCCACTTTCCAAAAGTTATCAGTCCTTCCCCCAAATGTTACCAGTCCTTCCCAAACATGACCAGTCCTTCACAAAAGTAACTAATCCTTCACAAAAGTACCTAGACCTTCACAAAAGTAACTAATCCTTCACAAAAGTAACTAATCCTTCACAAAAGTAACTAGACCTTCACAAAAGTAACTAATCCTTCACAAAAGTAACTAATCCTTCACAAAAGTAACTAATCCTTCACAAAAGTAACTAGACCTTCACAAAAGTAACTTATCCTTCACAAAAGTAACTAGACCTTCACAAAAGTAACTAATCCTTCACAAAAGTAACTAGACCTTCACAAAAGTAACTAATCCTTCACAAAAGTAACTAATCCTTCCCAAAAGTAACTAATCCTTCCCAAAAGTAACTAGACCTTCACAAAAGTAACTAGACCTTCACAAAAGTAACTAATCCTTCACAAAAGTAACTAATCCTTCACAAAAGTAACTAGACCTTCACAAAAGTAACTAATCCTTCCCAAAAGTAACTAGACCTTCACAAAAGTAACTAATCCTTCCCAAAAGTAACTAGACCTTCACAAAAGTAACTAGACCTTCACAAAAGTAACTAGACCTTCACAAAAGTAACTAATCCTTCCCAAAAGTAACTAGACCTTCACAAAAGTAACTAGACCTTCACAAAAGTAACTAGACCTTCACAAAAGTAACTAATCCTTCCCAAAAGTAACTAGACCTTCACAAAAGTAACTAATCCTTCCCAAAAGTAACTAGACCTTCACAAAAGTAACTAATCCTTCCCAAAAGTAACTAATCCTTCACAAAAGTAACTAATCCTTCCCAAAAGTAACTAGACCTTCCCAAAAGTAACTAATCCTTCCCAAAAGTAACTAGACCTTCACAAAAGTAACCAGTCCTTCACAAAAGTAACTAACCCTTCACAAAAGTAACTAGACCTTCACAAAAGTAACTAATCCTTCCCAAAAGTACCTAGACCTTCACAAAAGTAACTAATCCTTCACAAAAGTAACTAGACCTTCACAAAAGTAACTAATCCTTCACAAAAGTAACTAGACCTTCACAAAAGTAACTAGACCTTCACAAAAGTTACTAATCCTTCACAAAAGTAACTAATCCTTCACAAAAGTAACTAATCCTTCACAAAAGTAACTAGACCTTCACAAAAGTAACTAGACCTTCACAAAAGTAACTAGACCTTCACAAAAGTTACTAATCCTTCACAAAAGTAACTAATCCTTCACAAAAGTAACTAGACCTTCACAAAAGTAACTAATCCTTTACAAAAGTAACTAATCCTTCACAAAAGTAACTAATCCTTCACAAAAGTAACTAGACCTTCACAAAAGTAACTAGATCTTCACAAAAGTAACTAATCCTTCACAAAAGTAACTAATCCTTCACAAAAGTAACTAGACCTTCACAAAAGTAACTAGACCTTCACAAAAGTAACTAGACCTTCACAAAAGTTACTAATCCTTCACAAAAGTAACTAATCCTTCACAAAAGTAACTAGACCTTCACAAAAGTAACTAATCCTTCACAAAAGTAACTAATCCTTCACAAAAGTAACTAATCCTTCACAAAAGTAACTAGACCTTCACAAAAGTAACTAATCCTTCACAAAAGTAACTAATACTTCACAAAAGTAACTAATCCTTCACAAAAGTAACTAGACCTTCACAAAAGTAACTAATCCTTCACAAAAGTAACTAATCCTTCCCAAAAGTAACTAATCCTTCCCAAAAGTAACTAGACCTTCACAAAAGTAACTAGACCTTCACAAAAGTAACTAGACCTTCACAAAAGTTACTAATCCTTCACAAAAGTAACTAATCCTTCACAAAAGTAACTAATCCTTCACAAAAGTAACTAATCCTTCCCAAAAGTAACTAGACCTTCACAAAAGTAACTAATCCTTCACAAAAGTAACTAATCCTTCCCAAAAGTAACTAGACCTTCACAAAAGTAACTAATCCTTCCCAAAAGTAACTAATCCTTCACAAAAGTAACTAATTCATTTACAAAAATTATGATTCTTTTCCAAAAATAACTAGTTCTTCCGAAAAGTAACTGGTCCTTTCAGAATGTTACCAGTCATTGAGACAAGTAACTAATCCTTCACAAAGTTCTTCCGAAAAGTAACTGGTCCTTTCAGAATGTTACCAGTCATTCAGACAAGTAACTAATCCTTCCCCAAAAAATAATCAGTCCTTCCCTAAAGTAACCTGTCCTTCCCAAAAGTAACCGGTCCTTCCAGAATGTTACCAGTCCTTCCCAAAAGTAGCCAGTCCTTCCCATAAGTAACTAGTCTTTCAATATTGTAACCAGTCCTTCCCAAAAGTAACTAGTCCTTCAATAATGTAACCAGTCCTTCCCAAAAGTAACCAGTCCTTTCCAAAAGTAACCAGTCCTTCCAAACAGTAACTTGTCCTTCAATAATGTAACCAGTCTTTCCTAAAAGTAACCGGTCCTTCACAAAAGTAATTAGTCCTTCCCAAAAGTTACCAGTTCTTCCCAAAAGTAACCAGTCTTTCCAAAAATTTACTTGTCCATCCCAAAAGCAACCAGTCTTTCACAAAAGTAATTAGTTATTCACAAAAGTAACCAGTCCTTCCCAAAAGTTACCAGTCCTTCCTAAAAGCTGTTAGTCCTTACCAGATGTTACAGCCAGTCCTTTCTTCTTCTCAAAAGGTACCAGTTCTTCCCACTTCCCAAAAGTTACTAGTCTTTCTCAAAAGTAACCAATCCTTCCCAAAAGTTTTGTCCTTCCCAACAGTAATTAATCTTTCCAAAAAAGTAACCAGTCTTTTCCAAAAGTAATAAGTTTTTTCCAAAAATAACCAGTCCTTCCAAAAAGTTACCAATCCTTTCTAAAGGTTCCCAGTCCTTCCCAAAAAGTTCCCTGTCCTTTCTAAAAGTTCCCAGTCTCAGACTGTGGGACTGGCTGTTATTTTGAACACTGGCTCTTTTTTACTATCTTTATTTTTATGAGATGTATAGTAAAGTTTTCTTCTTTATTTATATCAGGATGAAACTTTAGTACACTGTAGTCTAACAGAGCTAGAAGATGCAGATTTTAATTTCCCTGTGGTATTTCAGGAGGTCAAGTATCAGGTAGGTATCGTTAGTGATGCTGTGATTATCGCTGGCGATTGATTGTCCGTCAGGTAGGTATTGTTAGTGATGCTGTGATTATCGCTGGTGATTGATTGATTGTCCGTCAGGTAGGTATTGTTAGTGATGCCTTGATTATCGCTGGTGATTGATTGTCCGTCAGGTAGGTATTGTTAGTGATGCCGTGATTATCACTGGCGATTGTTGGTATCAGGTAGGTATCGTTAGTGATGCCATGATTATCGCCGGCGATTGATTGTCCATAGTAATCAAAGCAGCAGTCCTGCTAATTGACGTTCTGCCGACCACGCCCACAACGTTCCGACTCTTGCCGCCATCACGGTATCAGCGTCAGTTTTATTTTTTGTGTGTAATTCAAGCATGCTGGGCCTTTGACGGAACATTGTGGTTGTGGCTTGGGAGCCGTCCATTGTAAGTATCCTCTGTAGTGGCCATGGCTTGGTTACTATTTTTTGTACGGCATTCAGGACAATGAAAGCGTAAATTGCTATGGCTTTCTGTCAAGATCAGGCTTCATTATTATGAAATGGTATGGAATGAGTACGCATGAAATAGTGTGCCTGGTAAATGAACATGATAGAAATATGTTTTATCGGGAGATATGTATTATGAACATGATAGAAATATGTTTTATCGGGAGATATGTATTTTGAGAGGGGTAAAGCATTTGGTTACATATGCATATTTTTAATAAAATTTTCGGAATATATTTCCGAATCTAGTAACATATTGCAATGGGATGCATTTAATAATTTGTGCAATCTGGTTTAACTCTACAGAGGTGTCTTTAACCTGCGTCTAGACACAGTAACTCGGTTTTGAGTCTTTATCATCAAAAATACTAAGTAGTTGACACATTTATAGCTCTAGTATAGGCAGGACATTCAAATCATCTCAGAAAATCCAAGTCCACAGTGAGATTTGAACCCACAACCCTTCACTTCAATAGACGGTGACAGTACCACTTGGCCATAACAGAACATATGAAACATTAAGAAATCAAAATATAAATTAAAAAATAATAATTGAAGCAAGCATATCAAAATAGACAAGAGAGAGTTTTTCATTATGTAGAATATGGTAATTACCAAAACTTTTTAAATGCTGTTTGTCAAAATCTGTTTCAATGTTTTTGTGAGAACGATTAAACTGATTCTAGGTTTATGCGAGGACAAGACTGTTTCCAATTAAAACTCGGTAAAATTCTGATTTTAGGGTTATGTGAGGACAAGACTGTTTCCATTTTAAACTTGGTCAAAATCTGATTCTAGGGTTATGTGAGGACAAGACTGTTTCCATTTTAAACTGGGTCAAAATCTGATTCTAGGGTTATGTGAGGACAAGACTGTTTCCATTTTAAACTGGGTCAAAATCTGATTCTAGGTTTATGTGAGGACAAGACTGTTTCCAATTAAAACTCAGTCAAAATCTGATTTTAGGGTTATGTGAGGACAAGACTGTTTCCATTTTAAACTGGGTCAAAATCTGATTCTAGGGTTATGTGAGGACAAGACTGTTTCCAATTAAAACTTGGTCAAAGTCTGATTCTAAGGTTATGTGATAACAAGACTGTTTCCATTTTAAACTGGGTCAAAATCTGATTCTAGGGTTATGTGAGGACAAGACTGTTTCCATTTTAAACTGGGTCAAAATCTGATTCTAGGGTTATGTGTGGACAAGACTGTTTCCATTTTAAACTGGGTCAAAATCTGATTCTAAGGTTATGTGATAACAAGACTGTTTCCATTTTAAACTGGGTCAAAATCTGATTCTAGGGTTATGTGAGGACAAGACTGTTTCCAATTAAAACTCGGTAAAATTCTGATTTTAGGGTTATGTGAGGACAAGACTGTTTCCATTTTAAACTGGGTCAAAATCTGATTCTAGGGTTATGTGAGGACAAGACTGTTTCCATTTTAAACTGGGTCAAAATTTGTTTCTAGGGTTATGTGAGGACAAGACTGTTTCCATTTTAAACTTGCTCAAAATCTGATTCTAGGGTTATGTGTGGACAAGACTGTTTCCATTTTAAACTTGGTCAAAATCTGATTCTAGGGTTATGTGAGGACAAGACTGTTTCCAATTAAAACTCTGTCAAAATCTGATTCTAGGGTTATGGGAGGACAAGACTGTTACCAATTAAAACTCGATCAAAATCTGATTCTAGGTTTATGCGAGGACAAGACTGTTTCCAATTAAAACTCCGGTCAAAATCTGATTCTAGGGTTATGTGAGGACAAGACTGTTACCAATTAAAACTTGGTCAAAATCTGATTCTAGGGTTATGTGAGGACAAGACTGTTTCCATTTTAAACTGGGTCAAAATCTGATTCTTGGGTTATGTGATAACAAGACTGTTTCCATTTTAAACTGGGTCAAAATCTGATTCTAGGGTTATGTGAGGACAAGACTGTTTCCATTTTAAACTTGGTCAAAATCTAATTCTAGGGTACTGTTTCCATTTTAAACTTGGTCAAAATCTGATTCTAGGTTTATGTGAAGACAAGACTGTGTTTCCGATTAACACTCTTTTTGTGTTCTCATTATGTGAGAACAAGTCTTGTTTCCGATTAACACTCTTTTTGTCAAAATCTGTTTTCAGGTTTATGTGCGAACAAGACCGTGTTTCCGAGAGTTCCTGGAGAGAATGTCACACTTTTATGAGCTTATCTTATTTACTGCATCAAAGAAAGTGTATGCCGATAAATTAATCAATTTATTAGACCCAGAGAAGAAACTTATAAAGTAAGTGCTTATAAATGACCCTCCATTATGCAAAAAAAGACCTTGGGTAAAAATATGAGATTTTTCCAATGATTGTTATATTCTTAAACTACATTTGCCAACAAGTTGATTGGTTGAATGTTGCTTAACGTCACATCAGCAATGTTTCAGCTATCTGCGACAAGAACTTTTTAATTAATCTCAATGGATTTATCTATGAACAATTTTGTATATGCATGTGAAGTGCTAGTGTGTTTTATGGTCTGCCTTGTACTAGCGCACACTCACTTTTAAAGTGCTAGCTCACAGAGTCAGTACGCTGCAGACAAGCGCACCACTCCCCCAGTCCATTTTCTGATACCAGATGAACCAGTAAAGGCCAACTGCAAGGAAAATTCACTTTCCCACATGTGGTCTGAGCGAGACTCGAAACTCACAGCGGTGAGCGACCCTAGATTTGAAAAGTGGCATCGTATCCATTAGGCCACCGCGGCCTCTGTGCCAGCAAGTGTTGACTGTGACTGTAATAATGTTAGTCAAATATATTGCGTATAAACATAAAAATTAACAAAAGCCTTGACGATATTCGAATGTTTAAGAATAACAATTCTTTATGGCCTATGGCCTAGAATAAATTGGAAAATTTACTTTCATATAGCAAACCAATATTTACATGACTCAAATTAAACCACTCACTCAAACCCAACACCCACCCCCCCCCCACTTTGTTTACACATAATTACTACAATTTCAGTTAGACTACCAACAAATCACCCCCCCCCCCCCCCCCCCCCCCCCCCCCCCCTTCCTCCAAATAAAAGTTTAAAAAAAAGTTATACAAATTGGTTGCAGCATTTATTCTGGGTAAAGTGGCATACTAGTGACTTTGTTAACCTAAAATTACTACCAACAACATATCTGTTGATATTCAGAATGCTGGCACTACTGCACCATTATATTCTGCTCTTCTTCAATTTCTGTCTTTCGTGACTCACTTCCAGTTCTAAAAACAAGCTCAGCTTAAAAAAAATATGTAGTTTCTCCTTGGGGAAAATGGCTAAAAATTCCAGTTTAACTACTGGAATAAAAAATTTCAGGGAAAAATAACCTGATAGGACTGGGCTGTTTTAATGTTTTGATTTTTTATTACAGACACAGATTGTTTCGAGAACATTGTGTATGTGTAAATGGCAACTATATCAAGGATCTTACAATTCTTGGACGAGACTTGTCCAAAACTCTCATCATTGATAATTCACCACAGGCCTTTGGTTACCAGGTAACGTAAATAATAATTAAATAATTTTCAATGCAGGGCTTTCTCTGTCCCTTTTGTGAATTGGACCAGAGTCCAAAATGCATCATAGTTGCCAAAATTTGGAAAAAGAAAAGAAAAAGTGAGATTTTTCCAAAATTTATACAGTTTATAAAGCTGAAATTGTGGAAATTGGCAAAGTAGTTGTGTCAAAACCATCAAAATTTTCCAAACTTACTCCTAGTCACAAAAATGGTAGGCCAATGGTAGTTGGAGGTTGTGGTTTTGAACCCTAATCAGATTTGACCCAAGACTTGAACGAGGTCCAGTCCTGTGTCATGCACGGTATGCAGGGTACAATATATCTGTAAACTCTGCTTTATAATTCTATCAGCGCAATGCACAGGCAAAATTTATGCACCTTCACCAATACCTGGCGACTTCTTGATATAAGTAAAATATTTTTGACTGGGACGTTAAACACCTTAATTCAACTTAACTCAAAAAGGGTGGGCAAGTATGGTGAGACAACTCTGGCGTAACTTTGACAATTTTTAACCCCTGGAAAATTTTAATCAGATTTAAATTGTGCTGACAATAATATCAGTATTTATTGCCCTTTAAAGAAAGTTTTTGCATAGCAATTTGTTAACTTGCCAGGGTATATTAAACTATGTACAGTCAACCCTGTCTAAAAAGGCTACCCTTGAGAACCAGAAAAAGTAGCCTTTATAGACAGGTGGCCTTTATATACAGGTTTATTAAATAATATGAATAAAGAACAACCGAGATACAATTCTAGTGGCCTTTATAAGCAGGTGGCCCTTTTACAGAGGTGGCCTTTTAGGCAGGTTAGACTCTACTTAAATCTTATGGTGTAACGTTAATTGATGAAAGGGAAGTAACTCATATATCTCTGAAACCTGGTAAAATGCAAACAAGGCAATAAGGTATGCAAGTCATATAGAACAGAATGGAAGTAGAACTGATCAAACTAATACTGCTTTGAGGGGGCAAAATGTTTTACAGTTTTTTATGAGGGTTATGCAGCCCCATGTACCCAGTCAAAGATTAATGTACCCAGTAACTCGGGCACAGTAATACAGTCTAACCTGCCTTAAAGTCCATCTATGTATAAGGGCCACCTGCTTATAAAGGCCAGTAGAATTGTATCCTGGTTGTTCTTTATTTACTTTATTTAAACCTGTATATAAAGGCCACCTGTCCATAAAGGCTACTTATACTGGTTCCCTTGGGTGGCCTTTAAAGACAGGTGTGACTGTATTTTACAGGGCACATGGAGGCATGTAATCTGTCAAAAACTCATGTAACTTATAGCTGTGTTTCTATTCCTGTTAGCCAAAATAGCCATTGGCTACTAATTCATGAGAAATTCTGTCAAAAAATATGTATTTCAGTATATTTGTGAAAAAAATGCTCGAAAAATGAACTATATTTTCACAAATTTTGGAAATTTGGCTAGTAATAATTTTAAACTTTTGGAAGGCAACTTTAGTTATATAGCAGTTATTTCCCTAAAATTTGTAGCAGGAGGTAGATTGACTAATCCAACAAGCCAGGAGTCAATGGGCGCTCCTGGGCCGAAAACCATTTTTTCAGGTCACCTGAATGCAATTTCATGAATTCTTATCGGCAAAGTTGGACTTTTAGGCAGTTAAATTTGCCTGTTGCCGCCTCTTATGGAAAACACTGTATAGTATTCTTGGTTTATTTGTAGTTGGATAATGGAATCCCCATAGAGAGCTGGTTTATGGATCCCAGTGACAGAGAACTACTACATCTGATACCCTTCCTTGAAGGTCTAGTTCATTTGGTAAGTTGCTATAATGATTCCATGCTCTTAAAATTACTACCAAATACAGGTGGTTTCCCTGGGTGCTATCAAATATAGGTGGTTCTCTCCAGGTAGTACCAAAAAAGGTAGTTTCCCTGGGTGCTACCAAATGTAGGTGGTTCTCTCCAGGTAGTACCAAATACAGGTGTTTTCCCTGGGTGCTGCCAAATAGAGGTGGTTCTCTCCAGGTAGAACCAAATACAGGTGGTTTCCCTGGGTGCTACCAAATAGAGGTGGTTCTCTCCAGGTAGAACCAAATACAAGTAGTTTCCCTGGGTGCTACCAAATAGAGGTGGTTCTCTCCAGGTAGAACCAAATACAAGTAGTTTCCCTGGGTGCTACCAAATAGAGGTGGTTCTCTCCAGGTAGAACCAAATACAAGTAGTTTCCCTGGGTGCTGCCAAATACAGGTGGTTTCCCTGGGTGCTACCAAACACAGTTGGTTTCCCTGGGTGCTACCAAATACAGGTGGTTCTCTCCAGGTAGTACCAAATACAGGTGGTTTCCCTGGGTGCTACCAAATAATGGTGGTTCTCTCCAGGTAGTACCAAATACAGGTGGTTTCCCTGGGTGCTACCAAATAATGGTAGTTCTCTCCAGGGAGTACTAAATATGGGTGGTTTGTCTGGGTACTACCAAATACAGGTGGTTCTCTCCAGGTAGTACCAAATACAAGTAGTTCTCTCTGGGTACTACTGAATACAGGATAAATACCAAATACAGTTGGTTTTTCCAGTACTACCAAATACAAGTGGTTTTCTCTGCTACTACCAAATACAGGTGGTTTTTCTCTGCTACTACCAAATACAGGTGGTTCTCTCCAGGTAGTACCAAATACAAGTAGTTCTCTCTGGGTACTACTGAATACAGGATAAATACCAAATACAGGTGGTTTTTCCAGTACTACCAAATACAGGTGGTTTTCTCTGCTACTACCAAATATAGGTGGCTTCTCCAGTACTACCAAATACAGGTGGTTCCCCAGCCCAGGTACAACCAAATACAGGTTGTTTTCTCAGGTACTACCAAAATTAAGTACTACCAAATACAGGTAGTTATCCTTGGTACTACCAAATACAGGTGGTTTTCTCGGCTACTACCAAATACAGGTAGTTTGAATTCTCCGGGTACTTCCAAATACAGGTGTTTTCCCGGCCCAGGTACAACCAAATACATGTTGTTTCCCTGGGTACTTTCAAAAACATGTGGCTTTTCAAGGAGCTACCAAATACAGGTGGCTTCTCCAAAACTACCAGATTCAGGTGGTTTCTCCAGGACTACCAAATACAGATGGTTTTCCGGGGTATTACCAAATGCAAATTGTCAAATGTACACACAGTGGGTAATTTCTATATCATGCATTTCAGAAACGAAAATTGTATATAAAACACAATAATATTGTAATATTATCAGGGCTCAAATTAGATTTTGAAACAGGGAGAAGTGACTTCTCCCTCAGCCAAGGTTAGGGAGAAGTTTTTCAAAACAGGGAGAAGTTTTTCCGCTGCGAGTGAAATTTACGTGGCGACGCATGTTCCCAATATGTTTGACTTTAAATGGGAGTATCCCTACAGAAAACTTTAATATTACATAAATTGTAATATTACTTATTGAATCCAAATAAATCTTAATATAAATAAATTTCTTCATAATTTTTTTTTTTTTTGCTATGTGCAGAATTATTATATGTATAAGCTTGGTGTAGCAGTGTAG
Source organism: Anadara kagoshimensis (assembly GCA_021292105.1). Lineage (NCBI taxonomy): Eukaryota > Metazoa > Mollusca > Bivalvia > Arcoida > Arcidae > Anadara > Anadara kagoshimensis. Next base: position 18,040,519 of record CM037868.1, read on the forward strand.
CAGTACTGAAAATAATTCTAAAAAATTATTGTACTTTTTTTTTTTTGTTATTTAAAAGCTATTTAAATTATGCTCTTTTCTCTATTGAAGCAAAATGCATTGATCATATCACATCACTAAATGACTTGATTTCAATGTAAATGTGAAATACATGTACAATTTTCTTTAAAACATTATTTTTTTAAAAATAATGTAAAGATTAACAACATATTAAGAAGTAAAACTGATAAATGAAAAAAAAAATTAAAAAAATATATGCATCATTATTTTTGAGTTATCCCCCTTGTCAAACGTGTTGATGGCAACAAGCATGGCTGCTGTGTCTGACTCCTAATTTCTAAAGATGATACTATTCATTTGCAATCATTCTATCAGAAAATGCTTTTATTTATGGATTCCTTTGTGAAAAGGCAACATTCTGTGAGGGTCTGTTATTTTATTAAATTTTCATACAAAAAACGATCTACTATTTTGTTCAGAGGGTCTGTTATTTTATTAAATTTTCATACAAAAAACGATCTACTATTTTGTTCATTCCCCCCCCCCCCCCCCCCCCCCGTTTATATACTGGGGTACAGACGTTTTTTATGGCAAATATCCGAGGTTTTTCACCAAGATGGCTTTTAATTACATCAGTCAACAGGTTGATGAATCCGTGACATGCATGGATGATCTCAGTTTAAGCTAATTATCGGATTAAAACACCTGGATATATCGGGAGTTACCTGTGTTTACCGTTGAATGTGTGTAATACATAAGAGGCGCCTTAGGGGTTAAATACACTTGTCAAAACTTAGGGCGACTAGAACTTCGCTTTTTGGACAGTTTAGGGCGAAGTTTTTGGAAACAGGGCGAAGATAATCTTCGCCCAACTTCGCCCTTATTTTGAGCCCTGATTATTCACAATAATATTTTAATTGTATATAAAACACAATAATATTGTATATAAAACACAATAATATTGTAATATAGCTTTCATGGCAGAAATGTAACATGTATACTATTGGAATATGTAACTACTAAATGGGTCTGTGGCCAAATACAGGTGTTTTTACTGGTAGACCATGAGAACGTTTGTCAGTGGTTTTCTCTGGGACCTCTGGTTTCCTTCACCATCTTAAAACTTATTTTCCCGATATAAGCAAAAGATTATTGACTCTAGTAAACAACATGATTACTGCATTAAACATCCTCTGTACAAGTCATGTACCAGAAAAGTGATTGATTGAATGGGGTTTATGCCCCAGTAAAAATATTTCACTTATATCAAGATGTCACCAGCTATAGGTAAAGTGACCTTTGCAGTGCAATCATAACAATGTGCAGAGAAGGGTATTTAATGACATGATTACTGCATTGAACATCCTCTGTACAAGTCGTATACAAGTCATGTAACAGACAAGTGATTGATTGAATGGGGTTTATGCCCCAGTAAAAATATTTCACTTATATCAAGATGTCACCAGCTATAGGTAAAGTGACCTTTGCAGTGCAATCGTAACAATGTGCAGAGAAGGGTATTTAATGGCATGATTACTGCATTGAACATCCTCTGTACAAGTCGTATACAAGTCATGTAACAGACAAGTGATTGATTGAATGAGGTTTATGCCCCTAGTAAAAATATTTCACTTATATCAAAACGTCACCAGCTATAGGTAAAGTGACCTTTGCAGTGCAATCATAACAATGTGCCTGCAGTTATAAAGGCTTCTTCTAAAGGACCCCATGGCTTTCCTTCTTCAATGCCAAGTGCTTAGAGAATGAACAGACACTACCTATTTTCAAGTCTTTTGTCAGACCCCAGCTTTTGGATTCGAACACCTGACCTCCTACATACGAAATGGGCACTCTACCAACTAGAGATGGGATACCGCAGAAAAAAATTACCACGGTTACCACACATCCATTAAGATTCAAAGTACATGTAGTATATTTGGAATTTGGGCATTGGATATTAGGGCTTTGGATTGTTGAGCAAGTGACGATCCGATCCGCGATTCAGTCCTCATGAATCACAGATTGAACCACGAATCACCTGTCAATTACGTCTAATACAAATACAATAATTTTAGTCTTTTATTGGTACAGTTACCACTGCAACTGTGTTACAGTTGTTTATACTTATTCCGTTTAATAATTTAAATGTATTTTAAACATTTTAAAAAGAAAATTAACATATCGGCCGCTTAATGATGTGTGATTTCGAATATAACATGCTGGATGGCTCTGTATTGCTCGCTGGTTGTTTACTTCCGGTTGAATTTGTAATAAAACGAAAGTGCAGAAAAAAGAGTCTGGTGCATTTTGAAATTATTCGGTTACTTCTATAGCAAAATTACGCGGAGTAAATGATTTTTCCTCAGGGATTGCGACTCACAAATTTCAGGAAAGACGAATATTCATATCGGCGTTTTCTCTTAAATTGGAGAGTATCGAGTACTCGGATACTCGTTGCAACCCTATTGGATATTTATAGAATATCAAGAATGCTTACACACAAAGATTTACAGAATTGTCTGTATTTCAACCAAGTTGATTCAAAACTTGAAATCTAAATCTCATAAGATTATTGTCAAACAAAGATTTTAACAAAATTCAAATGAACACATCAAAATTCAAACTGTTATTCCAACAATTATCAACATAATATTGTTTGTTTAAATACTGGTATTCAGACTACCACGGTATTACAGTTACCACCTGGTCAGTACCAAGGTATGCCGGTAGTACCGCACACCACTACTACAGGGCCCCACAAACACCGATTGTACACCTGTGGGACACATGGCTTCATCTTAAAGTCTTGTGTGATTTCTCGATTGTGAACTAATCTTAATTGACAAGACAAAATTTAGAAAGTTTATCGGGGGAAAAACCAAATGACCGAATTTCAATTCGGTGTTTTATTTGCCAATTTGGTGATTTTTAGCCGATTTTGGCGATTTGTGGGGCCTTGCACTACTACCAAGTGAGCTACTGTAGTTGTAAGTCGCAGAAAAGAAACTTTCATTGTTTATTTATTTCTGTTTCAGAATGAAGATGTTAGACCACATATTCACAACCATTTCAAACTGCACACTAAACTGCCACCATGAGAATTGTTGAGAAATGGTGTCAAGCTGTCGTTAGAAACTGACCGACAGAGAAACGTACATCAACTTTTAGAATCATACCACACTACACTTGCACAGAGAACATTAGCATTTATAGCACGACAAAGAATTTTAATTATTTCTTCAACAGCGTCTGTCGTCTTTTCATTAATTTTCATGGTATCGACATGAAGAATGACGTTGATTGGAGACAAGTTTTAATGGCATCAGTTACGTATACAAAATTGGAAAATTTTATTTATTGTATTTTTTTTTTTTTTTAATTGTATGAATTGTTTTAACTTCTGTATTATGACGGCAATAGCATTAGTATTTTCCTAAGTTTTTAGGGTGGTTTTTTTATCTTTAAAAATCTTGCACTTTTAATTGACGTATCGCCGGCCACACCCACAATGTTCCGACAAATGGCCAGATGGTTGATTTACACGCAAAAAGAATGAAAACTCGGCCTGAATTGCGTCATTTCATGACGTCGCATACACTAGTATGTCCTTAGTTGCCGTGACGCTGCTTTGGTACCGTGATGGCGGCTAGTGTTGGAACATTGTGGGTGTGGTCGGCGATACGTCAATTACACTTGGAATTACATAAATACACATTTCTTTAGATGAAATGGTGTATTTTAATTTTGAAAGTTCCTATTTGCATGGACTTTGTGCTGTATTCCCAAAGTCACAACCCTGGTTATTTTTATTTTTTTTAAGTCGGAAATAGCCCCAAGGTTTTTTAAATAGAAGAGACTTTTTAATACAATACCAGTTTGCACATGTACTGTTTTCAGTATTGGGTAAATTCTGTTTATGAAGAAATAAAACAGAAATTTAAAAAATAATTTTAGAGATTTGTTATCTTAGTTATTAATTGGGCAGCCTTTGTTAGGATCTCGTGTACTTTTAAAATGGGCGATTCTAGTCAAAATATGTATTAAATGAAATTTTATTTAGGATCCAATGGTTTTAATACACATGACCCAAATTTTAAAATCACATTGTCTCACGCACAATTAAACATGCCTCTAATGTTTATTTTACAGATTTGTAATATTATATTGTTTGTTGAAAATACTTAACACACCCAGCGTACCATGTGATGCTATTTACAGTTCTGACATATGTGTCCCTGTTGCAGTATGTGGGTAGAAGACGCTTATGTCAGTTTGGCAGCAAGAGGGTTCATGTTTGCACAGCCAATTTGTTAAAACATCACATAAAATGACATTATATCCAAAAATAAAAATGAACAAAACCAACACTGCTATGCCAATGATATGTGACATAACCAGTCACCTCTCAGACATAATGATGTATTGATGACATGGTATGCTGGCACATCTCAAAACCTACTTTTCTGGAATGAAATGCAATGTGTTCAATTCAGAATTTCGTTGTAAGGTTTGTGTTATTACAGTAATTACTGTAAACATGGTTATTTTCCGTGTAGTGGAAATTTGCAATTTTCACAAATTGTGAGAAAAAATTGTGAAAATTCACCTTCCGAAATTAAGATGATACCTTTTTATTGACACAAGAATGGGTAAAATTGCAAAAATAACCTCCTCAAGAAAAAAAAACCATGTTTACAGTTTTATGAAAAATATATGAATATATAAATTTTTGATTTTCTTGATGTTGCAGTAATATAAGAAGTTCTTTTTTTCATCATCATCATCATGATGTTTTAACATGGTCATGTTCAGTATGGCATTTACTATCTTAGTTGCTAGATGTGGCCACTTACACCAGTTTAGAAATCTACCCATCCCTACCCCCACCCCAAACTTAGTTTTGGTGGGGTGGGGGGTATATATGTATATAGAGATAGTCTTGTCTTTCTGTCTGCCTAACTAAAATTGTATCTGCTCTTTAACTTCACATCCATAGATAGATTTTTATCAAACTTGGTACAAATGTATACCAATATGAGACCATTTATAGCATACCTCATTTAAGTATGTAGGTCAAAGGTCAGGGTCACAGGGTCAATTCTTACTTCAGGAGCTGGTTATTTGGCCCTCCAGACTCCTGACAGTAATGAAGGGGGCATAATAAACAAAATATCAAAATAAAAAAATGTGACTGGCTTGCAGAGTGCTATTGTTACGTTTTGTTATTATAAAGCAATAAAGATTTTACCCTTTTTGGTATCAAATCGAACAAAATAACAGGCCTAACTAGCAACTTAATAGCAGCTGCACTATTGGACATAGTACCTTTTGTTTTAATTGTTATTAATATTTTAAGGCCAGTCGATACACATTTATGTTACTTAACTAATAGAATTTAAATAATACAGAAGAACTGCAGGCACAACCTTGAACCGCTTACAACTTTTCAGTGTACAATATTAGTTTATATTAAACCAAAGTGAATAGATATCAGAGGTGAAAACTCTATATCAGCACAAATATATAAATATAGGGCCAAACTAAATAAAAATTGTGTTTTTAGTTTCCCAACCAACCTTTTTAAGAGTGAAACCTGAAACGCACATATTTTTATTTTTTTTGTTCATCCTAATTGATAAAACTAGGTCAAATGTATCGATTGGTTTTAAAACTTTCAATATAATGTCGTTCTTGAATTTGAATATTTCAGAAGGCAGCATTGTGGCGGGACAACTTATTATTATTAAAAATGAGTTGTTCATGTTTTTACACCAAGTTTTATTGTTAAATAGTTTCAAACAAATTTAAGTGGTCCATTTCACCTCCAACTTGAACTCTTTCAGTCAGTACATTTATATGTAGGCTGCTGAATTTCATGATTTCATTGGTGACTGCCAATTTCTGATCAGAAAATTGATTTGGCAATTGAGTCCTTTAACCTTCTGTCAGTTCTTTCATCAAAGGTCAGCAGGGTTCACACAGATTTGAAAACTGCTTTAAAAATGAGCCCTGACTGGAAAAGTCCTTGGAAATGAGTCAAAAGCAAGCAGAGTCCTTGAGACGTCCTGGAATTCTGTCAGTTTGTCTTGAGACGTCCTGGAATTCTGTCTGTCTGTCTTGAGACATCCTGGAATTCTGTCAGTCTGTCTTGAGAAGTCCTGGAATTCTGTCAGTCTGTCTTGAGACATCCTGGAATATTGTCAGTCTGTCTTGAGACGTCCTGGAATTCTGACAGTCTGTCTTGAGACATCCTGGAATTTTGAACTAATTAATGTAAAACTCATGGTACAAACACAGTGGCAAAGTTTATGATAAATAAATTTAAAAAAAACCATTGAGTTATCCCTTTTTGTCTCGGCCAATATCATTTGTGAGTCTATGGCTTGTAACGGAAGAATCCTGGTTTGTGTTCCAATACAAGAAAACTACAGAAAATAAGACACACAATTTAATTTTATTTGTCAAAAATACCGATTTCAAAGTTCTTGAAAAATGGTCAAAAAGTCCTTGAAAAGTTCTTGAATTTTGTATGAACCTTGGTCAGTGGTATTGTCTTGGCACTCAGGATCCTAGGTGACCGATTGATATAAAGCACACACTTATGAATCACAGCCTTTCTTTGCATTCAACACCAGCCAGGTCTGACCAAGACTTGAAAATATATACTGACTGTTCTTTCACCTAGCACTCAGAATTTTGAACTGAAAGTCACAGGGTCCTTTGGAAAAGACCTTAAAATTGATGCCCAGTGTCATGGCAGACCTGTGTTTTGGACAGTTTTTTTAAAAAAGGCCCTCTCAGAAAAATCCTGTCCCAAAAACTAAACATTTATATCATAAACTAATCATCCTCAAGGAATTGAAGGAAATTTAGCAGATTTACAGGTGTGAGGAAAATTTTTATGTTCAGGTTGTTGGTGAGATGGTCTGTTTAAATTTTGTTTCCATGGTAACATGATAGTTAAGAAAGAGGAATGAGTATTGTTTATACATGTATTTCACATTTATAGATACCTGTACATATAAATATATAGCATTGTGTATATATCTGATTTGTAATGTTGATTGTTTAAATTTTAAAAAAAATATTTTAAATATGTACTGTAAATATTTGTCGTCATAGATCTACATATAAATTTAGACATTAAATACTGTTGGTTGTGTTAAAGATATGTTTTTTTAATCATGTGTAAATCTGTATGTTGTTAAAAAACATCTTAAATATTGCATTTTAAATTTTAAATTATTTTTTTTAGCGAAACCTCTAAGGATGCATTTTAATAAAACATTACGATACATTTTAGTAAACCATGTTACGATACATTTGAATAGAACATTACGATACATTTCTGTAAGACCGATTACGATACATTTGAATAAAACATATTATGATACATTTCTGTAAAACATATTACGATACATTTATGTAAAACATATTACGATACATTTATGTAAAACATATTACGATACATTTTAATAAAACACATTACAATACATTTTAATAAAACACATTACGATACAATTCTGTAAAACATATTACGATACATTTATGTAAAACATATTACGATACATTTATGTAAAACATATTACGATACATTTTAATAAAACACATTACAATACATTTCTGTAAAATATATTACGATATATTGCAATAAAACACATTACGATACATTTCTGTAAAATATATTGCAATACATTTCTGTAAAATATATTACGATACATTTCAATAAAACACATTACGATACATTTCTGTAAAATATATTACGATACATTTCAATAAAACACATTACGATACATTTCTGTAAAACATATTACAATACATTTCTGTAAAACATATTACAATACATTTCTGTAAAACATATTACGATACATTTTAATAAAACACATTACGATACATTTCTGTAAAACATATTACGATACATTTTAATAAAACATTATGATACATTTTGATAAAACATGGGTCCCACCATTCCTATTGATATGAGATGCGCATATCATTAAACTGAGTTGGTTTACTCATTTTCCTGGTAGTTATTGCCCTTTTAATATGAGTGCAAATTTCAGAAGAGTAACTTCTGGTGGGTATTCCCAATTCACTGAATTTTCTTGTTTCAAAATTATTCATAGATTAAGATTGATAAATTTGACATTTTACCTTTTGTTGAAAGGTTAACCCATCATTTCATGAAGACATTTATATGATGTTGTTTGAGATATAAATTGTAGGCGGATGTTATTTCCACATATATTTTTAATACCCATATAACCGTACGCATGTAACTTCATACATTGATTAAATCAGATTAAATACTCCAATTCTGAATCAAAACAAATTTTCATTGATACTTTTCAAAAAAGTTGCTGTCTAAATGATTGATGATCGATCTTTGATCATGATGAACTGCAAAAAATGATCCGACCATATGACGAAAACAAAATGGCGGATCTAAACCGTATTTACGTTTTTATCAAAATAATCTGTTATTTGACCCAAATATGAAAAAAAATTTTAAATATACTTTAATTATCACTAAATTGGTGTATTTATAACCAATCATAAAGTTATAAAGCCCAAGTGCATGTATACTATAAAATACGGGTATAAAAAATATGTGGTAATAACACATTTGTTATTGACATGTACAGGGCAATAACCACTTGGTAAATTTTAACATCAAATGAGATATTAGAAAAAAAATAATTAATAAGAAAAATTTGACTTGGGAAGGCATTTATGAAAGAATCAATTGCAAGAGATGGCTGTCTGGTAGTATGAAATTTCTGAATGATGTTTTTGCAGAAAATAAGTCAGTATTTACTGTGACCAACAAACAAAAAATACATAAATTTAATTTATAAAAAATCTGGTATCAAAGTCAACTAATAATGTTCTTTGATAGGCAGAAGCTGGTAATATAAAATGTCTGAATGATGTTTTTATGGAAAATAATGTCCGTATTCACAGTAACCATGAACATGAATTATAACATAAAAATTGGTATCAAAAGTCAGCAAATGTTCTTTGTTAGATAGGAACTTACAGTAACAGTTTAATGCATCGTGTTTTAGCATTTTTAATAAGTAATTGTTTCAATTAAGTTTGTCTTTTTTTTTTTTTTTTTTTGTATATATTATGTATGTCAGTCAATCCACTGATCCATCATTTTAGGTCAATCACAGAATACAAGCCCTTAATGAAATGAAGGATATTGTGCGGGACTTAAAGTTGCACCTAAAATAGGTAGTATGGCAACTAAAATTCTGATTTTTCTACCTCTTTTTCGGCTTAAATTTACCAACTTGGAAATCAAAATTTCTCTTACCAAAATCCAACTTTGATCCAATCCGGTTGAAGCATTTAGTGCATTCCTCTTCCAAAGCAAAGTCCAACTCTGATCCAATCCGGTTGAAGCTTTTAGTGCATTTCTCTTCCAAAGCAAAGTTCAACTTTGATCCAATCCGGTTGAAGCTTTTAGTGCATTTCTCTTCCAAAGCAAAGTTCAACTTTGATCCAATCCGGTTAAAGCTTTTAGTGCATTTTTCTTCCAAAGTAAAGTCCAACTTTGATCCAATCCGAATAAAGCTTTTTGTGCACTTTTCTTTCAAAGTAAAGTCTAACTTTGATCCAATCCGGTTGAAGCATTTAGTGCACTTTTTGTTCAGTATATGTGCCATAGGTTATTCGTAATTGACATATCGCCGACCACGCCCACATTCCAACACCCGGCATGGTTGAATTAGAAGCATTGAATTAACTTGGCCTGAATGTGCCATTTAACGACGTCACTGACACTAGTATGTGATCAGTTGCCTTGATGGCGGCCAGTGTCAGAACATTGCGGGCGTGGTTGGCGAAACGTTAATTTATTCAACATGGTTTCGGAAAGCATGAATTTCCCAGTTGGGGCTTGTTTGAGGGACTTGTTTCATTCGATATCCCATTTCAGTTATAACTTGGTAATATTAGTGTTATCAAAACAAAATCTTGTCAGAAGGTGTAATTATGCACCGGTAGTAATGGCAGCACGCTATTGGTGTGGTTTAGAAATCATACGGCTGTATATTTTGACGCGTTTGATGAGGTGATAACCAATTGTACTTCAGACAACGAACCTTAAGCACTAATAACCTTAAATGTCCTAAGAATAAAACTCCAAAAACAAAATCCCCATCAAAGAGAAGGAAAGCTGCATTTATTACATGTTGTCACGCCCACATATCTTTATGGTATTGTCCAACCATATGAAACGGATCATTTCATTGTTGTTTTTATGGATGACAGGGTTCAATATGTTACTTGGGGTCGGTATAGTTTGAACATGTTTCAAGAATTCACATTAATAAATCAAGTACAGTAGTCTTTGAAGATTTTGTAAATTTTTATTTTTTTAGAAAATCAATCTATAGTTTGTTGCTACAGTACAGATTTGTCAAAAGTTTAACATTATGATTATATAGGAAATCAACTGTTCATTTGGAACCTTTTGTTAGCTGCTAGTATTTCTGGAATTGTTGTCAGCAGCAGATATCCATATTTCTGCAGCTTTTAGATGCTTATCTACCAGTTTTTTGGGTGTCGGCAGCCAAGCCTTAACTTCTTTTCGTGCATTCAGTGTTAAACTTTGACATTTCATCCCTGACCTTTTCAACTAGTAGTATATCCGGCAATGTTATCAGCAGCAGTTATTCATATCTCTGCAGTTTTTCGATGACTTATTACTATTATCTTGGCCAGTCGGCAGCCGAGCTTGGGACTTCTTTTCGCGCAATCTGTGTTAAACTTTGACATTTCATCTCGGGCCTTTGTCAGCAACTATTATATCTGGAATTCTTATCAGCAGCAGTTATCCATATCTCTGCAGCTTTTGACTAACTACCATTATCTTGGCCAGTTTGCTGCTGAACCTCGCCTCCTTTTCGTCATTCAGTTTTAAACTTTGACATTTCATCTCGGGCCTTTGTCAGCAACTATTATATCTGGAATTCTTATCAGCAGCAGTTATCCATATCTCTGCAGCTTGTCACTTATTACTATTATCTTGGCCAGTTTGCTGCTGAACCTCGCCTCCTTTTCATGCAATCAGTGTTAAACTTTGTCATTTCATCCCTGACCTTTTTAACTAGTAGTATATCCGGCAATGTTATCACCAGTTGTTATCCATATCTCTGCAGCTTTTCTGTCACTTATTACTATTATCTTGGCCAGTCGGCAGCCGAGCTTGGGACTTCTTTTCGCGCAATCAGTGTTAAACTTTGACATTTCATCTCGGGCCTTTGTCAGCAACTATTATATCTGGCAATGTTATCAGCAGCAGTTATCCATATCTCTGCAGCTTTTGACTAACTACCATTATCTTGGCCAGTTTGCTGCTGAACCTCGCCTCCTTTTCATGCAATCAGTGTTAAACTTTGTCATTTCATCCCTGACCTTTTTAACAAGTAGTATATCCGGCAATGTTATCACAAGTTGTTATCCATATCTCTGCTTTTCTGTCACTTATTACTATTATCTTGGCCAGTCGGCAGCCGAGCTTGGGACTTCTTTTCGTGCAATCAGTGTTAAACTTTGACATTTCATCTCGAGCCTTTGTCAGCAACTAGTATATCTGGAATTGTTATCACCAGTTGTTATCCATACCTCTGCAGCTTTTGGTAACTTGCTACCATTATTTCAGCTTCTGTGCAGCCTACCTTGACTCCTTTATATGTTTTCAGTGTTAAACTTTGGACAGACCTCTGTACTGTAAATAGACGGTATCAAACCTACTTCATCACACATGAATATCTACATCATACACAAATCTACTAAGTACAATCTAACATATCTATGACCTTGACCTTTGAACCAAAAAAAAAAAAAAATACAGGGAAAAAGAGCAATATGTGTAAGTTTTAACAAGCAATTAAGTTTTGAAGAAATTTCATCTGCCTTTGGATCACTAACTACCACACACACACACACACACCATGTAGGAAAATGTGTTTTCCTACACACAGAACACTTGCACACACACTGATCTATGAAATTTCATCCCCTACCCTTAACACATGCAAAGGTTTATGGAAATTTTTTCCCAATAACATACATGCATCATTCTTAAAAAAAATATCAAAACCATACACACACACACCCTAATCTAGGGAAAATTTTATTAAACACACATCCCAATGTAGGGAAATTTGTTTTGCCATATGCATCCCAATGTAGAGAAATTTGTTTTGCTATACACTCATCAATCTAGAGATATTTGCGTCCCTCCTCCCCCGCCCCCTCCCCCCCACACACAGGTCTATAGAATTATGTTTGTTGTAGATTTAAACTGTATATATACTCAACAAGAAAAAGATAGGGACCATTGTGAAATTTGAAATAAGAATCCAAAAACTGAAATATGTAAAATCCGTCTGTATTTTGTTCTTATTCTTATCTTGCTTCAAATGATGTTATGAAGTAAACTTTTTTGTACATGAATATAAATCTCCTTAATGAAATTACGAGAAGTGTGAATATGAAATGATATGATTTACATTCTACAAAATTAAATAATGTTTTTGATGTGGTCCAGGGTTCGCACAGAATTTGAAAAGTCATGGAATTTGACTTCTGTCTTGAAAAGTCATGGAATTGAGATTTTGCCATGAAAAGTCATGGAATGTTGTAACATGTCATGGAAAAGTCATGGAATTTTGAATTTTAATTAAAAAAAAACTTCCATTTAACTAAAACTAAAGCAAAATTAATATTATAAAACTGTTTCTGACTTTGTGAGATAATGTTTGGTCCAAATAAACCCCAAAGACGTGAAACAGTGAAATCCGGTTTTGTCCGTTTCCACGCCCAACTTGTAGTTTACAATCGAATGTAAACTTTCGCCTAATGTGATTCGTATCGTAAATCAAACTGTAAGTTAATTTCCTATAATATATGCCATTGTATGGCACATAATTGTGTCCTGGAAAAAGATGAAAATGTCATTAAATTTTTAATGGCAATGGCTGTAATGAACCCTGTGGTCCTTAACTGTTTTTGTTGAGTATATAATTGTTATTGGTTGTACAGTGTACCTCGTTTGTTTTGTATACTTTGTATATATATCATTATCTTGTTGGACTTACTAAAGAATATTCTTATATATATAGATTGATATAGCGTTATATTAAATCTGAATCGTCATTGAGAGATACTTTAATATATTTGAAAGAAAACTGTCAAAATTATTACATGTAGGTTGACTTCGTCATTCGTTAAAAATAAATACAATATGTTATACATAATGTTAAAAATATGTTATACAAAATGTTAAAAATACAGTACAGGCATGTTAAAAAATACAGTACGGGCCTGTCGAAAGTTTAACACTAAGCTAGCAAATTAGTACCAATTGGCAGCTCATTTCAGCCTCTTGTCAGCTATATTTTGACAGCTTTTCGACAGCTGTTATCTATCTCTCAGTATTTGTTCTGTCACTAGCTATCCACATATCTCGGAAGATGACCTACGACTCCTTTTGTTAGCTGAGCGTTAAACTTTGGACAGGTCTGTACTGTATACTTTGATTTTTAACTACTGTAGGAACCACTGTGACTGTGACAGTGAAATACTCTTTATATTCACAGAAAATCAAATAAATTTGAATAAAGATCGATATTTTTCACTTACTTGTACCTAGTCGTAAGAGGAAATCTGTATGTGCATCCGCAAATAGCCCAAAATATATCTGCATAGGGAAAAATGTTGGTGCTATGGGGATTTAACATGTTGAAAAACCATGCAAATGGCGGCTTCTGTTGCACATATGACGTAAAACGTCACCAAGGACATCACTTCCGGTGTAAACATCGTCATTTTTGCATGCGCATACAGATTTCCTGTTACGACTAGGTACAAGTAAGTGAAAAATATCAAACTTTATTCAAATTTATTTGATTTTCTATGGATATAAAGATAATTTCACTGTCACAGTCACAGTGGTTCCTACAGTAGGTTAAAATCCCACTCAACGGGATCCTAGTGTTACACAGTTTGTCAGCCTACTTGGTTGGTTTTCTCCTAGATGCCACCTTCCTCCATCATCCCACAACTGAACATCTCAATGAAAGAGAAAGAATTTACCTATTTAAAGAAGGTTAATTGTTTTCTGGCATGCCAACTTTCAACTGACCCCTTGATTTAAGAGAAAGAATTTGAAAATTTGGTTGGTTCTCCTGGCATGCCAGCTTCTTCCACCATCATGAAACTGACCACCTAAATTTAAGAGAATGAATTCGCTTACAGAAGGTTGGTTGAATCCCCTGGCATGACAGCTTCCTCCACCATCATGAAACTCGCCACTTAGATTTAAGAGAAAAAATTTGCTTTATAAAAAGGTTGGCTGTTTTCTCCTGGCTTGCCAGCTTCTTCCACCATCCTTAAACTTGTCGCCTTGATATATGAAAATAAAAATTCACGTATAATTTTTCAGTTTCATGGTAAAATGTTTCAGTTTGATGAAACTCAGGTAGGTTACTTTGGCATGTTCAGCTGTCCTTTTGTTCTTTTTCTTATGTATTAATCTTATCAATGACAGTTCTAATATGTGTAATACTTCAGACAACTTACATGGCATATGTTTTTGTTTATAATGGCTTATAACTTCACAGGAATCATGTCTATAGTATCAATGTTATAATGTCTACAGGGCATTTATCTGGCTATTTTGGGAAAAGGCTCAAGAAAGATGTATCTCAAAAACAGCAAAATTAGTTGATTGTAAATCAATCTATCTTTCCTTTTGGTTCTTAAAAAATTGGGTAACAAGCCACTAGATTTCCACTTTTAATATTCGACCACTGACAAATGAATGAAAAATTGGCTATCCAGTGTAAGCATGGAATGATTACGAAATTTAAGCCTGGCTTTTATGCACCAGGTGAGCATGTGAAGTCCACTGAGCCTTCTTGTTTTTCAATTCATTACTGTTCTAGGGAGATCAGCTATCCAATGTCAGCATGGAATGATTATGAACAGCCTAGGGTCTGCTTTAATGTACCAGGTGAGCATGTAGGACCCAATGGCAGACTAGTTTCAATTTAGTACTGATCTAGGGATATTAGCAATAATGACTATGAGACTGGAGCCTGGCATAAAAGTACCAGGTAAGACTGTAAGCATGTCATGCTAACTGGGCATGCTAGTGTCAATTCTCAGTATTTTTCTACGGTTTTTGCTATCCAGTGTCAGCATGCAATGATTTTGAAATGGGGAGGGGAGGGTCTGGTATATAAGAGAAGGACATGTTTCACGTGAAGTTAAAAAGCCAGGTTTTTACACCCAATATTGTTTTATTTATGTACAGATTATTTTATATATATTGATGTTATATGCCTAAATGATAAGTATATTTTAAAATTGTATGCTTTATATATGCAGATTTCAATTTTTCATTGACCTGTTTGTTTGTATTGTGTAACTTTTAAACAATAAGTAGAATTCATTTTTAGCTTGTTTGCGGTTTTTTGAATTGCATTTAGACAATACCATCGTCAAGCAATGTTGACTTGTCTGTTTGACCTTTCATTAGAAATATTCATAAAGAATTGTTCCATCCAATAGTTAATAATAATACATATACTGTACACATGGTTATATTGGGGTGGTGGAAATGTTTGTGAATTTTGGAGAGAGAAAAAATGCTAAAAGTCACCCTGAGGAATCAAGATAAGACCTTGATTTCGACATAAGAATGGATAAAATTCATAAATAGCTCCATTGTGAAATGCTAACAACATGATTTTCCCAAAAAATTTCTACTCGTAAAAAAAAGTTTATGCTGTAGTATACACTAGGCATTAGTGTTCTCACTATGTATACGAAATTAACACCTGTACCCCCTATATATTAGTGTACTGCTCCGTATTTAATTTTGAAAATTAAAGGTCAAGCTGACAGGTCAATGTAATTTGTCTACAGGTATATGTCTATTTAGGTAAACGAGGTTGTAAACTAATCTGAAGAGTGATGTGTAAGGGAAAGGGAGTAACTCTTGGTATGGACTGTAACTACTGCCATGAAGAAATATAATTCTTTCGGTTTTTAGCTCACCTGAGCCAAAGGCTCAAGTGAGCTTTTCTGATCACAATTTGTCCGTTGTCTGTCGTCGTCGTCGTCGTCGTCGTCGTAAACTTTTCACATTTTCATCTTCTTCTCACGAACCACTGGGCAGATTTCAACCAAATTTGGCACAAAGCACCACTAGGTGAAGGGATTCAAGTTTGTTCAAATGAAGGGCCACACCCTCTTTAAAGGGGAGATAATTGAGAATTATTGAAACTTTGTTGGTATTTTTCAAAAATCTTCTTCTCAAAAACTATTCGGCCTGTAAAGCTTAAACTTTTGTGGAGGCATCCTTAGGAAGTGTAGATTCAAGTTTGTTCAAATCATGGTCCCCGGGGGTAGGGAGGGGCCACAAGAGGGGGATCAAGTTTTACATAGGAGTATATAGAGAAAATCTTTAAAAACCTTTTCTCAAAAACTATTAGGCCTGAAAAGCTCAAATTAAAATGGAAGCATCCTGAGGTAGTGTAGATTCAAGTTTGTTCAAATCATGGTCCCCGGGGGTAGGGAGGGGTCACAAGAGGGGGATCAAGTTTTACATAGGAATATATAAAGAAAATTTTTAAAAATCTTTTTCTCAAAAACTATTAGGCCAGAAAAGCTCAAATTAAAATGGAAGCATCCTCAGGTAGTGTAGATTCAAGTTTGTTCAAATCATAGTCCCTGGGGGTAGGGTGGGGCCACAAGAGGGGGGTCAAGTTTTACACAGGAATATATAGAGAGAATCTTTAAAAATCTTCTCCTCAAAAACTATTAGGCCAGGAAAGCTCAAATTAAAATGGAAGCATCCTCAGGTAGTGTAGATTCAAGTTTGTTCAAATCATGGTCCCCGGGGGTAGGGAGGGGCCACAAGAGGGGGATCAAGTTTTACATAGGAGTATATAGAGAAAATCTTTAAAAATCTTCTTCTCAAAAACTATTAGGCCTGAAAAGCTCAAATTAAAATGGAAGCATCCTCAGGTAGTGTAGATTCAAGTTTGTTCAAATCATGGTCCCCGGGGGTAGGGAGGGGTCACAAGAGGGGGATCAAGTTTTACATAGGAATATATAAAGAAAATTTTTTAAAATCTTTTTCTCAAAAACTATTAGGCCAGAAAAGCTCAAATTAAAATGGAAGCATCCTCAGGTAGTGTAGATTCAAGTTTGTTCAAATCATAGTCCCTGGGGGTAGGGTGGGGCCACAAGAGGGGGGTCAAGTTTTACACAGGAATATATAGAGAGAATCTTTAAAAATCTTCTCCTCAAAAACTATTAGGCCAGGAAAGCTCAAATTAAAATGGAAGCATCCTCAGGTAGTGTAGATTCAAGTTTGTTCAAATCATGGTTAAATAATAGTGTATTTTCCATGCTGTATTCTTTTATATAAGTATTTTGATATAAAGTTAAATATATTGTTCATGAGAAATATATTAATTGTACTTGTATTTAAAAGCTAATTTTTAATGTAAATCCTGCTGTATTCTATAATTTCTATTTGCCATTTCCCGATTACAGTATTCGGCCTATGCATTTTCTCTCTTTTGAGATTGGTAGATTGCATGATGAAAATTTTTTTTTAAATTATTTCATTGGTTGAAATGCTGTAAGAAAAAGGTAACGGAATAAGCCGAGGCTTGTCGAAACATCAACCTTTTACGGTACATAGAAATACTTACAAATTGATTAGTGAAAAGCATCGGTAGGAAGTATAGATTTCAGTTTGTACAAAACCTCCCTCCCCTGCACTCACTTCAATACTGAACTCATTTCGGCTTCTACCTAGCAAGTTGCTCAGGTGAGCGATGTGGCCCCTGGGCCTCTTGTTATTAGTTAATCTGGAAATTTTTGTATAAGTAAATATTTGCAAGACTAGTTTCAAGATATTGGCATACTTTTATTTGAGTGCCGTCAGATGATAGCGAAATTGCACGTATATTACATAATTCAAAACAAATACCCCTAAAAACTTTTTTTTAAAAATTGCAATACTTTTATTTTACATCTTGGTAATCTTTGACAATTTATGGGGAACTTTCTCAATTTACAGTAATTGAGTCTATTAATGGTATAATCTGTGTCACATTTCTTGCATGCTATTTAATTTTATGAAAATCTATATAAGATCAATATTGCTTTTTTCGTTATATTTTTCATCTGGTGAGTTTGCTTTCTTTCACTACACACTTCATTATAAAGGATGCAGTAAAACCTTTCTATAAAAAACAACCAAGGGGACCAGTAATGGGGGCCTTTATGGACAGGTGTCCCAAATATACAGGTTCAAATAACATGAATAAAGAGCAATGAGGTTCCCCGCTGTACCATGTGGTCAATACCTCTTAACGTTTGTGCGGAACATTTTGGAAAGCGTCAACGTCACAAATTCCCGGAATAGCGTCGTTTTTACGGGAAAACGTCATATTGTGAGATTCCATGTCCATTGGAAACAAGCGTTTCGCAGACACATTAGAAGGTATCACGTGGTACAGCGGCGAACCCCATTATGAAATTTCACTTAAAAGTAGGCAGTCCTTGTATAATGTGGCCTTTATTGGCAGGTGCCCCTTATGTACAGGTTCAAATTATGTAATCAAAGAACAATGTGTATACAATTTAACCGACCTTTTTAACCAGATAATACCTATATTGAGGTGGCGTTTAAGTCAGGTTTGGCTGTAAATCTTCCTAGTGTTTCAAATGAGAATTACAATAAAAAGTGACCATTTTCCTAGTTTTCACCTGTTTCACTTATTTTATGGTTGCAAATTTTCTGCAAAAATTTTTATTTCGCATAACTCATCATCAATAAGACAGAACCATGTTTATCATGTGTGTGGAAGCGCGTGGCCTAGTGGTTAAGGCGTTGGACTCATGATTCGAAGGTTGTGGGTTCGGTCCCTGGAGCGGGCGATGTGTTGTGTGCTTGAGCAAGACACTTAATTTCACGTTGTTCCAGTTCACTCAGCTGAAAAATAAATGAGTACCAGCAACATGCTGGGGGTTAACCCTGCAATGGACCGGCGTCCTATTCAGGGGAGAGTCTTGTACTCTCAGTTGCTTAACGCCACCGAAACCGGGATAAGCTCCTGCCTGATGGGCCTAATGGCTCGGGACAGAATTTTTTTTTAATGTTTATCATGACAGTGAAATGAAATTTATGAAAATTTGATAAAGTAATATAAGCACAAAGTTGAGATATAATGTAACATCTGCCTTGACAGTTAATCAAACGATTTAGTTAGCGTCATACTTTAATTATGGCTGCCAAGAAAAGCTTGAAAGCTCATATTGTGAGACTTGGACTCGAAAGTCCATATCAACAATGCTGAAAGTGCCTTAACATAGCTTGGGTTGATCTTTTTTTATCCTAAATTTGGAGAAACATTATATATGGAACAATTACAATAAATTTAACGGGGGAAATGATAAAGGCATTTTTTTATATAAAGAAATCTTTGCAATGCTCCACAAACTTATTTTAATATATTTAAAACTGACGGATCTGTGGAGAGGGGAGGGGGTTCTCAGGTAATGTTGAACAGTTTTTGGGAAAAGGGGATAACTGTGGTAATGTACTTAATTTGGAAAGGGGGCAACTGGTAATACTGTGCAGAATTGGGAAAGGGTGATTACTGATAATGTCCAACGGATTTGGGAAAGGGGAAATAACTGAAAATGTCTAAACAGATTTGGGAAAGGGAGATAACTGGTAATGTTGAAAAGACGTGTTTGCTGAAAGGTAATGGATTCAAGTTTAGAATTATGATTTAAATTATGTAATGATATTTGTTAAGATTTTAAGATTGGATTCTCGTTGTTATTGTTAAAAGTCATGCATGTCAAAGTTTTGTACATCATAAACCAAATTAATATAAAAAATTGCTGCAATTTGATAATTTTGTTTGTTCTTTATGGACAGGTGCCCCAAATATACAGGTTCAAACAACATGATTAAAGTGCAATTATAAAAAGGAGCAGAAATTTTGCCATCACGATAAAGAACCCTGCTATATAATGCCATCAGCGCAATGCACGCAAATTTCTGCACTTTCTCCTAACAGCTGGCGACATTTTGATATAAGTGAAATATTCTTGACTGGGACGTGAAACATCATTACTCAAATCAACTAATAATACTTTTCCAGAATAAGTAAACCCATTACAATGAAACTTTACAGCAGAGATTCTGTCAGTTTAAGGTCATGTAACCTTAAATATTTGGTCCAAGCACTACTGATGGGGAAATTTTATTTTTAAACTGCGGCAAAATTAAAACTGGTTTAGTAATTAAACATCTGTGGTTTTTTACCTTGGTTCAAGGCCAGGATCAACATGAATAGTTGTTCCTTGAAACACCCCAGCAATGAACCAAAATTAATTTAACAAGCATTGCTTTGGAAACTACCTTATTTATTTAAATTTGATTGACTCTTGGCATCTTTCGAGGATATATGAACCATTAATATTGAAATCTGAATGTACCAATTTGTCTAAAAACCAGAGATAAACACGTGATATAATAAAGTCCCTAAAAATGTAATAAATAAAACATCATACCAATCCAACCACTGCTGTAGCTCAGTTGGTAGAGTGTTCGCTCCGTAAGTGGGAGGCTGTGGGTTCGAACCCCGGCCGGGTCTGACCCAAGACTTGAAAGTGGGTAGTGACTGTTCTTTCGCCAAGCATTCGGCATTACGAAATGAAAGTCACAGTTCTTTTGGAAAGGAACTTAAAATAAACAAGGTCCCATGTCACAGTGGGCTTGGCACACTAAAGAACCCTGCTGTATAATGCCATCAGGCACAGGCAAAAATTCTGCACTTTCGCCTACAGCTGCGACGTCTCGATATAAGTGAAATATTCTTGACTGGGACGTTAAACACCATTACTCAACTCGGCTCATACCAATCTATGTCCAAATTACAATTCGAATGCAAGGTAAAGACTGAAAACATAAAGTGAACTGACCCTTGTTTATTAGACCATATTTTGGGTATTTTATACTCACTCGCTCTAGAATGTGTCACTATCGAGACATCGCCAGCTATAGATGGAGTTGCAGAAATTTCAGTGACCTTTGAAGTGCGCTCGCTGCAATATGCAATGGGAGTTCTTAACGTGCGACGCCGGTCTTAACATGGATATCCGTTTTAACAGTAGCGTAGCGTGCATATAAGCCAACAATCCTGTGCTTGCACATTATTTTTTGACAATGTTTAAAATTAATTCAATCTGTCATTCTACTTATTGTCGTTTACAATATACAAACATCTTCTTGTATTTCATCCTGTAGAAATGAAACCCATCTAAAATTTGTACATTATTAGCTCAACTTGCTTTAGCCAGATGAGCTATTGGCATGCTGCGTGTGTGTGAGCATGCATCCGTATGTCCGTGTGTCCGTTAACAGCAAAAACTCTGAAACTACCAGGCCTTTTAAAACCTAATTTGCTGTGCAAGGTCCTTGCTAGAGTCTGACTGTAGATTGTACAAATCATGGCAATTAGATATCCAAGATGGCTGCCGTAACTAAAAAAGAAAAAAACTTATAAAATCTTCTCCAGAACAAGTCATTGGAGGCAAAATCTGATTTGATATTTGGCTTCTAGATAGTCTTAACCTCTAAGTTTGTACATTTCCTTGAATTCTGACAAAAAATAGGTAACACACGTTTGCAAAAATCGTAAAACAGCTTTTAATGACATGGGGTTTTCAGTTTTGACATATTCTTGTAATTACCTTCAAAATAAGGTCAAGGTCAATTGTGAAGGTTATGACCTAATGTTTAACGTTTCCTGAAAAAAAATTGTTGACCCAGTTTTTAGGCAGTATACAAAGAAGATGTTTGTTTCAACCAAATCATTGAAAATCTTCTCCTGAATTGGTCAATTCTTACCAATATAGCATGAAAAGTCCTTAAGTAACAGTAATCCGAAAGCATATCATGATGAAGTATATTCAATTCTGCATCCATTGATACCAAATATTCAAACATTCAAGCTTCAATACGCTCAAATACGCTTCCACAAAGGAGGAGGGGGGTGAGTGTACGGGTAAGTTCTAATGCAATTTCTATCATTTTTCACATTCAGGACGAGTAGCTGGGTATTTATTTTTAAGATATTCAAAATTCAAGCATATCATGACAATCTATATTCAATTCTGCATCCATTGATACCAAATATTCAAACATTCAAGCTTCAATACGCTCAAATACGCTTCCATAAAGGAGGGGGGGAGTGTACGGGTAAGTTCTAATGCAATTTCTATCATTTTTCACATTCAGGACGAGTAGCTGGGTATTTATTTTTAAGATATTTAAAATTCAAGCATATCATGATGAAGTATATTCAATTCTGCATCCATTGATACCAAATATTCTAACATTTGAGCTTCAATACGCACAGATACGCTTCCACAAACGGGACGGTGGATGCAAAAACGGGTAGGTTCAAGTGTAATTTCCATGATTTTTCACATTCAGGACGAGTAGCTGGGTATTTATTTTTAAGATATTCAAAATTCAAGCATATCGTGACAATGTATATTCAATTCTGCACCCATTGATACCAAATATTCTAACATTTGAGCTTCAATACGCACAGATACGCTTCCACAAACGGGACGGTGGATGCAAAAACGGGTAGGTTCAAGTGTAATTTCCATGATTTTTCACATTCAAATACGCTTCCACAAAGGAGGGGGAGTGTATGGGTAGGTTTTAATGCAATTTCTATTATTTTTCACATTCAGGACGTGGAAATTACACTTGAACCTACCTGTTTTTGCACCCCCCGTCCCGTTTGTGGAAGCATATCTGTGCGTATTGAAGCTTGAATGTTTGATTATTTGGTATCAATGGATTCAGAATTGAATATACTTCATCATGATATGCTTGAATTTTAAATATCTTAAAAATAAATACCCAGCTACTCGTCCTGAATGTGAAAAACCATGTAAATTGCATTAGAACCTACCCGTACACCTCCCACCCTCCTTTGTGGAAGCGTATTTGAGCGTATTGAAGCTTGAATGTTTGAATATTTGGTATTAATGGATGCAGAATTAAATATACTTCATCATGATATGCTTGAATTTTGAATATCTTAAATATAAATACCCAGCTACTCGTCCTGAATGTGAAAAATCATGGAAATTACACTTGAACCTACCCGTTTTTGCATCCCCTCGTCCCGTTTGTGGAAGCGTATCTGTGCGTGTTGAAGCTTGAATGTTTGATTATTTGGTATCAATGGATGCAGAATTGAATATACTTCATCATGATATGCTTGAATTTTAAATATCTTAAATATAAACACCCAGCTACTCGTCCTGAATGTGAAAAATCATGGAAATTACACTTGAACCTATCCGTTTTTGCATCCCCTCGTCCCGTTTGTGGAAGCGTATCTGTGCGTATTGAAGCTTGAATGTTTGATTATTTGATATCAATGGATGCAGAACTGAATATACTTCATCATAATATGCTTGAATTTTAAATATCTTAAAAATAAATACCCAGCTACTCGTCCTGAATGTGAAAAACCATGTAAATTGCATTAGAACCTACCCGTACACCTCCCCCCCCTCCTTTGTGGAAGCGTATTTGAGCGTATTGAAGCTTGAATGTTTGAATATTTGGTATTAATGGATGAAGAATTGAATATACTTCATCATGATATGCTTGAATTTTAAATATCTTAAATATAAATACCCAGCTACTCGTCCTGAATGTGAAAAATCATGGAAATTACACTTGAACCTACCCGTTTTTGCATCCCCTCGTCCCGTTTGTGGAAGCGTATCTGTGCGTATTGAAGCTTGAGTGTTTGATAATTGGTATCAATGGATGCAGAATTGAATATACTTCATCATGATATGCTTGAATTTTAAATATCTTAAAAATAAATACCCAGCTACTCGTCCTGAATGTGAAAAACCATGTAAATTGCATTAGAACCTACCCGTACACCTCCCCCCTCCTTTGTGGAAGCGTATTTGAGCGTATTGAAGCTTGAATGTTTGAATATTTGGTATTAATGGATGCAGAATTGAATATACTTCATCATGATATGCTTGAATTTTGAATATCTTAAATATAAATACCCAGCTACTCGTCCTGAATGTGAAAAATCATGGAAATTACACTTGAACCTACCCGTTTTTGCATCCCCTCGTCCCGTTTGTGGAAGCGTATCTGTGCGTATTGAAGCTTGAATGTTTGATTATTTGGTATCAATGGATGCAGAATTGAATATACTTCATCATGATATGCTTGAATTTTAAATATCTTAAAAATAAATACCCAGCTACTCGTCCTGAATGTGAAAAACCATGTAAATTGCATTAGAACCTACCCGTACACCTCCCCCCTCCTTTGTGGAAGCGTATTTGAGCGTATTGAAGCTTGAATGTTTGAATATTTGGTATTAATGGATGCAGAATTGAATATACTTCATCATGATATGCTTGAATTTTGAATATCTTAAATATAAATACCCAGCTACTCGTCCTGAATGTGAAAAATCATGGAAATTACACTTGAACCTACCCGTTTTTGCATCCCCTCGTCCCGTTTGTGGAAGCGTATCTGTGCGTATTGAAGCTTGAATGTTTGATTATTTGGTATCAATGGATGCAGAACTGAATATACTTCATCATGATATGCTTGAATTTTAAATATCTTAAAAATAAATACCCAGCTACTCGTCCTGAATGTGAAAAACCATGTAAATTGCATTAGAACCTACCCGTAACCTCCCCCCCCTCCTTTGTGGAAGCGTATTTGAGCGTATTGAAGCTTGAATGTTTAAATATTTGGTATTAATGGATGCAGAATTGAATATACTTCATCATGATATGCTTGAATTTTGAATATCTTAAATATAAATACCCAGCTACTCGTCCTGAATGTGAAAAATCATGGAAATTACACTTGAACCTACCCGTTTTTGCATCCCCTCGTCCCTTTGTGGAAGCGTATCTGTGCGTATGAAGCTTGAATGTTTGATTATTTGGTATCAATGGATGCAGAATTAAATATACTTCATCATGATATGCTTGAATTTTAAATATCTTAAAAATAAATACCCAGCTACTCGTCCTGAATGTGAAAAACCATGTAAATTGCATTAGAACCTACCCGTACACCTCCCCCCTCCTTTGTGGAAGCGTATTTGAGCGTATTGAAGCTTGAATGTTTGAATATTTGGTATTAATGGATGCAGAATTGAATATACTTCATCATGATATGCTTGAATTTTGAATATCTTAAATATAAATACCCAGCTACTCGTCCTGAATGTGAAAAATCATGGAAATTACACTTGAACCTACCCGTTTTTGCATCCCCTCCTCCCGTTGTGGAAGCGTATCTGTGCGTATTGAAGCTTGAATGTTGATTATTTGGTATCAATGGATGCAGAACTGAATATACTTCATCATGATATGCTTGAATTTTAAATATCTTAAAAATAAATACCCAGCTACTCGTCCTGAATGTGAAAAACCATGTAATTGCATTAGAACCTACCCGTACACCCCTCCCCCCCCCTCCTTTGTGGAAGCGTATTTGAGCGTATTGAAGCTTGAATGTTTAAATATTTGGTATTAATGGATGCAGAATTGAATATACTTCATCATGATATGCTTGAATTTTGAATATCTTAAATATAAAATACCAGCTACTCGTCCTGAATGTGAAAAAAACATGGAAATTACACTTGAACCTACCCGTTTTTGCATCCCCTCGTCCCGTTTGTGGAAGCGTATCTGTGCGTATTGAAGCTTGAATGTTTGATTATTTGGTATCAATGGATGCAGAATTGAATATACTTCATCATGATATGCTTGAATTTTAAATATCTTAAAAATAAATACCCAGCTACTCGTCCTGAATGTGAAAAACCATGTAAATTGCATTAGAACCTACCCGTACACCTCCCCCCCCCTCCTTTGTGGAAGCGTATTTGAGCGTATTGAAGCTTGAATGTTTAAATATTTGGTATTAATGGATGCAGAATTGAATATACTTCATCATGATATGCTTGAATTTTGAATATCTTAAATATAAATACCCAGCTACTCGTCCTGAATGTGAAAAATCATGGAAATTACACTTGAACCTACCCGTTTTTGCATCCCCTCGTCCCGTTTGTGGAAGCGTATCTGTGCGTATTGAAGCTTGAATGTTTGATTATTTGGTATCAATGGATGCAGAACTGAATATACTTCATCATGATATGCTTGAATTTTAAATATCTTAAAAATAAATACCCAGCTACTCGTCCTGAATGTGAAAAACCATGTAAATTGCATTAGAACCTACCCGTACACCTCCCCCCCCCCCTCCTTTGTGGAAGCGTATTTGAGCGTATTGAAGCTTGACTGTTTGAATATTTGGTATTAATGGATGCAGAATTGAATATACTTCATCATGATATGCTTGAATTTTGAATATCTTAAATATAAATACCCAGCTACTCGTCCTGAATGTGAAAAATCATGGAAATTACACTTGAACCTACCCGTTTTTGCATCCCCTCGTCCCGTTTGTGGAAGCGTATCTGTGCGTATTGAAGCTTGAATGTTTGATTATTTGGTATCAATGGATGCAGAACTGAATATACTTCATCATGATATGCTTGAATTTTAAATATCTTAAAAATAAATACCCAAGCTACTCGTCCTGAATGTGAAAATCATGGAAATTACACTTGAACCTACCCGTTTTTGCATCCCCTCGTCCCGTTTGTGGAAGCGTATCTGTGCGTATTGAAGCTTGAATGTTTGATTATTTGGTATCAATGGATGCAGAATTGAATATACTTCATCATGATATGCTTGAATTTTAAATATCTTAAAATAAATACCCAGCTACTCGTCCTGAATGTGAAAAACCATGTAAATTGCATTAGAACCTACCCGTACACCTCCCCCCCTCCTTTGTGGAAGCGTATTTGAGCGTATTGAAGCTTGAATGTTTGAATATTTGGTATTAATGGATGCAGAATTGAATATACTTCATCATGATATGCTTGAATTTTGAATATCTTAAATATAAATACCCAGCTACTCGTCCTGAATGTGAAATATCATGGAAATTACACTTGAACCTACCCGTTTTTCATCCCCTCGTCCCGTTTGTGGAAGCGTATCTGTGCGTATTGAAGCTTGAATGTTTGATTATTTGGTATCAATGGATGCAGAATTGAATATACTTCATCATGATATGCTTGAAATTTTAAATATCTTAAAAATAAATACCCAGCTACTCGTCCTGAATGTGAAAAACCATGTAATTGCATTAGAACCTACCCGTACACCTCCCACCCTCCTTTGTGGAAGCGTATTTGAGCGTATTGAAGCTTGAATGTTTGAATATTTGGTATTAATGGATGCAGAATTGAATATACTTCATCATGATATGCTTGAATTTTGAATATCTTAAATATAAATACCCAGCTACTCGTCCTGAATGTGAAAAATCATGGAAATTACACTTGAACCTACCCGTTTTTGCATCCCCTCGTCCCGTTTGTGGAAGCGTATCTGTGCGTATTGAAGCTTGAATGTTTGATTATTTGGTATCAATGGATGCAGAAACTGAATATACTTCATCATGATATGCTTGAATTTTAAATATCTTAAAAATAAATACCCAGCTACTCGTCCTGAATGTGAAAAACCATGTAAATTGCATTAGAACCTACCCGTACACCCCCCCCTCCTTTGTGGAAGCGTATTTGAGCGTATTGAAGCTTGAATGTTTAAATATTTGGTATTAATGGATGCAGAATTGAATATACTTCATCATGATATGCTTGAATTTTGAATATCTTAAATATAAATACCCAGCTACTCGTCCTGAATGTGAAAAATCATGGAAATTACACTTGAACCTACCCGTTTTTGCATCCCCTCGTCCCGTTTGTGGAAGCGTATCTGTGCGTATTGAAGCTTGAATGTTTGATTATTTGGTATCAATGGATGCAGAATTGAATATACTTCATCATGATATGCTTGAATTTTAAATATCTTAAAAATAAATACCCAGCTACTCGTCCTGAATGTGAAAAACCATGTAAATTGCATTAGAACCTACCCGTACACCTCCCCCCCCCCCCTTGTGTGGAAGCGTATTTGAGCGTATTGAAGCTTGAATGTTTGAATATTTGGTATTAATGGATGCAGAATTGAATATACTTCATCATGATATGCTTGAATTTTGAATATCTTAAATATAAATACCCAGCTACTCGTCCGGAATGTGAAAAATCATGGAAATTACACTTGAACCTACCCGTTTTTGCATCACCTCGTCCCGTTTGTGGAAGCGTATCTGTGCGTATTGAAGCTTGAATGTTTGATTATTTGGTATCAATGGATGCAGAATTGAATATACTTCATCATGATATGCTTGAATTTTAAATATCTTAAAAATAAATACCCAGCTACTCGTCCTGAATGTGAAAAAACATGGAAATTACACTTGAACCTACCCGTTTTTGCATCCCCTCGTCCCGTTTGTGGAAGCGTATCTGTGCGTATTGAAGCTTGAATGTTTGATTATTTGGTATCAATGGATGCAGAATTGAATATACTTCATCATGATATGCTTGAATTTTAAATATCTTAAAAATAAATACCCAGCTACTCGTCCTGAATGTGAAAAACCATGTAAATTGCATTAGAACCTACCCGTACACCTCCCCCCCCCTCCTTTGTGGAAGCGTATTTGAGCGTATTGAAGCTTGAATGTTTAAATATTTGGTATTAATGGATGCAGAATTGAATATACTTCATCATGATATGCTTGAATTTTGAATATCTTAAATATAAATACCCAGCTACTCGTCCTGAATGTGAAAAAACATGGAAATTACACTTGAACCTACCCGTTTTTGCATCCCCTCGTCCCGTTTGTGGAAGCGTATCTGTGCGTATTGAGCTTGAATGAATTGATTATTTGGTATCAATGGATGCAGAATTGAATATACTTCATCATGATATGCTTGAATTTTAAATATCTTTAAAAATAAAATACCCAGCTACTCGTCCTGAATGTGTGAAAAACCATGTATTGCATTGAACCTACCCGCCTACGTACCCTCCCCCCCCTCCTTTGTGGAAGCGTATTTGAGCGTATTGAAGCTTGAATGTTTTAAATATTTGGTATTAATGGATGCAGAATTGAATATACTTCATCATGATATGCTTGAATTTTGAAATATCTTAAATATAAATACCCAGCTACTCTCGTCCTGAATGTGAAAAATCATGGAAATTACACTTGAACCTACCCGTTTTTGCATCCCCTCGTCCCGTTTGTGGAAGCGTATCTGTGCGTATTGAAGCTTGAATGTTTGATTATTTGTGTATCAATGGATGCAGAACTGAATATACTTCATCATGATATGCTTGAATTTTAAATATCTTAAAAATAAATACCACAGCTACTCGTCCTGAATGTGAAAAACCATGTAAATTGCATTAGAACCTACCCGTCCGTACACCTCCCCCCCCCCTCCTTTGTGGAAGCGTATTTGAGCGTATTGAAGCTTGACTGTTTGAATATTTGGTATTAATGGATGCAGAATTGAATATACTTCATCATGATATGCTTGAATTTTGAATATTAAATATAAATACCCAGCTACTCGTCCTGAATGTGAAAAATCATGGAAATTACACTTGAACCTACCCGTTTTTGCATCCCCTCGTCCCGTTTGTGGAAGCGTATCTGTGCGTATTGAAGCTTGAATGTTTGATTATTTGGTATCAATGGATGCAGAACTGAATATACTTCATCATGATATGCTTGAATTTTAAATATCTTAAAAATAAATACCCAGCTACTCGTCCTGAATGTGAAAAATCATGGAAATTACACTTGAACCTACCCGTTTTTTGCATCCCCTCGTCCCGTTTGTGGAAGCGTATCTGTGCGTATTGAAGCTTGAATGTTTGATTATTTGGTATCAATGGATGCAGAATTGAATATACTTCATCATGATATGCTTGAATTTTAAATATCTTAAAAATAAATACCCAGCTACTCGTCCTGAATGTGAAAACCATGTAAATTGCATTAGAACCTACCCGTACACCCCCCCCCTCCTTTGTGGAAGCGTATTTGAGCGTATTGAAGCTTGAATGTTTGAATATTTGGTATTAATGGATGCAGAATTGAATATACTTCATCATGATATGCTTGAATTTTGAATATCTTAAATATAAATACCCAGCTACTCGTCCTGAATGTGAAATATCATGGAAATTACACTTGAACCTACCCGTTTTTGCATCCCCTCGTCCCGTTTGTGGAAGCGTATCTGTGCGTATTGAAGCTTGAATGTTTGATTATATGGTATCAATGGATGCAGAATTGAATATACTTCATCATGATATGCTTGAATTTTAAATATCTTAAAAATAAATACCCAGCTACTCGTCCTGAATGTGAAAAACCATGTAAATTGCATTAGAACCTACCCGTACACCTCCCACCCTCCTTTGTGGAAGCGTATTTGAGCGTATTGAAGCTTGAATGTTTGAATATTTGGTATTAATGGATGCAGAATTGAATATACTTCATCATGATATGCTTGAATTTTGAATATCTTAAATATAAATACCCAGCTACTCGTCCTGAATGTGAAAAATCATGGAAATTACACTTGAACCTACCCGTTTTTGCATCCCTCGTCCCGTTTGTGGAAGCGTATCTGTGCGTATTGAAGCTTGAATGTTTGATTATTTGGTATCAATGGATGCAGAACTGAATATACTTCATCATGATATGCTTGAATTTTAAATATCTTAAAAATAAATACCCAGCTACTCGTCCTGAATGTGAAAACCATGTAAATTGCATTAGAACCTACCCGTACACCTCCCCCCCCCCTCCTTTGTGGAAGCGTATTTGAGCGTATTGAAGCTTGACTGTTTGAATATTTGGTATTAATGGATGCAGAATTGAATATACTTCATCATGATATGCTTGAATTTTGAATATCTTAAATATAAATACCCAGCTACTCGTCCTGAATGTGAAAAATCATGGAAATTACACTTGAACCTACCCGTTTTTGCATCCCCTCGTCCCGTTTGTGGAAGCGTGTATCTGTGCGTATTGAAGCTTGAATGTTTGATTATTTGGTATCAATGGATGCAGAACTGAATATACTTCATCATGATATGCTTGAATTTTAAATATCTTAAAAATAAATACCCAGCTACTCGTCCTGAATGTGAAAAATCATGGAAATTACACTTGAACCTACCCGTTTTTTGCATCCCCTCGTCCCGTTTGTCGTCTTTGTGGAAGCGTATCTGTGCGTATTGAAGCTTGAATGTTTGATTATTTGGTATCAATGGATGCAGAATTGAATATACTTCATCATGATATGCTTGAATTTTAAATATCTTAAAAATAAATA
Source organism: Anadara kagoshimensis (assembly GCA_021292105.1). Lineage (NCBI taxonomy): Eukaryota > Metazoa > Mollusca > Bivalvia > Arcoida > Arcidae > Anadara > Anadara kagoshimensis. Next base: position 18,072,030 of record CM037868.1, read on the forward strand.
CCCAGCTACTCGTCCTGAATGTGAAAAACCATGTAAATTGCATTAGAACCTACCCGTACACCCCCCCCTCCTTTGTGGAAGCGTATTTGAGCGTATTGAAGCTTGAATGTTTGAATATTTGGTATTAATGGATGCAGAATTGAATATACTTCATCATGATATGCTTGAATTTTGAATATCTTAAATATAAATACCCAGCTACTCGTCCTGAATGTGAAATATCATGGAAATTACACTTGAACCTACCCGTTTTTGCATCCCCTCGTCCCGTTTGTGGAAGCGTATCTGTGCGTATTGAAGCTTGAATGTTTGATTATTTGGTATCAATGGATGCAGAATTGAATATACTTCATCATGATATGCTTGAATTTTAAATATCTTAAAAATAAATACCCAGCTACTCGTCCTGAATGTGAAAAACCATGTAAATTGCATTAGAACCTACCCGTACACCTCCCACCCTCCTTTGTGGAAGCGTATTTGAGCGTATTGAAGCTTGAATGTTTGAATATTTGGTATTAATGGATGCAGAATTGAATATACTTCATCATGATATGCTTGAATTTTGAATATCTTAAATATAAATACCCAGCTACTCGTCCTGAATGTGAAAAATCATGGAAATTACACTTGAACCTACCCGTTTTTGCATCCCCTCGTCGAAGCGTTTGTGGAAGCGTATCTGTGCGTATTGAAGCTTGAATGTTTGATTATTTGGTATCAATGGATGCAGAACTGAATATACTTCATCATGATATGCTTGAATTTTAAATATCTTAAAAATAAATACCCAGCTACTCGTCCTGAATGTGAAAAACCATGTAAATTGCATTAGAACCTACCCGTACATCCCCCCTCCTTTGTGGAAGCGTATTTGAGCGTATTGAAGCTTGAATGTTTAAATATTTGGTATTAATGGATGCAGAATTGAATATACTTCATCATGATATGCTTGAATTTTGAATATCTTAAATATAAATACCCAGCTACTCGTCCTGAATGTGAAAAATCATGGAAATTACACTTGAACCTACCCGTTTTTGCATCCCCTCGTCGTTTGTTTGGAAGCGTATCTGTGCGTATTGAAGCTTGAATGTTTGATTATTTGGTATCAATGGATGCAGAATTGAATATACTTCATCATGATATGCTTGAATTTTAAATATCTTAAAAATAAATACCCAGCTACTCGTCCTGAATGTGAAAAACCATGTAAATTGCATTAGAACCTACCCGTACACCTTCCCCCCCCCTTTGTGGAAGCGTATTTGAGCGTATTGAAGCTTGAATGTTTGAATATTTGGTATTAATGGATGCAGAATTGAATATACTTCATCATGATATGCTTGAATTTTGAATATCTTAAATATAAATACCCAGCTACTCGTCCGGAATGTGAAAAATCATGGAAATTACACTTGAACCTACCCGTTTTTGCATCACCTCGTCCCGTTTGTGGAAGCGTATCTGTGCGTATTGAAGCTTGAATGTTTGATTATTTGGTATCAATGGATGCAGAATTGAATATACTTCATCATGATATGCTTGAATTTTAAATATCTTAAAAATAAATACCCAGCTACTCGTCCTGAATGTGAAAAACCATGTAAATTGCATTAGAACCTACCCGTACACCTCCCCCCCCCCTCCTTTGTGGAAGCGTATTTGAGCGTATTGAAGCTTGAATGTTTGAATATTTGGTATTAATGGATGCAGAATTGAATATACTTCATCATGATATGCTTGAATTTTGAATATCTTAAATATAAATACCCAGCTACTCGTCCTGAATGTGAAAAATCATGGAAATTACACTTGAACCTACCCGTTTTTGCATCCCCTCGTCCCGTTTGTGGAAGCGTATCTGTGCGTATTGAAGCTTGAATGTTTGATTATTTGGTATCAATGGATGCAGAACTGAATATACTTCATCGTGATATGCTTGAATTTTAAATATCTTAAAAATAAATACCCAGCTACTCGTCCTGAATGTGAAAAACCATGTAAATTGCATTAGAACCTACCTACCCTACACCTCCCTCCCCCCTCCTTTGTGGAAGCGTATTTGAGCGTATTGAAGCTTGAATGTTTAAATATTTGGTATTAATGGATGCAGAATTGAATATACTTCATCATGATATGCTTGAATTTTGAATATCTTAAATATAAATACCCAGCTACTCGTCCTGAATGTGAAAAATCATGGAAATTACACTTGAACCTACCCGTTTTTGCATCCCCTCGTCCCGTTTGTGGAAGCGTATCTGTGCGTATTGAAGCTTGAATGTTTGATTATTTGGTATCAATGGATGCAGAATTGAATATACTTCATCATGATATGCTTGAATTTTAAATATCTTAAAAATAAATACCCAGCTACTCGTCCTGAATGTGAAAAACCATGTAAATTGCATTAGAACCTACCCGTACACCTCCCCCCCCCCCTCCTTTGTGGAAGCGTATTTGAGCGTATTGAAGCTTGAATGTTTGAATATTTGGTATTAATGGATGCAGAATTGAATATACTTCATCATGATATGCTTGAATTTTGAATATCTTAAATATAAATACCCAGCTACTCGTCCTGAATGTGAAAAATCATGGAAATTACACTTGAACCTACCCGTTTTTGCATCCCCTCGTCCCGTTTGTGGAAGCGTATCTGTGCGTATTGAAGCTTGAATGTTTGATTATTTGGTATCAATGGATGCAGAACTGAATATACTTCATCATGATATGCTTGAATTTTAAATATCTTAAAAATAAATACCCAGCTACTCGTCCTGAATGTGAAAAACCATGTAAATTGCATTAGAACCTACCCGTACACCTCCCCCCTCCCTCCTTTGTGGAAGCGTATTTGAGCGTATTGAAGCTTGAATGTTTAAATATTTGGTATTAATGGATGCAGAATTGAATATACTTCATCATGATATGCTTGAATTTTGAATATCTTATATATAAATACCCAGCTACTTGTCTGGAATGTTATTTACATTAAAAAATATCGGGACTACATTCGTACAAGAAATTGTTCGTAGTTTTGCGGAAGTTTTGATCCATAAAATCTAATTCGTTAGTAGGTAGTTATGCGTAGTAAATAGTTGATATTTTTTCAAAATAATCAACTACTTTTCTAACAAGTAACTGGCTACTAGTAGCTAACTTTTCTTCCACAAGTAACTGGCTACTAGTAGCTAACTTTTCTTCTACAAGTAGCCAGCTACTAGTAGCCAGTTACTAGTAGCTAACTTTACCTATCTCCCCTGACATCCCTTTGCGATGGTATCAGGCTTACACAAACATTCTTTTCTGGCTACACCACTGTTTTCAAGGCCCATTGACTTTATTCCCAAAAAATCGATTGCAGCGAAGAACAATCGCTACCTATTTCCACGTCTTGGGTAGACGCCGGATGGGGTTCGAATCCACATACGGAGAATGAACACTTTATCGACTGAACTACCTTAGTGGTATCTTAGGAGTATACCGGTATATATATATATATATATCTAGAAGATCGGTAAGGCGACCTTTTGCCTCACACTTGTAGCGCGTTGGTAAGTGCATGTGTCCTACATCCACTTTAATTGTACGTTTTAAACGTGAGGTAGATATATATATAACGGGTAGTTGAAACGTGACCGTGCTTTAAATAGACAAGTATGCAGTTATTGAATTCTTTAAATGAGTAATCGGGCTTTTCGTCCTAGTGAAGAATATTTCACTTACATGTATATCGAGACGTCGCCTAGCTACAGTCGAAGGTGCAGAAACTTTGCTTGTGCGTTTCGCTGATTGCATTATACAGCAGGGTTCTTTGTCGTTCCAAGCCTACCGTGACACGGGAACTCGTTTATTTTAAGTGCCTATGAGAAAGAACTGTGACTTTCATTTCGTCACGCCGAGTGTTTTGCTAAAGATCAGTCGCTACCCACTTTCAAGTCTTAGGTCAGACCCGGTCGGGGATCGAACCCACGACCTCAAACTTACTTAGCGAGCACTCAACCAACCGAGCTACCGCAGTGGTTCAAATGTAAGGAGGTAAAACTCAAATGGGATATTTAAAATAAAAAAAGAAGAATAGAGAGACAAATCTAAAGCCCTAGATCAATAAGACAAAGTTTTGACTTACTTGACTTAATTATACCCCCGCTTAAAAAGTAGGGGGCATATAGTGATAGGGGTGTCCGTCCGTGTGTCCGTCCGTGTGTCCGTCCGTGTGTCCGTCCTTCCATTACACCTTAGGGTGTCTATCTCTTATAAGCCTAAACCCTTCAATGGATTTTCATGAAACTTTCACACAATCTTTGTGATATAATGAGATGTGCACCTCCTATTTAAAAATTTGATCCGATGGATTTTTGGGAGCGGGGGTATTTTTTGTGAGCTTGTGGCTCACAGTTTTTCTAGTTCCATCTCTCCTGGTGGAGAATTGAGTCAATCGTCTTTCCTCTCCAGTCATTCCTATATTACTTGCTAGTGTGGCTGCCTCTCCCTATGTCTTCATTTCAAGCTTTTCCCTTTCCCTTTCTCTTTTGGTCGTCATCTTTTCCTCTTTCTTTCAGCTGGTTGCCATGTTAAAGCGATCCTTGGATGTTCAGTGTTATTCATCCGCAATACATGGCCCAACCATTTCCATTTCGAGCTTTTACTTGCTAACCTATTGCTATAGCTGTTCGTTTGGTGATTTCTCACTCTTAACTCGCATTCGCCAATGTATTTTATGGATCCTATGGAGGCTTCCAGTCTTGCTTCAGACCCGGTCGGGGTTCGAACCCACGACCTACCACTTACAAAGTGAGAAATCTGCCAATTGAGCTACCGCAGTGCCCATATGTAGTTTGAACTCCTGAAAATGCACGTGCGATCGCGTGAGTGTTAATTATTAAACTTTGTGACATGCACAGTACAGGCCTGTAGAAAAAGTGCCGAACCGGGTCTAGAACCCCTCTCGTCGGCTGCTACCCACCGTACAGATCTATCGAAAGTTTAATGAAGATGGTTTGAAGTTCGGCTGTGGAGTGGCCGAGGTATGGATACGAAAAGCTGTCTAGAGATATGTAATTACCGAGGGGCCGAAATGACCTGCTGAGTTTGCATTAATGTGCTTTTTGTTAAACTGTATGTAGCTTAGTGTTAAACCTTCGACACGCCTGCAATGTAGCTAAGTGTTAAACTTTCGACAGGTCTTCACTGTAGCTTATTGTTAAACTTTTGACAGGTCTGTTCTGTAATTTTGTGTTAAACTTATACAGGTCTGTATTGTAACTTAGTGTTAAACTTATACAGGTCTGTATTGTAACTTAGTGTTAAACTTATACAGGTCTGTAATGTAACTTAGTGTTAAACTGATACAGGTTTGTACTGTAACTTAGTGTTAAACTTATACAGGTCTGTATTGTAACTTAGTGTTAAACTTATACAGGTCTGTACTGTAACTTAGTGTTAAACTTATACAGGTCTGTATTGTAACTTAGTGTTAAACTTATACAGGTCTGTATTGTAACTTAGTGTTAAACTTATACAGGTCTGTAATGTAACTTAGTGTTAAACTTATACAGGTCTGTACTGTAACTTAGTGTTAAACTTATACAGGTCTGTACTGTAACTTAGTGTTAAACTTATACAGGTCTGTATTGTAACTTAGTGTTAAACTTATACAGGTCTGTATTGTAACTTAGTGTTAAACTTATACAGGTCTGTACCGTAACTTAGTGTTAAACTGATACAGGTCTGTAATGTAACTTAGTGTTAAACTTATACAGGTCTGTATTGTAACTTAGTGTTAAACTTATACAGGTCTGTATTGTAACTTAGTGTTAAACTTATACAGGTCTGTACCGTAACTTAGTGTTAAACTTATACAGGTCTGTACTGTAACTTAGTGTTAAACTTATACAGGTCTGTACCGTAACTTAGTGTTAAACTGATACAGGTTTGTACTGTAACTTAGTGTTAAACTTATACAGGTTTGTACTGTAACTTAGTGTTAAACTTATACAGGTCTGTATTGTAACTTAGTGTTAAACTTATACAGGTTTGTACTGTAACTTAGTGTTAAACTTATACAGGTCTGTAATGTAACTTAGTGTTAAACTTATACAGGTCTGTACCGTAACTTAGTGTTAAACTGATACAGGTTTGTACTGTAACTTAGTGTTAAACTTATACAGGTCTGTATTGTAACTTAGTGTTAAACTTATACATGTCTGTACTGAAGCTTAGTGTTAAACTTATACAGGTCTGTACTGTAACTTAGTGTTAAACTTATACAGGTCTGTACTGAAGCTTAGTGTTATACTTATACAGGTCTGTATTGTAACTTAGTGTTAAACTTATACAGGTCTGTATTGTAACTTAGTGTTAAACTTATACAGGTCTGTATTGTAACTTAGTGTTAAACTTATACAGGTCTGTACTGTAACTTAGTGTTAAACTTATACAGGTCTGTACTGAAGCTTAGTGTTATACTTATACAGGTCTGTAATGTGGCTTAGTGTTAAACTTTTACAGGTCTGTACTGTAACTTAGTGTTAAACTTATACATTTCTGTACTGTAGCTTAGTGTTAAACTTTTACAGGTCTGTACTGTAACTTAGTGTTAAACTTCAACAGGTCTGTATTGTAACTTAGTGTTAAACTTATACAGGTCTGTAATGTAACTTAGTGTTAAACTTATACAGGTCTGTACTGTAGCTTAGTGTTAAACTTTTACAGGTCTGTATTGTAACTTAGTGTTAAACTTATACAGGTTTGTACTGTAACTTAGTGTTAAACTTATACAGGTCTGTATTGTAACTTAGTGTTAAACTTATACAGGTCTGTACTGTAACTTAGTGTTTAACTTATACAGGTCTGTACTGTAACTTAGTGTTAAACTTATACAGGTCTGTATTGTAACTTAGTGTTAAACTTATACAGGTCTGTATTGTAACTTAGTGTTAAACTTATACAGGTCTGTATTGTAGCTTAGTGTTAAACTTATACAGGTCTGTATTGTAACTTAGTGTTAAACTTATACAGGTCTGTACTGTAACTTAGTGTTAAACTTATACAGGTCTGTATTGTAGCTTAGTGTTAAACTTATGAACGGTCTGTAATGTAGCTTAGTGTTAAACTTTCCATAGGTCTGTACTGTAGCTTAGTGTTAAACTTATGAACGGTCTGTATTGTAGCTTAGTGTTAAACTTATGAACGGTTTGTACTGTACCTTAGTGAGGTCTGTACCTGAATGTTAAACTTTCCACAGGTCTGTACTGTACCTTAGTGAGGCCTGTAGCTGAATGCTAAACTTTCCACAGGTCTGTACTGTACCTTAGTGAGGCCTGTAGCTGAATGCTAAACTTTCCACAGGTCTGTACTGTACCTTAGTGAGGTCTGTAGCTGAATGTTAAACTTTCCACAGGTCTGTACTGTACCTTAGTGAGGTCTGTAGCTGAATGTTAAACCTTCCACAGGTCTGTACTGTAGCTTAGTGAGGCCTGTAGCTGTAGCTTAAACTTTCCACATGTCTGTATTGTACCTTAGTGAGGTCTGTAACTGAATGTTAAACTTTCCACAGGTCTGTACTGTACCTTAGTGAGGCCTGTAGCTGAATGCTAAACTTTCCACATGTCTGTATTGTACCTTAGTGAGGTCTGTAGCTGAATGTTAAACTTTCCACATGTCTGTACTGTACCTTAGTGAGGCCTGTAGCTGAATGTTAAACTTTCCACAGGTCTGTACTGTACCTTAGTGAGGTCTGTAGCTGAATGTTAAACTTTTCGACAGGTTTGTACTGTACCTTAGTGAGGCCTGTAGCTGAATGTTAAACTTTCCACAGGTCTGTACTGTACCTTAGTGAGGCCTGTAGCTGAATGCTAAACTTTCCACAGGTCTGTACTGTACCTTAGTGAGGTCTGTAGCTGAATGTTAAACTTTCCACAGGTCTGTACTGTACCTTAGTGAGGCCTGTAGCTGAATGTTAAACTTTTCGACAGGCCTGTGCTGCCCATCCTTTAGGTCTGTCATCAGAAAGTGACATGTTTATTTCAACATATATATACTGTCATATGTATACTTTAAAATTGTATTCATAATTTAGTTACGTAAGTTATAAGAATTTTAATGAGAGGGTTGTGTATCCGGTTTAACATTATACATTACAACATTACAGACATGTCAAAAGTTTAACATCATGCACCAAGCAATCGAATTATTAGTGTCGAATCGATACCTCATCTCGACCAGGGCTATATCTTTCTATATCGTTACAGCTTCTCGGTAGCTACTACTGTATTTCCATAAAATTTTATTGTTTATTTCTTTTAATTGAAAATCTTTCCATTAAACTAGCAGTAAAATGCATTTAAAATGCACTTACCTAACCAAATCATATTTTAATTAAAAACATTATTGTTCAGTTCTCCTGTACATAGAGAAAATTTTGGAAATTTGATAAAGTTTGTACACCAATTGGGCCTCATTCAATTTTACATCAGGGCATTTAGGGTCAGTTAGGTCATTGTTGTTCGAACTTTTTTCAGGTGTGATCATCATGAATATTCCAATTATGACATAACGTTTATAGTTGTTCCAAGTAAGAAGGTACAGAAGGGATAATTTTGACATAGTGATATTTGTTGTTTTGTTAAAAAGCTAAAAAGAATTACTCGAAGTACAGAATTTAGTTCACTTTTTCATGAATGAAAAATATTTTTTCCCTATTAGATCAGTATATTTTATATTAAGTTTTGACAAAAATTTTGTGAGTTTGTTGGAAAATGCATTTTCCATGTGCACTGAATTTGTGGAAATGCAGTACTTATCTTTCGGCAGCTTTCCGACTATTTACTATCATATATATTTATTTATCGGCCGAGCTTTGACTCTTGATTGTTTAACATTCAAAATGACAACTTATTGTCTTGTCAATATTTCGACCATACTATCATCATTAATCAACTGCAAGAAACCGATAAACTTTCGACAGGGTTGCACTGTATTTTATTTCCAATGGCGACCCCACCCAGAGGTCTGTGGCATGCTCCTCCAAAATTGTTGAAACGTAGTGTAAAATTCTGCAATTTACTGCATTGTGAACAAGTGAGACGCACAAAAATAATAGCATGGACGGAATAAAGGTGTGTGTGTGGGGGAGGGTGGGGGTTCCAACTCCCGGGCCCCGCCCTCGCCCCCCTTGTGGATGATCCACCACTTACTTTTATAAACAAACCTGTCTATGAGGGCCACCCAATGGAGCCAGTAAAAGTGGCCTTTAGGGACAAGTGGTCCTTATTTACAGGTTAAAAACATGAATAAAACGGAATTGGGATAACAATTTACTTGCTTTTAAAGGCAGGTGGCCATTGTATAGATGCGCTCTTTAAGGCAGGTTTAACTGTATATTGTTGTAACGCTGTTACTGAGTCACATTTAAATGTTAAAATATTCTTATTTTTATGCTATTGCAATATGTGAAATGAAGGAATTTCAAGTGAAACAAAGCAAGCAGCTTACACGTGAAATAAATTATTGGGTAAAGCAAATTGCAAGCATAGTCTTTTTGAGACCCTTAAAAATTTATGGTCATCATCTCCATATTGCTGATAATTATGATAAATTATCCTGGAAATATTTGACGTTCCATCGTTCCATCACGGTTCCTTTTGTTCCGAGTCAATTTCGATTATACACATGGCTAGCTAAACAGGGTGTGTTTACCCTTCCGGAGCACCCGGCCTCACTTCCCAGTCCTTTACTTAATTTGTCGGGTTTCAAGGTTTTTTTTACTTTGCTTTTAGATTGTGATTTCGACATTTATTGGTAGATATATTATTTTTTATTTATTTATTTATTTATTTATTTTATTTACGTGTGAAAACAAATGCACCGCTGAAATTACTTAACTACAGGGATTTATTTATTTATTTATTTATTTATTTATTTATTCATGTAAATGTGTAATCTCGATAGCGACATTTTAATACAGAATTAAATGTCGCTGATCTTGACAAATGTTTATTACATTCCTCAGTTTCCTTCTATTTTAATTTATTAAATAATATTTTATTTAACCGTATAATGTAAAACTATAAAACTTAATAATGTAGCAAAATTCATAATAATAACTTTATTGTGTACATGCGGTTTGTTACAATATTAAAAGGTAGGCCGAAGTATCTGCCTTAACGATGAAGTGTTATTTTTATATTTGCTAGTGGCATCAATTCTTTACTGTCGTTCCTTAAGGCAGATAATTCGGCTTAATTAATAGGAAAGTAAAAGTAATTTAAGACTGAATATGAAGGATATGATTTAATAATAAATCAACAAGGATCTAAACAATAATAATAAATTAAAAAATATGTATAAATATATATAAATTAATTAAATACTGTCGGTGCGCGCAAAAATTAATTTTGATTCGGTCCCTACATGCGAAAACGAAAGTAGGTTTGCAGACGAAAGTCATTCGTTATCGGTGACAAATTGGGACCTGATAGCTTTGCTGTTGCATAAATGCAATTCAACTAACAAACATCAACTGGGAGTTTCGCCATCAATATCGTCATCGAAAAAAAATCTGAAAAACACAAACTTGAAACGTGACAAAAGGCTAATGCACGCACTTGCTTCCCACGTTTCAAGGACATTAATTGGATGAAAATATCTACGTTTCATAGTTTTATCCAATGAAAATGTCGCTTATATTGACAAGCAAAGTTCAAGGGGTCGTTTTATTGTACCATATGTAATATCTCGCTGGAGTCGGCAAACGGGAAAAAACTGTCATCTACTTGGTTCCACAAAGTAGCTCTAGCTAGTTATGGCGACAAACAATGTTTCGAGACTTCTTCTGTCAAACAGGGGTATTTGTGTCAGAAAATTTTCGACAACAGTGGAATTAGCACAGAAGAAGTATGAACTGTTGGTGATCGGTGGGGGTACGGGGGGTTGCAGCATATCGAACAAATTTGCTTCTAAGTTAGGAAGAGGAAATGTCGGAGTTATTGAACCAAATGAGGTAAGATCAACCCCTGCCCCCCTCTCTCTCATGATCAGATAGATCTATATACTCGCGCATGTTGCACCATTTACAAACTCTACATGCATTTTGATTAGGAGAATGCAGGTTGGTCATGGGCTCAAACCTGGACTTTGGAAGTTGGATCTCAAAACTGAATAAATGACCCCTGCCACATGGGCTACCAAGACCTCTACACATGGTTACCTGGATCTGGTCACAGTTAGATAATTTACCTATTTCACCTTTAATCAAGGTAAAACTTATGTTATCATACTGACACATTTAAACTAGAGCCAGTCAATAAGACCTTAACAGTTGAATTGTATGAGGCCAAACAAAAAAGGAAAAAAATTTTAGTATTAGCCGATCCAAACTTTTTTACAGTCAGATTTTAAAATATTATTGTACTGACAAATAATAAACTAGAGCCAGTCAATAAGACCTTAACAGTTGAATTGAATGAAGCCAAACAAAAAAGGGGAAAAAATTGTGTTTCTGGTATCGGAATGCCTCACAGACCCTTTATTTTAGTATTAGCCGATCCAATTTTTTTACATGCAGATTTTTGCCAGATCATTTTGGCACATTTTAAATAGTGCCAGTAACATCATAAGATCATGAAGTATTAACTTAATAAGGCCAAACCAAAAAAATAAAGAGGTGTGTTTCCTGTTCTCCACCCTATTTTAGTATAGCCAATTAAAAGCTTTTACCTCCAGCTTTCAGATTTTACATTTTTACTTTTTTCCGGAAAAAAATTAGACAGCATAATAAAGTATAAGATTATACATGCACAGAAGTGGAAAAAATTGAGTAAAATATGTCGGTTTTAATTCAAATATTTCCTCTCACTTTGAAAAGTACTTAGATTGTCAATGCCCAAAACAATTCAGGTCAAAAAGTAAAGTACCTAATGACTCAAATGTTTTAAGAGCAAAATCTGAAGCACACATATTTTTTGTTGTTTGGATTTTAAGGAGTCTTTACAATCACCAATGATCTTAAAAATTACAAACATAGGAGGTTAGACTGAGACCAGTCCAGAGACCAGTACATAGAACAGTAGAGAGACCAGTACATACATGCCATATTTTTATGGGAGCAAACTGTGAGATTGGTGGCAATTTTAAGGGAGTTTTGAAAAAAATAAGGGAGGTTTACGTAAACCTGTAATCAGGACTCAAATTAGATTTTGAAGGGAGAAGTGACTTCTCCCTTAGCCAAGATTAGCGAGAAGTTTTTCCGCCGCCATATTTAATATGAGATGACATGTGTTCCAAGCTGTTTGACTTATAAATGGGAGCATCACTATTTATGACTTGCATCTTACATAAATGTAATATTATTTAATCCAAATAAACCTAGATGTAAAATTCTTATTATTTTTCCTTATTCGTTTTTTTTTTTTTAATTTTTTATTTATCTATTTATTTATTTTGCAATGATGTACAAGCTGAGTGCATATTGTACTTGCACATTGATCATATAAACATGTCCTAATAATATTACATTTTCACATCACTCATTGTCTTAAGATTACAATGTAAATGTGAAGTACATGTACAATTTGTTTTAAAAAATAATGTTAAAAAAACAATAATTATAAACATAAAAATTACAAAAATAAATGAAAAATCAATAATAAATCTTGCACTTTTATTTACTGATTGAGTTACCTCCCCTGTTTTTAAAAACCACATGGCATGGCTGCTTTCTGACAGATGATTTTACTCATTTTCAATCATTCAATCGGAAAATGCTTTTATTTATGGATTCCTTTGTGGGGAGGCGACATTCTGAGAAGGTCTGTTATTTTATTAAATTTTCATACAAAAAACGATCTACTATTTTGTTCAATTCACCCCCCACCCCCCACCCCCCCCCCCCACCCCCCGTTTCCATTCTGTTAGAGACGTTTTTTATTGCAAATATTAGAGGTTCTTCATCAAGATGGCATTCAATTACATCAGTTAACAGGTTGATGAATCCATGACATGCATGGATGATCTCAAGTTAATCTAATTATCGGATTAAAACACCTGTAGATATCGGGAGTTACCTGTGTGCATGTCATATACAGAGGCGCCTCAGAGGTTCAATAATCTTGTCAAAACTTAGCTTGCCGATTAGGTGATTATCTACGGAACATTGCACACGACTTTGGACACTTCAAACCATGTTTATTCAGTAATTATCCCAACTGATTGGCGTAGCTTGTTTGGAAAAAAAAATAAAGGGAGGAATAGCAATTTCCCATGAGAAATCGATCTAACGCCGGGAGTTTCAAAAATAAACAAAAATCCGTGAGGTTTTGTCTCACGGCGTGAGATATGGCATGTATGCCAGTACATAGACCAATCCAGAGACCAGTACATAGACCAGTAGAGAGAAAAGTCCAGAGACCAGTACATACACCAGTCCAGAGACCAGTAGAGAGACCAGTACATAGACTATCAAGAGCCAGTCTTGAGACCAATCTAGAAACATTGAGCTTCAACTGCATGTACTTGTAGCTCCGGGCTAGGCTTGCACATCAGTTCAAGGGCCTTGAGGTACTAGTATATGTAGCTTTGGGCTAGGCTGGCACATCAGTTCAAGGACCTTGAGATACCAGTATATGTAGCTTTGGGCTAGGCTGGCATATCAGTTCAAGGACCTTGAGATACCAGTATATGTAGCTTTGGGCTAGGCTGGCATATCAGTTCAAGGACCTTGAGATACCAGTATATGTAGCTTTGGGCTAGGCTGGCACATCAGTTCAAGGACCTTGAGATACCAGTATATGTAGCTTGATGCTAGGCCGGTACATCAGTTGAAGGACCTTGAGATACCAGTATATGTAGCTTGATGCTAGGCTGGTACATCAGTTCAAGGACCTTGAGATACCAGTATATGTAGCTTGATGCTAGGCTGGTACATCAGTTCAAGAACCCTGAGATACCAGTATATGTAGCTTGATGCTAGGCTGGCACATCAGTTCCAGAACCCTGAGATACCAGTATATGTAGTTTGATGCTAGGCTGGTACATCAGTTCAAGAACCCTGAGATACCAGTATATGTAGCTTGATGCTAGGCTGGCACATCAGTTCAAGAACCCTGAGATACCAGTATATGTAGCTTGATGCTCAGGGCTCAAATTAGATTTTGAAACAGGGAGAAGTGACTTCTCCCTCAGCCAAGATGAGGGAGAAGTTTTTCAAAACAGGGAGAAGTTTTTCCGCCGCGAAATATAATACGCTGACACGCGTGCTCCAAGCTGTTTGTCTTTATAAATGGGAGCATCCCTATTTAGGACTTGCATATTACATAAATGTTATATTAATTATCTAATTAAAAGAAACCAAGATGTAAAATTCTTCTAAGATCTAATAAGGCCTATTTTACTTTTTCTTTTTCTTTTTTTTTTTTTTTTTTTTTTGCAATGTGTAGAACTATATATATGTACAAGCTCAGTGCCGCCATACTGATAATAATTTAACAAAAAATATTGTTCTTATGTTTATTGTAATTTAAAGGCTCTTTTATTAAATCAAAACACATTGATCATATAAAACATGTCCTAATAATATTACATTTTCACATCACTAACACTGTCTAAATATTACGATGTAAATGTGAAGTACATGTACAATTTGTTTTAATAATTAATTTTAAGAATACAATGTTTATTAACATAAAAAAATTTAAAAAAAAAAAAAAAAAAAAGAATAAATCTAGGCCCCCCCCCCCTATTAGCACTTTTATTTTCTGATTGAGTTATCCCCCTTGTTTAAAAGCACATGTATGTCATGAGCCTGACTCCAAAATTCTAGAGATGATTTTACTCATTTTAAATCATTCAATCGGAAAATGCTTTTATTTATGGATTCCTTTGTGAGGAGGCAACATTCTGAGAAGGTCTGTCATTTTATTAAATTTTCATAAAAAAAACGATCTACTATTTTGTTCAATACACCCCCGCATTTCCATACTCGTACAGATGTTTTTTATAGCAAATATTTGAGGTTCTTCATCAAGATGGCATTCAATTACATCAGTCTACAGGTTGATGAATCCATGACATGCATGGATGATCTCAAGTTAAGCTAATTATCGGATTAAAACACCTGGATATATCGGGAGTTACCTGTGTTTACCTTTGTATGCATGTAGTATACAGAGGCGCCTTGAGGGGTTAAATAAACTTGTCAAAACTTAGGGCGACTAGAACTTCGCTTTTGGGACAGTTTAGGGCGAAGTTTTTTGAAACAGTACGAAGATATCGCCCAACTTCGCTCTTATTTTGAGCCCTGATGCTAGGCTGGTACATCAGTTCAAGAACCTTGAAATACCAGTATATGTAGCTTGTTGCTAGGCTGTTACATCATTTGAAGGACATTTTGATACCAGTACATGTAGCTTGATGCTAGGCTGGCACATCAGTTCAAGAACCTTGAGATACCAGTATATGTAGCTTGATGCTAGGCTGGCACATCAGTTTAAGGACCTTGAGATACCAGTATATGTAGCTTAAAGTATGGTTGGCACATCAGTTCAAGGACCTTGAGATACCAGTATATATATCCTGATGCTAGGCTGGCACATCAGTTCAAGGACATTGCAATGCCAGTACATGTAGCTTGATGCAAGGCTGGCACATCATTTGAAGGACATTGAGATACCAGTATATGTAGCTTGTTGCTAGGCTGGTACATCAGTTCAAGGACCTTGAGATACCAGTATATGTAGCTTGATGCAAGGCTGGCACATCAGTTCAAGGACCTTGAGATACTAGTATATTTAGCTTGATGCTAGGCTGGCACATAAGTTCAAGGACCTTGAGATACCAGTATATGTAGCTTGTTGCTAGGCTGGCACATCAGTTCAAGGACCTTGAGATACCAGTATACTAGTATGTAGCTTGATGCTAGGCTAGCACATCAGTTCAAGGACCTTGAGATACCAGTATATGTAGCTTGATGCTAGGCTGGAACATCAGTTCAAGGATCTTGAGATACCAGTACATGTAGCTTGATGCTAGGCTTGCACATCAGTTCAAGGATCTTGAGATACCAGTATATGTAGCTTGATGCTAGGCTTGCACATCTGTTCAAGGACCTTGAGATACCAGTATATGTAGCTTGATGTAAGGCTGGCACATCAGTTCAAGAACCTTGAGATACCAGTATATGTAGCTTGATGCTAGACTGGCACATCAGTTCCAGGACCTTGAGATACCAGTATATGTAGCTTGAAGTATGGTTGGCACATCAGTTCAAGGACCTTGAGATACCAGTATATATATCCTGATGCTAGGCTGGCACATCAGTTCAAGGACATTGCAATACCAGTACATGTAGCTTGATGCAAGGCTGGCACATCATTTGAAGGACATTGAGATACCAGTATATGTAGCTTGTTGCTAGGCTGGTACATCCAGGGATTTATCAGGGTCTTTTGGGAAAAGGCCCTTAACTAAAAATTGGGAAAAACTATCAACTTTTTGCTCATTTTGGGAAATCTTTGATGTCATAAGTGATTAAATCTAATGCTTTTAGTGTATTGAGTTGATTGAAGATTGAGAAAAGCAGTGCCACATTTATGGCCAGACTTCAGCTATGTATCTGATACGATTTTCTAATTGGGAATTTTCTCAGCCCTTTTGGGAAAAAATCAATGTTTTTTCCATTGGGAATGGGGCCAAATTTGGGCCCTAAATAGGCCCTTGATAAATCTCTGACATCAGTTCAAGGACCTTGAGATACCAGTATATGTATCTTGAAGTTAGGCTGGTACATCAGTTTAAGGACCTGAAGATACCAGTATATGTAACTTGATGCTAGGCTGGCACATCAGTTTAAGGACCTGAAGATACCAGTATATGTAACTTGATGCTAGGCTGGTACATCAGTTCAAGGACATTGCAATACCAGTACATGTAACTTGATGCTAGACTGGCACATCAGTTTAAGGACCTGAAGATACCAGTATATGTAACTTGATGCTAGGCTGGTACATCAGTTCAAGGACCTTGAGATACCAGTATATGTAGCTTGATGCTAGGCTTGCACATCTGTTCAAGGACCTTGAGATACCAGTATATGTAGCTTGATGCTAGGCTGGCACATCAGTTCAAGGACCTTGAGATACCAGTATATGTAGCTTGTTGCTAGACTGGCACATCAGTTCAAGGACCTTGAGATACCAGTATATGTAGCTTGATGCTAGGCTTGCACATCTGTTCAAGGACCTTGAGATACCAGTATATGTAGCTTGTTGCTAGACTGGCACATCAGTTCAAGGACCTTGAGATACCAGTATATGTAGCTTGTTGCTAGGCTGGCACATCTGTTCAAGGACCTTGAGATACCAGTATATGTAGCTTGATGCTAGGCTGGCACATCAGTTCAAGGGCATTGAGATACCAGTATACTAGTATGTAGCTTGATGCTAGGCTAGCACATCAGTTCAAGGACCTTGAGATACCAGTATATGTAGCTTGATGCTAGGCTGGCACATCTGTTCAAGGACCTTGAGATACCAGTATATGTAGCTTGTTGCTAGGCTGGCACATCTGTTCAAGGACCTTGAGATACCAGTATATGTAGCTTGTTGCTAGGCTGGCACATCTGTTCAAGGACCTTGAGATACCAGTATATGTAGCTTGTTGCTAGACTGGCACATCAGTTCAAGGACCTTGAGATACCAGTATATGTAGCTTGTTGCTAGGCTGGCACATCTGTTCAAGGACCTTGAGATACCAGTATATGTAGCTTGTTGCTAGGCTGGCACATCAGTTCAAGGGCATTGAGATACCAGTATATGTAGCTTGATGCTAGGCTGGCACATCAGTTCAAGGGCATTGAGATACCAGTACATGTAGCTTGATGCTAGGCTTGCACATCAGTTCAAGGACCTTGAGATACCAGTATATGTAGCTTGATGCTATGCTGGCACATCAGTTCAAGGGCATTGCAATACCAATTCATGTAGCTTGATGTTAGGCTTGCACCTCTGTATAAGGACATAGAGATACCAGTATATGTAGCTTGATGCTAGGCTGGCACATCAGTTCAAGGACCTTGAGATACCAGTATATGTAGCTTGTTGCTAGGCTGGCACATCTGTTCAAGGACATTGAGATACCAGTATATGTAGCTTGATGCTAGGCTGGCACATCAGTTCAAGGACCTTGAGATACCAGTATATGTAGCTTGTTGCTAGACTGGCACATCAGTTCAAGGACCTTGAGATACCAGTATATGTAGCTTGTTGCTAGACTGGCACATCAGTTCAAGGACCTTGAGATACCAGTATATGTAGCTTGTTGCTAGGCTTGCACATCTGTTCAAGGACCTTGAGATACCAGTATATGTAGCTTGTTGCTAGGCTGGCACATCTGTTCAAGGACCTTGAGATACCAGTATATGTAGCTTGTTGCTAGACTGGCACATCAGTTCAAGGACCTTGAGATACCAGTATATGTAGCTTGTTGCTAGGCTGGCACATCTGTTCAAGGACCTTGAGATACCAGTATATGTAGCTTGTTGCTAGGCTGGCACATCTGTTCAAGGACCTTGAGATACCAGTATATGTAGCTTGTTGCTAGGCTGGCACATCTGTTTAAGGACATTGCAATACCAATACATTGACTATGTAGCTTGATGCATTTCCATCCATTAGTACATTGTTTGATCAAACTTAAATTTAATATTTTATTTCTTTTTGCAGATCCATTATTATCAACCAATGTGGACTCTGGTTGGAGGGGGAGTTAAAAAGTTAAAACATACTGCAATGCCAATGGCTGCTGTACTTCCTGACAAAGCCGATTGGATAAAATCTAGGGTTTCTAAGTTTGACCCCCAAAATAACCAAGTGACTACAAGTGACGGGGATACGGTAAGTGAATGTTAATATATTTGGGCCAAAGCATCATCATCATCATCATAATAATAATGATAATAAAATAATAATAATAATTTTTTGTTTTTTTTTTCGGAAAATTGAAATTGTACGGTGTTATGCATCATCAACATTCATTTGCTAGAGTCAAAAGGGTATGCCGGGATATACAGCCAGTTTTTAAGTGTTAGGGTCCCAGAGATGTATTTACTGGGTAAAACGAAATAAGGGTCCAGACATAAATTTCAAGGGTCCATGTTTCCATGGTAACAAAAAAAACCTTGGATACCTTATAGTCTTCAATAATTTATATGTTTTGTTTCAGCCAAAAGAACCGGCTTGTATGGTTGACACAGTGTTATAATGTGTTAATAATCATGTTCAAGCATATGCTTACATCGATGACTAATGTACGATTTTCATGCGTTCAACTGGATGTACATACCAAATTTTGGAGGGTCCAAAGAGCACGTATGTGCGCAAAGTACCCCTGGAAAAACCTTGGGTATGCCCATACTTGCATACCTTTACGAGATTGGCATAAGTTGTATGATTTTAAAACAAGAATTACAACCATACAGTTGCCAGTTAAAACTTGGAACCTTACTGGTTCATTTCTAGAAATTTGAGTTGAATTTGTTTTAGCAGTCCATGTATATTATAGAAATAGTGCCCTTGGTTGAGGCAAATATGGAGGATTGTCTCACCGAGGGAACATTATCTCCTGAGCCAAGAGGCCTGCAGTGTCAATATAGTCTTGATATAAAAAGAAATCTATACTTTTCATTGACATCAGCAAATACAATCAAGATTATTTTCTGCATCAAGTTTAGTCAGGCATATCCATTATTAGATTGTTGGGGGGACTGAAGCCATGATTATCCTATGTCATAATGATACAAGTAAGCAGAGCTGCCAACCCTATTTTGTGCAATTCCGAGATCCAAGGTGTGTTGCGCACTGCTAAGCTGGTTGCACCCCTTGGTTCCGGGGAAAAAATGAAAAGAAGATTAAAAATAGTGCGCTGTTGTGTAATTTCACAGAGAAATAAATTTTGCGATTTTTCACCCACTACCGGCTCAAAATTAGTCCCGACTAGACCCTTAGTCCACCCATGTAATAACTCAAATACGCCACGATTACATGTTGATTCGAGTGGTAATGAATGAATACTGCAAATCCTCAAACTATATGCTTAATTACGGGTCAGCCCACTTTTTGGCCGGTCAGCAGGAATTCACGTCTAAATGCAGGATGGACCCGCGGTTTGCGGGTCAGTTGGCAGCTCTTGAGTAAGTGAAAATAATATCCCACTGCTTTTAACTTACCTGACCAAAAGTCACATAAGCTTACTGTAAATAGCAAATATATATGTATTAATGTAATTTTAATTATTTTGTAGATATCCTATAATTTTTTGGTGGTTGCCATGGGAATGCAGTTGAATTATGGCAATGTAAGTGTTAAAAGTCTTAATTACAGTCTGTCAAGCAACTCCTGATCTTTCTTATTTTTCTTGATTTTGAGCTGTTCCAGGATTTTTTCCTGAATTTGTTTCATTAACTCCTGATAACTCCTGATTTTGAGACTTTTTCCCACCAAAAAAACAAAACAAAACAAACCATAATAATAATATGTTGGAATGAAAATGGCCTAAGTAAGACCTTTTAGCTTGCTAATTACATTTTTACATTCTGATAATGATCTTTACATCATCCTTAAATTCATATAAGCTGAAGGTCTTACTTAGAGGGGAGGAAGGCAAGCATTTTTTAGGGGGGGGGGGGGGTTGTTGTGGTTTTTATCACTTTTTATACCAAGAATTCCTGATAATCTCCTGATTTTTAACTAAAAACCTTCCTGATCTCCTTTTTTGAGCCAAAAAGTGCCTGACAGACTGTAATTATATTCCTTATAATTTCAAGAAAAGTGGGGTATAATGGTTTTTCTCTGCCCTTCCATCCATCTGAATCAGAAATTTTCTAAACAGTTTTCTCAGCAACTACTAAACACAGTGACTTAAAATTTTGTATACCAGTTCAGTATGTCCCGTACTACAAGCACTGATTTCAGGTCTGTCAGAAATCTACTTCCTGTTTACCAAGTTGACATAGTTTATTTTTCAAAATGATTTACGGTCAGTGTTTATACATGTTACAGTTAAAAGCAGGGCTATACTCATGATACTATATGAACAGTAGCTCACAGATTTCTTGTTTACCTCTGTCCTTTCGTTCGTCCATCCATCTGTGTCTGTTTTCTTGTTTTACTTGTTGTTGTTTTCATAAGTAAAATAGCAAATGTGATGAGGGGTAAGGCAATGATTGACACAATTGGTTTATTGATCACAGTCTTTCAAGTGACTCCAGATTTTCCTGATTTTGAGCTGTTCCTGATGTTTTCCTAATTTTTCTTTGATAAACTCCTGTTAACTCCCAATTTTGAGGCTTTTCCCACCAAAAAAAACCCCCAAAAAACAAAAACAAAACAAAGTTGGAATGAAAATGGCCTAAGTAAGACTTTTTAGCTTGCCAATTATTATTTTTGACATTCTGATAATGACCTTTACTTAGAAGGGAGAAAGGCGGCTTATTTTTTTTTTTTTTTTTTTTTTTTTTTTATACCAAAAATTCCTGATAATCTCCTGATTTTTAACTAAAACCCTCCTGATTTGCTAGTTATTTTGAGCCAAAAAGTGCTTGACAGACTGATCATTGCACCTCTTATCACCTACCAAATCCTAGTGTGTAGGGGTGTGGGGTATTACCGGTTTACCGGTTACAACTTACAGGGGTAAATTTCACCAACAAAATTTTCAAAACAGCAAATTAAAATAGTTGTTCTTACCCACAAAATATTAGATGCTGTAACAACTAAACATCTTTGCAATGAGAATCCTTAGTTATTGCAAGCATGTCATAGTACTGTTTGCTGTATTTTAGAACTTCAAATTTTCCCAATTTAAACATCAGGAGATTACGCGAGGAGTAGTGATACAGCTACTAAAAAAAGGACTCGACTTGAAACAAAGGGTTGTACATACACATTGTGTACCGGTATATGATATTTTTATCTAACATTTCCAACTAAGTTAATTAAAATGATAAAAATCATAAAAACACCACTTTATGAAAAAAATAATGTTTTACCACAGAAAAACAATGAACTATGTCATGACGTATGTTCTGTAGAAATGACGTCATTATTTACATTTGACAAATCAGAGGTTCCCAAATGACGTCAAAATGACTAAAATCCGACTGAAAGTGCATGTGTACTTTACCACCAATGTTGTATCACCACAGTGTGTGATACAAGATTCTGTATCATGCGTGTTCGATAAAACTTGTATTTCGTCAAATCAGGTAGAAAAACTACCGTAAATCCTTGCATATAAGACAGGTTTTTTTACCTTAAAATTTATTTTTTGAAATGGGGGGGGGGGGGGGGGGGGGGGGAGGGGGTCGTCTTACAGGACAGGTATACCTGAGAGGCTGAAATTCTTGAGAGAATGTCTACATTGGGATCGCCAATGCCGCCATCTTTGATTTTGTATATTAGTTTCATAAAGGTTGATAAATTTTACAGATAACATACCGAAAAGAAACGAAACTAAATGCTTTTAAATTATTGTAATTTTGTATTTTTGATGATTTTTTTTAATAAATTAAGTTTTAATTAATAAATAAATACTGTAGTCTAATCTTAGATAAAATATATCAATACATTATTTGAGTATCGATGTCAACAAAATGGCTGCATGTTAATGGCTAAGGTTGGAGTAGTCAACGACACAATAATTAAACAGGTTGTATAAATTAATGCATTATACAGCCACTTCGCTTATTGCCACACTATTTTGAAGTCCCAAAATCCATTTTGTTTTTGTTTTTCTTTATGAGCCTCCCCCAATTTATCGCCAAACCCCTTTATAATGTCAAAATTTGACTAAACAAATGGTGGCGATGAATCGATGTTTTACTGTACATGTAATTACAACCCATCATTCTAATCTATCTCCAAACCAACTGACATATACCTAGAGTTCATATAATGTTAGAAACATTAAAGATGACACTAGACATGGCATTTTCCCAAATTTTAACCGGTATATTTTTTCCCAAATTTTTAGAAAATTCTAAGGAAATTATTTTTCAAGAAAAAAAACAACTTTATTACATACATTTAGATCATAAAGTTAAGAAATCACTTTGAATTACAGGAAAAAATTCAAATATTTCAATTGTATGAATAAATTTGATATGATGATTATGATGTAAACCTATGGCATAATATAAATTTGTAATGTTATTTGTGGTATTTTTCAGTTGATATCTCTATATTTGCAGATTAAAGGGTTGTTAGATGCTTTGAAGACGGATGATCGTGTTTGCTCCAATTACTCGGCTAATTATGTGAAAAAGACATATCCGGCACTGTCAAACTTTCAGGGAGGGACGGCCATATTTACTTTTCCGAACACCCCCATCAAATGTGCAGGTGCACCACAGAAAATAATGTATTTAGCTGAAGAAATATTTCGAAAGGTACGGTATTTCAAAATAAATATAATACTGTAAAATCATTATACCCCTCTAAACTTCATTTACGGGGGTATATATGAAACCCTGTCTGTCCATCTGTCTGTCTGTCTGTCTGTCTACCTGGTTGTCCATTCCAATATCATGTCCATTCCGTAATCTTTCGGAACAACTGGTCTCATTTTTCCTGGTTGAGATTCATGTGTTTAACCCAGTTTGCCAGTTTCAAAGTTTTTACTTTGCTTTGTGATTGTGATTTAGACATGGGTTAGTATGTATGGTTTTTTTTTATTGTTTCATGGTGTTCAGTTTTTATTGTTCTAAGAAAAAATACCATTTTTTGGGGTGTGATAGCTTGAGTAAGGTAATGGTGT
This sequence comes from Anadara kagoshimensis, assembly GCA_021292105.1. Classification (NCBI taxonomy): domain Eukaryota; kingdom Metazoa; phylum Mollusca; class Bivalvia; order Arcoida; family Arcidae; genus Anadara; species Anadara kagoshimensis. The sequence continues at coordinate 18,095,841 of CM037868.1, forward strand.
TTTAATACCCAGTCTGTATCAACATAGTCATTTCTTGAATGGTTGAAGTAACTGGGGTGCGTTGAGAAATCTGCCTAGATGGTGGTCGTTTCTTGAATGGTTAAAGTAACTTGAGTGCCTGGAGAAATCTGCCTGGATATTGGTCATTTCTTGAATGGTTGAAGTAACTGGAGTGCCTTGAGAAATCTGCCTGGATGGTGGTCATTTCTTGAATGGTTGAAGTAACTGGAGTGCCTGGAGAAATCTGCCTGGATGGTGGTCATTTCTTGAATGGGTGAAGTAACTGGAGTGCCTGGAGAAATCTGCCAACCTTTGGCAAACTAACTGAAAAACTTCCTTACAGTAGGATCTGCCAAGTGGTGTTTGAACCTAGACAATGAGAGATGCTGTTGTTCAGAATATCACATGGCTAAAGTTTCAGGGATTTCCTGGACGCAAGTTTCCTGCGTATCTGATGCGTCTGACGCGTCTGTGCCTTCCATGGGACGCAAAAAATTAAATCCATGCTGGGCTTTAAAATTATTAATAGTTTTTCAGTCTGAGCAGATCTATATTGGCAGTAATGTTTGAATGCTATTTATAGTTGACAAACACTTGTTTGACTCGGATTGTCCTACTTTCATTTTAGTAAAGCGCAAGTATGAAGTGTTTTTGTGACCTTGTATCGTTGTTCTTAACCACATGGTGTCGCAGTGGAAAACTTCTTTCTTTGACAATCCTGTAATTAATAATCCCAGCAATCATGATAGTAGTATGAAACTGAAAAGCCAATTTCCTGTAAGTCTTCCAGATGAGACTAAGAACCAAGTTCCGGTTTCACACAAACAATTTAATCGAACACACAAAACTGTAATGTCGGAAAATGACGGATATAAATGGGACTCCCAAATATTGGCTAAGGACCCTGCAAAATATCCCTACAATCATTTATTAGCTAAGATTTTCCTTAACCTAAATCTGGCAAATTTTTTAACAATCTTTTATAAAACCCGCAATACAATTAAAAATATAATAGAACCACAGATTCTATTAGTTTGCACTGATCTTCAATGACACCTTAAATTTCCAGAATGCAGTAAAAACTCATTATAATGCCCCTCATTAACTTTGCCACCTTGCTTATCGCCACACTATTTTGAAATACCAAAATCTGTTTTGTTTATGTTTCTCTTTATGAGCCATCCTCAATTTATGGCCAAATCCCTTTATAGTGCCAAACCCCTTTATAATGCCAAAATTTGTCCAAACAAGCAGTGATGAATCAAGGTTATCTTTAAAATCAGCAATATTATTAAGATATTAAAAATGCCGGATTAAAGTTAAGGAAAATCTTAAATAAGTAATAATTGTGAAACTTGGGGCCTGGCCACGGAGGTTCCCAGAGCCTGACAGACAGATTTTATTGCTTTAGACAAGGCTTAGGATATATATAATTAATTCCTAGATTTTCATCAATTTTTTTTCAAAATTTAGACAGAGAGCAAATTTTATTATTTATTTTTTATTTCAGATTAAAAAAAAAACAACAAAAAGTAAGGACAATAGCAAGTGCCTAAAAGAAACTCTATTTTAAAACACAACAAAAAAAAAACAAATATAAACTTTGGGGCAGGCTGAAAAAAGTGGCTCGGGCAGGGATGAAAATATAGGAATTAATTTTATATGGCCTTAGTGCAGCTACAGTCCAACCTGCCTTAAAGGCCATCTCTATATAAGGGCCACTTGCTTATAAATGCCAGTAGAATTGTATCCCAATTGTTTTTATTCATATTATTTGAACCTGTATATAAAGGCCACCTGTCTATAAAGGCCACTTTTACTGCCTCCCTTGGGTGGCCTTTATAGAAAGGTTTGACTATACTTAGAGATGTTATCTTGGACAAAAAAGGTATCGCGATATCGCCAAAAATTTATGATATCTTCGCGATATTATCGCCATATTTCTAGATGAATTTGCTCAAATGATGGTAGGGGATCAGTGGACTTCAATAAATTCAAATAAAATAAAAAGAATAAGATACAAAATTACAAATTCTATTAAAGCTATTTGAAGATTAACTGAATTAAATTTGTAAGCAGTGATTTGTTTGTGGTTCACGGCAAAAACCACATGTTCAGACAATCTGCTTCATCACGATCAATACACTAGTTATGCGATTTAAAAGGTTTTATTTGTAAGTAATAGTGTTCATTGATATCATGATGTAAGCTTGGTTCCACGATATCGCCATCAGCAAAACCTTGGCGACCATTATCGCGATGACGATATATAATAACATCTCTACTGTATAGGGTAATTGACATATCGCCGGCCACACCCACAATTTTTACGACACTGGCAGCCATCACGGTACCAAAGCAGCGTCACAGCAACTAATAACTAGTGTCAGTGACGCCATAAATGGCGCTATTCAAGCCGAGTTTTCATTCTTTTTGCGTGAAATCAAGCATCCAGCCATTTGACGGAACATTGTGGGCGTGGCTGGCGATACGTCAATTTTGACCTTTTTACTTACAGAATGGTAAGCGTGATGGTACTAAAGTAATTTTTAACACATCACTGGGAGTAATATTTGGTGTGAAAAAATACGCAGATAGATTGCTGGAAATTATTAAACAAAGGTTGGTTAATTATCAGTGATGACTAATATACCTACCTACCTATCCTCTTCGTCCCTGGTGGGACACAAGGCCACAACCAGTTGCCTCCACTTCACGCCATTCTTTGTGCCTGCCCCCAGGATAGTCCAAGGTCTTCCAATTTAGCATTTATAGTTCTTCTCCAGGTCTGATGTGGTCTTCCTGGCTTCCTTTTTCCCTGTAGTGTCCAAAAAAGGGCTTGTTTTGGTATGCGTTGTTGTGGCATTCTCAAAACATGCCCTAACCATCTAAATTTTCTTGATCTCTATGCTGATTGATTTGCAGTTACTTTTTCTCAGCAGTTCCACGTTGCTTACTTTGTTGGGCCAAAATATTTTGTTGATTTTTCTTAAACATGTGTTGTGGAAGACATCTAGCTTATGCATGTCGCTGACAAGAACTCTCCAACATTCAAATCCATACAGCAGGACTGATTTGACATTGCGGCTGTAAATTTTCAATTTTGTTTTACTGACTGATATAATGCCAAATAATTATCGGCAACAATAGAAAATACATCATTTAAGGCACAATAATTTCAATCATCGATTGAAATAGTTGTTCCATTCAATTATCTGCAAACTGGTTGTGCTTTCCATTGTAGAAGGGAATTTAAATCAACACTAAGCAGGGTTCGTACAGGCCTGAAAAAGTCCTTAAATTTTGAGGTTTGCCCTAAAAAGACCCTAAAAACAAGTCTGAGCCTAAAAAGCCCTTGAATTTATCCTGAAGGCCCTAAAAAGCCCTTAAATTTTGCAAATTAGGTGTTGATATTAAGTGGTTGTAAATAGACTGATCAAAATAAATAAATAAATAAGTTACATTGAAATGAGCGATTTAAAGGTACCTGGCCCTCCCGAACACCCAAAATCAACCCCTACTTCAAGTGTCGTTGCTATGGACATGTAAGTAATTGTTTTATTGATTTAATTGTCTTTGCACCAATGTTTCTCTTATAAAATTGTCCCTCTGATTAGGCCCTAAGTTTGCAAATGAGACCCTGAAACGACCCTAAAAAGTCCTTAAATTTAGAGTCCAAATGTCTGTACAAACCCTGCTTAGAAACTACTAAAAACAATCTTACCAAATTTCAGCCCAAATCTTGTCCAATCATGAGCAGCCCACCTCAATTTTGTCGACTAAATTTGTGGCCAAATAGACCTGAATTGTGTCTGGCAACCTAAAATTTGTAAATGGTAGCCAGCTTGTCCACTTTTAATTTGACTTTTGTGACCAGAGAACATATATTATTTCTGCATCCCAAAACTTTCATGATACTGTTACCGATACAGGCAATATAATGGACACTTTACATCATCATTATTGTTATTAATAACACTGATGAATGTAAGTGATTGTAAGTCAGTTTTAATGGAATTTCTTTAAATTGGTGGCCAGCTTGCCACATGGTTTTTTGAAACCCACTTTGAGGGCTGATAAGGCAAGCAATATCATGACCCATAATAAGGCTATGCATGTAAATGCACTCTATAACTGAAAAAAATATGCTAAAACTTTTAATTTTGGATTAATTGATGATCCATCAGTTTTTTTCCAGTGATATGTTTTTGCTTATTGATTCTGAAAATTTTCTGATCGTTAAACATTACTCCTGATACGATATCAATAATTATTACATTATGATATGATTTTACTCTGAGACCTTTGTTTTGATTGGTTAAACTACTTGCACACACAATGTCTTAATTTTCCTTCATTTGCAAGAAAAGATTGCCTGGCCACTTGGAATTTCCACTGGCCACCTGAAAATTTAAATTGGTGGCCACCTGGCCACTTAGTTTTGAAACCCACTTTGAGAGCTGATGAGGCTAGCCATGTTATAATTTCCTTTTTGAATTTTTTGTTATTTTTTTATTATTATTTTTTTTTTTTTGTAGAAATATTGAAGTAAATTATAAGACAAATTTAATTGAAATTATACCAGAGACGAGTGAGGCAGTTTTTCAGAACTTGGATACCAATGAAACAAAATCATATAAGGTATGTGTTATATTATGATAATGATAAGCTCGTAGGAGTTACCTCCCATATATCATTAGGTCAAACTCACAGGGATTTATCAGGGTCTTTTGGGGAAAAGGTCCTAAACTAAAAATTCAGAAAATGGGGAAAACTTCAACATCATGTCAGAAGTCCGTTTACTTAGGACCTCGGAACCCTTCGATGTAGAAGCAGTATTTTCATCAAGCTTTGCAAATGTTGTTTTAATCTAGAATCTTCTACTTGATTTTGCTGATTGGGGGCTTTTACAAAATTTACTTTCGTTTTTGTTTAAAAACAACACAATTTTCTAATTAGGAATTTTCTCAGTTGATTTTGGGGAAAAAATCAACTTTTTTCCATTGGGAATTGGGCCTAATTTCGGCCTTAAATAGGCCCTTGATGAAACCCTGAAACTGTATTCTTTAGATTGAGTTATTTCCCTTGCAAACATGCCCAATAAGTAATAAATGAACATGTGCAGCAGACATACTGTTGTTTTATCATACACTTAAGGTATGCATGGCAAAAAATGGTTGTATTGTCAGATTTTGAAGTACCCTTTGGAAGTCAGGGTGGTGGGTTCGAACCTCACTTGGGACTTGGAAATTTTTGTAAGATGATTTTCATCTTCTGTCCATACCAGAGTTATAAAAAGCTCATTTCAAGGTAGTCTTTCTTATGAAACTTAAAGTTGAGGTCCCGTGTCTCGGTGCTTGCTAAAGACACCTCTAGAGTTTGAAAAAGAGTTAAGGCCATCTGTGGTCACTGAAGAGGCACCATTTACAATTAGAAGCGATTGAAACAGACCAAGCAATATAAAATTTAGTGATATCACAATGATAAAATAGTTGTGATGGCAAAATCTGTTGAAAGTGAAAATAAATAAATAAATTAGTAAATGAATTTTAAAAAATGAGACGAAAACCTTAACATAAAGCTTTAACATTGGATTCTCACGCTGGCGCTCATGACAGGATCATGACATAAAAATGAGACAATCAGAAGCATTAATCATAAATTATATTACATCTTATTTACATTTGACATCAGTGAAATAAAATTTTAAAAAAATATGCGTTTACCACCGGAAGTATAGTTCTAAAATCAAATATAGAGAGGGATTATTAATAAAAACAACTTCTGAACACTGTTTAAATGCATATATCAGGTATGTGTTCTTAATTTGTTTGTATATTAGCATACAGGTGTAATGGTCAGGTAATTTTGGGGTACATAAAGGAGAACGATTAATCGATTTTTGAAATGAAAATTGATAATTGGTTGTTTGATCGATTAATCGATTAACCGATTAATTGGTGCCATCACTATTACATAGTAAAACTGCATCTTATACCACTACTCACATTTAACAGTTATTTTTAAAGATAATTTTCTTGTATTATTATTGCAGTATGATTTTATTCATGTAACGCCTCCAATGTCCGCACCTGACGCTTTACGAGAGAGCTCTCTAGTCAATGAGGCAGGATTCTTAGATGTCAATAAAGGAACACTACAACATACAAAATATCAGAATATATTTGGTATCGGGGATTGTACAAGTGCACCAACTTCTAAAACAGCTGCGGCAGTAGGTAGGTATTAAAGGACTTGGGTTTTGTCTGGACCTTAGTGGCTAAGGACTTGGGTTTTGTCTGGACCTTAGTGGCTAAGTGGTCCCAGATAGTGGCTTACAGATCATGGCACCTATCACTAGGGCTGAAACAATATTCATTTAGTGGCGAACCCAGGAATTTTGGAAAGGGGGGGGGGGGGGGGTTCCAGTCTGGTTGATGTGGAAGAATATGCCAAAAAAAGGTGTGTCAAGTTAGTCAGATAGTCAGAGAGTCTGGGGGAAACCCTGATAACAAAAATAAAGAAGGGGGTTCCAACCTGTGCCTCTACATTATTAGTTTGAACAGATTTATTTTGTGACATGACCAGGAATTGAGGTTTCGCCGACCATGTCCACAATGTTCCGACACTGGCCGCCATCACGGTACCAAAACAGCGTCAAGGCAACTAATGACGTACAAGTGTCAGTTCCCTCATTAAACGGCACAATTTAGACAGAGTTTTCATTCGTTTTGCATCTAATTAAAGCATGTCGGGCCTTTGTCGGAACATTGTGGGCGTGGCCGGCGATACATCAATTATAGTGATTTCCAGACTTAAAATTTTCATCCTATTTTTGTACAGCGTTCACTATAGTGAACGCGTGTACTATGCTATCACTTTCTTCCAAGATATCAAGCTTCTTTGCTATGAAATTATAAGATATGAGTACACCTGGAAATAGTGCGCCTGGTAAATGAGCGTGAAAGAAGTATATCTGTTTTATCGTGAGATGTATGATTCTGAGACGGGTAATGCATTTGGTTACATATGCACATTTGGAATAAATTTTCCGAATACATTTCGGAATCTAGTAAAATATTGCGACGGGATGCATCTAATAATTTCTGCAATTTGGCGAACTGATCTCATGTTTACAATAAAAAGTAGTTCGAGAAGTTTGCGTCCTACGATGTAAAATCATAACTTTTTATGAAATGAACAGCAACGGCAGGTTGTTTAATTAATTCTTCGTGAAATCTACGGAAATTTAAATTTATTTTGAAGGTTATGATAACGTATTTTGATGTTGAGGCAATTGTGTCATATTTTAAAACTGTTTATCGATTAGATTTTACTTTCGTGAAAGGGAGATAATTCGTACAGTGTTGTGTACAAATTTTAAATACAGTCGTTTTACCAGTTCCGAACAGGGTTTTATATAAGCACTGCTGCAGACATCATCCACAAGCAGAGGAAATAAAATTTATGTGGGGTAATAGTACAAATGTTTACTGATTCCAAAATATCGACACCTGTCCTCAAAAACACGTGGTAGGATGTTTTCTTAAAAAAGCATTTCCGTGACCACGATTTTTTACATCGTTAAACTAGGTCACCGACAATCTGTCGACCTGTCCTGCACATACATTTAGGAAGCGGTTGAAGTTTATATTATTTAAACAATTAATGCCCATACATTCAAGTAGAAGCAAATTGAGAAAGTTATTGTGCGATTCCTTTAATTGAGCTGAATTTAAATTTTGGATTATTCGGAACTAGTAAAAATTCGGAACTGGTAAAACAACTGTACTGTAGTAAAAATTCGGAACTGGTAAAACAACTGTAGTAAAAATTCGGAACTGGTAAAACAACTGTACTTCACCATTAACATGAAACGGGAATATTGTGAGTGATAATCAGCAGTTAATTAAAACCCAGATTAACAGCAAATGATCCAGTTACATACAACCGCTAGAATGTACCCCTCATAGCAACGGTAGGATCTGCAAAACTACTTTCTCTCTATCCAAAATGACAAAACGATCGGGTACAACTTTTTTAAATTTTACCGATTGTCTTTTTCATATATTTATGAAATTATTATTTTCTACCATTTAATTCAGCAATACATGGTTTGGTACATTGTTTCTTTTTCCAAAAAAAAAACATCCGTCGGACTATGCATAGATCGAACCCAACCCCGCCCCGAATTTTCGGTTATATTCTGTCTTGTCACAACACAATTTTCCCAAATACGCTGTACAACAGCACGACAGTGCTATGTTTGTCCAAAGTATGTATACATTACACAAAATACAAAATGACAAAATGTAATGGAAAATTGTCATTTCAAAACAATACTTAATCCAACATCTAAAATTCTAAATTTTGTATTTATAATGAACAAATGTTCATTGTCTAAGTTTTTGATACATAATTTAATATTTCCAATTACTTGAATAGGTCTGATCATCATTTATGAAAACACATCCGATTTCCATCACTAGGTATAATATGTGATTGTATCAAGTAGAAATCGGTCAAAATCTCCATGTCAACATTTTAAGTATTGTGACGTAACAGTAACGACGTCATCATTATACAGCAATTAATGCCGTGAAAACAGGTAAATGTGCGCATTTATCCACCACACAGCAACACGGAGGAAGATATTTTTATATAAAAAACAAATGAATACTAAATTTATACTGCTTGTGACTGAAAATTGAACCAGACATAAGGCTCCTATGTTGTTAGAATTTCCAATAATTTTTGTAAATTCAAGTAGTTTTGCATGCATTTACAATCGAGTAATACATGAATAGCTACGTCATAAATGACATCATTGCTTTGGTATTTGTTAGAATTTTTAAATAATATTTTGCAAAAAGATAGAAAATAAATTTTTATAAATTTTAAAGACATAAAATGCTTTTGAGAAAATTTGAGATTCTACTTGATACAATCACATATATTGTTTGATTGAATAGGATTTTACGTCCTAGTCAAGAATATTTTACTTATATTGAGATGCCATCAGCTATAGGTTAAGTGGCAGAAATTTTGACCTTTGCACTGAGATCAATGTGCAGGGAGGGTTCTTTAACTTACCAAGGTCTGTAATCTAATCTATTCTTACATTCAGCCATTGAGGATTTGGTGAATTTTTATTAAACATACTAATGTGAACTTAGTAATAATTAGTTAGTAATAACAATTCATAAAATGACATCTTGTCAAATCCTGTAAACATTGGTAATAAACAAAACAGGATGCATATGACGTTATTCTGTTGGTCATCTCCAGGTTGTTGGTAAACAAGTCGGATATATAAACCCTGGCACTACACACATACAAACACACACACAGACTCTCAAACACAAGAGATCAACAGGACTGAATACAGTTCTGAGACCTGCAGTCCAAAGTTGTTGGAATACCACGACGGGACAAACATCACTGAGCACACATCACAACATCAACATCCGCTCCAGGTTCTATGTTTCCTTACAAGTCTATTGTGAAAGGACCTGTTACTTTCATTTCTAAAAACCCAGTCCTTGGCAAAGTAACAGTCACTACCTATTTTTGAGTCTTTGTCAGACCCTGACAGGGTTTCCAACCCACAACCTCCTTGACTCACCAGGAATAAGCCAGCTTCACTGACAGTTCTAGTTTATATTGGGGGTTTTTTCGGAGAAATAACTGCATTTTATTTTATTTTTTTACAGCTGCTCAGAGTGGAATATTAAGAAAGAATTTACAAGCATTAATAGATGGGAAAGAGGTTTATGCACAGGCAAGTCCTCAAGTTAATAAGATACCCAATGTACTCTTGTGTGAACAAACAGATAAACATCGTTATCTGAAAACTTTAAATCTTTTGCTGTCCAGTCTCGCCTATCAGCAAGTAGTGGCAGCCTGCCAATCTCGCCAATCAGCAAGTAGTAGCAGCCTGCCAATCTCGCTGATCATCAAGTAGCGGCAGCCTGCCAATCTTGCCGATCAGCAAGTAGCGGCAGCCTGCCAATCTTGCCGATCATCAAGTAGCGGCAGCCTGCCAATCTTGCCGATCAGCAAGTAGCGGCAGCCTGCTAATCTTGCTAATCATCAAGTAGCGGCAGCCTGCCAATCTTGCCGATCAGCAAGTAACGGCAGCCGGCTAATCTTGCTAATCAGCAAGTAGCGGCAGCCGGCTAATCTTGCTGATCAGCAAGTAGCGGCAGCCGGCTAATCTTGCTGATCAGCGAGTTCAATACTTGTTATGACACTTGATCATTTTACATGTATACAATCACCATAAGTTTACAGCATTATAATGCTGTATTGTGGTAGGTCAATGCAAAATATACAAGCGAGATCGAAAGTACACTTCATGAATTTGAACCATATTTTTAGCTCACCTGACCGAAAGTCATGTGAGCTTATGGCATAGCGCAGCGTGTGTATGTGCGTGTGTGCGTGTGTGCGTGTGTGCGTGTGTGCGTCGTTAACACCTATTTTCGACTTCTCCTCAGAAACTACTGGACAGTTTTTAATGAAACTTTGTCAGAAGTATATATGGGTCGGTGCAATTCAGATTTGTTCGTGGCGTTGCCATGGCTACCATAACTAGGTCAAGGTGACCTAGGGGTGCAAAAATCTTAAAAAATCTTCTTCTCTGAAAGTACTGATTGGAGAAAAAATCTGATGTGATATTTGGCTTCTCTAGGGTCTTAAGCCTATAGTTTGTTCATTTTGTAAAAATCGGATAAAAAATAGGTTACGCGTTTTTGCGTTTAATTTTGAAAAAATCGTAAAATAGCTTCAAATTGTTATAACTTGACTATTTGACCAGATAATGACATGGGGTTTTCAGTTTTGACATCTTCTTGTTAGTATCTTCAAAATGAGGTCAAGGTCAATTGTGAAGGTCGTGACCTAATTTTTTTTACCTCTGATTATAAATTATCTCGAAAACTATAAACTTTTTGTATAGGCATATATATTAGAATGTTGTAGGTATTGATACAACGATCATTTTGATGTATAGAAAAAGGTCATGGGTTTAAAGGTCAAGGTCACAGATGTGAAACAATACCGAAATGGTTAATTATCTCGAAAACTATAAACTTTTTGTATAGGCATATATATTAGAATGTTGTAGGTATTGATACAACGATCATTTTGATGTATAGAAAAAGGTCATGGGTTCAAAGGTCAAGGTCACAAATGCGAAACAATATCGAAATTGTTAATTATCTCGAAAACTATAAACTTTTTGTATAGGCATGTATATTAGAATGTTGTAGGTATCAATACAACGATCATTTTGATGTATAGAAAAAGGCCATGGGTTCAAAGGTCAAGGTCACAGATGTGAAACAATACTGAAATGGTTAATTATCTCGAAAACTTTAAACTTTTGTATAGGCATGTATATTAGAATGTTGTAGGTATTGATACAACGATCATTTTGATGTATAGAAAAAGGTCATGGGTTCAAAGGTCAAGGTCACAGATGTGAAACAATACTGAAATGGTTAATTATCTCGAAAACTATAAACTTTTTGTATAGGCATGTATATTAGAATGTTGTAAGTATTGATACAACGATCATTTTGATGTATAGAAAAAGGTCATGGGTTCAAATGTCAAGGTCACAGACGCGAAACAATACCGAAATGGTTAATTATCTCGAAAATTATAAACATTTTGTATAGGCTTGTATATTAGAATGTTGTAGGTATTGATACAATGATCATTTTGATGTATAGAAAAAGGTCATGGGTTCAAAGGTCAAGGTCACAGATGTGAAACAATACCGAAATGGTTAATTATCTCGAAAACTATAAACGTTTTGTATAGGCATGTATATTAGAATGTTGTAGGTATTGATACAACGATCATTTTGATGTATAGAAAAAGGTCATGGGTTCAAAGGTCAAGGTCACAGACGCGAAACAATACCGAAATGGTTAATTATCTCGTTACTATAAACATTTTGTATAGGCATGTATATTAGAATGTTGTAGGTATTGATACAATGATCATTTTGATGTATAGAAAAAGGTTATGGGTTTAAAGGTCAAGGTCACATATGCGAAACAATACCGAAATGTTTAATTATCTCGAAAACTATAAACATTTTGTATAGGCATGTATATTAGAATGTTGTAGGTATCGATACAACGATCATTTTGATGTATAGAAAAAGGTCATGGGTTCAAAGGTCAAGGTCACAGATGTGAAACAATACTGAAATGGTTAATTATCTTGAAAACTAATAACTTTTTGTATAGGCATGTATACTAGAATGCTGTAGGTATTAATACAACGGTTATCATGATGTAAAAAAAAAAGTCATTGGGGTTAGTATTTATGTTTTCTTTAAATCTATCAGCTAGCCATTAGTTATCAGGTGAGCGTATCAGGCCCATGGGCCTCTTGTTTTTACCAAATTTATTTCATGTAAACATTGGCAGGCACATGTCAAGAATTATAAACTATTTTGATTAAGAATCTGAGTTGGAACTGTCAGATGATATAAGTACCATAAATGAATTTAATTTTGCATGCATTTATTTTTGCGGTATTGGATATTTAGACATATCCGAATAGTTGAATTTTTGCGTTTTTGAAATAAGCTCTATAACATAATAAGTATAAGATATTTTTCGCTTTGTATGAATTTTTACGAAAACAAACGACTGCGAAATAAGCGAAAATTAGTACACCACGAAAATAAATATGTTAACAGTATAATTTCATAAGCTTTTAGTTCAGTTTTCAAATTACCGGTATTGTGCTTTTTAGCAGGTATAATATACCAGTATTTAACTACACTTAATTTCCATTATTTCGCGATGGCGCGTTGGCCTAATGGATAACATATACAGTTGAGTTGAGTAATGGTGTTTAACGTCCCAGTCAAGAATATTTCACTTATATTGAGACGTCGCCAGCTATATTTCACATTTAGGTATATAATCATGATATCATAAAACATATACAGAACAATTACACGTAAAACAAACTTATACTCATTCACACATAAAGAAGACAAAAAACGATATTGAAATACAGTAAAACCTTGATTCATTGCCATCATTTGATCAGCCAAACTTTGGCGTTAAAAAGGAGTTTGGCGATAAATTGGTGAGGCCAATAAAGAAAAACATAAACAAAATGGTTATTGGGACTTTAAAATAGTGTGGCGATAAGCAAGGTGGCAAAATTATCAAGGGGCATGGTAATGGGGTTTTACTGTAGTGAAATTAAAGGAACTGTTCAAATGGGGTTCGCCGCTATACCACGTGGTCAATACCTCTTAAGGTTTGTGTGAAACATTTTGGAAAACATCAATGTCACAAATTCCCGGAATAACGTCGTTTTTATGGGAAAATGTTATATTGTGCGATTCCATGTCCATTGGAAAAAAGCGTTTCGCAGACACGTTAGAAGGTATCACTTGGTACAGTGGCGAACCTCATTGCAAACAGTAAGGGAGATAATAATTATAACACTAACTTTATATATTCATTTCATGAAGAAGACTCCATTTCTGCAGAAATTTGCCGTATTTAAAATTTACATCGGTATCCATCTATTTTTTCTGTAATAAAAATTTATTTTTCAGACCTTCTAAGCATGAAAGAAAAACTTAATTATTTTTACCTGAGCACCTACAGTCTCATCTGCGGTTGTGAAAATTGCAGAAATAGCAAGCTGTCTTTGCCTATTTATTTTATATATACTGAAGTCAATAACTAACATTATATTCCAGGGATTTATCAAGGGCCTATTTAGTGCCGAAATTCGGCCCCATTCCAATGGAAAAACTGATTTTTTCCCAAAACGGGCTGAGAAAACTCCCAATTAGAAAATCATACCAGATACATAGCTAAAGTCTGGCCATAAATGTGGCTGCTTTTCTCAATCAACTCAATACACTAAAAGCATTAGATTTAATCATTAATGGCATAAAAATGATGTTAAAGTTTTCCCAAAATGAGCAAAAAGTTGATAGTTTTTCTAAATTTTTAGTTTAGGGCCTTTTCCCAAAAGACCCTGATAAATCCCTGTATTCTGAATATCCTGAAAGTTTCATAACAATATACCAACAGATAACGATTTTATGCCCTCTCAAGTATATATACGCTGTTTTAAATGTTTTTCCCCAAAAATTTGGTATGGAGAAGCATGTTTCTTTAGAAATTTGGCAGTGAAAGAGTTAAGGCAGGCAGGCCTCTTGCTGGTCCATATTGAGGTCTATTTTGGGCCCAATTCATAATTAAAGTCTTATGGTCTTTTTTTTTTTTTGACAAACAACAAGCTGATTTTTACTTTTAAAAATTAAAATTTTGACACTTGTAACATTTGGAGTAATTTCCAAAACTCTTTTACAAACTTGGTTCAAAGCAACAATATTGATAAGAGATGCTTATGTCATTAAGCCGAGGTAGTTTACTCATTTTCCTGGGAGTTATGCCCCTTTGAACACAAGTGCTAAACACAAAAATGTACCTGCTAGCGGTGGAACCTAATTCGCTTTGCTCGTTAATTTTCAGTATGATGGTTACGTGTCATGTTTTCTCATCACTGGCAGAAGAAATGTATCTTTTTCTTGGGAGTTATGCCCCTTTAAACACAAAAATTGCAAAATGTATTTACTAGCATGGATGCTTATACACTGAATTTGCTTGTTAATTTTCAGTATGATGGTTACACGTCATGTCTTCTCATCACTGGCAGAGGGAAATGTATCTTTTTCTTGGGAGTTATGCCCCTTTGAACACAAAAATCGCAAAAAGTATTTACAAGCGGTGGATCCTAATTCATTGAATTTGCTTGTTATGGTTACACGTCATGTCATCTCATCACTGACAGGGGGAAATGTATCTTTTTTTTGGAGTTATGCCCCTTTGATAACAAAAACTGCAAAAAATACCTACCAGCAAGGGTATCTTAATTCACTGAATTTGCTTGTTTTTTTCAGTATGATGGTTACACGTCATGTCCTCTCATCACTGGCAGAGGAAAATGTATCTTAGCCGAGTTTGATTATGATGCCCAACCTTTGGAAACTTTTCCAATTGACCAAGGCAAAGAACGGTGGACCATGTACCATATGAAGAAAGACATCATGCCACCACTTTACTGGAGAATTTTACTAAGGTTTGTTTGCATTAAATAATTGGGGACAGCATATTCTTGCTTTGTATCTTCAAACAGAATTTGGACAAAAGTATTTTCAAGTATTATTTTTGGCATATTTTCTACAATTTCTATTTTCATTACTGCGGTAGCGCAGTTGGTAGAGTGCTCGCTCCGTAAGTGGGAGGTCGTGGGTTCAAACCCTGACTGGATCTGACCCAAGACTTGAAAGTGGGTAGTGACTGTTTTTTCGCCAAGCACTCTGCATTACGAAATGAAAGTCACAGTTTTTTCGGATGGGAACTTAAAATAAACGAGGTCCCCTGTCATGGTAAGCTTGGAATGCTAAAGAACCCTGCTGTATAATGCCATCAGCGCAACGCACATGCAAAATTTCTGTACCTTCGCCTATAGCTGGCGATGTCTCGATATAAGTAAAATATTCTTGACTGAGACGTTTAACACCATTACTTAACTCAACTCAACTCAACTCAACTCAATTTTGGCTAATTGGCCCACTAATATTCACTATTTCAAGGGCCCTGGCCCCATTCAGACAAGACTGAAAGACAGCCCTGCATTGTTGATTCTATAAGGGGCAAAGAAGTGGGGTGGCCTTTATAGACAGGTTTGACTGTATAACAATATAAAGAAGTCGCTGTATAACGAAATTAAAAATAGAGTCCCTAGAACTTTGTTATAAACATGTTTTACTATTGCTACTTTACATGTATATGCTTGATTCATTGCCACCATTGGTTCAGTCACAAGACTTGAAAGTGGGTAGTGACTGTTCTTTCGCCAAGCACTCGGCATTACAAAATGAAAGTCACAGTTCTTTCGGACGAGAACTTAAAATAAACAAGATCCCATGTCACGGTGGTCTTGGCACCCTAAAGATCCCTGATGTATAATTCCATCAGTGCAACGCACAGGCAAAATTTCTGTACTTTCGCCTATAGCTGGCGACGTCTCAATATAAGTGAAATATTCTTGACTGAGACGTTAAAACACCATTACTCACTCACTCTATTGGTTCAGTCAGTTTTTGCATTAAAAAGTATTTTGATGTAGAGCTGTCATTAATGAGAGTTTGAAAATTGATATACCGTATCAACTGAAAAATGTATCGATAAATTGATATATATACTGTATAAAGCTTATATTTCGCTGTGGTTTTATTTTCGCTATATTCGCGGTCAAGTGTATTCCCGCGAAAATTTAACCACCGTGAATAGACACTTGTGTTACCACCCCATTAATCTTCCTAGAGTCGTTTTTCTTTAATCAGATAGGACCGTGAAAATTTGACATCGCAAATACACTAGTCATTGTCAAACCGCGAAATTTTGACAGTGTGAAAATAAAGCAATATACAGTATCTATATTAGTGATGGGAATTGGTTGCATTTTCATAATTGATTAATTGGTTATAATAGGAAGATGATTTCGATCGATTTTCAGATCATAATCGGTTAATAAATTGAAATTTTTTTACCCCCTTTATAAAATTGTATGCCAATGGCTTATGCGTTGTGTAGGTTGCATGATGGATTGATTTTTTAAATTTTTTTTTTCAGTGGCTTTTGGGAAGGTCCAAGATTCTACAGAAAATTAATGAACTTTGGAAGAGGAAAGTAGAAATAGGTGATTAACAAAGGACAAAAATCTACAAAGAATGAGGACATTTGATTCCAGGAAGTTTAAAATTGTTATGATTTGTAATAAGCATAATTGTGCTGAGAATGTTTGAATTGGAAACTAATTTAAATGTTGAGATTGGGAGTAAATAGGGTTTGCCGCTGTACCACGTGATAACCACTAACATTTCTGCGGAACAGAAATTTCCATTGGATATGGAATCGCTTCAGTTGATGTTTTCCTGTAAAAATGACATTGCTGTTGGAAAATTCTATGTAAATGTTTTCTAAATGCTCTGTGCGATTGATCACACAGTACAGCGGCGAACCCATGTTGAATTGATAACTGATGGTGAAGCTGAGATTGTTAGTGAATTTTAACCCTCTTGCTGCCAAACGAACATACATGTGTGTCCTCTTCTGATAACCTGCCACTGGGACATATATGCTTCTACAAATACTGTATAATGCTTATATTTCACTGTGGTTTAATTTTCGCTGTATTGGCGGTCCAGTGTATTCTCGGGAAAATGAAACTGCCATGAAAATACATGGGTATTACCAGTAAATTGATTTTGCTAGAGTCGTTTTCCTTTAATCAAATAAGACCGTGAAAACATGACACAGCGAATACACTAGTCATTGTCAAATCCCGAAAATTTGACACCGTGAAAATAAAGCAATATACAGTATCCTTCTACTCAGACAGATGTGTGTTCTACCGGCAGCATAGTAGGGTGTCATACATGACATACACATGTCCTTCCAGTGGAAATTTTAACACTTGTTTTCAAGACTAAATGATACTTGCATTCCTTTTGTAAAATATACAACAAATTTTAATGTTGACTATTGATAAAAAAAACTACCAATGATGTCATATGATTACAGAATGTGTGATGTCATCAACATACTGTTGATATCATATTACTTTGCACTGTCTACTTAAATAAGGCAATGCCAAGATTGCACTGAAATTCATTTGGGCACTGTCCAGGCTGTTTTTTAATTCAATTGGGCACTGTCCAGGCTGTTTTTTAATTCAATTTGGCAATGTCCATGCTGTTTTGAAAGTAATATGGCAATGTCCATGCTATTTTGAAAGTAATTCAGCACTTTACAGACTGTTTTGAAATTCAATTGGGCACTGTCCAGGCTGTTTTTTAATTCAATTGGGCACTGTCCAGGCTGTTTTTTAATTCAATTTGGCAATGTCCATGCTGTTTTGAAAGTAATTTGGCAATGTCCATGCTATTTTGAAAGTAATTCAGCACTTTACAGGCTGTTTTGAAATTCAATTGGGCACTGTCCATGCTGTTTTGAAAGTAATTTGGCAATGTCCATGCTGTTTTGAAAGTAATTTGGCAATGTCCATGCTATTTTGAAAGTAATTTTGCAATGTCCAGGCTGTTTTGAAAAAAAAATTCAGCAATGTCCATGCTGTTTTGAAAGTAATTTGGCAATATCCATGCTATTTTGAAAGTAATTTGGCAATGTCCATGCTATTTTGAAAGTAATTTGGCAATGTCCAGACTGTTTTGAAATTCAATTGGGCAATGTCCATGCTGTTTTGAAAGTAATTTGGCAATGTCCATGCTATTTTAAAAGTAATTTGGCACTGTCCATGCTATTTTGAAAGTAATTTGGCAATGTCCATGCTATTTTGAAAGTAATTTGGCAATGTCCAGACTGTTTTGAAATTCAATTGGGCAATGTCCATGCTGTTTTGAAAGTAATTTGGCAATATTCATGCTATTTTGAAAGTAATTTGGCAATGTCCATGCTATTTTGAAAGTAATTTGGCAATGTCCAGACTGTTTTGAAATTCAATTGGGCAATGTCCATACTGTTTTGAAAGTAATTTGGCAATGTCCATGCTATTTTGAAAGTAATTTGGCAATGTCCAGGCTGTTTTGGAAAAAAAGAATTCAGCAATGTCCATGCTGTTTTAAAAGTAATTTGGCAATGTCCATGCTATTTTGAAAGTAATTTGGCAATGTCCAGACTGTTTTGAAATTCAATTCGGCAATGTCCATGCTGTTTTTAAAGTAATTTGGCATTGTCCATGCTGTTTTGAAATTCAATTGGGCATTGTCCATGCTGTTTTGAAATTCAATTGGACACAGTCCATGCATTTTTGAAAATCAATTTGGCACTGCCCAGCTGGCTGTTTTGAAATTCAGTTTGACAGTAAGTGGGTTAATTTGCTAGTATATAACTGTTGATTTTTGGGGATAAATAATGTTATATTTTTAACATATTTTGATGCATTTTTGCATTTTGTTGCACCTATTTTATGTTATAATGCATTTGTTTTATTATTTTTATTGCAAAGATTTAATGATGTCATATCTCTGTTATCCTAATGAATATGTTTAGTGATATCATAATTTTTTGTTGTCCTAATAGAACATGTTTGATGATGTCATAAGTTTTGTTGTCTCATTGAAACACATTTGGATGATATCATAATTTTTGTTGTATTATTGATCATAAACAGAATGATTTGGATGATGTCATGAGTTTTGTTGTTGTTGCTCTATTGGAATGATTTGGATGATGTCTTAAGTTTTGTTGTCCTATGGAACACATTTGTATGATGTCATAATTTTGGTTGCACTTTTGGTCATGAATACAATGATTTAGATGATGTCATCAGTTTTGTTGTTGTTTTTTTGGAAAGATTTGGATGATGTCTTCAGTTTTGTTGTTGTTCTATTGGAATGATTTGGATGATGTCATTAGTATTGTTGTCCTATGTAACACATTTCAATGATGCCATAATTTTTGTTGTACTATTGATCATGAACAGAATGATTTGGGTGATGTCATCAGTTTTGTTGTTGTCCTATGGAACACATTTGAATGATGCCATAATTTTTGTTGTACTATTGATCATGAACAGAATGATTTGGGTGATGTCATCAGTTTTGTTGTTGTCCTATGGAACACATTTGAAAGATGCCATAATTTTTGTTGTACTATTGATCATGAACAGAATGATTTGGGTGATGTCATCAGTTTTGTTGTTGTCCTATGGAACACATTTGAATGATGCCATAATTTTTGTTGTACTATTGATCATGAACAGAATGATTTGGATGATGTCATAAGTTTTGTTGTTGTTCCAATGGACAGATTTGGATGGTGTCATAAAATCTGTTGTTAATTTCTTTTTGGACAGACTTATTTGATGTCATCTGTTTAACAAGTTTTGATGATGTGTTTTATTTTACATGTTAACATAATATATATATAATACAGGCATGAGAATGTGATTTAGTGAAAAAATTGGAAATTTAAGTGTGCCTTTACCGAGTGCGGCAGGAGTGATGGGGGGGGGGGGGGGGGGGGGGGGGGGGGGGGAGAGAGAGAGGTGTAAACCCCCTCTTGCAGAGGAGGGGGGGGGTCTCCCCTCGAAAATTTTTTAAATCTAAGGTCCATGGATTGCGTATTGCTTAATCAAGGTTCTTGACTGGTTTGCTTTGTTAAACAATTTCATCATCTCGAAAGTACATTATATGTAACACTGCTTCGATGTTACATGTAATAAGGTAACTGCGCATTCAGCAGAGCAGGAAACCTAACACAGTTATCAGGGTTTAGTGAGCGCTTGGTGTCGCTAGTCCTTCTGAGTAAGCACTTAGATGACTGTGATGAAAGGATAAATTGGAAGAGAAAATGGACATGAAAACCAAAAATGACTACAATCTGCCAAAATGAGTTTACAACCAGCGGGAAAATGTTGGAAATGGATAAAAAAGAACGAAAATAAATTCTTAAAAAGGGGAATTCCGCTTCTTAGC
The DNA here is from genome assembly GCA_021292105.1 of Anadara kagoshimensis. Lineage (NCBI taxonomy): Eukaryota > Metazoa > Mollusca > Bivalvia > Arcoida > Arcidae > Anadara > Anadara kagoshimensis. The sequence continues at coordinate 18,116,404 of CM037868.1, forward strand.
GGAGAATTCTCATGCCTGATATTAAATATATATGTTTTCCTTCACATTTGGACAGTGTGATATGATAAGATAACTTTTATAAGCGTTTTAGGTGCCAATCATAAATATTAGTTGCCAATATGAAACTATAAAGAAATTTTTCCTTGAACTTCCATGAATAAACATAAACTGCCTGCTTTAAAAAGCATTTGACAAATGGTTTACTTATTTGGTCTTAAAAATGCTTTAAAAGAGAAGTGTAATAAAAGCTTTAACTGGAAACGATCGAAGTCGGATTTTGATAATGGAAATTTTCGTAGCCAAATTGGCATCTTATAGCAATAAAATGAATGCAAAATCAAATTTGGTTGCCATGGCACCTATTGTAGTTACATGTTTGAGCCCTTACAAAGGTTTTAGTGATGTGATCATTGGGTATGTTGGCAAACCCCCATTTGTGTAGAGTTCACTTGTTTCCATTGATGATGACGATGATGATGTCGTTTCCATTGACGATGATGATGTCAGTTTTACAGGCATTCAGTATTATATATCCATATCTTGTTATATCATTTATATGCTTTACTACTTACCTACCTTTCCGATTTTGGCGTAAATTATACGTTATACCATTTTGGTATAAATTGTACGATTTTAACCTAAAATTATAACTGTCCGATTGCATTTAAAACAATTTTTTTAAATCTAGTGATTTCCAGAAATTTGATATTAAACCGTTTTTAGTCCATGCATATAATGAAATATCAAGTTCCTCCAATTCAATTTGAGCAAAATGTAATGTTTTAAGATTGTCACTTGTCACTAGAGAGCAAGGCAAGACTGAGAAGAGGGGGGGGGGGGGGGGTTATAGAAATAAGAATTGTTTTTATTGTTGAAAAAACTAGTCTCAAAAAAGGGTAGGCAAGTAATTATTTATGTGACATTTTCAGTATTACCACAGACCTTAAATACAATACTATTGTGCTGATACCACTACATGCTGCCAAACTCAGTCTCATTTCAGAATTTTCCTGATATAATAGGACTTTTAAAATTTGTCCACCCTACCAATCATGGTTCAGTACTTTAAACATATTTATTTTCACGGTGTACTAATTTATGCTTATTTTACAGTCTTTTGTGTATCGTGAAAATTAATACCAAGCGAAAATTACAATATGTTTATTGTTATATAGTGCATATTTCAAAAAACGCAAAAATTTAACTACGCGGATATGTCTAAATTTCATATACCATGACAAATAATATACAACAAATTAAATATGTTTACAGTATTTCTGCAGGGATTTTTCTGACCTTTTTGGGGAAAAGGACCTTGGGATGAAAATGGGAAAATGCTCAACAAAAATGTAATTTTGGGAAAAATCACAACAACATATTAGAAATTCTAGACCACTAGAATACTGGTAATTGAACAAATGATATCGGTTTCACAGCAAAATAGCACTGTCTCTTTTGTCTCTATATAAATCATCCAGCAAAATGTGGGTTAATATAGAGCGAAATTGTTATCAGAAAGACATATCCTCTGAATATGATTTTGATGATCTTGTGATTTTTTTTTTCAAAAAATTGATAAACGTAGCTAATTGGGAATTTTTTACTACAGAATTGGGAAAAATGTATGTTTTTTTCATTGGGAATGGGTCCCTTTACCGGACCCTGTGGATACCCAGAAAAATCCCTGTTCTGCCAGTGCTTTTTGGCATGTGCAATGGTTGAAAGTTTAAATTTTAATAATTCTATATTTTTTTTAACTTACATATACATTTGAAGTATGAATCATAACTCTAATGTTATTTTTTAGTTACAAGTTGAAGTTATTCTTCTATTTTTCAATGCTTTTTGAAGATTTTTGTACAGCGTTTCACGATAGTGAACGCGTACTTTGCTATCGCTTTCTTCCAAGATATCGAGCTTCTTTGCTATGAAATTATAAGATATGAGTACACATGGAAATAGTGCGCCTGGTAAATGAGCGTGAAAGAAGTATATCTGTTTTATCGTGAGATGTATTCTGAGACGGGTAATGCATTTGGTTACATATGCACATTTGGAATAAATTTTCGGAATACATTTCGGAATCTAGTAAAATATTGCGATGGGATGCATCTAATAATTTCTGCAATTTGGCGAACTGATCTCATGTTTACAATAAAAAGTAGTCCGAGAAGTTTGCATCCTACGATGTAAAATCATAACTTTTTATGAAATGAACAGCAACGGCAGGTTGATTTAATTAATTCTTCGTGAAATCTACAGAAATTTAAATTTATTTTGAAGGTTATGATAACGTATTTTGATGTTGAGGCAATTGTGTCATATTTTAAAACTGTTTATCAATTAGATTTCACTTTCGTAAAAGGGAGATAACTCGTACAGTGTTGTGTGCAAATGACCACATGTGGATTTTAAATACTTCACCATTAACATGAAACGGGAATATTGTGAGTGATAATCAGCAGTTAATTAAAACCCAGATTAACAGCAAATGATCCAGTTACATACAACCGCTAGAATGTACCCCCTTATAGCGACGGTAGGATCTGCAAAACTCTACTTTCTCTCTTATCCGAAATGACAAAACGATCGGGTACAACTTTTTTAAAATTTTAATTACCGATTGTCTTTTTCATATATTTATGAAATTATTATTTCTACCATTTAATTCAGCAATACATGGTTTGGTACATTGTTTCTTTTTCCAAAAAAAAAAAAAAAAACATCCGTCGGACGTCGGACTATGCATAGATCGACCACCCCACCCCCACCCCCCGAATTTTCGGTTATATTCTGTCTTACCACAACACCATTATCCCAACTACGCTGTACAACAGCACGGCAGTGCTATGTTTTTTATCTGGGGATAATATTTGTATTTAACATAAAATTTAATTGTATGGAACATTTTATAAACAGGTACAAAATCAAAGGTTTAATTAACATTTCAATACTAGTAAGTTATCATTTGCCATTTGTTCAATGTGTAGATATGGTCTCTCACCGCTGTGAGTTCAAGTCCCGCTCAGGCCACGCTGGAAATTTTCCTTGCCATTGTCCTTTACTGGTTTACCCGGTGTCAGTATAATGTGACTGGGCATTTCACTGCTGTGAGTTTGAGCCCCACTCAGACCACATGTTAGAAAGTTTAAATTTCCTTGCCGTTGGCCTTTACTGGTTCACCTGGTGTCGGATAATGTGACTGGGTCTCTCACCGCTGTGAGTTCCAGTCCTGCTCAGACCACATGTAGGAAAGTTGCATTTTCCTTGCCATTGGCCTTTACTGGTTCATTTGCTGTCAGTATAATATGATTGGGAAAGTAGTACATTTGTCTGTGGCATACTGATTTGATGAGCTAGCACCTTAAAGTTACCCAGAGTGTGCACTGATACAAGGCAGATCATAAAACACACTCACAATTCACATGCATACACAAAATTGTTCACTTGTTAACTTTGTGATTACTCCATAGAGATTAATATAATAACATATTATTCCAGTTTTAATTTTACAGCACTAGACTGCCATTTCCGAATACAATTCCTCATCAGTAATGCTTGGACCAAAATTATGAAACCAAAATTGTTTTTTTCCAAGATGTTGAAAAGAAACCTAAAGGACCACAATATATTTTACCAATATCAGCTAAGGAAATACTTTGCATGAGAGAGTATACCTTAGTTTTGAGGAATTTCAAATTTTAACTAGCAGCAAATTTAGACAATAGTATATTTCTGATAATAATACACTATTATTGCCTACTGAGTTTGTGATATCCTTGGGGTACCAGCCACCAACAGAGATACTGGCCTAGTAGTTTTCATCCCAAATAGCTTAAAAATGCTGAAGCGACGTTAAGCACGTTAAACAACAACAATGTAAAGATATTAATGTCACCGCACAGAGAGAGAGAAAGAGAGAGAGTCATCCTGTATATTCCAAATACAAGTATGTTGATAAAGTTAATCCTTTGTGTGAGGTAAACATATATTTTCATTATTAAAGAATGTAAAAATGTTTTTTAAACAAACTGTAAACGTATTTAATTTTGTGTGTATTTATGCATTAAAGAAAATTTAGACATTTCCATGTAGTTTAATTTCCATGGGTTTGAAGTATGCACTACAACACAATAAGCATGATATAAATTTCGGTTGGTAATAATTTTTGTGCAATCAAGCGACCACAAAATAAGGGAAAATTAGTACATTGCCATAAATACATTAGCAGTAACTGAATTTATTCTTATTTGTTTTGGTTATGGCAAAGAGTGTGTGTGTGTGTGTGCACACATATGTGCATGTGTGTGTGTGCTTTTATCATGTTTATGTTTGGTTGTTAAATGGTGTTACACATACATGTACATATGGTTAAGCCTTAAAACAGAAAACGATGCTGCTCCAGCAAATTATCTATATTCTTTTGATGTAAATTGTTTTGGTTGTTATAGAAACACAAATAATAAAAATAAAATAATCTATTTTCCTAGTGTTATATCTGTTTGGTTGTTATGGCAATATGAATGTTAACAGCAAATAAACTATGAATGTTAACAGAACATAAACCACATGCATGTGGTATTGTTTTTAGTTGTTATGGCAACATAAATGTTAACAACATATACCACAACAGAATTTTAACAGAACATATATCACATGCATATGTTCCTGGTGTTATTGTTTTTTATTGTTATGACACCATAAACATTATCAGAGCATTAACCACATGTCCCAGATGTTATTGATTTTGGTTGTTATGACAACATGAACATTATCAGAGCATTAACCACATACCCCCGGTGATATTGATTTTGGTTGTCATGACAACATGAACATTATCAGAGCATTAACCACATGTCCCAGGTGATATTGATTTTGGTTGTTATGACAACATGAACATTATATCAGAGCATTAACCACATGTCCCAGGTGATATTGATTTTGGTTGTTATGACAACATGAACATTATCAGAGCATTAACCACATGTCCCAGGTGATATTGATTTTAGTTGTTATGACAACATGAACACAATCAGAGTATTAGCCACATGTCCCAGGTGATATAGTCTGTCAGCGATATTATGGCAGAGTGTTTATAAACATGGAAGAGTCTATATAATGTAGCTTAAGATAGGAATTTAATTATAAAGGTGGGGGTTGACAAATGAACGCAATAAGGTGTGAATGTACGTATAGAATAATACGGTATTAATACCTATTGTGTATAATAAACTTGCCTGTGTTTATAAAAACTCTGCCACAATATCGCTGACGGACTACATTGGTTTTGGTTGTTATAAAACGAAAATTATCAGAACATAAACCACATGTCCCAGGTGGTATTGATTTTGGTTGTTATATGTACGTAACAAAATGAATATTATTTAAAAATTCTAATATAAATTGCTTTTGGTTTTTATGGCAGTATAATTTTCAAAAAACAAAACATATTTATTCTTGTTATTTACATGAGTTTTATCATGAAATAAATTTTAATGTATTTTCTTTTTTTTAAATGATGAAAAAAATGGGAGATACTATATCGTCGACCGTCCTAAAATCGAGAGCGTCCTAAGATTCGAGGCCATTTTTGTTTTCAGTAATTATACGCGAGTATCGTCTCTGCAGTGACGATTTCATGCATTAAAGACAAAATTTAGGTATTTACTGTGAAACTATCCAGAAAAATCTGTTGTCTATTTTTCAACTCTCAAATTCTTGTTGTGTTAGCAAATTTAGTTCGTTTTCTATTAGAGTCTCGAATCACGGACAGTCGAGGATACTAAAACTGGAATTACATGTGTAATAATATATACCAGTACAAGTACAGAAGTATTAGTTTATGAAATGTTTGATAATTGTGTTGTTGTAATCATTTTCATTATTCAAGAAAATTACTCGAAACAAAATTTTTCTTCGAACTGGCCAAGAATGAGCCTCTTGACAAAACCTAGACCATATTTTGGTCTGCAAACTTGTTAAGAAGGGCTTCAGGTCCATGGTATCTTTTGTTGTACTTGGGCAAATAAATAAAATTGTCATGGTTATGTCAAAGGCAATCCTCACCAGGTGTAGAAATTCTAACAATTGACATTTATACAAGCAACTATTATTTACCAGGTGAGCGCTTCAGGCCAATTTCACTCTTGTTGTATTTATATATTACAGTAAGTCAAGACAATCCTAACAACACCAGGTGTTACACTGAAAATTCTAAAATTTGGTATTGATTCAACCAACCATTATTTAACAGGTGAGCACTTCAGGCCCATTGGACCTGTGGTTAACTGGGGCCAATATATTTGAGAATGTCAAGGCAATCCACAACACCAGGCATTAAAGTAAAAAATATAATGTAACAATGGACATTGATATTGATACAATCAACCATTATTTACCAGGTGAGCGCTTCAGGCCCATTTTACCTCTTGTACTTAGGCCAGTATAATTTATACGAGTGTATGATTCAAGGCAATCCTCACAACAGCAGGTGTTGCACTAGAAATTGTAAAATTTGGTATTGATTTAACCAGCCAGTAGTTAACAGGTGAGCGCTTCAGGCCTATTGGACCTCTTGTTGTACTTAGAGGAGTTTAACATTGTTTATTACGCATGCGCAAGGCCCGTGACCTTACGAGATTGGACGCGATTGAACGTGATTTGCAATAGAGGTGGCAGTCGTAATAAAGGTCTAAGGCTGGTAATGCTTTTAAATGGTTAACCATTGCCGTAAATGGGATATATTTACATTCATTCATGAATAAATATATATTTTGTGACAAAACTTTTTCTTACTAATAAATTTATATTTTCTTTAAGTCAAATATGTTAATTTTTTAATATTTTAGAAATTAAAACTATCAAGAATTAAAAAAAAAGTTAAAATTAAAAGATGATAAAAATGAATAAACCAAATTAAAGAAGTATAATTAATAGATTTTGTTAGCATTTTAAACTTTAAAAATAAAATAAAATGGTTATGTTTGCTATAAGGACAAAGATATGATACTAATAATAGGCAGTCTATAGCTAGAAAAACAATCTTGAATACATACAAGTTTGTGGAAGAACTTTATCAGTTGTTCTTTTCTTGAAATAGTATCAAAACTTATAAAGTTTACGCCGATGTGGGAGAAAATTAAATCGATATATTCTGTATACATGTATATAATTGCCTTTGACAGAATTACATTTAACTAATTTTAATTAATTAAACGAACCCAAAATTATGATGTACTTATGGCGATTACAATTACATTTTATTCTTTCCCTTACCCAATATTTGCTCCAAGAAATATGATGCTTTTCATATCTACATGTTACATTACTGTTTATTAAAAAGTTTCTCATTGATGAATTGTTTATCCCGTAATGTATTACCAAGATGATGGTGTTGAAGTCTTAATCTGTTAATTGGTATCCGTAATTCACATACCTCCGCACACCTGTCAACATTACCGGATGACTCAATACATGACACGTACCGACAAACGACAAATGAACCCTTTTATGGTAACATTAAAAATTTACAAGTTTTGTTTTTATTAATTACACAAACTGCATCAACCTTATTCAATATACAAGATAATATCAAACTTATAAACTGATAAATGAAATGTATGAATGTTAGAGAATATTGTAAAAGTATTTAGAATGTGAATAAAAAAAATTAAAATAAACTTTAACATTAAATATCTGTATGGTTTCAATAATTTTATCCGTTTTTTTTTTGGTTGTCATATTTTTTTTATTTTGATTTCATAAAAAATGGCATATGAAATGGTAAACGATTCATTACTTTTTAGAAAAAATCCCTATTTATTTCAAACATTTTAACTAAAGTAACCAACCATTCCCTTATAAAGTTACTTTCCAAAATAAAATTTAAAATAAATAAATAACTAAATAAATAAATAAATTAAATAAATAAATAAAATTGATAGACATGACATGAATTTTTTTCACTGTGTGTCAATGAAAAAAAAGAAAAAAAAGTAAAAAAAAAAAAAGAATAAATAAAAATAAACAAGAGGCCCATGGGCCTTACCGCTCACCTGAGGAAGAGTACATATCTTATGCAGAGGTTCAATGGTCAATGACATTAATAAAAGAGAATATCAAAATTTTCAGCAGTAAGGGCCAATAATATGCAAGTATTTTTGCAAATTAATTATAATAATTATTATATAAGTATGCTATAAATAACATATTTAAAGTCTAGCTACAATATATTATTTATAAACAGCTAAAACATGTGCATTAGGCCAATACCTACAATATTCCAATATACATGCCTATACAAAAGTTTATAGTTTTTGAGATAATTAACCATTTAAGTATTCGTTTGCATCTATGACCTTGACCTTTGAACCTATGACCTTCATTCATATATCAAAATGATCGATACAACATGTACAAAAAGTTTATGGTTTTTGAGATAATTAACCATTTAAGTATTTGTTCAATTCTATGACCTTGACCTTTGAACCTATGACCTTCATTTATATATCAAAATGACCGTTAGGCCAATACCTACAATATTCCAATATACATGCCTATACAAAAAGTTTATAGTTTTTGAGATAATTAACCATTTAAGTATTCGTTCGAGTCTATGACCTTGACCTTTGAACCTATGACCTTCATTCATATATCAAAATGATCGTTAAGCCAATACCTACAATATTCCAATATACATGCCTATACAAAAAGTTTATAGTTTTCGAGATAATTAACCATTTAAGTATTCATTCGCGTCTATGACCTTGACCTTTGAACCTATGACCTTCAGTCATATATCAAAATGATCAATGTGCAAATGCCTACAATATTCCAATATACATGCCTATACAAAAAGTTTATAGTTTTTGAGATAATTAACCATTTAAATATTTGTTCGCAGCTATGACCTTGACCTTTGAACCTATGACCTTCATTCATATATCAAAATGATCGTTAGGCCAATACTTACAATATTCCAATATACATGCCTATACAAAAAGTTTATAGTTTTTGAGATAATTAACCATTTCAGTATTTTTTACATCTGTGACCTTGACCTTTGAACCCATGACTTTTATTCATATATCAAAATGACCATTGTGCCATTACCTACAATATTCTGATATACATGCCTATACAAACAAGAGGCCCATGGGCCTTAACGCTCACCTGAGGAAGAGTACATATCTTATGCAGAGGTTCAATGGTCAATGACATTAATAAAAGAGAATATCAAAATTTTCAGCAGTAAGGGCCAATAATATGCAAGTATTTTTGCAAATTAATTATAATAATTATTATATAAGGATGCTATATATAACATATTTAAAGTCTAGCTACAATATATAATATAAACAGCTAAAACATCTGTATTTTAAAATGTGCATTAGGTTAATACCTACAATATTCCAATATACATGCCTATACAAAGAGTTTATAGTTTTTGAGATAATTAACCATTGAAGTATTCATTTGCATCTATGACCTTGACCTTTGAACCTATGACCTTCATTCATATATCAAAATGATCGATAGGCCAATACCTACAATATTCTAAAATACATGCCTATACAAAAAGTTTATAGTTTCTGAGATAATTAACCATTTAAGTAGTAGTTTGCATCTATGACCTTGACCTTTGAACCTATGAACTTCATTCATATATCAAAATGATCTTGTGCAAATGCCTACAATATTCTAATATACATGCCTATACAAAAAGTTTAAAGTTTTTGAGATAATTAACCTTTTAAATATTTGTTCGCAGCTATGACCTTGACCTTTGAACCTATGACCTTCATTCATATATCAAAATGATCATTAGGCCAATACCTACAATATTCCAATATACATGCCTATACAAAAAGTTAATAGTTTTTGAAATAATTAACCATTTAAGTATTCATTTGCATCTATGACCTTGACCTTTGAACCTATGACCTTCATTCACATTTGGCCAATACCTACAATATTCCAATATACATGCCTATACAAAAAGTTTATAGTTTATGAGATAATTAACCATTTAAGTATTCGTTCGCATCTTTGACCTTGACCTTTGAACCTATGACCTTTATTCATATATCAAAATGATTGTTAGGCCAATACCTACAATATTCCAATATACATGCCTATACAAAAAGATTATAGTTTTTGAGATAATTAACCATTTCAGTACTTGTTTACATCTGTGACCTTGACCTTTGAACCCATGACCTTTATTCATATATCAAAATGACCATTGTGCCATTACCTACAATATTCTGATATACATGCCTATACAAAAAATTCATAGTTTTCCAGATAATTAACTATTTTGGTATTCTTGGACAGCTGTGACCTTGACCTTTGAACCCATGACCCTGATCTATGTATCAAAATGATCGTCATGTCAATACCTACAAATAACTGAAAATCCTACGCCATTATCACAAGAAATGTTAAAAAAATAGCATTTTTTATCAAAGGTCAAAAACTGGGACATGACCTTGACCTTCAACCTTGACATCAATTGGAAGAAAATTGCAAGACAAGATCAACAGTGAAAACTCCATACAATTATCTTCAGCCGTTATGAAGTTATAACAATAAATGTCTCATTTTAAAAATTACGTAATTTTACGCAAAAAACGCGTAACCCATTTTTCGTCTAATTTTCATGAAAAACACAATTTTAATGTTCCCAGCTATGCTGAATCCAAATATCCAATCAAAATTTGCCTGCACCTTTTGGTTTCAGAGAAGAAGATTTTTTTGTCTTTTTGCTATTTTTAATAACAGCGGCCATCTTGTTGGGCGTGGCCAAACCCCGAACACAATTTTGAAAGGCTGTTACCTAGGCATGATAGTCACCGAGTTTCATCAAATATGGCCCAGTAGTTTTGGAGGAGAAGATTAAAATGTAAAGTTTACACACGACGCACGACGGACGACGCACGACGGACGACGCACGACGGACGACGCACGACGCACGACGGACGGTGATAGATTGCAATAGCTCATCTGAGCCTTTGGCTCAGGTGAGCTAAAAATTCATAGTTTTGCAGATAATTAACTATTTTGGTATTCTTGGACATCTGTGACCTTGACCTTTGAACCCATGACCCTGATCTATGTATCAAAATGATCGCCATGTCAATACCTACAAATAACTGAAAATCCTATGCCATTATCACCAGAAATGTTAAAAAAATAGCATTTTTTATCAAAGGTCAAAAACTGGGACATGACCTTGACCTTCGACCTTGACATCAATTGGAAGAAAATTGCAAGACAAGATCAACAGTGAAAACTCCATACAATTATCTTCAGCCGTTATGAAGTTATAACAATAAATGTCTCATTTTAAAAATTATGTAATTTTACGCAAAAAACGCGTAACCTATTTTTCGTCTAATTTTCATGAAAAACACAATTTTAATGTTCCCAGGTATGCTGAATCCAAATATCCAATCAAAATTTGCCTGCACCTATTGGTTTCAGAGAAGAAGATTTTTTTGTCTTTTTGCTATTTTTAGTAACAGCGGCCATCTTGTTGGGCGTGGCCAAACCCCGAACACAATTTTGAAAGGCTGTTACCCAGGCATGATAATCACCAAGTTTCATCAAATATGGCCCAGTAGTTTTGGAGGAGAAGATTAAAATGTAAAGTTTACGCACGACGGACGACGCACGACGCACGACGGACGGTGATAGATTGCAATAGCTCATCTGAGCCTTTGGCTCAGGTGAGCTAAAAATAAAATAAAGATTTAAAATATTTAAAGTGTATATTGATGCGGCATTCAAGGTCATGTTTCAAAATTTATTTATTTATTTATTTATTTATTTATTTATTTATTTATTTAAATACTATAATGCAACCTTGCATCAATCATTATTGGTACTTGGGTCAAGATTACTTTTCAGTCTTATTTATTTATTTTTTTATTTATTTATTTATTTTTATTTATTTATTTATTTTCAGACGAAACACTTTAAGAAAATAATATATAATGTTGATACATTTATATGTATTACATATACTAAGTTTCATACTAGCACATGTATACATGTAGGTAATAGGGGGATGCCCCTGGCTTGCAGACGGTACACTTTCTTAACTCTAACCATAGAGAGTAATCAAGGGAGATAAAATTGTTAAACTCCCGTATTATATATGAGTGTCACAAGGCAATCCTCACAACAGCAGGTGTTGCACTAGAAATTGTAAAATTTGGTATTATTCAACCAGCCATTAGTTAACAGGTGAGCGCTTCAGGCCTATTGGACCTCTTGTTGTACTTAGGCCAATATAATTTATATGAGTGTATGATTCAAGGCAATCCTCACAACAGCAGGTGTTGCACTAGAAATTGTAAAATTTGGTATTTATTCAACCAACCATTATTTACCAGGTGAGCGCTTCAGGCCTATTGGACCTCTTGTTGTACTTAGGCCAATATATATGAGTGTCACAAGGCAATCCTCACAACAGCAGGTGTTGCACTAGAAATTGTAAAATTTGGTATTATTCAACCAGCCATTAGTTAACAGGTGAGCGCTTCAGGCCTATTGGACCTCTTGTTGTACTTAGGCCAATATAATTTATATGAGTGTATGATTCAAGGCAATCCTCACAACAGCAGGTGTTGCACTAGAAATTGTAAAATTTGGTATTTATTCAACCAACCATTATTTACCAGGTGAGCGCTTCAGGCCTATTGGACCTCTTGTTGTACTTAGGCCAATATATATGAGTGTCACAAGGCAATCCTCACAACAGCAGGTGTTGCACTAGAAATTGTAAAATTTGGTATTGATTCAACCTGCCATTATTTACCAGGTGAGCGCTTCAGGCCCATCGGACCTCTTGTTGTACTTAGGTTATTATATTAGAGTATGTGAAGACAATCCTTAACAACACCAGGTGTTTCATTGAAAATTGTAACATTTTGTATTGATTATCAATTTTAATGCATCTTATTTCAGCTTGTAAAGTACAATTGTACCTGCCTTAATAAAGACCACCTCAATATAAGGACACCTGTTGTTAAAGGCCAGCAAAATTTTGTCCCTTAATGTTATTTCAACCTGCATATAAGAGCCACCTGCTCATAAATGTTATGTCAACATATATATATATATATAAGGGCCCATAAAGACCACTTTTATTGGTTCCCTTGGGTGGCCTTTATAGACAGGATTGTATAAGATTGACCTGTTGGCTAGACCTTTCATTAAAAATACAGTCAAACCTGTCTATAAAGGCCATCCAAGGGAACCAGTAAAACCTGCCTTTATAGATAGGATTGTATAAGATTGACCTGTCGGCTTGACCTTTCATTAAAAATACAAACCTGTCTATAAAGGCCATCCAAGGGAACCAGTAAAACCTGCCTTTTATAGACAGGATTGTATAAGATTGACCTGTCAGCTTGACCTTTCATTAAAAATACAGTCAAAACTGTCTATAAAGGGTGTCCAAGGGAACCAGTAAAACCGGCCTTTATGGTCAGATGGCCCTTATATACACAAATAACATGAATAAAGAGAAATTGGAAAAATATCACTGGCCTTTAAAAGAAGGTTGTCTTATATCAGGTATATATGTGGCCTTTAAGGCATGTAGAGGCTGCGGTAGCTTAATGGATAAGAATGCAAATCCAGGGTCTCTCACCACTGTGAGTTCGAATCCCGCTCTGACCACATATGGGGAAGTGAATTTTTCTTGCCACTGTCCTTTACTGGTTTACCTGGTATCAGTATAATGGACTGAGGGAGTAGTACACTTGTCTGCAGCATACTGTCTCGGTGAGCTAGCATCTAAAAATTGCCCCGAGTACGTGCTAGTACAAGGCAGACCATACAACACACGCGCTTCACATGCACACACAAAATTGTTCATAGATTTATCCATAGAGATTAATAAAGTAGTTTTCATTGCGAATAGCTGAAAAAGTTGCTGATGCGACGTTAAGCAATATTCAACCAACCAACTTTTAAGGCATGTTCGACAGTATTTATGAGATGATCTACTGTAGATGATTTTTTAACCCAAGTGATTTATAAATGCATTAATTTGCAAGGGGACTTTGTTGTTAATTCATGTATCACATGAACCTTCCTAGAATCGCGAAAATAAAAAACCCAAAATGCAAAACATGCTACCAGTCATTAAGGGCCGTAGAAGTTATATGTAACAATACAAAAACGTCTTAAGAAAAGGGAGATAATTGTCTATCAATCACGAATTTTATATATCACATGGATTATTGTCGCAAATTTACATATGCCCGAATCGACTCTTGGGGGTTGGCATCCGAAATGTTATACTTCTGCATTCAAAGTAATCTACAGTATCCAATGCATGGGTAGTGTGGATAGTGGCAGGATTGGCAACAAGCATTTCCCCCATGATGCAGACAAAATAAACACTTGTGTAACTGATACATCATAATTTATGGATCGCCGGCCACGCCCACAATGTTCCAACAAAGACCCGGCATGTTGAATTAGACGCAAAAAGACTGAAAACTGGGCCTGAATTGTACCCTTTTATGATGTCACTGACACTGGTATGTCATCAGTTGCTTTGATGCTGCTTTGGCATACCGTGATGGCTGCCAGTGTCGGAACATAAATTTGTGGATGTGGTCGGCGAAACGTCAATTGTACTGGTTCTTGATAAGTGTTTGCATTAGGGTCAAGTTGACAGGTTAAAGTTGTTTGCCTACATTAATACTATATTGCAAGCCCATGCTTATCAAGGCCTTCAGGGAGTCACAATCTTCTTCTTCTATGGCGTTGTTCCCTCCTTTAGCAGGAGCACTGCTATTTCTGTTGAAATGGCGTATTAGTTCTGTGTATACGGTATTATAAATAAACAGACGATTAGCACTCAAACATGTCAGATTGGTTATATATATCTGCATGCAGTCCTCCACCAGGAATATTTACACTTGGGTTGGGTTAATATACACTGTTCAGTCTCTTAATGTCCGTCATTTCGCTGTTTATAATCACTCCTGCCCCATTAATATTAGTTGTTATATGTCAACCCAACAAATTTTTGCTCACGACATGTCACAAAAGGAAATTCTCTTTCTGTGAATCACATATGCTGTACAGTAATTTAGAACCATTGGCATCCCACTGGGAAATGTGCCCAAAATGGGGTCATCCTTTTAATTTGATATCTACCTTCTGTGATTCACAATATTGCTTATAAGTATATGAATATGAAGTCTCTGTATCCAAAATTACCCTAGATATATTTGACGTCTCATAGCTCCATGTTCTTTTCGTTCTCATTTTCAGTTTCACATGCAACAGGTGTAGCTAGCTAAACATGTGCTCAAACTTCAAGAGCACCTGGCCTCATTTCTCTGGTTGAAGTTCATGTGTTTAACTTAATTTCACAGTTTTAATCTTGCTTTGGGATTGTGATTTTGACATGGATTAGTGCACAGGGACCATATTCTTTATAAAATCTATAAAAAAAAAAACAAACATGCCTATGTACTATACTAGAAGTATTTTTTATTTTTAGATTTTATATCGAATCTGGCCCCTGTGGATAAGAGTCGAGTTGAGCAGAGTAATGGTGTTTAACGTCCCAGTCAAGAATATTTCAATTATAACAAGATGTCACCAGCTATAGATGAAGGTGCAGAAATTTTGCCTGTGCATTGCACTAATGACATAATATAGCAGGGTTCATTATTGTGCCACACCTTCTGTGAAACAGAATCTCGTTTTTTTTTTTCAAGTTCCCATCAGAAAGAACCGTGACTTTCATTTTGTAATGCCAAGTGCTTGATGAAACAACAGTCACTACCCTCTTTCAAGTCTTGGGTCAGACCCGGACCAGGTTCGAACTCACTACCTTCCACTTACAGAGCGGGCACTTTATCTATCAACTGAGCTACTGCAGTGGTCTCTTATAAAAAACAATTCTGAACTCTTTAAGTTTTTGCTGGAATTTTATTAACTTGCTACTGAAGTCACAAAAAGACACATTGGTAAAAAAAGAAGATATTATTACAACATATGAATGAAACACTTCAAATTTGTATTAGGGGAGATCACTCAAATAGAAAAAAAAAATCACAAAAATTAAGAATTTGAAAATCTGTTTCTCACTAGTTCGTTAAAAAAAAATGGTAAAAAAAAATGGAGAAAAAATTTAAGTATGAAAAATATGAGTAACATCATGGAATACACTGTATTAATGCGATGATAACATACTAGTACTCAATTTTGAATGATCTAATTCTGCAAGTTCTTTTAAGTGTCCTAGTCCGCGATTATAAAAATTCTATTTTTTTTTTGTTCCAGACTGATCAAATGATTTTATGTTTTGCTGAATAAGGATAAAATAGGTAATTTGAAAAAAAAAAAATATGTACAAATGTATTATACCAGTAATTCGTTTTTCTACAACAAGGTGCTAGTTTCTGAAAGAAAAATGTTCATCTACAGTAGTTGTTTGTGAACAGTTCTGTAATTATTGTCATCATGGGGTTATGGCCCTTGTTATTTTGAAAATTAAGTGCTTAAATAGCCAAAATTGTGAGTATAAAAAAATACATTATTATTTCATAACTCTTAAAAACCACAGGTGAAAACTTGTCTAATCAACTTAATTGCTAATACAAATTATGTAAATTTACTCATTTCCAGATTGTTTATATGAGTCTATTTTTATTTTATTTTTGTGTGTGTGAGTGTGTCAAGATTGTGAAAATCAATCATACGATTTTTAATTTTTAATGAGAATCAATATTGACACCAATAATGGCTCGGTAAAAACCCCATCAGAAACATTAACAATAATTTTCTGTTCTTAAGAGGAGGAATGCCAAGGGTGAAATTCAGCCCTTTTCAGGGAATTTTAGAAATTCTGACAACATCATGTCATCTTGCTCACTACCGAAGTCAAAAATAAATACATGATATAAAATCTGAAAAAAAATATAAGTAGTAAAAGAAAAGAAAGAAAATCTGAGTATTTTAAAGATAATCTAGTACTCAGATCTGACAACAAATTGTATACTACAAAATTACATCACAAATCACTGATAATTGAAAAAAAAAAAAGAAGAAATTGAACAAAAAAGTTAGAACAACAATATAAGTGAAATACACATGTATACATCAATGCCTGCATTACAAAAAAGCATTAGTTTGTTACCTTTGGGAAAACTTTTTTTTTTTTTTTTTTCGTTTTTACATTTTTCCTTTTTTTTTTTTTTTTTTTAAATATATTTTTTTATCATTTAAATCAATGTGTTAAACGTGACAGAAGGCAACAAAAAATACCTTTTTTCAAGTTTCTGCCCAATACCTGGTGGTACAAGTAATTATGTCTCCCTTTATGCAATATGCTTAACATGTTGCAAAAAAAGAGGTTGTGTCCCTTGATACACGCTCAACATGTTGCACAGGGGTGTGTCCCTTTATGCAACATGCTTAACTTCCTGCAAAGAGGTTATCTCCCTTGAAGGCAGACACTTGAAAGAAAATTGTTCTGTAATCAGTAATTTCATTTCTACCAAATACATATATATACATATAAAGTTTCGACGAAGAGATATCAGTCAGCCCATATGCCAACAGCCTGTTCACATTACAGCGTCAATGTGAGGACAATTTATTGATGTTAAATTTAGTCCATTTCGTCACAAGATGATTCCGAGTCGATGACATATACCATATACATCAAATCTGCAACGTTCGGAACCAGCGGATCTCCCGGTCCAGCTACGGCGAATCCCATGAACATGAAGGTACGAATTAGAGATGCTGAAAATATAAACCAAACAATCACATTTTTATGCAGGATCAAGGCCAGTCCTAGATCTAAAACCGTAATATTCTCTAAAGTAGAGAATTGGAGTTTTATGCCCTAGTCAAGATTCTTTCGCTTATATTGAGGTTGTCAGATTATGGATGGTGGAGGAAACTGTTGAAAACCAACCACCTTTGACAAACGAAATGATAAATTTTCTCACTGTAGGATCTGCCAAGTGGGGTTAAAAAATTCACTGGTGCCAATCAAAAATTTAAGTCATTTAAATTAGAATTTTATTAAAAAAACTTGCAAAATTGGTTGTTGTTTATTTCTAGCATGTAACTGTATGCTTTTTTTATCACAACCTAAAAGTTTGCTTCTAAATATTTTTATGGCCATTCCTCATGGTTAAACTAAACTTAGCGCAATCTTTATTTGTGACCAACTTTTTTTTATAAACCAGAAAAGGACAAAATCTGATTTTGATGACAGCAATTTTGGTAGCATTTGGTGACTTAAAGCTCAGAAATGGTCTCAAAATTTAGTTGCCATGGCCTCTTGTATATGCACCACCTCGAGTCCTGTATTGTCATAAAATGAGAGTGGAGAGGAGTAATGTGTTCTATGTAGCAGTCAAGATTCTTTCATTTATATAAAAGTAGTTGGTTCTGGGCTGTTGGAGGAAACTGGAGTACCCTGAGAAAACCTCTGACCTTTGGCAAGCCAACTGACCAAGTGATAAATATTCTCGCAATAAGCTCAAAGCTGAATTCAAAAATACATGAAAATAGGTGACGATGGTCATTGTTATCCATAAGCTTTAGACCACAAGGTCACCAAGACCCCCTCCCCCCTCCCCCAACCTGTAAAAGATACACGTCCTGATATTACCTCTGTCTTGTCGGTTCTTTTTAAAACAAAGTATGACATGGGTGCAGTTCAGTTTCTCCTCTGCAAACTCCAACAAAGTCACCAAACTTAAATAAATAACATGGCATTACAAAAGATAATAATTCCCTCGCAATGAAGTTTTATGTAATAATGGACTTTAACTCTGTTTTTCCAGTTACAAAACGCAAACATGATAAACCCTTGTATCAAGTTTAATCAAATTCTGCTGAGAAATAAAGTGACTAGAGCGACGACAGAAATATTGGTATTTCACTCAAACAAAGGGCAATAACTCTGTCAAATCAGTTTGCCAGTTACAAAACACAAACTTGTCCCAAAATATCACCATGATAAACCCTTTTATCTAACATTAGACTAGTTTTTCTGTCTGATTTGATGAAATACAAGTTTTATCGAACAAGCGTGATACAGAAATTTGTGTGGTGAGACAACATTGGCGGTAAAGTACACATGCACTTCTCATTGTGACATCATTGGGGAATCTCTGATTTGTCAAATGTAAACAATGACGCCATGACTACAAAACATGCCATAACTTAGTTCAGTGGCTTTCTGTGGTAAAATGTATTTTTTTCACATAAAGTATTGGGTTTTTTATTATTTTAATGACCTAATAGGAAATGTTAGATAAAAATATCATGTACACAGTGTGTATGTACAACCCTTCGTATCAGGTCTTGTCCTTTTTTCGAAGCTGTATCACTATTCGTCTTGCGCAACTCGTAGTAATATGACTACGAAAAAAGGACTCAACCTGATACTGAGGGTTGTACATACACACTGTGTATATAATATGTATGTATCAAGATTTATTAAATTCTGCCGAGAAATAGAGGCTCGAGTCCTGACTGAATATTGGTATTTCACTCAAATAAACAAAGGGCAACAACTCTGTCAAATCGGTTTCGTTAGTTACAAAACAAACTTGTCCTAAAATATCACCATGATAAACCCTTGTATCAAGTTTAATCCAATTCTGCTGAGAAATAAAGTGGCTAGAGTGCTGACTGAATATTGGTATTTCACTCAAATAAACAAAGGGCAATAACTCTGTGAAATCGGGTTCGTCAGTTACAAGACACAAACTCATCCGAGATATTACCATGACTAACTTTTGTACAAGTTTTATTAAATTCTATAAAAAATAAACAAAGAGCGATAACTTTGGCAAATCAGGTTTGTCAGTTACAAAACACATCTAAGATATTACCATCATAAACTCTTGTATCAAGTTTTGTTAAATTCTGTTGAGAACTAAAGTTGTTAATGCGCTGATGAGAAAAAGCGTAACATACATATGTGCAAACTGGACAAATCCTTTATCCTTCCAAACTTGGTTTGTGATGGGATAATAAACAAATTAATTAGAATCTCCCACCAATAAGTAGTTTTTTGGGATCTGTACTTGTCTTCAAAGGGCTATAACTCCAAGGAAAATGAGTAAACCAACTTGCGTTGGGTTATTAATATGTGCACCTCCTATCAATGTTGATGCTTTGTATCAAGTTTTCTTAAATATATTTCTTCACAGTTTTGTAAAATTACTCAGGACAAGAATTGCCTGGAAGGATGGAAGTTCAAATTAAATAACAATCCCACGATTCCTTGAAATGCGAGGCACAAGTTAAATAATTTATTATTTTAAAAGTACCAAGTAACGCCCAAAACATTTATAGGGTTCTACGAACTAAAGATTTTGTGTTAGGTACAGATTTTGGTAGCATGAAAACACCCAGTGTTCACTAAGAGTATTTAAGATTATTTAAAATTTCTATGAACATTTTACATAGTTCACCGTCACAAACATCGTGACTCGAATATTACATGTACGTAGGAACACAATTAAAAATACCTTTGTTTTGATCCCTCTGGGAGAATTCCATTGGGAAGCTCCACAAACAGTTTCCCATCAGACAGGATGGTCTCCCAGACTACCTCCACATGGTCTACCAGTATGACTTTAAAGCTCAGGTTCGAGGCTACCTGGCTTTCTGCTAGAGAGTTCACGCTGACGTATGCTGCGTTGTCAACAAAATTGTCGGTTGTTCTAGTGAACAGGCTCTTAGCATTGACAGGGGCTCTTTTGAAACCCCCACGCCGCTGCCCTCTGTCACGAATGACACATTGGCGGCGTGGGGAACATCAGGAACGCCACTGAGGCCCTGGACCCAGCGATATACAATACCGCCGACTAGACAACCTGAAATATAATAATGATTGCTATAAATTAGGGGCGTCATTGATAGATTGATATATCGATATATCATTGATAAAAGTCATTGATACAATATATCAATTCATTTTTTTTAGTATCAATAGAAAAATGGCCACCAGTTCATGGTTAAGGTTTCAGTAATCAATGAAAAAAAGATTAAACTGGTTGATGTATTATAATTACAACCCATCATTTTAATGTATCTCAAAACAAACTGACATACAAAACAGTGTGCATATAATATTAGAATTTAGAAAGTAGTTTCCCCTAGGGAAAATGAAAATAATTTCACAATTTGCCCAATGAAATTTCCCAAAGCAACAGAGATGCACTGAAAAATCAAATTTAGTGTTACCATACCCACCCTGCCCCCATGTCCCCATCTACAGAACACCCACACCTGTGGTGAGGAGGTGCCACTACAGATGTCACACTAGCCTCAGACACACATTTGGTAAACAAGAAAGCAAGAGATCTTAAGCAGGACCCTGGAATGAGCTCTGCATCTTAATGGAGTTCAACGCTGTACCAGGTGATACCCTCTTACGTTTGTGCAGAACACTTACATGTACTTCCAATGGATATCTGGAATCGCATAAGATGATGTTTTCCTGTGAAAACCACATCATTCCGGAAATTTCTGACGTTGACATTTTCCAAAATGTTCTATACAAATTTTAAGAGGTATTGAACATACGGTATAGCGACGAACCCCGTGAATGTAGGTCACTGAATAGCCATATGGTTAATGTTACAGGGATGAAGATAAGCAGGGGCCCAGTAGCCAATGGCTACTAAAATTCAGTCTGGACTCCTTAATTTTTAAAAATTTAGCTATTTATTACTATTACAATTTTTTCAATGAAGTGAGCTAGCCCCCTTTCTCAAAATAGTTACAATGTAGGCTTGATCCCTATGTTATAGGTTGGTTAGTTGGTTGAATGTTGCTTAGCGTTGCATCAACAATTTTTCAGCTATTTGTGACGAGAGCTATTTTAATAATCTCTATGGATTAATCTATGAACAATTTTGTGTATGCATATGAAGTGCGAGTGTGTTGCATGGACTGCCTTGTACTAGCGTGCACTCAGGGCGGTTTTAACATGCTAGCTCTCAGAGTCAGTACGCCACAGACAAGTGTACCACTCCCCCAGTCCATTATACTGATATCAGGCAAACCAGTAAAGGCCAACGGCAAGGAAAATTCACTTTCCCACATGTGGTCCAAGCGGGACTCGAACTCATAGCAGTGAGAGACCCTGGATTTGAAGACTGACGTCTTATCCATTAGGCCATTGCGGCCTCTGTGTTATAGATTACACACCAATAATTTGGGTCAAGAAAATCTAAATATATGGATCCTATAAGTAGCATTATTTTAAAAAGAGCTCCAGATAAAAATTTGACATGAAGGGTCATTACCCCCTACTTTTTTTCTAAAGGGTATCCTGTAAAATCTAGAGTATATGATGATCATGATGTGAAGTGTCCATTATATTGTCTGAATCATAACAGTATCATGAAAATATTGTGACACAGAAATAATATCTGTTCTCTGGTCACAAAAGTTCAAATTTAAAGTGGGCAAGCTGGCCACCATTTTCAAATTTTAGGTCACCAGATACAAATACAATTCAAGGTTGACTTGGCCACTATTTTTAAGTGACAGAATTTTGAGAATTTATAACACACGCCCCCCCCCCCCCCCCCTAGAAATTTTCCCTATTTCAACCCCCCCCCCTTCCATAACAGGTGTCTTCCTTACCCCTCCGCATAGTACCCATCTGCCATTCATACTCCCCTCCCCTACATAAAGTTTTTCAGAATTTCTATCCTCCATAAGAATTATTTACCCCCTCCCCCTACATGATGCCTTCCTAAGGGGGCGCACCTATAAAATGGAATAGCCCATTGAGGGCCGTTTCTATTTTTAACCATAATAATATATTTTTTAATTTACATATGTCATATATACATGTAAGTCAATGTCTACCCAAGGTCAATATTTAAGACGATCAATGTTATTTAACAGATAATTTTTGTAAACAAAAACATTGAACGGGAGTAGTTTTCACCCCATCCCCTTTCAAAACACTGGATCCAACCACTTTTCGTCTTACCACTACAAAAACTTTCAGATTTCATCATATGACGACGACAGTATACTTGATAATGATGATAAACATAAAATTATTAATTTCTCTTCCTCTATCAAGTGTATGATAGCGGCCATGATTTTCTGGCTCGATATCACGCGACGATACAATGGACTGAATAATGAATTTTGAGAACGATCTAATCCGAGTTCTTACTCACATGTTGGTCTTTTGTAAAGCAGGCATGTTTTCTTTTTTCTCTTGCGCTTGCGGGCCAAAGTTTTCGTCCAAAACGATAGCGTCCGCGGCCCTTAACATAACTACCTCGCAGATCACACTACGAGAGATTGTTTAGCTTTTGACGTCGACGTGACCTCGGCCAGCATTTATAGCACAGGTTGTTACGTCATCTTCTTTTATTTTGTATCCCATACTCGATGAGTGATTTGAAAAAAAGTCGCTTAAATATGCTGCTTGTCACAGTCATGGTTTGCACGTATGTACACATTAAAGATTCTTTGTATGTCACTAAATGGCACAAACAAAACCATATATGTGTCAGCATCTGTGAAAAATATTTGATAATGGATTAATATGACTTTAAATTGACATTTTAGGTCATCCGTGGCAAAACTTTCCCATGACTTTTTTCGCTGTTAAGGTTGAACAAAAATTTAAACCGAATAAAGTAAACAAAACGAAAGACCATTCTAGTACATCGGGATCAGAGTTTGTTAAACAGATATGTCCGTATTCATTTAAACCATGTTAATTCATAGCTAAGATCTTCTGCTTATGCGAATTGTTTTCCTTCAAAAAATGCGTTTCACAGGCGTGACATTCTAATTTCTAAGACCGTCGACGATCTAATTAAAGCGCACACACACACACACACACACACACACACACACTGTTAACCAGACTAAGACCGGAGGTATAAATGTGTAGACGGGATGGCAAAACCATACAACCCAATTTCAGTCATTTTCAAAATATTTTCAAATGAAAAATTTATTTTATATTTTAAAGTTATTAAATGAAATATGGGTTTTGCCAACCAGCCTACACGTTTTGCCTTTTCGCCAGATAACAACTAGTAAAGAAATATTGACGCCGGATTCATTATGAAAATGATGAAACATATATTTTTTCCCTAAAATTGAAAGATACTAAACTTGGCATCGGAACGTTGGAATATGAATGTGAAAATTATTTTCACATTCATATTTCAACGTTCCAATGCCAAGAGTGAACACTGTGTTGATTCTACACTGGTCACGAATGTTTGGACCAACTTCCGGTTTAGTTGCGAAGCGGAGACCTGAAAGCGGTACGTTCAACTACGTTGTAAATATTCTGTTACTTAGTCTTTATTATACAAAACAGTGAGTGCATATCATCGTTGACATTTCTGCACATGCAAATGAGTTGTTACAACAAGGATTAACGCCCATTTAGTCCACAGAATTTAATTTATGCGTGCATTCTGTATCACCGTGGTCAACACTGATAGACTTCAGAACGATAAATTTTAATAACATAGATAACTAGTGTTGCTATCCATCTTGTGTAGTTTGAATATAATATACATTCTGTTGATATCACCCGTTGTCTACACTCCGGGACCTTTTTTAACTGCAAAATTTGATCGACTTTGTGACCTAGTTTACTGTTTACGATACGTGTTTGGATATAGTTCAGAAGCTGGAACTGTACGGTTGGGATAAATGAAAGTGTACAGTTTGTTCCTATATGTGAAGCTCATACATCAAATTTCGAATCACCAGCGGGTTGATTTCAAATCGCTTTACTGTCAGATTTAGACAAATTAAACTTTCGATTCTAATGGACATTGATAAA
Source organism: Anadara kagoshimensis (assembly GCA_021292105.1). Taxonomy (NCBI): domain Eukaryota; kingdom Metazoa; phylum Mollusca; class Bivalvia; order Arcoida; family Arcidae; genus Anadara; species Anadara kagoshimensis. The sequence continues at coordinate 18,141,263 of CM037868.1, forward strand.
TGAAATAGATAGGTTCTATTTAAACGAATTATTACAACTACGACAATTATGTCTGCATCTACTGTCCTGTGAACCGACAACTTATAGTTGCCCAGAATGCACCCTAGTACAAGACAAAACCACACAATACACAGCTACACCGATTCACATGCATTACACTGCGTCACATTGACTTTTGTTATCTGTATTGCAAAAGCCGGAAAATTGCTGACGCGAAGTAATAATCCATTAAAACTGCAAAACTATCACTCATTTACAAGTTACAAGTATGAACAAAATTGTATCAAACTCTCCAGAATTTCGACACTTTTTCGTCGTACCTCATGGAAACTGAATTATCATTACTGTATCACTTAACAACATCGGCAAACAACAGAAAAGCAATATTATCCATCGGAAATTCATCTCTACTTAGTAGTGTGTTGAATTTTTGCCAAATGTCAATAAAACCATACTTTTTAATGTCATAAGAACATAATCAAAAACAAATATACTAATCCATGTCCGAATCACAATCCAGATGCAAAGTAAAAACTTTGGAACTGACAAGTTAGGTTAGACACGTGAGCTTCCACCAGGGAAGTGAGGCCGGGTGCTCCGGAAGAGTAAGCACCTCCTGTTTAGCTAGCTACACCCGCCACATGTTAAATCAAAATTGTGTGAAAGGAACATGGAACTATGAGACGTCAAATATATCCAGGGCAATCCTGGACACAGAAACATCAAACTTATCAACAATACTGTGATGACGGCCATAAAACTTTTTGAGGGCCTTGATAAGCCTATGCTTGCAATATCCCTGAGGCAACAATTTATTTGCAAGCAGCCTACTTCGTTGTACAAAGTCCCCGTAGTGGGAACAAGCTCTACCATAGCGTATTACATTGGGAAACAAATACACCATAAGCAGGAGAAGCAGGTATATTGCTGCATAGAAAAGGAAAGTTGACAATAGAAAAATTGAAGTCATCACGTTTGTCATAAAGTTTCAAATGTAGCCTTTCGTGTGCGTCATAATTCAGGTATAAGTCTAAATATGAAGCAGAACTCGAGGAATCAGTCGTGTCTTTCATAAGGAACTAGTTTGATTAATGCCGTTTCATCTTCGTTTTCCTGTTCAAAACTGTCATCAATTTCCATTATATCCAAATCAAATTTAATCTGCGTCTCATCTGAACACTGTTTTTCACTATCATCCACCCTTTTCACTTTTTTGGCAAGAGGACTGCGGAAACCGTTCGCTTGATTTAAAGAACTTTTTTCCTCATCAGAAATAACACGAATACAAAGATTTCCCGGGTCATCACTTTTCACTTCAATTCTACTATTCCTAGAAACAGATGATATCGTGAGTTCTGTAGCCTAGTTTTCCGCTTTCTAAAATCAGTTCAAGGCTTCTAATTTTTAAATAATCGTTTTTGTGGCACTTTGATGTGTGGTCTATTATGGTTTTAAAATTGCTTGCTCCAAAAACGCAGTAATAACAAGTGAATCTGTCCATCCTTCAATCTGCAATAAAAAAAATATGCATGGGTTTAGAATCCAACCCGTACACAAGAAATGTTTATATATTATCCAAACCGTGCACACATCATTATCCAAACCATAACATGGCGTTTTGACTCGGTGTTGATATTTTCCATTTTCTATCATAAAATAGCAAAACGTTAAATGTTGACAAAAGCTAGGTATATGAGAAAGTTTCGGCAATGATTTAGCAAAGAACCCATACACCTTTTGACCCAAAAATACGTATTTATCGTGTTTTTCTTGACTAGGTGCACTTATGGGCCTAATTTTGTTACATTTATCTCGGATTATATCCTTTAGTCAAGTTTATCAATTGTCAGAAATGTAAGTACTAAATTAGCTTACCGCCTCAAACATAGATCTATCCAATTCCTGTACAGAACAATCACCTAATCAGGTAAAAATGCTTCCATGTCTTCTGTTTATGAATATCGAAGCGAGGCGACCTGAAAACGGAAGTTGGTCCAAACATTCGTGACCGGTGTAGAATCAACACAGTGGTGAAATCATCCTGACATCTAAATAACGCATTTTAAGAAGACAAATAAAATCATTGAATACATTTGGATCACAAATTGTTTAATTTTTCTAAAGGTTCAAATTTATCATTAAAAAACCAACAACTAAACTCCCAATACACTAGAATAATCTATTGCCCATTGATCAGTGACTTTTTTTTTCAAACTTCACAACAAAAACTGATTTGCCTAAAGACTAAAGATGTCGATTGAAATTATAATGTCCATAGTTTTTTTTAATGATTACAAAGTTATAACTAGAGATTGTAACTGGGATACCAGTTACGTATGATTCCCCACCATCCATAAATAATTTATGGCATATATCTGGTAAAAAGACTCTATCAGGGTTAGCGCTGGGTTGGAAAAGTCTGTCGTCAAGGAAATCGCCAGTTGTAAAATTTTGTTGCCAATTTCATTACTGTGTCGCCAAAAAGGGTAAATCTTGTGATTTTCACGTCACATGCGTTTTTAATGTTGTGTATATATTGCCTTGATGAACAATTACATTTTAAAGGAAGTTGTGTATAAAGTACATTTGTACCGCGCCGACCTGGTAAACTAAAAAAATCATACCTTGATTGCTTTTTAAAATTTCTTTGAAAGTTAAAGTAGATTTGAATTAAAGTTTTCGATTGAGAAAAATCGTACACTGGAAGGCCTTCTCGGCATAGGAAGTGACGTTATCAATGAATTTTATTGAATAAGAAAACTCGTAGAACCCCTCTCAGGCCTCTGATTTGGCATCGCCGCGTATTACAATGAATGAACACGTATGGGAGGGTTTGCGCTGGGCATCGCTAACTGCGATTTATTTCCTTAACTTGCGACAAAACACGGCGCTTTGTGATTTTTCTGGCCACAAGTTTTCAAAGTTCACCGGTATCTTGGTCACTAGTAATTAACAGGTGATAACACATTGAAGCCAGTGACGGCTTGGCGAGTGTCACTGAATAAACACAGTAATTACCGACTGAGTTGATTAAGATCGTTGTCTTAGGTGCGAATGTAAGACCTTCTAATGATGGGCAGGTAGATCCAAGTCATATTGGAGCGTGTCGACACTGCCTGAGGATATACCCAGGTGCCCTCCCGATGTCGTCAGACAGTATAAACACCGATGGACTCGGAATAATTGTAAAATCCAAAATAAAATATAATAAAAGTTACCCTTTGTGATGTTTATTTAATATTTTTTTCTAAAAAGTTTATTGATTAATAATTGTGATTCAATGCGCAATACACATCATAGGCCATTTGTTTGTATTTTAATTACGCGATTTATATCGGTTATTCCTATATGTTTGAGGTTCATGATCATAACGATACATCTACTCAGTCAAAATAGTAAAAGACGGACATTTTTATATGAAGCATGTATGTTAACTCTGTGTATAGTGTGTTGAAATAGATCGACGCTGTATACATAGTCCGATTTAAAAGACCCCCTTTATTTAAAAAAACGTACTTTTCAACACGTTGAGGTACATATTAGTTTAGGTGTATTATACGGAATAAATCTCATATTGTTATTTCCAGCATCTAAAAGACTCAGATCTTCATTGCTCTATAGATTATTTATGTGTTTTTGATGCAAAAGAAATAAAGTCGACTCCCGTTAATTTGAAATCGGTTGAATCAAAATTTCGCTTAAATCGAAATGATACAAATGGTCCCGTCAGATCTCTATGTATTTCTATGTAAATTTGTTAGTTAATTCGATATGCCGAATTTGAAGCGAATTTTCAGTCCAAATTACGAAAGATTACGAAAATTCCCATGTTTAAATCGAATGAACTTTCAGTCCAAATTACGAAAATTCCAATGATTAAATCGAATAAAAAGACACAAAAATATTTTATCTTAAACTTGAACAATATCTGAAATAATTGTTCATCTCTTATTTGAAAAGTGTTAATAGTAACAGAGTGGCGGCTTACTCGGAAGATTCATTTCCGACTAAAACTACACATTTTTGTACTCGACATACCGGTCATTAGGAAAGTGTCAGTCAGTAAAAGGAGACATTTCATTGGTATAAACTTAAAAAAGTGGGCAGTCTTCTACTTCCACAGTCAGTGATTAACAGAAAACCCCCAAGCCATTTGATCTATCAAGGCAAATTGTATACACCATTCATCTCATTGTGTAAGGTTTTAAGTACAGGCGTGTGACGTGACAAGCTGTGGTTTTAAAAATCGCCAAGTTTTTAACGGTCACTAATCGGATTAACTCATAGGTGAAAGCATTGACTTGGTATAATTAAGGTGTCATAACCAGCTTACGTCCATTCAGAATTGGTTTCCCCGGGTATTTAACTACGTATTTATTTACACCCACCCACCCACCTTCAAGATAACGAAAATGAACGCGTCTTGATTATCTACACATACAACAGATTATTGGTAGCAAATTTCATCTAAATCCATCAAGCCGTTCCCGAGATATGCGTCAGCATATGGTCTTGAGAGAAGAAGAATAATAAGAATAATAAAAAAAATAATAATAATAAGAAGAAACAGAACGAAAACAATATGATTCCCCACCTTCGGTGGTGGGGAATCATAATTATGTTTTCCTACCATATATCAAATGGCACCTGTAAATCAAAAATAAATAAATGTAGTGCTTCGTCAGCCTACATACATACATACATACATACATATCCTCTCTGGGTCTTCAAGGACTCGTGAGGCCGTTGAACATTCTACGCCACCCCTGTCTGTCACTTGCTGCTGCTTCTGCTCTTTGCCATGTGTTCCATCCGTTCTCAATCCTTTCTTTTTTCAACTGTTCTTCTCCAGGTTTTCTTTGGTCGTCCAGCTTTTCTTCTACGTTCAGGTGTCCAGGTTAGTGCTATCTTGACGTTGCTGTTTGTTTCTCTGCGCAGGATGTGACCTATATATCTCCATCTTCGCACTTTGATCGTATGGGACAGTGGTGTGGTCTTGGTGCGAGTGTAAAGATCGGTGTTTGGTAAGCCTACTTAGGCTGGCCGATATTATCATTTTTGTAATACTGTTACTGTTTATTTATGATATACATGTATATACATTTTTTATTAGGATGCATGGATATCAGGGTGCACTTTAAAATATAATAATAATAATAATAATAATAATAATAATAATAATTCAAAAATCAAATTTATAATGACCCTGATGATGTAACAAATATCTTAAATGAATATTTTTCCTCTCAGTTTTACATTGACGATGATTCTGTATCTCTTCCAATGTCTACAGAACCTAATTATCCTCTTCTGGATAACATTACTCTCTTAGAAAGTGATGTCAGAGATATACTTCTCTCATTGGATACTTCTAAAGCAGTTGGACCTGATGGTATTCACCCTAGATTACTGAAAGAAGGTGCGGACAAACTCAGTTCACCTCTCTGTTTATTTTTTAATAAACTTTTAAATAACTCATCTTTTCTGTCATTATGGAAATTAGCAAATGTTGTTCCAGTACACAAGAAAGGAAAAACAGACGATGTTAGTAATTATCGCCCTATTTCATTAATTAGCATACTTGGGAAAGTCTTTGAAAGATGTGTCCTTAAATATCTTAACAACTATTTACTACATAATCACATATTGACCCCTTTTCAATCTAGTTTTGTCCATAGCGATTCTACTATTAACCAACTTTCATACCTAACCAATCAAATATTTCAAGTGTTTTTGGGTGGGGGTATAAAAAGAATGTGAACTTGTGTCTTCTCGTCAGAAACTATTTTAGAGTTTGCGTATGTTGCGTATCAAGGAAATTCAACACATTATAACTTACATACAGCTGTGTTGGTACTGCTGCTGCACCGCCAACGTCCTCAGCCGAGGCCATCCCTCATTGTGTGTTTCGACCCCTAGCTCGGTACACTCTCAGGATGGGGGGTCCACAGTGGTGATCAGTCACTGCGCGTTGGTGGTGGGTATCCAGCTACTAATGTCCCTCTTCATCCACACCCAGCATGATGATCTTTCTGCTGCTTGGGCCATCTTCTGGACTGCTGCTCGTCTACTTCTTCCTGTGACTCCTAACCCAGATAACATTCTCCAAACTGATTGTGCTGGGAAGCCTCTACATCCAACCTCTACTGGATAGTTCCAGGTCTGCCACCCGTTCTCTCTGCACTCCATCAGCAATGTATCGTACTTTGCCTTCTTCCTCTCATGGGCTTCAGCACATCTTTCCTCCCATGGAACTGTCAGCTCTATACTATGATCTTTTTTGTCCCCGGTGACCACAATACCATATCAGGCCTGAGATTGGTTGGAATTATCTCAGGAAAAGCCAGTTTCTTGTCAAGGTCCACAACCATCTTCCAGTCATCTGCCTGGTCTAGTATCCCAAACTTCTCCTTTGCTCTTCTCTTCACTATTTCACCTTCCTTTACAAACTGGATTTTACTGTGTTTTACTTTGTGTGTTTTCCCTGCTTTTCCGCTCTTTCTCTACCGTATCTGCCATCTCTCGTAGAACCTGGTTATGACGCCAGGTGTATCTTCCCTGTGATAACGCCACCTGGCAGGAGGACAAGATATGTTGTAGAGTTCCTCTTTTACCACAGAGGGGACAATCTGGTGTTTCGGTAAGATCCCATCTCTGGAGATTTGCTGGTGTTGGTAGCAAATCGTAAACTGAGCGTAAAAGAAATTGTAGTTGGAATTGTGGATACTTCCAGATGTCTGACCAGGATAGTGTTCGTTGGTCTGTATCCCATCTTGTCCAAGCTCCCTGAACTCCCATCTCTACTGCCTTGGCTTGCCGGTTATCTTCCTCACTAGCTCGGATTTCTTTTTGAACCATACTCCGTTTTTCTGTTGTATTGGCCTTGTTCCAATAGCAACTCTTGGAGGTTCCTAAACCCTGTCTTCCCACAGCCACTGTTCCTATGATGTCTTTGTGTCTTAACCTGCTCTCCGCCTGTTCTACTGCCTGTGTTGCTGACCACTTCCTCCCTGTCCGTACTTCTACTCCAGCTGATCTCACCTTATCATCTCTTGAATCCTTTAAAGTCATAACAAGTCTTGCCTTGCCGGTCTTGAACTCTTCTACTATTGATGTCAAAGGAAGTTGTAGCTTGGCTGTTCTGCTATATAAGCCTATCGATGTGAAGCTTGGTGGTACTCCAAACCATTTTCTCAGGTGTTTGTTGATGATTCCTCCAGTTTCTCCACTGTCGATGTTGATATCTCATACAGCATTAGCGGCCAGGATAAGCGTGGTAAAAGGCCATGTTGGTAGATCCATGCCTTGAACTTTCCAGGTAGTCCTGTCTTGTCTATGTTCCTCATTCCTTCTTTAACTTGCTGTTCTATCTTCTGGATGTTGTCCTTATCTCCAAGAGTTTCATCAAACCATTTGCCTAAGCACTTAATAGGGTTTCCGACTATAGATGGAATATTCTCACTCTGAATGGTTAGGTTGAACTTCTGTGTAACTTTGCCTCTCTTAATTATCAATGATCTCGACTTTCTGGGTTTAAATGTCATTCTTGCCCATGATGCTGTTTCTTCTAGTGCGTGTAATATCCACCTAGCTTGGATATGCGTGCCTGTTGTTATCGTTAGATCATCCATGAACCCTCTGGTTGGTGGTTGCCTGATGTCGCAAGATGTCTTGGGACCTCTGGTTTCTCTCTCCCCAGCCTTGATAATCATGTTCATTCCCATTACAAACAGGATCACAGAGATCGTACAACCTGTCACAATTCCTTTCTGTAGTTTCTGCCAAGATGTTGTAAAGCTGCTCGTCGTAAAGCGCAGATGGATCCCACTGAAGTAACTTCTGATCATAGTACGTAAGTGTTCAGGTATATGGTAGTGTTTAAGGGCCTCCTCTATGAGGGCATGCGGGATGGTTCCATACGCATTCGCTAAATCTAACCATACAACCGTCAGGTCTTTCTTGTTGACTTTTGCTTCGTGGATCAGTTGTGTTATGACGCTAGTGTGTTCAACGCATCCCGAGAAACCCGGCACTCCTCCTTTCTGTACTGAAGTATCCACATACTGGTTCTTGGTCATATATGCTGTTATTCTTCTCGCCAGTATTGAAAAGAAGATTTTCCCTTCTACATTAAGCAATGATATTGTCCGGAACTGGTTTATCCCCTCCGAATTCTCTTCCTTAGGTACAAAGCACCCTTCTGCATTCTGCCAACAAGATGGAATCTTCCCTTTCCTCCATACCACTTTTAATAGTTTCCATAGGTGTCTAACGATCTTCGGACATCTCTTATAAACCTTATAGGGGATACCATTTGGACCCGGTGCTGATGCTGTTCTAGCTTTCTTTATAATATCTTGTACTTCTTTCAATGATGGTTCCTTTTGTTCATTTGCTCCTCTGGTTCTGGTACCTCTTCTATTCGATTACACACTCCTAACCTTCTCCACTGTTCTTTATCACCATGCGTTTCTTCCAGATGTCTTTCAACTTCCTCTTTAGAACTCTTCAATGTCCCTGATTTTGACCCTTCTAGAGTTGATTTTGTGAACCTGTATGGATCTGCAACAAACTTTGCTCTTTTCCTTCCTCTTTCTCGCCTGGCTTTCCGAATCCTATCTGCCCTCTGAAGATTGTTTCTCTTCTCTCTCAGGATTGATCTTAACGCACTGAGACCTATCTTTTGATCTTCACCTGCTGTTCTGTACTGTTTTGTTATTTTGTTGATCTCTGATCTTAGCTTTTGTATTTCTTGCTGACGCCTGTTCGGTTTCCCTGTTGGTTTCTCGCTTCGCTTTCTATCTGTCGTCCCAAAGCGTTCAGCACCTACTGAGTATACTATTGTGGTCAATGCTGTCAATTTCCTCTGTACATCTCCTACAAGTGTCCCATGTAAGACGTTATCTAGGTCGTTGTCAAATGCTTCCCATCTCTTATCATCTGTTGGTGGCCACTCCACTGCTGGTTTTCTGTTCTCTCTTGATGGTTCTGTTTTAGCCTGTTCTCGGTTAGAATCGATTGGTTCTGGCTCTTTGTTGGTCTGAGTAGCATCAGTTAGTAAACGGTCCTCAGTGCTGTGGTGTTCATCCTGTCTGTGGTCCTTCTCCGACTGATCAGTATTACCTGTGCGTTCCTCCTGTTGCTTCTCAGAACGACATTTAGCCTTTGCTTGGTGTATCTTCAAACCCCTCAGATTCTTGCACACTTTCCCACAATGACATCTTGTTTCTGCCGGTAATCCTGCCAATGTCCGTTGAACGAGCCGAGTTGTTACCGTTGAATCCGTAATACTGGGTCTTTCATCCTCCCCCCCCTCTCGGAAGACCCTGGGGGTGTTGCTCTTTTGTCTGTGTTGTAGCTTGCTTTGGTGTTCCCTCACAGGAACTGTGTGTTGGGCTGCCAACCCTTCACACCCATATTCCAGTCTTCCCTGGATGCCACCTGTCTTTCCAGACGTCACCAATCTATTCTTGGTTGTCAGCCAGTCTTTCCTAGCCGTCACTGGTACTCCAGTTGAAAATAACTTACATACAGCTGTGTTGGTACTGCTGCTGCACCGCCAACGTCCTCAGCCGAGGCCATCCCTCATTGTGTGTTTCGACCCCTAGCTCGGTACACTCTCAGGATGGGGGGTCCACAGTGGTGATCAGTCACTGCGCGTTGGTGGTGGGTATCCAGCTACTAATGTCCCTCTTCATCCACACCCAGCATGATGATCTTTCTGCTGCTTGGGCCATCTTCTGGACTGCTGCTCGTCTACTTCTTCCTGTGACACCTAACCCAGATAGCATTCTCCAAACTGATTGTGCTGGGAAGCCTCTACATCCAACCTCTACTGGATAGTTCCAGGTCTGCCACCCGTTCTCTCTGCACTCCATTAGCAGTGTATCATACTTTGCCTTCTTCCTCTCATGGGCTTCAGCACATCTTTCCTCCCATGGAACTGTCAGCTCTATTACTATGATCTTTTTTGTCCCCGGTGACCACAATACCATATCCGGCCTGAGATTGGTTGGAATTATCTCAGGAAAAGCCAGTTTCTTATAACTTTGGACAAATGGGCGCCACTTTGAACGCATATTTGAATTTCGTGAAATTGAACAATACGAGAAGATCTGTATTTAAAGCATATTCTTTCTAGAATTTTTAATAAAATGAATATAATTATTGTGTAGAATCTGTAAAAGTTATTTCAATTCTAACATGACTTAAATAAAACAATTCAAAACTTTCTTCGGAAGTCCATTTTACTATCCATTTGCAAAAAGGTCCATTGAAACAATGCAGCTGTTGAGATTACCTCCATTGAAATAAATGATTTTATGAATGAAAATTACGTCACAACCATTGTTCGCGGAACATAACATGACGTCATAACATAAGCAAGGGAGTACGTCATTAAAACGGAACAGCAATGGGTATATCGTTAGTTACACCACGGCTAACTCCCTTTATGTTCATATAAGGAAAACGCAGGTCATGTTAGAATATACATTTATTGCCTTTGAGTGAGGGAGATATGAACAAATGTTCATATCTCCCTCAAACAAAGGCAATAAATTGTTTATTATACCGAAAGATGACCATTGTAATAAGAAAGACTGAAAGAAAGAAAAATATTTTTAAAAAAGACAGCCTGAAAACATAATTTCTTTTCGGATTCATTGTTTTTTCTCCTATCGGAACTCATCGGAGGCAAACGCTAGAACGTCGTGACCGATTCTCCATCATAGTGTGACGTCATGATGTTCCGAAGAGGTAGGATATGATGTTTTCAGAGGGATACACGATGTTTTCTCCACCCTGATCACATGATCTAATGATCCAATCAAATTACAGATAGTATCGTATTTTTCTAATGAGGTATAATAACATGTATTATCATAACAAGGAGAATAGAACAATATGATTAAGACTGCTAGTTAGAACGCAGTGAACGCAATGACTCCACTGTTTTCATTCCCCGCTTCGATTAACAGAGCTACCGACAACTGTACGGTTTGACTCAACTTCCGTTCCCACACTGTGTAGTGGTCTAAGCCGTGCACTCACGAAGAGCGGTGTCTCCCAACGCAGTGACAGATTTAAGGGGGGGGTTGCAACCAACCCCTTTAAAAACAGTTTAAAAAGAAAGAGAGAGAGAGAGAGAGAGAGAGAGAGCTCTTGACTGATGTGACCCCAATATGTTAATATAACAACCCATCGTGGCTCGTCTGTGGAAGCTCACGCCTTCGGCGCTCGCACCTAGTATTCACGATATAATTCTCAACCCCCTTACAATAAATCCTGGATCCGCCCCTGCAACTATCAGCTAAAGATCTGATTTCACTGAAAAGTTTTCATGCAACTTAAATTTTCAATTTCATCTCAAACTGAAAATTATGTCACGTGTGGCTGTGATCTACGACAAATGGAGTGTTAGTAATTTAGTGGTTTTTAAGAAATGATTATGAGAGACATAAAAATCCAAACAAACTAGTTTCTGATTAAAATAGCGACATGTATTAAATCACGGTCGCTGGATAAAAACCATTATATTTCCGACAAAACGTTTACACTGCAATTTTCCGAAATAAAGACTTTTTACGAGGGAAAAAATGTGAACTGACAATGGAAATAACAGTTCCCTCTCACGTGATTCAGCGGCAAAACCCATTACTTGGGTTTTAATAATCGACTTCGAGATACAATTTTTTGTTGCCATAAAATTAGTCGCTTAAGTAATTTTAATAATTATTTTCAGTTTTGGGTTTATTATATTTTGGCGATTAATGTAGCATATAGGTCGACAAAACTAAAAATTATTTAAAAAATGTTGAATAGATGAAAAATAATCAAATAATTTTGAAAATTGCCCTTCCTATAATCGAGGGCCGCTTACATCATAAAAATCATAACAAACTGGTAACGGCATCATGTCGAAAGCAGAAGCAAGATCAAGGTAGCAAAACAATTATTCTGATGTTATGCGTGATAAGGAGGACCAGGATGATGGACTTTTGTGATGAAAATAATAAGAAGTATTCTGTACCTCATTTACATGACTCGTGTTACCCCCCCCCCCCTCCCCATCCCAACCACCACATCCCAAAACCAGGTGACCAGCTATCGAATTCAATGTGTTTTTATCAAGCTAAACTAAGAAGATTTATTCGGAATCATGACTGATCAGAGCCATCCATATACTCAATAACCGAGTCGGTGTTGTCAAAAGCTTGCACTTTTCACATGTCCACTCGTCCACCACCTTGGGCTGAATAAAATTTACCTGACTAACCATGGTGTGATATTTTTTAAAAAAAAAACCGTTTTAGGTAGATAGTACCTATCACCATCTACATTGGATTCCCACTAGGAACAGATCCTGGAGTGACAAAATTTGTTAGTTTCCTAGCAAATGTTCAGTTGTTTCTCCAGGTACTCTGGTTTCCTCTTCCATCTCTGAAATGGTCATCATGATATACATATGATATATATTGAAATATTCTTTACTGGGACATGTGGGAGGTAAAACTCTCTCTCTCTCTCTCTCTCTCTCTCTCTCTCTCTCTCTCTGTCTGTCTGCCTGTCTGTCTCTGTCTGCCTGTCTCTCTCTCTGTCTGTCTTTCTGTCTTTCTGTCTTTCTCTCTGTCTCACTCTGTCTGTCTCTCTCTCTCTCTGTTTGTCTCTCTCTCTCTCTCTCTCTCTCTCTCTCTCTCTCTCTCTGTCTGTCTCTCTCTGTGTCTGTCTGTCTTTGCTCAATCTCTCTCTCTCTTTCTCCTGGCCATGGGATGCATGTTAAGCTCATCCCCCCCCCCAGATAACTTTATACAGGAAACTACTGGTAGTCTTTTTAAGAAAATCTCACCCTAAATTTTTATACCCCCATCAAATTAGTATACCCCTGCAAACTAGTTTGAGGGGGGCATATGTAAAATCATGTCCAGGCCATATCTCATAGCTGCATGGGACGACTGCAAAAAAAAATTCACATGAATCATAATCTTAATGGTCCAAAGGTGTGTCATGACCTTGAACCAAGGTCATATCGGTAAAGGTCAAGGTCACAGGAAAACATTAAATGTTGAGGGAGGGGGTATTTGGCTCTCAAGAGACAGTTCTAGTTGTGCCTGTTCTAAAGTTTTTATCCACAATTTAAAGGTCATATGGTCAATGTAAAAGAGTGTTAGCAGAAATGCATATTTTTTTGTCTGTCATTATAATATACAATAATAATATCTTTATTGCTCAAACTCAATTATAATACATGTACATGTAATTGGTTATGGCAAGTAATTCAATAAACATAAAACATAATGAACAAGAAATAAAAACATAACATGTAACTGTTAAATGTATACATATATAACAAATGAATATTTTACAGATAATGAGATGTAATACTGCAAGGTACATAAGTAGTTTTAGTTTTACGTATTTCAAGGCATTCGATAATAAAATTTGATGTTATTTTCAGGATCTCTTTTCTATTACTATTGAAAAGTAACTGGAATTTTCTTCTAGAATTTAGACGGTCAAAAAAAAAAAGGATGGAAGTTGTTGATTTTAGAGTAGAAGATGTGTCTATTTTTACCTATTGTCTATTTTTGTCTGTTTTATATGATTTACTTACTTACTTACTTAGTCCTCTTCGTGCGTGTGTGCACATAAGGCCACCACCAGCTCTGTCCACAACTGTCTGTCCTTAGCCTTTTTTCCGCTTCCTTCCTTCCATCCCATCCCCATCTCTTACTGTCTGCCTCCATGTTTCCTTCGGTCTTCTCCACTTCCTCTTCCCATCTGATGTCCATTTTAGTGAGACCCTGGTGGTGCTGTTGTTGTCTTGTCTCATCACATGTCCAATCCACCGCCATCTACGTTGTTTTATTTTATGTTTATATGATTTACCTGTTTATATTTTTCAGTGTAAAGATAACTCCGGGAGCAGTGGTCTGTGACGAATGTGAACTTGTTGGTGATATTACTATAGGTATTTAAAAATTCTTTTGATTAACTGGTTTAAGACAAAAATGGGGTCTTAGCAGTCACATTGTCTTTACTTTTTAAGCACATGCTTATAGATTGCAGAAACTTTCACTACCTGCAGTTCAGACCCATTGAAATTTTAACACTGATCCCTGTTGAAGTTTTAACATGGAACCCTGTGGAGTGGAGGGGGCATTAAAATTTAACATGGAGACCCTTTAAAATTTTAACACTGAGCCCCATTGAAATTTTAACACGGAGCCCCATGCCATTGAAATTTTAACACAGAGTCATGTTGAAATTTTAACATTGAGTTCCATTAACATTTTAACAAAAATCCCTTTTGAAATTTTAACACTGATCCCTGTTGAAATTTTAACACAGATCCCTGTTGAAATATTAACACTGAGTCCCATTGAAATTTTAACACAGAGCCCCATTGACATTTTAACACAGATTTCTGTTGAAATTTTAACACAGATCCCTGTTGAAATTTTGACACTGAGCCCTGTTGAAATTTTGACACTAGTCTTGTTGAAATTTTAACACTAGTCTTGAGTTCCATTGAAATTTTAACGCAGATCCCCATTGACATTTTAACACAGATTTCTGTTGAAATGTTAACACAGATCCCTGTTGAAATTTTAACACAGAGCCCCATTAAAATTTTAACACAGATCCCTGTTGAATTATTAACACTGAGTCCCATTGAAATTTTACACAGAGCCCCATTGGAATTTAACACAGATCCCTGTTGAAATTTAACACAGATCCCTGTTGAAATTTAACACAGATCCCTGGTGAAATTTTAACACAGAGCCCTGTTGAAATTTTAACATGGAGCCATGTTGCAATTTTAATACTGAAATAAGGGAAAGAAGTCAAGGCTTGGCTACCGCAAGTGGTAGAGAGAGTGTATGATAAAAGTTGAAATCAAAGTCCTGAAAGTACTGAACAGCATTTTAATTGGAAGCAATGAAACAGGAGTAGAGGATAAATAATAAAAAACAAACATACCAATCCTTTTCCGAATCACAATCCAGAAGCGAAGTAAAATCTTTGAAACTGACAAGTGAGTTAAACATGTTAAATTCAACTACGGAAGTGAGGTCGGGTGCTCCGGAAAGGTAGGCACCTCATGTTTAGCTAGCTACACCTGTCACGTGTGTAATCAAATTTGAGTGAAAGGAACGTGGAATAAGGAAAATGACAATAGAAGAGAATTGTCTGGAAGTGAACCCTGCATGGTGTCATTGTTTGTGAAAAAAAATTAAATGAAAAATGAAAAAAACATGAAAGGTATAAAGAACAGGTATAAACTGGAAAGATAGTATTTTCTGGATCAAGATTAATAGAATTTATCACTACTGGTCATATGAGATAGGGAAATCGCAACCAAAGGTCTTATGTATTTGGTCCAGAATGAGGCTGCGAGTTGTGGACAAAATTTATAAGACCGAGGGTTGAGATTTCCCTATCACATAAGACCAGAAGCGATTCATTCTTTTTCTCACACCTTATTTCTTTAAAAATTCATTAAAAGCTTCTAGGGTCACAAAAATATAGCTGTTTATTCAGACGTAGCATGCAAACTGTCTCAACCCTAGGTGAGACAAGGAAATCCAACAAAAACGCTGAATTTCCATATCACAGGTGTGAGAAAAATGGAACTTTAAACAGAATTTCAAGATATCAGCCTTATACATTACACTAAGTGTGTAACATGGAACCCATGTATGTACAGTGATTATGTTTGGATAAATTTACTACAGAATTAAGGAAGTTTCCCCCTAAATTTACTTTGAAATATTAAGGAAGTTTTCCCATTGGAAAAAATGACCGAAATTTCCCAATTTGACCATTAAAATTCCCCAAAACAACAGTGATGTACTGTAAAATAAAATCTACATATGCAGGCCTTAGATAGAATTTTTAATTCCAATTGGCACAGTGCCTAGTTGAATAAGAAAACCACTCGGCACTTGGAAATTGTGTAAAAGACAATACATGTATTGTGATACATGTAGATACTGTACTTTTACAGACGACTGTCAAATATATAAACACTCGGAACATCTGTTGGATTTTACGTTACACTAAGTGACTTCCAAATGCAAAACGGTTTGCACATATAATGCAAACCTTCAAATGATTTTATTGTAACAGAACGGTAAGATTTTTACAAAGGAACCTGGATCGTTACAATTGACCTCCTTATACACAGTTTTCCTGACCTACACCAAATTTTCTGTTGTTTATTAATTGTAACAAGCCCATGATATATATGTCTGATAAATTTAACTCGGCACGGTGACAAGTGCAATAACAACATCACTCGTTACCAGTACATGTTTCACTCATCAGGACGAGTGAATAATTGAAGCCCTGATATGTAGTTGTCCTTGCCGACAAAATATCTGATAGTACCACAATATAGTGTTTTTGTAACCAACACACTTGCTATTGCAAGTATGTCAAAGCGGTTTGCCATATTTCAGAACATCAGTTTTTCTAATCTAAAAAGCAGAAGGTAGTTTTTTTTTAAAAATATATCAGAATTACTGATGTAAAGAATCTTGTATAAACATAATTCTGTAATCAAGTTTCAAACCCAAAATATAATGTGTTTTGCTGCTAATTGGTTGAAGTTTCATGTGTTGCGCTGTTGATTGGTTGAAGTTACATGTGTTTTGCTGCTGATTGGTTGAATTAACATGTGTTTTGTTGCTGATTGGTTGATGTTTCATGTGTTGTGCTGCTGATCGGTTGAAGTTACATGTGTTTTGCTGCTGATTGGTTGATGTTTCATGTGTTTTGCTGCTGATTGGTTGAAGTTACATGTGTTTTGCTGCTGATTGGTTGAAGTAACATGTGTTTTGCTACTGATTGGTTGAAGTAACATGTGTTTTGCTGCTGATTGGTTGAAGTTACATGTGTTTTGCTGCTGATTGGTTGAAGTAACATGTGTTTTGCTACTGATTGGTTGAAGTAACATGTGTTTTGCTGCTGATTGGTTGAAGTTACATGTGTTTTGCTGCTGATTGGTTGAATTTACATCTGTCTAGCCTATAATTGGTTGAAGAAACAATGCTTTCACTTCTGACTGATTGAAGTAACAAATGTAATATTTTTTTAGGTGCAAGAACAGTCATCCATCCAAAAGCAAGAATTGTGGCAGAAGATGGACCAATAATTATCGGAGAGAATAACATTATAGAAGAGCTAGTACAAATTACTAACAGGTAAACATGTGTGCATTGTCCAAAATTACTGCTGGGGTATAAAACATCAAACTCCACTGCAATATTTAGCTCACGTCATGTGAGCTTATGACATAGCGCAGCGTGTGTATATGTGTGTGTGTGCGTGTGTGTGTGCGTCATTAACACCTATTTTCGACTACTACTCTGAACTACCAGACAGATTTCAATGAAACTAGGTCAGAAGAATATATGGGCCACTGATGGGACAGGACAAAAGTGGCTGCTTAAGACAGGTGGCCTTTAAAACCAGGTTGTTTTCCAGAAGACATATATGAAGAAAAATGAACAAATTTATGTACATGTAGTTTTATACATCATTTATCTATATTACATATATTTCATATCTTTGTTTATATATATATATATATATCAGGGGTCTGGAAACTTGGGTCTGGCCCGTCAGACCAAAAAAAATCGACGGCACAGAGCTGTCTGTGCTGTGCTTGCTGTTGACCCCCAATTTTTTGAGCTACTACCATTGCTGGTATTATTATTCAATTAATTAGACCACAGTGTTTATTGCATGTGTATTAGGTGAAATCTAAGACGTTTACTGCTGAAAATTTGAACCCTATTTTTTCCAAAAGCTTAACCCCAAACCAAAGCAAAAAAAAAAAAAAAAAAAAAAAAAAAAAATCAGTTTTAGCACAAAAATCGCACAGGAGCTTTTTTTCTTACACCTCATGTCACTTTATTACTGTGTTACTCAATTTTAAAAGCTCAATAGAGCACATATGTAATTTAATATTTTAATCTCTTCCACTTTAAATAAAAATTATTGGTATTTGTACTGCATTACACTTCTCACAGTTTGTTAAAATGTTGAAAAAATTCAATTTTTTATTTAATTTTATTTTACAGAAATGTTACTTTTTGTAATCTCTTCCACTTTAAATAAATATACATGTAATTGGTATTTGTACTGCATTGCACCTCTCGCAGTTTGTTAAAATTTTGAAGAAATTCAATTTTTTATTTAATTTTTTTTTACAGAAATGTTACTTTTTGTAATCTCTTCCACTTTAAATAAATATAATTGGTATTTGTACTGTATTGCACCTCTCGCTGTTTGTTAAAATGTTGGAAAAATTCAGTTATTTATTTTATTTTATTTTACAGAAATCCTGAAGGAAAGTCGGCACAGAAACAAAGCGTAATGATTATTGGGAATAATAATGTGTTTGAAGTTGGTTCCAGTATCCTTGTGTTGTTTTTAAAAAATCACAAATCAATCGGGTTCGCCACTGTACCACATGATCAATACCTCTTAACATTTGTGCGGAACGTTTTGGAAAACATCAATGTCACAAGTTTCCGGAATGATGTCGATTTCGCAAACGTCATCTCATGCGATTTCATTTCCATTGGAAATAAGTGTCCCACACTTATGTAAGAAGGTATCACGTGGTACAGCGGCGAACCCCATCTGAACACGTCCGGGTTCTGACTGAAACCATTTCTAAATAATTTGAACTAGGGTTGTCAATGATTACTAGTAAGAGTTATCAAGTACAGTAAAACCTTGATTCATCGCCACCATTTCTTCAGTCAAATTTTGGCATTATAAAGGGGTTTGACGATAAATCGGGGGAGGCGGATAAAGAAAAACATAAACAAAAAGGATTTTGGGACTTCAAAATAGTGTGGAGATAAGCGAGGTGGCAAAGTTATCGAGGGGCATTATAACGAGGTTTTACTGTACTCGATCTAAAAATCGCTAACCGGTTACAATTTTGCTAATGGAATACTCGCTTTACTTTTTTTTATAAGTGCCAAATATTGTCACTTATGACCAGTCTGGTGTTTCAGATTCAAGTACTACTTTAGATTTCAAAGAAGTGACAAGTACCATTGTAGATATGATTGTGTTGAATGTTTTGCCTATACAAATCGTAGAAGGTAGGTTTTATACTTAGAAAGAATGAATTACCTCGTCGTGTGGGGTATGTTTATCCGCGACTGGGTTACTGCCCCTTTTTCTGTAATTTTTGGTTATTTCTGAATGCAGAATACATTCAACGAAACAAAAAAAACATCTACCCTTGATAAAATAATATTTTTTGAATAAGAACTGTTAGTTAGCTTGTGTTGAGTCTGTTGACAGTAGAACTTTGATATGGGACAGGGTTCATACAGGCCTGGAAAAGTCGTTAAATTTTAAGGTGTGCCCTAAAAAGACCCTAAAAACAAGTCTTGACCCTAAAAAGCCCTTGAATTTTTCCTGAAGGCCCTACCTAAAAACCCCTTGCATTTGGCCAGTTGGGTGTCTTTATTTTGATATTAAATGGTTTAGAATAGACTGATATATATAAATAATTATATAAATAAATTGCATTGAAATGAGCAATTTAAATGTACCTGTCTCTCCCGAATGCCTAACTTCAACCTCCAATTCAAGTGTCGTTACAATGGACACGTAAGTAATTGTTTTATTGATTTCCAATATATTTTTGCTAAAATTGTTCCTGTGATTAGGCCTTAAATTTGCAAATAAGACCCTGAAACCACCCTAAAAAGTCCTTAAATTTGGAATCCAAATGTCTGTACAAACCCTGCAGGGATTTGCTATGTAATTAGTTTGAGTTTGAATGAAACTCATAGTAAAAACTAAAAAGGGTTGGGTTTGTCATAAGAGGGGGAATCAAAAACTTAGATTTTTTCAGCTTGAACAATTTTTGACAAAAATTTACACTATACAGAGGCAAAGTCTCAAGCGATAAAAAACTCAAACCATTATGATAAATTAGGCCGAGTCTTGTTATATACACAGCCAAATTTCTGTTTCTCGTCTTCAACTGGTTTTTGAGAAAAATCCACAAAACTGAGTGTAATCCATTTCTGATTATACTTTAGTTTGAGTTTATATTTTTCTAACAGACTGTAAATAGTAAAATTTATTTTTGTTCTAGATTGTAAATTTATTTACTGCCATGTTTTCTAAATGTTCATTGGCAATCATTGTATTTAAATAGACACCATTCTGTTTAACGAATACTCAAGTACTCGGTCGGAAAGACGTTTGAGTAACCTGTTAGTGATTTTCATCCGAGTTGACATCCCTGATTTGAACACATCCTGGTTCTGACTGAAACCATTTGTTAGTAATTTGAACACCTTGAAAATGGCAAAATGTTGGAAAAAATAATTTTCACCTTTATAACTACAGTCATTCTGATTGAAACCATTTCTTAGTAATTTGAACACCATGAAAATGACAAAATGATCTCTAAAAAAATTTCCACCCTTATAACTACAGTCGTAGGTTTAATTACTGCCAAGATAAGCGTAACTACTGATTGTTTTCAGGTGTGTCAACCATATATCATAATACAACGCTGTATCTTCATATAAAACCAAGTTTTCTGAGTGTAATACAAATTTGAATTTCAGTCAGTTTTCATTGTAGATTAATAGATTGAAAGAAAAGTAGATATTTCTAAATGTAACATCAGCTGAGATTAGCTAAGAGTGAGAAATATATATAGAGCATGTGAGAAGAAAAAATGGACATTTTAATAAAGGTTGGAAGAATAAGTCTTCTGATAGAGAGAGAGAGAAAGAGAGAGTATGAATGAAAAGAAAAAAAAATGTTCATGTAAATCTTAATAAAGGTTGAGGGAGTAAGTCTCCTGAGAGAGAGAGAGAGAGAGAGAGGAGAGAGAGAGGGAAAAATATTCATGCAAATCTTAATTAAGGTTGAGAGTGCAAGCCTTCATGAGAGAGAGAGAGACTGAACAAATGGAGGTTTTAATGATTGTAAATTCAAAAGTTATTTCCCTTGACAGATTTCAGCTATTGAATCGATTAAAATTGGAGATCACAATGTCGTAGAAGCTAAAGGTATTATTATTTTTTTCTTGAAAGTTTTAGTTGAGTAATGGTCTTTAACGTCCAAGTCAAGAATATTTAACTTATATCGTGAAGTCACCAGCTACAGGTGAAAGTGCAGAAATTTTTGCATGTGCGTTGCGCTGATGGCATTATACAGCAGGGTTCTTTATCGTGCCAAGCCCACAGTGACAGCGGACCTAGTTTATTTTAAGTTCCCATCCGAAAGAACAGTGGCTTTCATTTCATAATGCCCAGTGCTTGGCACAAGAACAGTCACTACCCACTTTCAAGTCTTGGTTTAGACCTGGTAAGGGTTCAAACCCACAACCTCCCACTTACAGAGCGAGCACTCTACCGACTGGGGGAATGGATCAGTGAAATAAAAAAAACCAGCTTGAAAATCCATTTTAGCCAAAAGAGTGCCTTGAGTCTGGTTCAGACCGTCAGATAGACAAGGGGCTTTTTATAGAGGCTTTAATTGGATCTGGATTTTATTGTTAGGTTCATTAGAGCCATTTTACTTTATGGCAGGGTATCCTTATTCACTGAATTTCTAATTTTTTTCTATCATTATATTATATGGGTAATGCTGGAAGGAAAGTAACTTCCAACATAAACTTGTGCAAATCAGAAAAAAGTACATATTAGCAGCATATCCTAATTCACTGAATTGTCTTTATTATATTTTTTATTATACTGTAAACATATTTATTTTCCCGTGTATTTATTTTCGCAGTATAGAAAATTTAGACATATTCGTGTAGTTAAATTTTTGCGTTTTTATAAATATGCACTATATATCACAATAAGCATGATATAATTTTTGCTCTGTATTAATTTTCATGCAAAAACAAACGACCGCGAAATAAGCGAAAATTAGTACACCACGAAAATAAGTACAGTACATAACTGTCGAAAGTTTAACACTAAATGAATGAAAATGAGTCCCAGCTCAGCTGCTAAGTGGCCAAAATAAGGATAGTTAGGGGCTGAAAAGATGAAGATATATGGATAACAGGTGTCGGCAACCTTTTGAGATATACTGGTACCTAGCGAGTGGCTAAGATGAACAAGAAAATATCTACATAATGTTAAACTTTCGACAGGTCTGTACTGGATGTTACGTTTACATGTATTATATAGGAAAGGTTGGAAGGAACGTAGAACTGACGTCTGGTTGTATTGTCGGTGCCATGTGCTCGGTTACGAGTAACGAGGCATTAACAGAGAACTCTATAATATATGGATCTGAATGTGATCGAAGGATTCAGAGAGAACGACCTCCGGTAAGTACAGACAGTCGAGTTATTGTTTAAAATACGGTCAAATCTGTCTATAAAGGCCACCCAAGGGAACCAGTAAAAGTGGCTTTTATGGGCAGGTAGCCTGTATATATAGGTTTAAATAATATGAATAAAGAACCATTTGGATACAATTCTACTGGCCTTTATAAATAGGTGACACTTATATAGAGGTGGCCTTTAAGGCAGGTTGGACTGTATTCCAAATCATTATCATTATACCAAGTCAAATTCCATAGCACTAGGTAAAGTAAAAACATAATTTAAACATCAATTACATGAACAATCAGATACTGAAGGAAGGTAGGGAGAGTGGGTAAATCACTGCATCTTGCTAACAAAACACATACCAAGAACACTTTACAGGAAAACACGAATAAAACAAACACGCTTAAAACGAATACATGGATAGAACGAAGTCAATTATTTGGCCTGACGTCTTTTCTATATAAGTCTATATATAATAATATAACGAAGTCGCTTTATAACGAAGTTAAAAATAGAGTCCCAAGGGTTTCGATGTAAATATGTTTTACTGTATTCAGTTACTGTCAAGGAAATTATTTTTGCTTGGTAAAAAGTTTGGGATTTTTGAAATCTGGCATTTCTCATGGGAGTAATTTTCATGAAACCAATAAGATATTTGTTATGATAAATATAAAGCTGTATGGTAGACATTTATGCTTGGGTAAAAAATTTTGCCGTAATTTTTTAGCGCGAAATAAGCAAAATTTCACCCTTTACAGTGTCTAGCAACCACATACCACTAACATTTCACTTATCAATGAGTATCGGTGACATGTAATTCCGCTCTAATATTAACCAAAGAGGATCTGGTATTTTGTGCCCTAGTCAAGATTCTGTCACTTAAATTGAATGGGGTATAGTCCAAGTCAAGCATATTTGACTTATATTGAGACATCATCTATCTGTTTGCCTTTGCAGTGCACTCAAGACAAAACGAAGGACAGAGTTCTTTATGTACTAGGCTTGCTTGACACGGGGCATTGCTTTTTAAGCTCTCTTCTGAGGACCCTGTTTTTTCCATAAACTTCTAAGTGTCAGGTGCTTGGCTAGCAAAAGAATAGTCAGTACCTATTTTCAAGTCTTGGCCAGACCCAGCTGGGCTTCAAACCCAAGACCTGTCACAAATGAGCTAATTGAGCTAACCCAGTCAAGATTGATTTCACTGATATCAAGGCAGGAAGATCAGGGATGGTGGAGTTAACAGGAGTGCATTGATAAAACCACCAAAATTTCCCAAGCAAACTTGCTTCGCTTACTTTCTTGCTCAAGGATATGCCCGAGTGGGATTCAAACCTAAGCACGGAGAGACACAGTAAATTTGAAAGCCAGCACTTTAGACCGCACAATCATTGATGGCCACTGAGTAGAGTAATGGTTTATCATGCCCTAGTCAAGATTATTTCACTTACATCGAAGCGGTCAGTTCATGGATGGTTGTGGTAACCTGAGTGCATTGATCAAACCATCAAACTTCTGCAAGCCAACCAATCTACTTTCTTGGAATTGGATCTGTCTAAGTGGGATTTAAAACTAAGAGGTGAAAGTGCAGGAACCACACACTTGGGACCACTTGACCTTCAAGGCCTTGGCCTCGATTGAGTACTGTATAACAAAAAGGATACGATTTTAAGCCAAAATTGGGACCCATTCCCAATTTCAAAACATATTACCGGTACATGCATTTTCCCCTATTGTTTAGTTAATTTCTCTCAGTAAGCATAGATTTAGATTTTACAACATAACTTGCCTAAAAATAATTTATTATACCTCTAGACTGGGGTATATAGAATTCATCCTGTCTGTCTCTATGTCTGTCTGTCTTACTTCCCATCTCAATATTGTTCCTGCTTCATATCTTCCATGTCTGTGAAGAAATTTTGATAAATCGTGATACAAATGCATACCAAAATGGGAAGACAATGTGTTGCATACCAAGTGTTCTTTCTGCTATTGGTAACTGGAGGTGCCTCGCAAGAGATTGCTCTAGTATTTTTTATCCCCAGCCTTTTGATATTCAAAGTTTTACTTAGCTTTTATATTGTGGTGTGAACATGGATTGGTATTTTTGTTTTTATTAGCTTTTGGATTGTAGTTTGGACATGGATTGGCATTTTTGTTTTTACTTAGCTTTTGGATTGTAGTTTGAACATGATTTGGTATTTTTGGTTTACATTGCTTTTGGATTGTAGATTGAACATGGATTGGTATTTTTGTTTTTACTTTTCTTTTGGGTTGTAGTTTGAACATGGATTGTTATGTTTGTTTTTATTTAGCTCTTGGGTTAATGTAGTTTGAACATGGATCGGTATTTTTGTTTTTATTTATAATACTGCTCAGATATATTTTGTCTTTGTTTCTTATTTCAGGCACAAGGTTTACAGATTGATTTTCTAACAAAGATCTTACCAAACTATCACTATTTAAAGAAACCTAAGGCTGGAACACCCCAGAGGTCTACATGATAGTAACTGCTTCATTAAGGATTCATTATAATTTATTTTTTTTGGTGAGTATCTGTGAAGTTTCATTAAAAACCACACAAGGTAGCACTGAATGTGAGGCCTCACAAGGGACAACCTTGATATAAGTGAATGAATTTTCACTTGTGCATAAACCATCATTACTCTAATACACTCCTACTGACAATTATAAAACACATAGATATTGTTATTCTATGCCCCACCTTAAAAAGAAAGAGAGAAAGTGTAGAATGCCTGTATTATTATTCTATATTATACTTTTGTCCTTCCATCTGTCCAGACACTTCTTGTCCAGAGTAATTCTCTCAAACTATGAAATAATATTTTACAAAATTTTTTGCAAAGGATCAACTTTGAATGTACACTCACAGGTCAAAAGTGTTTCCGCACAATGGCCGCCGTTGTCAGATGTGAATCGGGTGCGGAAATTTTTTTGGCGGTCATTGTGCGGAAACACTTTTGACTTGTGAATGTAGATGCAAATTTCATTAATCCTAGTAGGTTTGCTCATTTTCCTGGGGGTTATGCCCCTTTGAACATAAGTGCTAAATAAAAAAGTACCCAATGTTTCAGTTCCTAGTAGCCAAAATCCCCATTGGCTACTTATTTCTGGGAAATTCTTCTAAAAAATAAACTAATATAGCAAATTTGGGAAAATTTCTTTAAAAAAAATATATTTTCACTCATTTTAGAATTTTTACTACTTATAACTTTGAATTTGTGGAAACTTAGAGTATCTACTGTATGGAAATCCTTATTCATCGAATTTGCTCGTTACGCCTATAATCAACACACATTTGTATATTGCATAGGAGTTTAATTCTGCGGGGATAATATTTCGTGGTACAGACACTGGAACGTATTCACTGGTATAAAATTTTACAGTGCAGTAGCCAGTGTAAATAATTTTTTGTATGGATTATCTAAGTCTAAGTTTAATGAATGCTACATGGAAATATTCACTTGGTATTTAATTTGGTGCTATAACGTAAAACTGAGAATACAGCAAAATTAAATCTTCAGTGAATAAAAACAACTACATGTATACACTAACTGTCTTATTTTTTATTTCTAGTGCAATATTTTATGGAAGATTTAGGCTGGCTTCCTTTTGATCCTGCATGGTGATGGAATTGTTTCTGAAATAGTAATGTTTATCATGTTTATGTTTGTATACAGTAAACCCTTGAATTCATTGTCACCATTTGCTCGATCATATTTTGACATTACAAAGAAGTTTGGTAGATCCATGAGGTAGACTTTAAAAAGGCCTAAGAAAATTGCTCATGACATGCAAGGTTAGAAAATTATTAAGGGACATCAATGAGAGATTTTGGAAAAGAATCGGCTTATGGGACGAAATATTGTGTTTACACGAAATGTTGGAAAATTATCAAGTGATTTTATAACAAATTAATGAGAAGGCTAGTAAAAATAACATATGAAAAATTGACTTTTTTATTGGACAAAATATTGTGGCAACATGCAAGGTTGGAAAATTATTAAAGGACATTATAACAGAACAACACGGGAGACTTATAAAAACATAGTAGAAATTGACTGTAAGAGTAACTGGACAAAATGCTCGTGACACCCAAGGTTGGAAAATTATCAAGGGACATTAGAAGAAATCCACGAGAGAAACTTAAGGAAAATTGAATGTAAGGTACAAAAAACTGGTGACACACAAATTTGGAAAATTATTGATGGATTTTATAACAAATTAATGAGAAGGCTAGTAAAAATAACGTATGAAAAATTGACTTTTTATTGGACAAAATATTGTGGCAACATGCAAGGTTGTAAAATTATCAAGGGACATTATAACAGAACAACACGGGAGACTTATAAAAACATAGTAGAAATTGACTGTAAGAGTAACTGGACAAAATGCTGGCGACACCCAAGGTAATGTATGAAAAATTGACTTAATATTGGACATGATATTGTAGCATAATGCAAGTTGGAAAATTATCAAGGGACATGAGAACATTACAACAAGAAAAAAAAAGACTGGTGACACCCAAGATTGGAAAATTATCGATAGATATAATTGACATTATAAGGAATCAACCAGGGAGACTTACAAAATACAAAAATGCAAAAAAAAACTACTTCAGGAATTATGGTACAAAATATTGTGGCAACATGCAAGGTTGAAAAATTATCAAGGGACATTATAACGAAACAATGAGGGAGACGTATAGAAAAAGCGACCTCAAGATTTAAAATACAAAATATTGTGGCAACATGTGAGGTTGGAAAATTATCAAGGGACATTAATGAGAGAGACTTGTAAAATAAGAAATTGGCTTTATAAGATACAAGCAAAATACTGCGTTGAAATAATTGAAAATTATCAATGGACATTTAACAAAGCTACTGCATTACAAAAAAACAATTATGAAAATATTAATGTATTTTAAATTGTATATGATGTCTAAGTTCAGCATTGAAAGGAAGATTTATTCATTTATTTGTATCTTAAATGAAAGTCTTTAGTTAAGACTTGAAAAAGATATTTATGTTTTGGTTACTGTAACTGTGGGAAATATTTACAAAGTTAATTTTCAGCAAAGTCATATCAAGCTTTGTTGTACATTTAATTTAGAGCCGTCATCAGACAACCAGTGCAAATGTAAGCGAGTCAACAAAAACAAATATAAGCAGACAATTTATTTTTGCTTATTGTTACTCTTATGAAATAAAATAAAACCAAATGCAAATGTTTCCAGACTTATGTTATTGCAGAATAAAGTTGGCAATCTCGTTTTGTCATGAATCATTTCAGTTTCATGGTGCAAAAATTAATTTTTGAATTACATTCCAGTTATGAATATTTAACTTATATCAAGATGTTATCAACCATAGGTGAAGTGGCAGAAATTTTTACCTTTGCAGTGCGCTGAAGGCAATGTGCACGGAGGGTTTGTTAATGTGCCATGACACAGGACATTATTTTTAAGGTTTCTTTTCAAGGACCCCATGACTTTCATTTCTAAATGCAAAGTGCTTGGCGAAAGAACATTACTTACCATTTCGAGTCTTGGTCAGATCCCGGCCTCATAACACTTTCAATGAACATCTCCAATCAAACCAGAGTTAAAGGATTTGTAGAACGATCTGCTAAACTAATTTTCCTGCCTGGTTTTCTCTTTTAATAAACAACTTTTTTCATTTTTCTCGTTTGTAACATGAATGTCAAAGTACATGTTATATTATCAAAAACAAACATACTAATCCATGTCCAAATCACAATCCAGAAGCAAAGTAAAAACTTTGAAACTTACAAATTAGGTTAGACACATGAACTTCCACCAGGGAAGTGATGCTGGGTGCTCCAGAAAGGTAAGCACCTTCTGTTTAGCAATCTACACCCGCCACGTGTGTTATCAAAATTATGTGAAAGGAACATGGAGAAATGGGTACGTCAAATATATCCAGGGCAATCCTTGACAAAGCTTATCAACAATACTGTAATGACGGCCATAAAACATTTTGAGGGCCTTGATAAGATTAGGCTTGCAATATCCCCAACAATTTATTTGCAAGCAGCCTGCTTCGTTGTACAAAGTCCCTGTAGTGGGAACAAGATCTACCATTGGGAAACAAATACTAGTACACCAGGAGGAGAAGCAGGTATATTGCTGCATAGAAAAGGAAAGTTGACAATGAAAAAATTGAAGTCGTCACGTTTGTCATAAAGTTTCAAAATTATCACCCAAGCTGTTTATTAAAATATTGATCAGTTGGTTGAATGGAGTTTTAAATTGATACCTCTGCTATAGACGAAGTGGTGAAATTTGTAACCATTGCAGTGCCCTCGGGGCAATATGCTGGCAGGGAGTCCTACTGTTACACTGCACATCGGTTTGTAAGGTCTCCTCAGAAGGACCTCTGCGAATTTTGTACGACGTTTCACGATAGTGAACGCGTAGTTTGCTATAGCTTTCTTCCAAGATATCGGGCTTCTTTGCTATGAAATTATAAGATATAAATACGCATGGAAATAGTGCGCCTGGTAAATGAGCGTGAAAGAAATATATCTGTTTTATCGTGAGATATGTATTCTGAGACGGGTAATGCATTTGGTTACATATGCATATGAATAAATTTTCAGAATACATTTCGGAATCTAGTAAAATATTGCGACGAGATGCATCCAATAATTTCTGCATTTTGGCGAACTGATCTCGTGTTTACAATAAAAAGTAGTCCGAGAAGTTTGCATCCTACGATGTAAAATCATAACTTTTTATGAAATAAACAGCAATGGCTGCGGGTTGATTGAATTAATCCTTCATTAAATCTACGGTAATTTAAATTTATTTTGAAGGGTATCACTATGATAACGTATTTTGATGTTGAGGCAATTGTGTCATATTTTAAAACTTTATCGATTAGATTTCACTTTCGTGAAAGGGAGATAATTCGTACAGTGTTGTGTGCAAATGACCACAAGTGGATTTTAAATACTTCACCATTAACATGAAATGGGAATAATGTGAGTGATAATCAGCAGTTTATTAAAATCTAGATTTAACAGCAAATGATCCAGTTACATACAACCGCTAGAATGTACCCCCTCATAGCGACGATAGGGTCTGCAAAACTACTTTCTCTCTATCCGAAATGACAAAACGATCGGGTACGACTTTATTAAATTTTAATTACTGATTGTCTTTTTCATATATTTATGAAATTATTATTTTCTACCATTTAATTAAGCAATACCTGGTTTGGTACATTGTTTCTTTTTCCAAAAAACATCCGTCGGACTATGGGGGGGGGGGGATTTTCGGTTATATTCTGTCTTGCCACAACACCATTTTCCAACTACGCCGTACAACAGCACGGCAATGCTATGTTCCTTTTTAGATACCATGTGCTTGGCAAAAGATCGGTCACTTCTTAATTTGAAGTCTTGATCAGAACAAGCTGGGTATCAAACCCAGACCTCACAGATACGAACCTAGCGCGCTCTGCCACATCTTATACAAAATACAAATTATCACTTGAGCAAGCTGTATATTGAATTATTGTTGATTATAGTTTTATGTCCCAGTAAAAATATTTTACTTACTTCGGTACATCAACTATAGGCGAAGTGGCGAAAATGTTTTCTTTACAGTGCGCTCAGGGCAATGTGCAGACAAGGGTTTTTAATATGCCTTGCCTGCCATTACACAGCGCATCAGTTCATAAAGTCTCCTCTGAAGGACCTGTTAGACTTTCATTTTTAGATACCAAGTGTTTGGAGAAAGATCGGTCACTACCGGTAACTTATTTTCAAGCCTTTATCAGAACCATCTGGGGATCAAACCCAGACCTTCCAAATACGAGCCGAACGCTCTACTAACATGAGTTACCATAGTGGTATACAGTCTAACCTGTCTATAAAGGCCACCCAAGGGAACCAGTAAAATTGGCCTTTATGGGCAGGTGGTCTTTAAGTATGGGTTCAAATTATATGAATAAAGAACACTTGGGATACAATTCTACTGGCCTTTATAAGCAGCTGATTCCTTATATAGAGGTGACCTTTAAGGCAGGTTGGACTGTATATTGAAAAAAAAAACGAATAAACACACACTGAAAGAAGTACCTACATATAATGTTGTTGTCTCATATTTATCAAATTCACTCGCAAAATATTTTTTGTGAAAAAGTACTACTTTTTAGAATAAAATTAGTAGACAGTTCAAATGTGTTTCTCCATTAGTACAGTTCAGATTTTTCGAAAGTCAAACAATTACTATATTCAATTAATTACTCGGAAAAATTCAAAAACTATTTTGTATGATTTAAGGCATCTCTATTAACAAGCATGGCTGGATTTCCATAGAAACCGCTGGTGCTCCAACTGTATTTCCATTATACAGGAGTTGTCTTATACATCCGAAAAATGGCTTTACTACCTGTAATACAAAAATTACACATTATACCAGTGTTAATTTCACAGCAATGGACGATCGTTTCGAAATATAATTCCTCATCAATAGTGATTTGACGAAATTTTGAAACGAACATTTTGTGAAACCAAAGTTTACAGCACCAGGCGTCCGTTTCGGAATACAATTACTCATCAGTAGTGTTTGGACCAAAATTGTAATACAACATTTATTTGCAAGGAGTTGAAAAATATATCTAATTGAACTTGGGTAAGGAAATACTTTGCACGAGGGAGTATACCAACGTTTTTTTAACCCTCTTGCTGCCAAATTAATTTTCAGCGCAACGTTGGTAGTGCCAAATTGAAGTTCACAATGCGAAATGATATGACATCAACAATAGAATATGACCTCAGACGCGTTTGTAGTCATATGACGTCATTAGTTAATTGTAGATTATAATCTCCATAGTCAACATTTTGATTTTTGTTCATTTTACAAAACGATTATAAGTATATCTTCGTCTTTTATCTAAGAGTTGTCAATTCCATTGAAAGGACATATGTGTCCGTATGGCAGACTGCCGGTAGAGGACACATATGTCCGTGTGGCAGCAAGAGGGTTAAGGATTTTTTTTCAGATTTTACCTAGAAACAAATTAAGTAAATAGTATTTTTCTGACATTGATTTTTTTGCCTCCTGTGTTTATGATATTCTTTAGGAAACATCCACCAACAGAGATACCGGCACTGTACTTTAAATGACATATTATACCAGTTTAATTTTACAGCACTAGACGATCGTTCGAAATACAGTTCTTCATTAATAGTGGTTGGACCAAAATTGTAAAACAAAAACTATTTTCAAGGGATTGAGAAGCAAAATATATCTAATCGAATTCAGGTAAGGATATATTTTGCACCAAAGAATATATCGTAGTTTTTGAAGATTTTCAGATTTAACCTAGCAGAAAACTGATGTATCACCGGTATTGCCTATTATGTTCCGACACTGGCCACCATCACGCTACCAAAGCAGCGTCACGGCAACTAATGACACACTAGTGTTAGTGACGTCAATAAACGTCACAATATTCAGACCGAGTTTTTATTATTTTTACGTGAAAGTCAAGCATATCAGCAGTTTGTCGGAACATTGTGGGCGTGACCGGCGATCAGTCAATAATGGCAATACAGAAGTATTTATGTCCATTAGTAAGTTTATGATATCTTCTTAGGAAACACCCACCAGCAGAGATGCCGACAAAATACTATAAATTCTAAAGACTAGACAACCAGAATATAATTCCTCATCAGTTGTGCTTGGACAAAATTGTGAAACCATAATTTAGAAATCTTTGTGAAAAGACAATTCGTGTATTTACTTTTGCATTGTCGGTTGATAGTGGTTCCTTCATTCCCCCACGTAGATAATCGTAGATAATTGTTAGATTTCGGGGTTGTGTGTTAAAATGTTCAAATAATATCATTAAAATGCTAATGAGTTTCATCACCATTCTTATTGACATTGATTTACAAAAAGTCATGAAGAAGAAAAATCCATTCCAAATAACGAGAATCATGTAGTTTTTGAAAGCTTTGAGATTTTTTTTATTTGAAGAAGCAATAGTATACTTTATTCGAAATAGTACAAACTGCTTAACTACAACAGAGATGTTAGTCAGATTTCAAAACATAGGGTCCATAAACGGCAGGTGCTCTAGTTCTTGGGCAACCGATGTTTGTAAATTTACGGACTTTTTCTGTATACAGACCACATTAATCTGCTGTATAATGCCATCAGCGCAACGCACAGGCAAAATTTCTGCACATACGCTATAGCTGGCGACGTCTCGATATAAGTGAAATATTCTTGACTGGGACGTTAAACACCATTACTTAACTCAACTCTATATACAGAAATTAATACATTGATTTAGATATTTTTTATATTTCCCTGATAGTTTTTATACACACATATTGCGGTTATTTGAAGGGCGAACCAAATGAAATGTAGCATTTTTTAGTTGAAGACTATCCTCAGTATAAAATGCGGAATTTTTTAGCAGTTGTCTGCATATATATTCAATCATATCTTATCAATAGTTTTTACTTGCTCCCTTTAATAACTTTACTGCATATTTTATATTGCAAACTTATTATTGTATTAAGTTATGCCGTTTCAAATGATATATCTCGGAGAAAATGGCTTAAAAATATTCGAGGTATCGCAGTATTTCAAGGGTTAAAAATATGCTTTCGAGAATATTTTTCCCATACCTCGGACAGAAAAATCTCACGCGCACACCAGTGCTAGATTTTTCTGTCTTGTCCAATTTGCCTGGTACTGCCTCACGGGACATATTGAACAATCAGATGACGTATCCAATCATTGTGCTTGACGTCATCAAAACAAAACGTTTCTTTATTTTTTTCACATATGTGTTTTATTTTATTTTTTATTCAAAATATTTCATTGTCAGAGTTGTATTATATTTGCATTGAATACAAATCATTGATATTTTAAATTTTGAAGAGTTGTCAATGGGATTATTTTCAAAGGGCGGATTTGTACAATACATTAGGTGCCCGAAGGAATGCAAGAGGCCCCATGAAGGAACGTGTTTTGTTTTGTACGTATCGCAGTTATAAACACCTAAATGGTACGAGAAATAGAATCTATCACCTGTTTGTGACCGATACCGATTGATCTCAGTCGAGGGTGACGTGATGTAAGATATATCTCAATCGAGGCTGGCCGTCTAATGCTGTAAAGTTCACATCGGTATCATATGTTATTAATCTTACCGAAGGTAAAACGACCGTCTAGTGCTGTAAAGTTCACATCGGTATCATATGTTATTAATCTTACCGAAGGTAAAACGGCCGTCTAGTGCTGTAAAGTTCACATCGGTATCATATGTTATTAAACTTACCGAAGGTAAAACGGCCGTCTAGTACTGTAAAGTTCACATTGGTATCATATGTTATTACACTTACCGAAGGTAAAATGGATGTATCAACATTTTCAGGCAAAGCACCTACATATGAAACTCCAGGTGTCTCCAGGAACAATCTGTCACCAGGTGTAACACCATGCACTTCTTCTTCGCCGATGTATAACACTCCTTTGTTTCTATATTTGCTGACCGTCACCTGTCAAGAAAATCAAAAACAAACATACTGATCGATGTCCGAATCATAATCAAGTAGCAAAGTAAAAACTTAAATTACATTATACCAGTTAAACACGTCAACTTCAACCAGGGAAGTGTGGCCTGGTGCACCGGAATGATAAGCACCGGATTATGATTTGAACATTGATCGGTAGATCGGTATGTTTGAGTTTTATTTTAACCTATGGTAACATCAGACAGGTATCTAAGATAAATGAACACAGATTAAATAATGATAATTTGAATAAAAATAATAATAATAATGAGATTTGTGGTTGTGATAGGCACAATAACAGAAGTCTTCCACAAGTGGTGGACACTGGCACTAAACTGTGAAAAGGCCAAGTGTGGATGGGTCAGTTGAAGCCCTGTTTGTTTTATAAACTCTTAACTCAAACACCAGATTAATAGTGTATTATATGTGTTTGTTGAATCGCACGCCTTCATTTAATCACATATAGACAATATCTCATTATTGCTTTAGATTACTGTTATAAGACTTCACATTAATATCTTCATGTTCCAAAGGTTTGGCATGACCTTGAACCAAGGTTATATATGAAAGTTAAAGGATGCAAGAAAACATTAAAACCTTGTAGATGCTGGGGTAGGGGGTATTTGGCTCTCTCAGTGGTGTATTTCCAGAAGCAGAATAATAATAATGATAAACATAAAAATAATAAAAACAATAGGGATAACGTTTTGAAAGCAATAAGACCCCCTTTGATAAACGGAGACTTAATAATAATAATAATGAGAATAATAAAAACCACCTTATGCCATTGGCCCCCCTTTGATGGGAGACTTAATAATAATAATAATAATAATAATAATAATAGAAACCACCTTATGCCATTGGCCCCCCTTTGATGAGAGAGTTATTAATAATAATAATAATAATAATAATAATAATAATAAAAACCACCTTATGCCATTGACCCCCCTTTGATGGGAGACTTAATAATAATAATAATAATAATAATAATAAACCACCTTATGCCATTGGCCCCCCTTTGATGGGAGACTTAATAATAATAATTATAATAATACTAAAATAATAATAATAATATTATTAATAACAAAAACCACCTTATGCCATTGGTCATCGTTATATAGATGTTGGCTAGCTATATCGACAGCACCACTTCCCAGGTCTAAGGAGTATACTATTCTGCCATTTGATATCCAAATCATTTCATAGTTTGACGAATTGGTGAGACTTCCAGTGAAGAATATAATTCCATCTATAGATATTGTTTTGAAACTAAGACTGAGGTAGTGTCTACAAAATAATATTATTTAATGATCATTAAATAGTATTGAGGGATAAAACTTATAGTATAATATCGTTATAATGACAAATGATATTATTGAATCTGTTTTAACTTTACAGCACTTTCAGGGGTTGGTGCCTGTCATAAATGCTGAGAATGAAATTCTTTAAAAAAATCAAGACCAAAAAGGATCATCAAGCCTACAGTACACGACCAATGTATTTCGGATAAAGTGTGATAAAAATTCAATGAGCTACCAATTACAAAAAAAATCAGCACGGAACAATTTAGGAACTCTTTTTTTATTAAACGGTGCTTGGCTGGAACCATTTATTCGAGGAAACTGTGCTTGCTAATACAGTAGAGGGTGTCAAAACACCTTCCAAAAATTGCTGCTAACAATACCAAGCAGCGCTTTCTCTATTGTTGATCAAATATCCAGAATTGGATCATGCATACATATGCAGCTAGTTATATCTGTCACCACGTGTATCGACACACAAGTCCTAAAGTTAGTTTCTTTTATATTTAGTAATATATGAAATATTATAATCAGGAGGTGCTTACCCTTCCGGAACACCCAGCCTCACTTCCCTGGTTTAAGTTTACGTGTCAGTTCCAAAGTTTTTACTTTGCTTTTGGATTGTGATTCGGACATGGACAAGTATGTTTGTTTTTGGTAATAAAATTATTTCACTTATATTGGGGTGATGGAACAGAACAAGGGAGTGCCCGTAAAAATCAAACCACACTTTAAGTAAGCAAACTAACAAACTGTTAAACAGTAGAATCATCGGTCCTCGGTTGGATTGGAACCTGGGCGCCGAGCTCGAGAAGCGCAGTGATTCGTAGACGTAAGATCGCGCTTTAGACCACTGTTTCATTAAGACCACCTCTCAGTAACATATATACTTCCATTCAAATATTCTAATATTTATACGCATTCTATAACGAAATAGTTTATATTAACACATGAAACTGATAGTTGAAGTAACAAGCAAACATACTTATTTACGCCCAAATAATAATCCAAAAGCAAAGTAAAAACTTGGACACCGACAAATTTAATTTCACAAGTGTACCAGGTGCTCCTGAAGAGTAGACAACTCCTGTTTATCCCGATTTTGAATGAAAGGAGCATGGAGCTATAGGACGTCACATACATCCAGGTTAATATTTAATCTTAGACAAAGAAACATTATATTTATCAACAATATGGTGATGATGGCGATTATTTTAAAACTATTTTTGTCATTTACCCATTCTCGGTATCTTCTAGAAAATTCTCATATTCAAGTCTACACCCGGGCTCTCCACAGAAGTACAAAGGGTTACTCTCGGTATCCAGTGTCAAGACATTCACATCATCTAAAATAAACATAGAAACAAAATGTAGTTACATCATAAACATTTTTGAATAATCGGTTGTTGTAATCACTTGCTAAGTTACATTTATAACCATTCAACAAATCAAAAACAAAGAAGTCCATTTCTAAATTACATTCTTATACGAATATTAAAAAAATGTAAACGGGCAAATTAAGTTTAACACATGAACTTCAACCAGGAAGGTGAGATCTGGTGCTCCATAACGTAAGCACTTCCTGTTTAGATAGCTGCACAAAGTGAGAAAATAAAAATTGTGTATGAAAGAAAAAAGGTATGTGCATTAAGATTTCATTTTATCACCAAGTGAGAAAATAAAAATTGAGTATAAAAGAAAAGATATGCGCATTCAGATTTAATTTTATCACAAAGTGAGAAAATAAAAATTGAGTATGAAAGAAAAAAGGTATGTGCATTAAGATTTCATTTTATCACTTAATGAGAAAATAAAAATTGAGTATGAAAAAAAAGGTATGTGCATTAAGATTTCATTTTATCACAAAGTGAGAAAATAAAAATTGAGTATGAAAAAAAAGATATGTGCATTAAGATTTCATTTTATCACAAAGTGAGAAATATTGAGTATGAAAAAAAAGGTATGTGCATTAAGATTTCATTTTATCACAAAGTGAGAAAATAAAAATTGAGTATGAAAGAAAAAAGGTATGTGCATTAGGATTTCATTTTATCACCAAGTGAGAAAATAAAAATTAAGTATAAAGGAAAAAGGTATGTGCATTAAGGTTTCATTTTATCACCAATGATGACAAAGCTTCTAGTATGAAACTGGCTCTGGATTTACAGTTACAGTCAAACCTGTCTATAAAGGTCACCCAAAAGGAACTAGTAAAAGTGTCCTTTACGGGCAAATGACCTTTATATACAGGTTCAAATAATATGAATAAATTCTACTAGCCTTTTAAAGCAGGTAAGTTTTATATAGAGGTGGTCTTTAAGGCAGGTTGGACTGTATGTTGGTACCAATATTTGCACTATATATCGTTTTTAGCGATGATTTTGTTAAATTTCATAAGATGTTCCCTCTCATATTTGACTATTTACAAGCAACAAATAATTATATACTGCCATTGAAATTAAAACCATTATGGCATAACTATCACAATGGAAGACTTTACGACGATCGCTTTAAAATTTTAGAGGTCACTAAAATGAACATCTCTGCAGATGATATTTTTCACATAACCTTGGTTCAAATTTTCCTCTTACTACAAATCTGTGTTGCACGATATGACAGGAATGGTTTTACAATGAGACAATGAGATTAACAGGCCACAAACATACAGACCAAATCTTTATCATCTCCGACATGATTGGAGATGTTCATCTAGTAAGCCATATTGATTATCCAATATAGCACAAAGTACCCTTCAGCACAAGTGCATACATGCCCTTAGAACTACAGGCATGATTTATATGTACATGTTTTCTGGATATCACCGTATAATAACCTATAATAAGGTATAATAATCTGAGGACGACAGAAACTATTTAGAAGAATCAGTACCTCGCCCCTTAGATAATCTTTGCCATAGTATAGCCTTCGTTTTAATTCACCTGTGACTGCAAATATGTGTTACAAAATATAAAAGCAACGTTTCTTAAATGTTTTCGGAGCACAACCTTATGTCTGCAAGACAGAAACTATTTAGAGGAATCGCTACTTTACAATTTAGATAATCTTGTTCATAAGCTTCGTGCGAATTTTCTGTGACTGTAGAGCTGTGTTATCAAATATGAAAAGAAGGGTTCTGAAGAATTATCTTAACAGCGTCGCATGGTAAACTACTGACAATTCAGAAACCAATTAGAAGAATCGGTACTTGCACTTAAGATAATCTTGCCCATAAAATTCGTTCAAATTTCCCTGTCACTGCAAAGTTGTGTTATCAAATATAAAAAGAAGGGTTCTAAAAATTATCTTAACAGCGTCGTATGTTAAACTGCTGGTAGGACAGAAGAATCGGTACATTGCAGTAAAAATACTCTTGCCAATATCCTTCTTTCAAAATTTTCTGTGACTGCAAATCGGTGTTAACAAATATGAGAATGGTTCAAAGATATTATCTAAACAGCGGCATTATGAATCTGTACTTTAAAATTTAGATAATCTTGCCCATAACATTTTCTTTGTTCAAAGTTTCATGTGGTTGAAAGTCTGTTAGAAAATGCGAGAGCAAGGGATCTAGCTGCTTTTTGGACAAAGGTGAGACAGAAACTACTTAGAAGTTAGAAAATCTTGCCCATAACATTACCATTGTTCAAGTTTGACTGTGGTTGCAAATCTGTGTTACAAAATATGAAACGAAGTGCTCTGAAATATTTTTGGAAACCACCGGACGATAAACTGTTGGCAACACAAAAACCATTTAGAGATATCAGTACTTTGCACTTAAGATAATCTTGCCCATATCATAACCTTTGTTGAATTTTTTGGCTACAAATCTATGTTACGAAATATGAAATCAAGGGATCTTAAACTGTTTTCTGGACAACGGTGAGACAGAAACTATTAAGAAGTTAGATAATCCTGCCCATAACATTACCTTTGTTCAAATTTTCCTTTGGTTGTAATTCTGTGTCACATGTATAATCACAGCAAGTACCAGTGATGGGGATGTAATTCGGACATAATGGCTTATCACATTGTTCAGATCCACAAAATACTGGATTTCCGTCTTCACATGTGCAGAAAATACAAGGGTCATCTCGATAAGGACGGAAAGTTTCTCCTCGATTTATCTTAGTATTGTTCAAATCTGAACAACCTGTAAAACATCCAACAAACATTTATTCTGAATACAATAAAGTAAAACAAACACCAATGACATGTAGAGATAAACAACATTGACCTGTCCGCTTGACCTTTAATTTCAATATCTATTATGCATGAGTCTATTTAAATATAGGGAACGGACGTGGTGATTTCGTGCGCATAGTAAGAAACACTAAACATGAACATTATTTATATATTAACTGCGAATCCTAATATTACCTTTGTATTGGGTGGACCTCTCTATATATATATTTAAATGAAAGGTTAAGCGGACAGGTCAATGTTGTTTGCTGATACGTTTGGCCTTTGATTTAGATAAAAAGAAACCATACAAATACATATGTATTACAGATCAGTTCAGTGTATATGTATCAGGAACACATGCAGGGGCGGATCCAGGGTTTTTTGAAAGGGGGGGGGGGTTGAGAATTATCCAGGATTTTTTTAAAGGGGGGGGGGTGAAAATAATATCAATGCTAGGTGCGAGCGCCGAAGGCGCGAGCTTCCAGAGACGAGGAGTCTAGGGTAGAGCCCCGATGGGGCCAAGAAGATAATAAGTCAATAGCTTTCTCTCTCTTTCAAATTTTTCAAAGGGGGGGGGGGGGGTGCAACCCCGCAACCCCCCCTTAAATCCGCCACTGACATGTAACTGTTTATATCCTCATAAATGCTCAACAAAAAAGTTAGGGACCGATGTAAGATTTGAGATAACAATCTAAGAACTGAAAAATATATAATCCATCTGTATTTTGTTCAGGTTCTCTTCATGTGTCAAATGATGTAATGCATGTAATTGTGCATGAAATAAAAACTCGTTAAAAATACGAAACGTGCGAAGATGAAATGATATGATTTACGTTATACAAAATTATATAATGTTTTTGATGTAGTCCTTAACTTTCCTTAGCATTGCAAAATGCGAGGTAATGTAATCGAAAAAGCAGAAAAAATGTCATGAAGCTTTTATAAATACCTTTGTATAACAGCAGTTATGATAGATAGTTACTATGCACTAAACTGGTTGTGAAAATATATCTACCACTTTTAATTAGGAAACTATATAATTTTGATAGTGCAGACATTAGTTTAAAATAATGTTTCATTATAGCTGAAAATAAAATTTTCTTTTTGAAGATTGAAGAATAGGATATTTAAAAAACGCACTGCATAATTTTTGCAGCGAATTATTCAAATGCATCTATGCGTTGTCAACACTAATATGACGTCACTAAGACCTAACCTATTGATGCAAAGATAACGGAAAGATCTGACCAATCATATTGTTTGAAGCACAAGAGAATTGAATTATAATTATTGGAGTGGCGAGGATCAAATACACATTAAATTCAGAAATAAAATAAATGATACATACTTGATTCTGTCTTTACCTCATTGGTAGCTTCTTGATTATTGGAATCTTGTAAACATGTAAACTGGCAACATTCGCCTTTATGCCTGACATAATTTTGACATTTTGGTGGGGAACAGTCTTCCGTACGGCAATTGATTGGATGACCACTATCGCATGTACACTTTAAACAAAGGTCTTCACCGGCTGGTGTATATAATTCCCCATCCATAACAGTATTGTCATTCCAGTCAGAGCAAGCACCTATCACACAGAATGCCGAATAAAATATAATCATATGTAGCCGAAACAAACATATTTATCCATGTCAAGATCAAAAGTCCAAAGCAAAGTGAAAACTGTGAAACTCACAAATTAGGAACATACACAGTGGAATTGAGGCCGGATGCTCCGGAAGAAACAAACATATTTATCCTTGTCAAGACCAAATGTCCAAAGCAAAGTGAAAACTGTGAAACTCACAAATTAGGAACATACACAGTGGAATTGAGGCCGGATGCTCCGGAAGAAACAAACATATTTATCCTTGTCAAGACCAAATGTCCAAAGCAAAGTGAAAACTGTGAAACTTACAAATTAGGAACATACACAGTGGAATTGAGGCCGGATGCTCCGGAAGATTAGACAATCTTCTTGTTTAACTAGATACAACCAAAACATGTGTAATCAGAATGGAGAGTGAAAGGAACTATGGAATGTCAAATTTATCCTGGTTAATGCTGGACACAGACACGTCCAACTTATGAGGAACATTTACCAGGGAATTGAGTGAAAGGAACATGGATCTATGGGAATTCAATTTTTTCCTG
This sequence comes from Anadara kagoshimensis, assembly GCA_021292105.1. NCBI lineage: Eukaryota > Metazoa > Mollusca > Bivalvia > Arcoida > Arcidae > Anadara > Anadara kagoshimensis. Next base: position 18,182,828 of record CM037868.1, read on the forward strand.
GCTAATGCTGGACAAAGAAACACCATACTTATGGTAACAATAAAATTAGCAAACAAACAATAAAAAATGACTCGATACTCTGAAATAAATAATTTTAGCAATGATACAATTTTGTTGTTTTCGCTGGATACCCCGGAGTTTTCAGGTCAAAGAAATAGTATATTCATGTATTACAAACTTACTTTGAATGGAAAAAGCAAACAGCAAAATTTCAAATCACAAAAATATATAGTATTTAAAACATTATAATTTTATAATTTTTTATAATACTTATAATACCAGTTTTAATTTTACAGCACTAGACGGCCGTTTCGGAATACAATTCCTCATCAGTAGTGCTTGGACCAAAATTATGAAACGAAAACTTAACATATTCTGTAGGTCTGGGATAAGAGTATCAAGGACGAGAATGAATGAATTCAATGTTTATGATGTACGTCAAAATATTATAAGCATTTAAATATACAATAATACATGGCAAAATCCATATCATATACTATTTACGACTAAAAACACCTATGTTTGATATTGGTCGAAGTTCGATGTTTTATTTGATACGGATTCCAACGTATGTTTTATTCTGTTTATCATATACTTACCCTTCCGGAGCACCCGGCCTCACTTCCCTGGTGGAAGTTCACGTGTCTAACCTAACTTGTCGGTTCCAAAGTTTTTACTTTGCTTCTGGATTGTGATTCGGAAATGCATTAGTATGTTTGTTTTTGATGTTTGAAACTTAAAATTAGTAAACCAAATAATGTATTATAGACATTTGTCCACGTCTTGATTGGCATATTTAAACATTTAACGTGTCATTCTTTATTAGTTTAAATAGGTAACTACTGACCCCATTCCTTAATTAAGATTTTCTATAACTTTAATTATTTAAATGTTTGCAATCAAAATGGCACGTTAAATGTTTAAATATAAGACAAAATAACAGCATTTAATTTAATAAAATTAATGACATTTTCTTTTGAAGTTGTTGAAAATGTAATTTAAGGAATGATTGTAAAACTGGGGCCTAAGCACACAAATTCCCTCACTTATATCATAGCAACTTATAATCTATAACATTTCAGTTGCCGTAAATATATTTATTTTCGCTTGTACTTATTTTCAAGGTGTATCAAATTAAGACATATCCGCAATGTAAAATTTTGCATTTTCTAAATATGCACAATTGCACAATAAGAATAATAATGTTTTTGCTCAGTAGTAATTTTCGCGCTAAAAATGTGCCGCACAATAAGCGAAAATTAGTACACCGCGACAATAAATACGTTAAAAGTATTACTTATGTTGAACTATTGGCTACTTACCATGGCTTCGGACAGCTTCATCTCTTTGTAATTCATTCATGGTTGGTGGTATACACCTGAATTCACAACATTTTCCTTCAACAACTTCGAAGTTTTCGCACTCAGGTCGACTACAGGAAACAGACATACAGGCCGTGTGTTGACCGTTGCTGCATACACAAGTGAAACACATGTCACTGCCCTCAGGTGCGAATCGTTGTCCGTGAGTTACAACGTTGTTATTCCAATCTCTACAACTTGCTATTTTGAAAATTAAGAAAAATAATGTGATTATATGAAACAAGAAATCAACGGGCCCTAATTTATTCTGAAAAAAAGGCGCATAGAGCTGCAAATATTAGATCAGATTCAGTAATAATTCTATAACAATTTGGATTTACCAGATCTTTTATATCTTATCAATAATAAACATACCAATTCACGTCACAATCACAGTCCCAAAACAAAGTAAAAACTTTGAAACTTGCAAATTAGGTTAAACACGTAAACCTCCAACATGGGGGTAAGAATGTGTATTCCGGAAGAGTAAGTTTAGCTGGCTACACCCGCCACGTGTGTAATCAAAATTTGAATTGAAAAGAACAAGGCCCTATGGGATACCAAATATATCGAAGGTAATTTCAGATAGTCACGTAATACTTATCAACAATACTGCGATGACGGCCATGACACTTTTTAAGGAAAAGTTTTACTTACCCGGCTGGCTTGATGTAGGCGTTGTTGCCTCTGTAGAGAATGGTACACTTGTCGTGCTGACTGTAAGAAAGAAAGATTGATTGATTAATTGATTGATTAATTGTATGGGGTTTCACGTCTCACTAAAGGAAGAATGAAATGTGCGTTATCCAAGATTACAATGTGCATGTATATCATGACTCGTCTTAATATCATGAAATATTAACATCCTTTACAGTTTATGAAGAAAGAAAGAAAGAAAGAAAGTAAAAAAAAACAAAGAAAGAATATCAATATTTACATTTTATTGTGTAGATTTTTGCTTATGAAACAATGAAACATTGCAATAAATGGTTTTATGAACAAAAATGACGTCAAAACTATTGACACATGACATGTCGTCTGAGGTGGGAAGAGAGGACGTCATTCAAACAGTCATGGACATATAAATGTTTATTTTTTACCATGTTTGGCGTTCTTCGTGTTTCATATGAAGAAAAACGAAAATCATGTTAAAATAAACAGTATATTAAAACGAAAATAATTTAATTTTTACCTTTTAAAACACGAACAGTTTTAAAAACAACTTTGGAGCCACCATAATTATCTTCTGTTCTGCACACGTATGCGCCGGCATCACTAACCCGGGCGTGGTCTCTCTGTAGGATACTTATAATTCTGCCATTTCCTCTTAATAGAGTTCTGACAAAGTTGTCTTCACCTCTCACTCTAACGCCATCTTTTAACCAGTCAACGGTTGTAAACATGTCATCAGTTGCATAATTACAAGCTAGTCTGAAGGTTTTGCCTTCTTCAAAAACGTCCGGTCCAGAAATGAATATTTCCTGTTCTGAAATTAAGTTAAAGAGTCATCAGTTGTATAATTACATGTTAGCGTTGAGGGTGTGCCTGGTCTGGAAATGAGCAATCCCTGTTCTGAAATTAAGTTAAAGTGTAAAAGATGTGGGAAAATATATTTTTCGAGATGAAAAACTATTTTAACCGAAATATGCTTAGCTTTTGCAGGAAGCATTTTTAATTTTATTATTGTCTGTTTTACCTTTTTCAACATCTAAAAATATTTGGATTTCACAATTTTGATCACAGCAATACGGATGAGAAAATGTATTCTGAAAAACCGCCTAGAGCTGCAAACATTAGATCAGATTCAGTAATAATTCTATAACAATATGAATTTACCGGATCTATTTTATCTTATCAACAATAAACATACCAATTCACGTCACAATCACAGTCCAAAAGCAAAATAAAAACTTTGAAACTTGCAAATTAGGTTAAACACGCGCTAACCTCCAATATGAGGGTAAGAATGAGTAAGTTTAGCTGGCTACACCCGCAACGTGAGTGATCAAAATTGGGAATAAAACGAACAAGGAACTATGGGATTATAATATATCAAAGGTAATTTCAGATAGTCACATCATACTTAACAACAATACTGCGATGACGGCCATGACACTTTTTGAGGAATTCGATAAGTTTTACTTACCCGGCTGGCTTGATGTAGGCACTGTTGCCTCTGTAGAGAATGGTACACTTGTCGTTCTGACTGTAAGAAAAAAAGAAAGATTGATTGATTGAGGTTTTACGTCTCACTAATGAATAGTAGTCACCAGATAATGGTTCGCTTGTTGTGCTGACCGTAAGAAAGAATTATTGATTGATTAAATGGAGTTTAACGTCTCACTAATGAATATTTTACTTATATCAAGTCGTCACCAGCTATAGCTATAGCTATATCATTGCAGTGTCGTTTAGGGCAATTTGTTCTGACTGTAAGAAAGAAAGAAAGAAAGATTGATTGATTGATTGAAAGAAATATTGATTGATTGATTGATTGATTGATTGATTAACTGACTGACTGACTGAGGTTTAACGTCTCACTAATGAATAGTCGTCACCAGGTGAAGTGACAGAAATGTTGACACTTGCAGTGCCGTTTATGTCAATGTGTAGGGAGAATACTTTAACATTTACCGTCTGCCGTGACACGGACTTCGGTTTTTAAGGTGTCTTATATAGGACCGCGTGAATTTCATTTCTAAATATAGACTGATCGGCGAAAGAACAGTCACTACCTATTTAAAAGTCCTAGACTGACCCGGCCGGGGTCAAAGGAAGAATGAAATGTTGTACGTTATTTAAGAAATAACATTCTATTTGAGTGTATTCATTCGGTATTATGAATGAGAGTCAGGAAAAGCATATTCAATGAACTGCGAAGCAGTTCATGTTAAATATGCTATTCCTGACTCTCATTCATAATACCGAATGAATACACTCAAATAGAATGTTATTTCTTATATTTACAATCTTAAAAAATAGTGATAGCATGTCCGAAAAGTAAAATTATCGCTACAATAATTTATTTCATTCAAAATTCCGACAAACATACTGGGTTGATGGAACAGCCTTGTTCCAAATAAGGATAATTACGTCGGGACTAAACTTGGATGCTGACCAATCAAAGAATGCGTGACGTAATAGGATGGCATTCTGTGACGTAATCGGATAGTTAAACGTTACGTAATCAGAGGTCATGACCCCACACTGTATTCAAGAGCAATTGAATGCCAGTAAAACAAAAAGGTTCATCTAAAGAAGGTCAATTCCAATTGTAAATATTCAAGATTACAATGTACATGTGTATCACGACTCGTCTTAATATTATGGAATATTAACATCACTGACAGTTTATGAAGAAAGAAGAAAGAAAGGATGGATGGAAGGAAGGAAAATAAAAGAAAACAATCAAAGAAGATATATATTTACATTTTATGGTGCAGATAATTGCTTATGAATCAAAAACAAACATACTAATCCATGTCCGAATCATAACACAGAAGCAAAGTAAAAACTTGGAACTGAGATATATTCACATTTTATGGTGCAGATAATTGCTTATGAATCAAAAACAAACATACTAATCCATGTCCGAATCATAATACAGAAGCCAAGTAAAAACTTTGGAACTGAAGATATATTCACATTTTATGGTGCAGATAATTGCTAATGAATCAAAAACAAACATACTAATTCATGTCCGAATCATAATACAGACTTTGGAACTGAGATATATATTCACATTTTATGGTGCAGATAATTGCTTATGAATCAAAAACAAACATACTAATCCATGTCCGAATCATAATACAGAAGCCAAGTAAAAACTTTGGAACTGAGATATATATTCACATTTTATGGTACAGATAATTGCTAATGAATCAAAAACAAACATACTAATTCATGTCCGAATCATAATACAGACTTGGAACTGAGATAGATATTCACATTTTATGGTGCAGATAATTGCTTATGAATCAAAAAACAAACATACTAATCCATGTCCGAATCATAATACAGAAGCCAAGTAAAAACTTTGGAACTGAGATATATATTCACATTTTATGGTGCAGATAATTGCTTATGAATCAAAAACAAACATACTAATTCATGTCCGAATATAATACAGAAGCCAAGTAAAAACTTTGGAACTGAGATATATATTCACATTTTATGGTACAGATAATTGCTAATGAATCAAAAACAAACATACTAATTCATGTCCGAATCATAATACAGACTTTGGAACTGAGATATATATTCACATTTTATGGTGCAGATAATTGCTTATGAATCAAAAACAAACATACTAATCCATGTCCGAATCATAATACAGAAGCAAAGTAAAAACTTTGGAACTGACAAGTTACGTAAGACACGTGAACCTCCACCAGAGAAGTGAGGCCGGGTGCTCCGGAAGGGTAACCACCTCCTGTTTAGCTAGCTACACCCGCCACGTGTGTAATCAAAATTGTGCGAAAGGAACATGGAACTATGAGACGTCAAATATATCCAGGTCAATCCTGGACACAGAGACATCAAACTTATCAACAATAATGTGATGACGGCCATAAAACTTTAATGAACCAATTCGGCTGTTGAAATTACTTTATTGCAATAAATACGAGTAGTTTTATGAAAAAATGACATCATAGCTATTGCCACATGACATGTCGTCTGAGGTGGGAAGAGAGGACGTCATTCAAACAGTCATAGACATATAAATGTATACACAAATATTTAACATGTTTTACTGTCTTCATGTTTCATATGAAGAAAAACGCAGTACTTGTTAGAATAAACAGTATATTAAAACGAAAATAATTTAATTTTTACCTTTTAAAACACGAACAGTTTTGGAAACAACTTTGAAGCCACCATAATTATCTTCTGTTCTGCACACGTATGCGCCGGCATCACTAACCCGGGCGTTGTCTCTCTGTAGGATACTTATAATTCTGCCATTTTCTCTCAATTGAGTTCTGGCAAAGTTGTCTTCACCTCTCACTCTTACGCCATCTTTGAACCAGTCAACGGTTGTAAACATGTCATCAGTTGCATAATTACAAGCTAGTCTGAAGGTTTTGCCTTCTTCAAACACGTCTGGTCCAGAAATGAATATTTCCGGTTCTGAAATTAAGTTAAAGGATTATAAGTTGTATAATTTTATGTTAGCGTTAGGGCTTTGCCTTCTTTAAAAATGTCTGATCTAGAAATGAATTTTTCTTGTTCTATGATTAATTACATAATTGCATAATTACAAGCTAGTCTGAAGGTTTTGCCTTCTTCAAAAACGTCTGGTCCAGAAATGAAAATGTCCGGTTCTGAAATTAAGTTAAAGGATTATAAGTTGTATAATTTTATGTTAGCGTTAGGGCTTTGCCTTCTTTAAAAATGTCTGATCTAGAAATGAATTTTTCTTGTTCTATGATTAAGTAAAAGAGTCATCAATTATATAATAACATGTTAAAGTTAAAGATTTCCCTTCTTCGAAAACGCTTGGTCCAGAGGTTCTGAAATTAAGTTAAAGGGGTCATCAGTTGTATTATTTTAAGTAAAAGTAAACAACTTCGACCTTTCTGTTTGACCTTTCATTAAGAATATTCATATAGGAGGGTCCACTCAATAAATGGGTAGTGTTAAGATCCAAGTTAATACATACACAGTACACAAGTGTACTATATGAGGTGGGTATATCTCGTGATGTATACAGAAGAAACACCTGTGCTTCCTATACACAGATGTAATTGGTCCGTGGTGAATATTTAAATGAAAGGTCAAGCGGACAGGTCAAAGTTGTTTACCTATATCACAGACGGACAATATATATATATATATTATATATATATATATATATATATATACATTACATGGGCTCTTCCGTGTTTATAAACACTCTGCCACAATATCGCTGACGGACTATAATAGGACAGATCTTCATGATATCTGATTTAAAGCAATAGTGTATCTGCGGGTGTGTGTCAGTGGTCTAAGTGGTTTTGTTGAATGTATTATGCAAGAACAAATCGCAAGTTCGAACCCCGGAAAACGTATTTTTAAAAAAATCAGAAATTGTTATTTTCTATTTGTGTTGTAAAACTTTCATATGTACCCTCCACAAGACTTTTATTTTCTCTGTAAAAATATTAATAATATATATTTACAATATGACTGTACCTGTCTTCGATGAAACATACAGAAACAATTGTATTGCAATTCCCGTGAAAGACAATTGGGGGCTTCGCCCTTCATCGAATTTTGCACTCGCCACACTATCTTGCATTACCTCTTGAAAAACCATGATCAGAATGTCAAAATAAATGACTGATTCAAGCAGTTTTGAACATTTCTGCGAGAAAATAATAGTGGTGATTGTTGTTTAAATTCATTTAAAAAAATTGTTGCATGTGAAGAGTTATGGTGCATTTGATTAATTAATCGAGGAATTCATGTTTCAAATGTGAAAAATAAGAAAAAATCTAGGAATAAAAAAATTCAAAAGTGAAACTACCGGTATGTGAGTGTGCGAACGATCAGCCATAAATCCTGCCACTTGTTCAACTAAGCTACCTCAGTGATACGAGAGGATGAGCCATAAATCCTGCCACTTGTTCAACTAAGCTACCTCAGTGATACGAGAGGATCAGCCATAAATCCTGCCACTTGTTCAACTAAGCTACCTCAGTGATACGAGAGGATCAGCCATAAATCCTACCACTTGTTCAACTAAACTACCTCAGTGATACGAGAGGGTCAACCATAAATCCTACCACTTGTTCAACTAAGCTACTTCAGTGATACGAGAGGGTCAGCCATAAATCCTGCCACTTGTTCAACTAAGCCACCTCAGTGATACGAGAGGATGAGCCATAAATCCTGCCACTTGTTCAACTAAGCTACCTCAGTGATACGAGAGGATCAGCCATAAATCCTGCCACTTGTTCACTAAGCTACCTCAGTGATACGAGAGGATCAGCCATAAATCCTGCCACTTGTTCAACTAAGCTACCTCAGTGATACGAGAGGATCAGCCATAAATCCTGCCACTTGTTCAACTAAACTACCTCAGTGATACGAGAGGATCAGCCATAAATCATGCCATTTGTTCAACTAAGCTGCCTCAGTGATACGAGAGGATCAGCCATAAATCCTGCCACTTGTTCAACTAAGCTACCTCAGTGATACGAGAGGATCAGCCATAAATCCTGCCACTTGTTCAACTAAGCTGCCTCAGTGATACGAGAGGATCAGCCATAAATCCTGCCACTTGTTCAACTAAGCTACCTCAGTGATACGAGAGGATCAGCCATAAATTCTGCCACTTGTTCAACTAAGCTACCTCAGTGATACGAGAGGATCAGCCATAAATCCTGCCACTTGTTCAACTAAGCTGCCTCAGTGATACGAGAGGATCAGCCATAAATCCTGCCACTTGTTCAACTAAGCTACCTCAGTGATACGAGAGGATCAGCCATTAATTCTGCCACTTGTTCAACTAAGCTGCCTCAGTGATACGAGAGGATCAGCCATAAATCCTGCCACTTGTTCAACTAAGCTACCTCAGTGATACGAGAGGATCAGCCATAAATCCTGCCACTTGTTCAACTAAGCTACCTCAGTGATACGAGAGGGTCAGCCATAAATCCTGCCACTTGTTCAACTAAGCTACCTCAATGATACGAGAGGGTCAGCCATAAATCCTGCCACTTGTTCACCTACGCTACCTCAGTGATACGAGAGGATCAGCCATAAATCCTGCCACTTGTTCAACTAAGCTACCTCAGTGATACGAGAGGGTCAGCCATAAATCCTGCCACTTGTTCAACTAAGCTACCTCAGTGATACGAGAGGATCAGCCATAAATCCTGCCACTTGTTCAACTAAGCTACCTCAGTGATACGAGAGGATCAGCCATAAATCCTACCACTTGTTCAACTAAACTACCTCAGTGATACGAGAGGGTCAACCATAAATCCTACCACTTGTTCAACTAAGCTACTTCAGTGATACGAGAGGGTCAGCCATAAATCCTGCCACTTGTTCAACTAAGCCACCTCAGTGATACGAGAGGATGAGCCATAAATCCTGCCACTTGTTCAACTAAGCTACCTCAGTGATACGAGAGGATCAGCCATAAATCCTGCCACTTGTTCAACTAAGCTACCTCAGTGATACGAGAGGATCAGCCATAAATCCTGCCACTTGTTCAACTAAGCTACCTCAGTGATACGAGAGGATCAGCCATAAATCCTGCCACTTGTTCAACTAAACTACCTCAGTGATACGAGAGGATCAGCCATAAATCATGCCATTTGTTCAACTAAGCTGCCTCAGTGATACGAGAGGATCAGCCATAAATCCTGCCACTTGTTCAACTAAGCTACCTCAGTGATACGAGAGGATCAGCCATAAATCCTGCCACTTGTTCAACTAAGCTGCCTCAGTGATACGAGAGGATCAGCCATAAATCCTGCCACTTGTTCAACTAAGCTACCTCAGTGATACGAGAGGATCAGCCATAAATTCTGCCACTTGTTCAACTAAGCTACCTCAGTGATACGAGAGGATCAGCCATAAATCCTGCCACTTGTTCAACTAAGCTGCCTCAGTGATACGAGAGGATCAGCCATAAATCCTGCCACTTGTTCAACTAAGCTACCTCAGTGATACGAGAGGATCAGCCATTAATTCTGCCACTTGTTCAACTAAGCTGCCTCAGTGATACGAGAGGATCAGCCATAAATCCTGCCACTTGTTCAACTAAGCTACCTCAGTGATACGAGAGGATCAGCCATAAATCCTGCCACTTGTTCAACTAAGCTACCTCAGTGATACGAGAGGGTCAGCCATAAATCCTGCCACTTGTTCAACTAAGCTACCTCAATGATACGAGAGGGTCAGCCATAAATCCTGCCACTTGTTCACCTACGCTACCTCAGTGATACGAGAGGATCAGCCATAAATCCTGCCACTTGTTCAACTAAGCTACCTCAGTGATACGAGAGGGTCAGCCATAAATCCTGCCACTTGTTCAACTAAGCTACCTCAGTGATACGAGAGGGTCAGCCATAAATCCTGCCACTTGTTCACGTAAGCTACCTCAGTGATACGAGAGGATCAGCCATAAATCCTGCCACTTGTTCAACTAATCTACCTCAGTGATACGAGAGGGTCAGCCATAAATCCTGCCACTTGTTCAACTAAGCTACCTCAGTGATACGAGAGGATCAGCCATAAATCCTGCCACTTGTTCAACTAAGCTACCTCAGTGATATAGACGAGACGGTGTAAAATTGGATATATCAACTCGTGTAAATATTGTTGAAGAATGCAGAAAGACGCGCCAAATAGCTCTATTAAAAAAACCTGGAGAGCATGTATCCAGATTCCCTAGTTTGGACGTGTCTACGGCGCGTGTGGTGGGTTTGATGCCAAGCTTGCCAATTCATTCTTTTCTTGCTACGCCACTGGATGATGTGCGTTATTGATCTTGTCCGTGTTTATAAACACTCTGCCTATGAATATTCTTAATGAAACATCAAGCTGAGATATCAATGGTGTTTTGCCTGTGACTGTTTAGAAAAATTACATTTTTGCTAAAAATTAAAAATTTCTAAGGGAGAAAACTCTTACCTGGCTGAGGTTGTTTCTGGTTTTCCAAAGGTGGATTCGGATTTGCGGTTGAGATTGGAACTGTGGTCGGGTTCGGAAGTTCACTAGATGTACCTGGAGTTGAGGTGACATTGAGACATACATACTCACAGCACTGGCGCTCTACTCTTTTAAAGTTTGAACAAGTGGGCCTTTCACACAGTACAGAGAGGCACTGAAATGGTCCACCATTTTGACATCGACAGGAGACACAGAAGTCATCGGAGTACGGGTGATAAAGGGTCCCTTCAGTAACTACACTGTTGTTCCAATCGAGGCAATTATGACCTAGAACAAAATGGAATTACCGGTACATGGGTTTCGTCTATGAGATAGAGAGGGAGAGAGAGAGAGAGAGAGAGAGAGAGAGAGAGAGAGAGAGAGAGAGATTATCGGCTCTGACTCGGACAGATGCTAGTGTTTAAAAATTCGCCAGTTCGCTTGTTTAACATCAGATATTTTCGGTCAATCCGGTTTTCTCCACCTAAAACTGACCAGCCTGATATAAGTGAAAGATTGGGGCGTTATAAAATCATTAAAACATTCAATTAGTTTTTGCTCACAATTGTAACAGGATAGAGGGGAAATGCAGCGGCCAATCCGGGACTCGAACCCGAAACTTCCCTATGCCAACGAGACGCTCTACCAACTGAGCAATCCGGTCACCTATCGAGCCCAGTGCGACACACAATACTGCATAACTTACAAAAATAAGGGGCGTCTGGTCGACTATTATGGAATAGCATGTAGCTCAGTTGGTAGAGCGTCGAAAGCCGGACTCTAGTTGTGGATTCGAACCCCGACAGGGACATGTTTTGACATTTAGCAAGTTACTTCATATTTAGAATTACTGCTGTTTAACCCGGTGTCAGAATAATGGGCCGATGGTGCTGCAACCTTTGTAATTTATGTCTTGGTTGAGTTGCGTAAGTAATGATGTTTAAAGTCCCAGTCAAAAATATTTCACTTATATCGAGACGTCGACAACAATAGGCAAAGGTGCAGAAATTTTGCCTGTGCGTTGCGCTGATGGCATTATACAACAGGGTTCTTTGGCGTGCCAAGCCCACCTGTTTATTTTAAGTTCCTATCAGAAAGAACCGTGACTTTTATTTCGTTATGCCCAGGGCTTGGCGAAAGAACAGTCACTACCCACTTTCGAGTCATGGGTCAGACCCGGCCGGGGATCGAACCGACGGCCTCCCACCTACGGAGTGAGCACTCTACCAACTGAGCTACCTCAGTGGTCTTGGTTGAGCTAGCACCTAAAGTCGCCCTGAGAGCGCGCTTGTACAAAGCAAACACATATATTAACACGTTGCCAGTCATAGTCACATCGGAGTAGTCTAGTATGATTTGGCTGACACTGGCATCGCGGTGCAGAATATTAAGATGCGCCAATTAAAGCCCAAGGCTTACTACATTGTGTCTATTGCGTGAGTAAGAAAGTGGATGAGTAAGCGAGTTTGTAAGCGAGTTAGTGAGCGAGTGAGTTAGGGAATGAGTGAGTGAGTGGGTTAGTGAGTTAGGAAATGAGCTCAGTGAGTGAGTGAGTGAGTGAGTTAGTGAGCGAGTGAGTGAGTTAATGAGTGAGTGAGTGAGTGAGTGAGTGAGTGAGTGAGTGAGTGAGTGAGTGAGTGAGTGAGTTAATGAGTGAGTGAGTGAGTAATGAGTGAGTGAGTGAGTTAATGAGTGAGTGAGTGAGTAATGAGTGAGTGAGTGGAGTGAGTAAGTGAGTGAGTGAGTGAGTGAGTGAGTGAGTGAGTGAGTGAGTTAATGAGTGAGTGAGTGAGTAATGAGTGAGTGAGTGAGTTAATGAGTGAGTGAGTGAGTTAATGAGTGAGTGAGTGAGTTAATGAGTGAGTGAGTGAGTTAATGAGTGAGTGAGTGAGTGAGTGCGAGTGAGTGAGTAATGAGTGAGTGAGTGAGTGAGTGAGTGAGTGAGTGAGTGAGTGAGTGAGTGAGTGAGTGAGTGAGTGAGTGAGTTAATGAGTGAGTGAGTGAGTGAGTGAGTGAGTGAGTGAGTGAGTGAGTGAGGAGTGAGTAATGAGTGAGTGAGTGAGTTAATGAGTGAGTGAGTGAGTTAATGAGTGAGTGAGTGAGTTAATGAGTGAGTGAGTGAGTTAATGAGTGAGTGAGTGAGTAATGAGTGAGTGAGTGAGTGAGTGCGAGTGAGTGAGTGAATGAGTGAGTGAGTGAGTGAATGAGTGAGTGAGTGAGTGAGTGAGTGAGTGAGTGAGTAATGAGTGAGTGAGTGAGTTAATGAGTGATGAGTGAGTTAATGAGTTAGTGAGTGAGCAAGTGGGTGAGCGAGTGAGTGAAGATTTCGTACTGACCAACTAGATGGACATATCCAATCAAACCGAAAATGATATTTTACGTGTTTATATTTTAGCTTTAGCGAAACGCCCCCCCCCCCATTTTTGTTTCAGAAACTTAAAATAAAATATTCATAAATTAATATAGTCAAAATCTAAGATAATCCCCAAAAACTTTTAAACAGATGATTTTTGTGGTTAAGTATCTTCATCTTGGACCGTTTGCCTCCTATTTCATACAGTAGCCACCCCCTGGCCGACGGTTGCCAAGTGGTTAAGGTATGAGCTTTAATCACAAGGTGTCTATGATTCGGGGTTTAACTTGTGACGTACTAGGCTTGATGTGTGAAGCCTTGCTAATCGATTTAAAGTAGCATAAAAGAAGAGACCTAGCGTACTGGACTCGATATTGCCGGGTGGCTCAGTAGTTAGAGCATTCAACTATTATTTAGAAGGTATTGTCTAAATTTGCTCTGAAAATCCTAAAACACTAAGGTAACTTCCCTCACGCAAGTATTTTCTTAGCTAAAGGGTAAATAAATTGCGGTCCATTCGGATATTTTTCAACCTCCTGAAGACATTTTGGTTTTACAATTTTGGTCCAAGCACTACTGATGGGAAATTGTATTCCGAAACGCCGTCTAGTGTTGTAAAATAAACACTGGTATAGACACTGGTGACATGCTTACCTCCCCTTATGGTTGTTTGTTGCTGGTTAGAATTAGGCCCTGGTGGAGCTGTGACGTAATCGGGAGCTGCCGTAGAAGATGTCTTACCCGAACTCATCAATGATTCTAAAACAGAAAAAAAATTAAACCCAGTATCATATAAAAATATTTACATATTTAATGAAAATATTACTTTTTCGCTATCATTTATTCGTTTATTAATACAATGTGGGTTATGACCTCTGATTACGTAACGCGCAACTATTCGATTACGTCATAAAATATCTATAACGTCATGTATTGTTTGATTGGCCAAGCGTTGTAATCTAAGCCGACGTTTCTATCTTTTTCTGTGGAAAACGGTTGTTCCATTAATCCCATGTGTTTGTCAAAATTTTGGATAAAATTAATTATTGAAGAAAATAGCTTTCAGCTTCTGTCATGCTTACAGTGTTTTATAAGTAAAAATAAAATTCTGTTTGAGTGTATCCATTCGATAAATTATTAATAGAGTAAGGAACAACATTTTTACCTGAACTGAGTCAGGAATAGCAAACACATCAACATAGCAGTTCATTTAGTTTCTCATTCAGAATATATTATACCACTACGGTAGCTCAGGTGGTAGAGTGCTCGCTCCGTATGGGTGAGGTCATGGGTTCGAACCCCTGCCGAGACTGACCCAAACTTGAAAATAAATAGGTATTGTTCTTTCGCCAAGCACTCGGCATTAAAAAATGAAATCACGGAAGAGACTTTAAAAACCGATGCCTCGTGTCACGGCAGGCGTGACAGGTTGTTAAAGAACGCTGAGCGCACTGCAAAAAATCCTGCCACTTCATTTATAGCTGGTGACGTCTCGATACGAGTGAAGCATTCTTAACTAGGGCGTAAACCATATTGATTGAAAAGGTTCAAAATATTAATGAATATACACTTAAATAGAATGTTATTTATTAAGTAAACAGCCACTGTCACATTAATATAATTATGACACTCCTCTATGTAACTTATGTATACAAACGAAGTATAAGTTGTTATAAAGTACCAATAAGTATCACCCTGTCCGTCCGTCCGTCCGTCCCATTATCGTGTCCGTTCCATATCTTCCCTATCTATGATTGGATTTAGACCAAACTTCGAACAAATGTAAACCAACATGAGACAATGTTTTGTATACTAAATTGAGGTACATATGTCATGAGTCGGATCAAATTAAAAAAACAACTCAGCAATTTTGGCTACGAGGTATTTTTCTCTCGAGATTGATTGATTGATTGAATGTGGTTTAACTTCTCAGTCAAGAATATTTCGCTTATATCGAGACGTCACCAGCTGTAAGTGACAGAAATTTTGACCTAGCAGTGTTCTCAGTACAATGTGCAGGCGTGTCACGGGGCATCTGTTTTTAAGGTCTCTTCTGAAGGACCCCGTGACATGCCTTTATAAATGCCGAGTGTTTGGCGACAGAACAGTCACTACCTTTTTTCAAGTTTTGGTCAGAACCCGCTCGAGGTTCTAACTCAAAATCTGACCTACCACATACGAAGTGAGCACTTTACCAGCTTGGCAACCGTAGAAATTTGTCTACATTCAAACCTGTCTATAAAGGCCATTCAAGGGAACAAGTAAAACTGACAGGTGGTCTTTGTATATATGTTCAGATAATATGAATAAGAACAATTAGAATACAATTCTACTGGCCTTTATAAGCAGGTGGCCCTTATATAGAGGTGACCTATAAGACAGGTTTGACTGTAGTTGTAAGAGTCCACTATATAACTCACCTGCTATTACTTGTATTCGTCTGACAAATTCATCCCGAAAACATTTTGCATCGTGTTTTCAAATTCACGCATTCTGGCATCAAATCGTTTTCTTGGTCGCTGAACATGTGTAACAGCATCCTAGAGAAATCGTCCAGTAATTCTTTCTTGGATATATTACCAGCTGAATAGCCATGCTCGGACTCAGATTGTCCCGTTGTAACAAATATACCAAAAATTAGAAACAGCACAAAACAAATGTTATCCATGTTTAAAAAATGAATCTTAAAGATGTTATAATGATACCGATACAATTATAAGTTTAAGGCTAGGCCAAATGTCTTAATGTTTTGTTGAACAGTATTTTGTAAGTATTAAAATCTGTTTAAAATTGCTTAGAATTGCTTAGAGTAATGGAGTAACGCCCCGCCAGTTCAAGAATCTTTTACTTATATTCAGGTGGACATTTGTGAGACAGAGTTCCTGTGGAATACCAGCGACCTTCAGAAGCGAACTGGAGAGAGAGAGAGCGATATCGTCTTTCTTCAGGATTAAAACCTGAGAGAGAGAAGAGAGAGAGAGAGAGAGAGAGAGAGAAGAGAGAGAGAGAAGAGAGAAAGTGAGGTCGTCTTTTTTCAATATTAAAACCTGAGAGAGAGAGAGAGAGATCGTCTTTAGGATTAAAACCTGAGAGAGAGAGAGAGAGAGAGAGAGAGAGAGAGAGAGAGTTTAATGGTTTTCTTCGAACATCGACATTATTTCGGCTACGGACCTACAAGTTTTATTTTTAAAAAAAACCCTCAACTACAATATAGAGAAGAGTTACGTAATTAATTAAAGATTTTTTCATTATCATGTATAATGCCGGATGGTGTAGCATTGGAAGAATACTGGAATATCCAGAGAAAACTACTTTTCGGGAGGCGAACCTTGTCACATTCGGATCTGCCCCAGTTGGTTTTGAACCAGAGCGCTAGCGCTGACAAGCACCGGGATCCGAAATCTGCGCTTTGTCCCACTCGATAACGGAGACGCCGACCTAAATATAGAGCTTTGCGGAGTTAAGAGAGTTTAACGTCCCAGTCAAGAAAATTTCACTTATATCGTGACGTCTCTAGCTATAGGCGAAGGTGCAAAAATTTTGCCTTTGCGTTGCACTGATGACATTATACAGCAGGTTTCTCGAGACATCGTTTATTTTAATTTTCCATCCGGAGGAATCGTGACTTTTATTTCGTAATGCGAAAGAACAGTCAGTGCCCACTTTCAAGTCTTGGGTCAGACCCGGTCGGGGCTCGAACCCACGACCTCCCACTTACGGAGCGAATACTCTACCAATTGTGCTACCGCAGTGATTAGAGCATTGTACATGTGTATTCGCTATGTAGATTTGTTTTAATGCATGCGTGAACACTTTTTGCCGAGTTTTATTGTGTGGTATTTTTGTTTGCTTTAGCGGTTATTTATTTTATGTTTCATTCCATTGTTAATAAAGGGTGGTTCATTCCAATGTTGATAAAGGGTGGTTCATTCCATTGTGAATTAAGGGTGGTTTCAGAGTGGTCAAATGCGCTGACTTACGGATCAAAGATCGTCTTGTCTATCAGGTTCGAATTCTTTAATCTTCTTCCATTTTCCTATGTTTGACTAGAGATTTCCGCTTGAAGAAACGATGGAAGAAATAATAGAATCTATCATGAGTATCCATGTAGGATAGGGAAATCTCACCCGGGGGGTTGAATATTTCAGTCGGAGACGAGGCTCTCTAGGGCAGAGTCCCGATGGGGCCAAGAAAATGATAAGTCAATAGCTCTCTCTCTCTCTCTCTTTTAAATTTTTCAGAGGTGGGGGGGGGGTTGCGCCACTGTGATTTAACCGAGTTTTTGCGCATGTCTATTTGGAATATGGTATAACCGATTTTTTACGCATGTCTATTTTGAAAGTGGTTTGACCGAGTTTTTACGCATGTATATTTTGAATATGGTTTCACCGAGATTTGCATTTTAGTTCAATGCCACGTCATGGACCGGCAGAGTTAGGCTATTACGTATATAACTGTATACCAATTATTCCATGCTGGTAAAGTATATGTTATTACGAGTCCTTGAACTTTTATCTGCCAAATATACAGTCCTATCGAAAGTTTAACACTAAGCTAAAGAATAAGTTGGTTGGTTGGTTAAATGTTGCTTAACGTCGCATCTGCATTTTTTCAGCTATTTCAACTATTTTATTAATCTCTATGAAATAATCTATGAGCAATTTTTTGTATGCATGTGAAGTGCGAGTGTGTTGTATGGTCTGCCTTGTACTAGCGCGCACTTTAACGTGCTAGCTCACAGAGTCAGTACGCCGCAGACAAGCGTACTACTCCCCTAATCACATTATACTGATACCAAGTAAGGTAATTCACTTTCCCAAATGTGGTCCGAGCGGGACTCGAACTCACAGCGGTGAGAGACCACGGATTTAAAGACTGATGTCTTATCCATTAGGCCACCGCGGACTCGCTAACAAATAGCTGTCATATCAGCAGCTATTCTTAGCCTTTAGGTAGCTATATGTCCAAGGTCCAGTTTCACAATCATTCCTTAACTAAGATTTGCCATAATATAAATCTTGCACAATTTCAAATCTTCATAATTCTTTAATTTTCAAAAATATTCAAAATTTAATGTGTCATTTTAAGATCACTTCTAGAATAAAACATTTGTTTTTAGTTTTGAACAAATATAGTCAGTTTGACAAATATTAGTCACTAGTAGTTCCAAAAGGGCATTACAAACATTTGCTAAATTTAAGGAAAATCTGGCCCCAGGTTCACAATAATTCCTATCTAAGATTTGCCATAACTTAAATCTCGCAAAACTGAAATCTTAACTATTTTGTTATTTTTCAGTACATTGAAGAAGATAAGATGTCATTTTGAAGGTCGGTTCATGCAAATAACGTGTATTCTAATTCTGTAGAAATTTGTATTTTAAATTGTATAAAGATTAATATTAGTGTTAAACTTTTGACAGGTCTGTACTGTCGAAAGATTAAGATTGGTATGTTTGGTTTTGATTTAGTTAGTTTAGTGTTAAACTTTTGACAGGTCTGTACTGTCGAAAGATTAAGATTGGTATGTTTGAGTTTTGGTTTAGTTAGCTTAGTGTTAAACATTTGACAGGTCTGTACTGTCGAAAGATTAAGATTGGTATGTTTGAGTTTTGGTTTAGTTAGCTTAGTGTTAAACATTTGACAGGTCTGTACTGTCGAAAGATTAAGATTGGTATGTTTGAGTTTTGGTTTAGTTAGCTTGGTGTTAAACTTTTGACAGGTCTGTACTGTCGAAAGATTAAGATTGGTATGTTTGAGTTTTGGTTTAGTTAGCTCGGTGTTAAACTTTTGACAGGTCTGTACTGAAGATTAATGTTTGATATTGATGTCGTTAGCTTAGTGTTAAACTTTTGACAGGTCTGTACTGAAGATTATCGTTTGATATTGATTTAGTTAGCTTAGTGTTAAACTTTTGACAGGTCTGTACTGAAGATTAGTGTTTGATATTGATTTAGTTAGCTTAGCGTTCAACTTTCGACAGGTCTGTACTGAAGATTAGTGTTTAATATTGATTTAGTAAGCTTAGTGTTAAACTTTCGACAGGTCTGTACTGAAGATTAGTGTTTGATATTGATTTAGTTAGCTTAGCGTTCAACTTTTGACAGGTCTGTACTGAAGATTAGTGTTTGATATGGATTTAGTTAGCTTAGTGTTAAACTTTTGACAGGTCTGTACTGAAGATTATCGTTTGATATTGATTTAGTTAGCTTAGCGTTCAACTTTCGACAGGTCTGTACTGAAGATTAGTGTTTGATATTGATGTCGTTAGCTTAGTGTTAAACTTTTGACAGGTCTGTACTGAAGATTATCGTTTGATATTGATGTCGTGAGCTTAGTGTTAAACTTTTGACAGGTCTGTACTGAAGATTAGTGTTTGATATGGATTTAGTTAGCTTAGTGTTAAACTTTTGACAGGTCTGTACTGAAGATTAGTGTTTGATATGGATTTAGTTAGCTTAGTGTTAAACTTTTGACAGGTCTGTACTGAAGATTAATGTTTGATATTGATTTAGTTAGCTTAGTGTTAAACTTTCGACAGGTCTGTACTGAAGATTAGTGTTTAATATTGATTTAGTAAGCTTAGTGTTCAACTTTTGACAGGTCTGTACTGAAGATTAGTGTTTGATATTGATGTCGTTAGCTTAGTGTTAAACTTTTTACAGGTCTGTACTGAAAATTAGTGTTTGATATTGATTTAGTAAGCTTAGTGTTAAACTTTTGACAGGTCTGTACTGAAGATTAGTGTTTGATATTGATTTAGTTAGCTTAGTGTTAAACTTTTACAGGTCTGTACTGAAAATTATGTTTGATATTGATTTAGTAAGCTTAGTGTTAAACTTTTGACAGGTCTGTACTGAAGATTAGTGTTTGATATTGATTTAGTTAGCTTAGTGTTAAACTTTCGACAGGTCTGTACTGAAGATTAGTGTTTGATATTGATTTAGTTAGCTTAGTGTTAAACTTTCGACAGGTCTGTACTGAAGATTAGTGTTTGATATTGATTTAGTTAGCTCGGTGTTAAACTTTTGACAGGTCTCTACTGAAGATTGGTGTTTGATATTGATTTAGTTAGCTTAGTGTTAAACTTTTTACAGGTCTGTACTGAAAATTAGTGTTTGATATTGATTTAGTTAGCTTAGTGTTAAACTTTTTACAGGTCTGTACTGAAAATTAGTGTTTGATATTGATTTAGTAAGCTTAGTGTTAAACTTTTGACAGGTCTGTACTGAAGATTAGTGTTTGATATTGATTTAGTTAGCTTAGTGTTAAACTTTTTACAGGTCTGTACTGAAAATTAGTGTTTGATATTGATTTAGTAAGCTTAGTGTTAAACTTTTGACAGGTCTGTACTGAAGATTAGTGTTTGATATTGATTTAGTTAGCTTAGTGTTAAACTTTCGACAGGTCTGTACTGAAGATTAGTGTTTGATATTGATTTAGTTAGCTTAGTGTTAAACTTTCGACAGGTCTGTACTGAAGATTAGTGTTTGATATTGATGTCGTTAGCTTAGTGTTAAACTTTTTACAGGTCTGTACTGAAAATTAGTGTTTGATATTGATTTAGTAAGCTTAGTGTTAAACTTTGACAGGTCTGTACTGAAGATTAGTGTTTGATATTGATTTAGTTAGCTTAGTGTTAAACTTTCGACAGGTCTGTACTGAAGATTAGTGTTTGATATTGATTAGTTAGCTTAGTGTTAAACATTTGACAGGTCTGTACTGAAGATTAGTGTTTGATATTGATTTAGTTAGCTTAGTGTTAAACTTTTGACAGGTCTGTACTGAAGATTAGTGTTTGATATTGATTTAGTTAGCTTAATGTTAAACTTTTGACAGGTCTGTACTGAAGATTAGTGTTTGATATTGATTTAGTTAGCTTAGTGTTAAACATTTGACAGGTCTGTACTGAAGATTATCGTTTGATATTGATGTCGTGAGCTTAGTGTTAAACTTTCGACAGGTCTCTACTGAAGATTAGTGTTTGATATTGATTTAGTTAGCTTAGTGTTAAACTTTTGACAGGTCTGTACTGAAGATTAGTGTTTGATATTGATTTAGTTAGCTTAGTGTTAAACTTTTGACAGGTCTGTACTGAAGATTAGTGTTTGATATGATTTAGTTAGCTTAGTGTTAAACTTTTGACAGGTCTGTACTGAAGATTAGTGTTTGATATTGATTTAGTTAGCTTAGTGTTAAACTTTTGACAGGTCTGTACTGAAGATCAGTGTTTGATATTGATTTAGTTAGCTTAGTGTTAAACTTTCGACAGGTCTGTACTGAAGATTAGTGTTTGATATTGATTTAGTTAGCTTAGTGTTAAACTTTTGACAGGTCTGTACTGAAGATCAGTGTTTGATATTGATTTAGTTAGCTTAGTGTTAAACTTTCGACAGGTCTGTACTGAAGATCAGTGTTTGATATTGATTTAGTTAGCTTAGTGTTAAACTTTTGACAGGTCTCTACTGAAGATTAGTGTTTGATATTGATTTAGTTAGCTTAGTGTTAAACTTTTGACAGGTCTGTACTGAAGATTAGTGTTTGATATTGATTTAGTTAGCTTAGTGTTAAACATTTGACAGGTCTGTACTGAAGATTAGTGTTTGATATTGATTTAGTTAGCTTAGTGTTAAACTTTGACAGGTCTGTACTGAAGATTAGTGTTGATATTGATTAGTTAGCTTAGTGTTAAACTTTTGACAGGTCTGTACTGAAGATTAGTGTTTGATATTGATTTAGTTAGCTCATTGTTAAACTTTCGACAGGTCTGTACTGAAGATTAGTGTTTAATATTGATTTAGTTAGCTTAGTGTTAAACTTTTGACAGGTCTGTACTGAAGATTAGTGTTTGATATTGATTTAGTTAGCTTAGTGTTAAACTTTCGACAGGTCTGTACTGAAGATTAGTGTTTGATATTGATTTAGTTAGCTTAGTGTTAAACTTTCGACAGGTCTGTACTGAAGATTAGTGTTTGATATTGATTTAATTAGCTTAGTGTTAAACTTTTGACAGGTCCGTACTGAAGATTAGTGTTTGATATTGATGTCGTTAGCTTAGTGTTAAACTTTTGACAGGTCTGTACTGAAGATTATCGTTTGATATTGATTTAGTTAGCTTAGTGTTAAACTTTCGACAGGTCTGTACTGAAGATTAACGTTTGATATTGATTTAGTTAGCTTAGTGTTAAACTTTCGACAGGTCTGTACTGAAGATTAGTGTTTGATATTGATTTAGTTAGCTTAGTGTTAAACTTTTGACAGGTCTGTACTGAAGATTAACGTTTGATATTGATTTAGTTAGCTTAGTGTTAAACTTTTGACAGGTCTGTACTGAAGATTATCGTTTGATATTGATTTAGTTAGCTTAGTGTTAAACTTTTGACAGGTCTGTACTGAAGATTAGTGTTTGATATTGATTTAGTTAGCTTAGTGTTAAACTTTTGACAGGTCTGTACTGAAGATTATCGTTTGATATTGATGTCGTTAGCTTAGTGTTAAACTTTTGACAGGTCTGTACTGAAGATTAGTGTTTGATATTGATTTAGTTAGCTTAGTGTTAAACTTTTGACAGGTCTGTACTGAAGATTAGTGTTTGATATTGATTTAGTTAGCTTAGTGTTAAACTTTTGACAGGTCTGTACTGAAGATTAGTGTTTTATATTGATTTAGTTAGCTTAGTGTTAAACTTTTGACAGGTCTGTACTGAAGATTAGTGTTTGATATTGATTTAGTTAGCTTAGTGTTAAACTTTGACAGGTCTGTACTGAAGATTAGTGTTGATATGATTTAGTTAGCTTAGTGTTAAAACTTTCGACAGGTCTGTACTGAAGGTTAGTGTTTGATATTGATGTCGTTAGCTCGGTGTTAAACTTTTGACAGGTCTGTACTGAAGATTAGTGTTTGATATTGATTTAGTTAGCTTAGTGTTAAACTTTTGACAGGTCTGTACTGAAGATAGTGTTTGATATGATTTAGTTAGCTTAGTGTTAAACTTTTGACAGGTCTGTACTGAAGATTAGTGTTTGATATTGATGTCGTTAGCTTAGTGTTAAACTTTTGACAGGTCTGTACTGAAGATTAGTGTTTGATATTGATTTAGTTAGCTTAGTGTTAAACTTTCGACAGGTCTTTACTGAAGATTGGTGTTTGATATTGATTTAGTTAGCTTAGTGTTAAACTTTTGACAGGTCTGTACTGAAGATTAGTGTTTGATATTGATTTAGTTAGCTTAGTGTTAAACTTTTGACAGGTCTGTACTGAAGATTAGTGTTTGATATTGATTTAGTTAGCTTAGTGTTAAACTTTTGACAGGTCTGTACTGAAGATTAGTGTTTGATATTGATTTAGTTAGCTTAGTGTTAAACTTTTGACAGGTCTCTACTGAAGATTAGTGTTTGATATTGATTTAGTTAGCTTAGTGTTAAACTTTCGACAGGTCTGTACTGAAGATTAGTGTTTGATATTGATTTAGTTAGCTTAGTGTTAAACTTTTGACAGGTCTGTACTGAAGATTAGTGTTTGATATTGATTTAGTTAGCTTAGTGTTAAACTTTTGACAGGTCTGTACTAAAGATTAGTGTTTGATATTGATTTAGTTAGCTTAGTGTTAAACTTTTGACAGGTCTGTACTGAAGATTAGTGTTTGATATTGATTTAGTTAGCTTAGTGTTAAACTTTGACAGGTCTGTACTGAAGATTAGTGTTTGATATTGATTTAGTTAGCTTAGTGTTAAACTTTGACAGGTCTGTACTGAAGATTAGTGTTTGATATTATTTAGTTCTTAGTGTTAAACTTTTGACAGGTCTGTACTGAAGATTAGTGTTTGATATTGATTTAGTTAGCTTAGTGTTAAACTTTCGACAGGTCTGTACTGAAGATTAGTGTTTGATATTGATTAGTTAGCTTAGTGTTAAACTTTTGACAGGTCTGTACTGAAGATTAGTGTTTGATATTGATTTAGTTAGCTTAGTGTTAAACTTTGACAGGTCTGTACTGAAGATTAGTGTTAATATTGATTTAGTTAGCTTAGTGTTAAACTTTTGACAGGTCTGTACTGAAGATTAGTGTTTGATATTGATTTAGTTAGCTTAGTGTTAAACTTTTGACAGGTCTGTACTGAAGATTAACGTTTGATATTGATTTAGTTAGCTTAGTGTTAAACTTTCGACAGGTCTGTACTGAAGATTGTTTGATATTGATTTAGTTAGCTTAGTGTTAAACTTTTGACAGGTCTGTACTGAAGATTAACGTTTGATATTGATTTAGTTAGCTTAGTGTTAAACTTTTGACAGGTCTGTACTGAAGATTATCGTTTGATATTGATTTAGTTAGCTTAGTGTTAAACTTTTGACAGGTCTGTACTGAAGATTAGTGTTTGATATTGATTTAGTTAGCTTAGTGTTAAACTTTTGACAGGTCTGTACTAAAGATTAGTGTTTGATATTGATGTCGTTAGCTTAGTGTTAAACTTTTGACAGGTCTGTACTGAAGATTAGTGTTTGATATTGATTTAGTTAGCTCATTGATAAACTTTCGACAGGTCTGTACTAAAGATTAGTGTTTGATATTGATTTAGTTAGCTTAGTGTTAAACTTTTGACAGGTCTGTACTGAAGATTAGTGTTTGATATTGATTTAGTTAGCTCATTGATAAACTTTCGACAGGTCTGTACTAAAGATTATCGTTTGATATTGATTTAGTTAGCTTAGTGTTAAACTTTCGACAGGTCTGTACTGAAGATTAGTGTTTGATATTGATTTAGTTAGCTTAGTGTTAAACTTTTGACAGGTCTGTACTGAAGATTAACGTTTGATATTGATTTAGTTAGCTTAGTGTTAAACTTTTGACAGGTCTGTACTGAAGATTATCGTTTGATATTGATTTAGTTAGCTTAGTGTTAAACTTTTGACAGGTCTGTACTGAAGATTAGTGTTTGATATTGATTTAGTTAGCTTAGTGTTAAACTTTTGACAGGTCTGTACTAAAGATTAGTGTTTGATATTGATGTCGTTAGCTTAGTGTTAAACTTTTGACAGGTCTGTACTGAAGATTAGTGTTTGATATTGATTTCGTTAGCTCATTGATAAACTTTCGACAGGTCTGTACTAAAGATTAGTGTTTGATATTGATTTAGTTAGCTTAGTGTTAAACTTTTGACAGGTCTGTACTGAAGATTAGTGTTTGATATTGATTTAGTTAGCTTAGTGTTAAACTTTTGACAGGTCTGTACTGAAGATTAGTGTTTGATATTGATTTAGTTAGCTTAGTGTTAAACTTTTGACAGGTCTGTACTGAAGATTAGTGTTTAATATTGATTTAGTTAGCTTAGTGTTAAACTTTTGACAGGTCTGTACTGAAGATTAGTGTTTAATATTGATGTCGTTAGCTTAGTGTTAAACTTTTGACAGGTCTGTACTGAAGATTAGTGTTTGATATTGATGTCGTTAGCTTAGTGTTAAACTTTTGACAGGTCTGTACTGAAGATTAGTGTTTAATATTGATGTCGTTAGCTTAGTGTTAAACTTTTGACAGGTCTGTACTGAAGATTAGTGTTTAATATTGATGTCGTTAGCTTAGTGTTAAACTTTTGACAGGTCTGTACTGAAGATTAGTGTTTAATATTGATGTCGTTAGCTTAGTGTTAAACTTTTGACAGGTCTGTACTGAAGATTAGTGTTTGATATTGATTTAGTTAGCTTAGTGTTAAACTTTCGACAGGTCTGTACTGAAGATTAGTGTTTGATATTGATTTAGTTAGCTTAGTGTTAAACTTTTGACAGGTCTGTACTGAAGATTATCGTTTGATATTGATTTAGTTAGCTTAGTGTTAAACTTTCGACAGGTCTGTACTGAAGATTAGTGTTTGATATTGATTTAGTTAGCTTAGTGTTAAACTTTTGACAGGTCTGTACTGAAGATTAGTGTTTGATATTGATTTAGTTAGCTCATTGATAAACTTTCGACAGGTCTGTACTGAGGATTAGTGTTTGATATTGATTTAGTTAGCTCATTGATAAACTTTCGACAGGTCTGTACTGAAGATTAGTGTTTGATATTGATGTCGTTAGCTCATTGATAAACTTTCGACAGGTCTGTACTGAAGATTAGTGTTTGATATTGATTTAGTTAGCTCATTGATAAACTTTCGACAGGTCTGTACTGAAGATTAGTGTTTGATATTGATTTAGTTAGCTCATTGATAAACTTTCGACAGGTCTGTACTGAAGATTAGTGTTTGATATTGATTTAGTTAGCTCATTGATAAACTTTCGACAGGTCTGTACGATGTATACTATAATAGGCAGTCATTATGAATCTGAGATGTACATTAATTTTTCCATAATTATTTCCTTATCGAGGATGATCAACTATGGTATTTTTTTTTACTACGGATTATTGATAATTCTATAAATGGTGTTTTGAAAATGTATAAAGTGGTCATTTATACGTTAAATACAAATTCAAGTACCGAGTATAGAGGTTTGGTTTCGCGTTTTGTTCGTCCATTACAGCCTAATATTAAAAAAACCCTAAAAATCTTGAAAAAAATCGAATACATGCTTGCAAATAAATTGTTGACTCATGGATATTGCAAGCCTAGGTTTATCAAGACCCTCAAAAAGGTTTATGGCCGTCATCACAGTTCTGTTGATAAGTTTGATGTCTCTATGTCCAGGATTGTCCTGGATATATTTGACGTCTCATAGTTCCATGTTCTTTTCACACAATTTTGATTAAACACGTGGCGGGTGTACCTTGCTAAAGAGGAGATGCTTACGCTTCCGGAGCACCCGGCCTCACTTTCCTGGTGAAAGTTCACGTGTCTAACCTAACTTGTCAGTTCCAAAATTTTTATTGTGATTCGGACATCGATTAGTATGTTTGTTTTTGATTATCTTATGAATCCATTGTATCCAGTCAAAAAGAAACGTACGGTCTATCTTTGTTCAAACCACAATCTCAAAACAAAGTAAAAACAAAGGTACCAATCCATGTCCAAATCTCAATCTCAAAGCAAAGTAAAAACAAACATACTTATCTATGTCCAAAACACAATCTCAAAACAAAGTAAAAACAAACATACCAATTCATGTCTAAACCACAATCTCAAAGCAAAGTAAAATCAAACACACCAAAGTAGTATATTAGGGACCATATCTCCATTGTTTGCTATTCCTATTCCAGGAATTCCCCTAATCTAAAAATAGACGTGACGTCATGACACATGCGTAGATCTAAAAATAGAAAAGACGCCGGTTTTCCCCATCTAAAAATAGGAACACCTAAAAATAGAAAGGACGCCGGTTTTCCCATCTACGTCACGGAAAAATTCCGTATATCCGAACCTTACCGGCTACATCATGAATCGCGTGGGGTCATTGAGTGCAAAAATTGAAACTTTTAAGAAGGTAGTCGAGTGATATATCGTTGGATTGGAAATCACTAGTACGTTACGAAAAATGTATCCCCAAACCTCACCGACCACGCCCTAGGGGTCGGGAGGGGTCATTAAGTGCAAAAATTGAAACTTATAAGAAGGTAGTCGAGTGATATATCGTTGGATAGGGAATCACTAGTACGTTAAGAAAAATATATCCCCAAACCTGACCAACCACGCCCTAGGGGTCGGGAGAGGTCATTAAGTGCAAAAGTTAAAACTTTTAAGAAGGTAGTCGAGTGATATATCGTTGGATAGGGAATCACTAGTCATTAAGTGCAAAAATTAAAACTTTTAAGAAGGCAGTCGAGTGATGTATCGTTGGATAGGAAATCACTAGTACGTTAAGAAAAATGTATCCTCAAACCTCACCGATCACGCCCTAGGGGTCGGGAGGGGTCATTAAGTGCAAAACTTGAAACTTATAAGAAGGTAGTCGAGTAATATATCGTTGGATAGGGAATCACTAGTGCATTGTGAAAAATACATCTCCAAACCTTACCGACCACGCCCTAGGGGTCGGGAGGGGTCATTAAGTGCAAAAAAAATGAAACTTTTAAGAAGGTAGTCGAGTAATATGGTGTTGGATAATCGATACTGTACATTTTAGTTTGGCTAGAATAAGTGAGATATGACTGTTGGAAATATTCATTTCCTTGTTTACGAAAATTTGAATCTAAATTCCTGCAATCTGATTGGTCGAGAGCCTAAATGTTCATAGCTTCTTTAGTATTCCACTTAGAGGAACGATCGAAGTATAGTTAGACTCGGATGAACGAGCCCTACAAGTCTATAGTAAAAGTTCGAACCGGAAAACGAACACGAACCAGATTCCGAGTGTTACACTATCTGAACGCGCGCGCCGCCGCCGCCCCTACCCTTCCCTTTCCCCTTGTCCTTTCTTTTGAGGAAAAGAGGGAGGAGGAGGAGGAGTGAGGAGGAGGAGGGAAGAGGAGAGTGAGGAGAAGGAGGAATAAAGAGGGAAGAGGAGGAGTGAGACAGCGGAGGAGTGAGATGGCAGAGGAGGGAGGAGGAGGTTTAAGAATAAGTTAACGCATACAACAGTTTCATACTTCATTTATTTCTATGTTTACAATGATTGCTAAGTTAACAATGATCTGCAAATCCCCTAACAGATGACATCGAGTGTCTAACCCACGATGATGTACACCGTGCATTAGAGATCCTAACTGTGAGAACCCTCTACCACCCACACGAAGGTACCGAGCAAAGATCTGTGTCTATGTACCTTGCTTTTCATTCCGTGCAGGGTCTGATGTGACACCTGTCCAGGGTAGTTCGTTCTCCAAACTCCCCAACCCCCTATACGTTGTCTGCTATAATCATGATTTGCATTAAATAAAAATCCCGCATTAAGCGAGGTAGGATACCGTGGAATCGCAGCAGTGTCGTCTTTTTCCGTTGTAAACTAATGTTGGAATTCACGAGTTGCCTCAATATTCTCCTATGCCGTCTGAAATACCGATCATCGTTGTGTACCAATAACACCGGTGAGGATATAATGGCTTCTACGACTTCAATAATCGCCTGCATCCGTTGCAGATCCAATTGTCTGATTGCATTTTGTCTCTCCCGTACATCCATTAATCCCAACTCATGCAAAAGCGCGAAATGTCTATACACTGAAGATCCTTCCATGTCTGATCACCTAAACAAAATGAGACCTACTGGTCAAAGAGTCAAATTTTATTTTAATTGAATTCTATGCATTTATATATCTTCTTTATAACGTAGTATATCATCCATTAGATAGACTCTCATCTCTGCAGCTTTCTTCCAAGTTTCCACTTCTCCCATTCTGTATTCCAAAGATAATCGCTGAGCCGTATCCATGATGAGGCGATAAAAAGAATCTTTTTCTAAGCGTTTCTTTTTAGAATGTAGTCTACAAACTGTTGCATCATAATTTTGCGCATCTCTGGTAGGTTTTCGTTAAAGGCTAGGATGTTCGCGTCGTCTTCATTCTCTCCCATATTCACATATTTTTCTATTCTTTTTTCCATTTTTGGTTTGATTTTTTCGATGACCTGAGGCAAAAATAATTTTTTCCATATGTTGTGATCGCTTGTGTCCACTTCTTCTGCCAAACGAGGTCGTTTTATTCCTCTTCCTTCTTGATTTTTTAATCTCTCTATTTGTTGATACCATGGTGGGGGATATTCGGTATATAATGCCCCTCCGACTTGATTCTTTACAGATTCGTCTTCATTTATCTCATCGTCATCAAGCGTGTCTATACTCTTTTCTCTCTCCAAAACTGGCATTTCACCCATTGTCTGCTCCGTAGTGTCATGGTTGATTACTTCGGCCTTTTCCTGTGTGTGATCCGTTTTGCTCTGTTGTTCCAATAAATTAGATTTCAATCGTTCCTTTTCTTGAGTGTTGACTTTTAAATCGACGAGCAAGTTCCCATATGGTCGATAGACTGCCGCTTCGTACACCTTCATAAATCTGTCGGGATAAGAGGGTTGGATTCTTCTAGCCAACAAGTGAATCTGTTGTCGGTCCACGGGATTGTTAAACAGCAAGAGATAATGACAGTTTAAGGCAATATCTCTCGAAGCTTTTCCCTGAGGAAACAAATTCTGAGTAAGATACACTACGCTAAGGTTCCTGTGATGACTTCCCTTGGTGAATAAGTTGGCGATCCTCTTATCATCCTTGGCCTCTGACATGACGTCATCTAAAACGATCATATTGATCACTTCGGAATCGAGATAATTTTCGTCTTCAAATCATCTGGAATACCTCTGACAAACTCTATGTCTGGAATGATGTTCTTAATATCACTATAAGCAGGTTGATTCTGAGAGTAACAGTATATTATTCTTTGTGGTACTGGATCAATCAGCCGATGTCTCTCACCAAGTAGACGATGTAACCAAGTCGTTTTGCCTCCCATGGATGGTGCCGTAATCTGCATGGTAAATGGATGCCGAAATGGGACGACTCCTGATGCCGTTGGTAAGTGAACTGATCGATTGTGTTTTTGCTGAACGTGTCTTAGCATGTTGTCCTTTCTGGAAAATTGTTTACTACATACGTGACACAGGTACATGTCGACTCTTCAACGTGTAAATTTGAAATGAGGATTTTTATTTATGCACGTTTGATTTATGCTTCCCAATCCTCCTCCTCCTCCTCCTCCTCTTTCCCCTTCCTTCTCATCTCTTTCCTCCTCCTAATATCCTACTTCTACCTCTACTCAAACAACGTTGTCCACTTGTCTTTTCGGACTTTTACCGGTGTCGGCTGTTCACCACTACCAATCTGAATATGACGTACAACGGGCTGTCCTTTCGCTATTTTTCTTTTGTATTCCGATTTTGCTCTTTCCAATGCCGCCGCTACGGGTGTTACCTGTTGACCTACGACGATCTTTTCTGGTTCGTATGAAGGCACCGGTATCATGTAGGATTTCTTGGCATACATTCCCGCTATACCGCACCCCCTGATTGTCTTCCACGATATCGTCTATGATCGATTTTTCCGTCTCTCAGATCTCTGAAAAATTTCTTCCACACTTCGGGATCGGACACGTACATGCTACCCACCATTATTGAAACGGGTCGTTTTGTAAAAGGAGTGTTACCGTCGAAACTCCGTCGAGGAATGAAGCGGTTTGAAGCTGACGATCCTTTATATACACGTGAACGTCTTGAAATACACCTATCCTCAACGGTACTTTAATGGCAATGAATAAATCTGGTTCCCTTCTTTCTCCAAATACACTCTGCGTAGTAAGGGGACCTCCCTTTCTCCGACTATGGTAACATCACAAAGGTCGGAGCACACCAACAATTCTGGTTGAGTCAAATGCCCCTTATAGGTAAATTCCAATAAACTGATGTTCCAATATCCCAAACACTGTAGTGGTCGAGGTAGATGTACCCTAAAATCGTAAGGTTGGTTATCCTGATAGAGTTTTGAACTATCGGTAGATCGCAGAACTAGTCGAATACTCATCTTGATGAATTATGACGTTGGTGACGTATCGGTTCCTGTATTTATACCCCTGAACGCTTCTTCCCCATCCTTTCCACCGGATAGGTTCAGTACTTCTTTTTTGTTATGTATATATTTACCCATTTTAAACTTATGATTTCCTCTCTCTCTCCCACCTCACTCCTCCTCACTCTCCTCTCTCCTCCTCCTCCTCCTCCTCCTCCTCCTCTTTTCCTCAAAAGAAAGGACAAGGGGAAAGGGAAGGGTAGGGGCGGCGGCGGCGCGCGCGTTCAGATAGTGTAACACTCGGAATCTGGTTCGTGTTCGTTTTCCGGTTCGAACTTTTACTATAGACTTGTAGGCTCGTTCATCCGAGTCTAACTATACTTCGATCGTTCCTCTAAGTGGAATACTAAAGAAGCTATGAACATTTAGGCTCTCGACCAATCAGATTGCAGGAATTTAGATTCAAATTTTCGTAAACAAGGAAATGAATATTTCCAACAGTCATATCTCACTTATTCTAGCCAAACTAAAATGTACAGTATCGCTTATCCAACACCATATTACTCGACTACCTTCTTAAAAGTTTCATTTTTTTTTGCACTTAATGACCCCTCCCGACCCCTAGGGCGTGGTCGGTAAGGTTTGGAGATGTATTTTTCACAATGCACTAGTGATTCCCTATCCAACGATATATTACTCGACTACCTTCTTATAAGTTTCAAGTTTTGCACTTAATGACCCCTCCCGACCCCTAGGGCGTGATCGGTGAGGTTTGAGGATACATTTTTCTTAACGTACTAGTGATTTCCTATCCAACGATACATCACTCGACTGCCTTCTTAAAAGTTTTAATTTTTGCACTTAATGACTAGTGATTCCCTGTCCAACGATATATCACTCGACTACCTTCTTAAAAGTTTTAACTTTTGCACTTAATGACCTCTCCCGACCCCTAGGGCGTGGTTGGTCAGGTTTGGGGATATATTTTTCTTAACGTACTAGTGATTCCCTATCCAACGATATATCACTCGACTACCTTCTTATAAGTTTCAATTTTTGCACTTAATGACCCCTCCCGACCCCTAGGGCGTGGTCGGTGAGGTTTGGGGATACATTTTTCGTAACGTACTAGTGATTTCCAATCCAACGATATATCACTCGACTACTTTCTTAAAAGTTTCAATTTTTGCACTCAATGACCCCACGCGATTCAATGATGTAGCCGGTAAGGTTCGGATATACGGAATTTTTCCGTGACGTAGATGGGAAAACCGGCGTCCTTTCTAATTTTTAGGTGTTCCTATTTTTAGATGGGGAAAACCGGCGTCTTTTCTATTTTTAGATCTACGCATGTGTCATGACGTCACGTCTATTTTTAGATTAGGGGAATTCCTGGAATAGGAATAGCAAACAATGGAGATATGGTCCCTAATATACTACTCACCAATCTATGTCCAAACCACAATCTCAAAGCAAAGTAAAAACTAACACACCAATTCATGCCCAAACCACAATCTCAAAGCAAAGTAAAAACAAACACACCAATCTATGTCCAAACCACAATCTCAAAGCAAAGTAAAAACAAACACACCAATCTATGTCCAAACCACAATCTCAAAACAAAGTAAAAATTACATATTATACCAGTTTTAATTTTTCGGCACTAGACGGCCGTTTCGGAATACAATTCCTCATCAGTAGTGCTTGGACCAAATTTATGAAACCAAAATTATTTTAAGATGTTGAAAAGCTACCCAAAGGACCAAAATATATTTTACCAAATTAAGCTAAGGACATACTTTGCATGAGGGAGTATACCTTAGTTTTTGAAAAATTTCAAATTTTAACTTGCAGGAAATTTAGACAATTATAGTATATTTCTGACAATAATACGAAATTATTGCCTACTGAGTTGGTGATATCCTCGGGGCACCAGCCACCAGCAGAGATATCGGCTCAGGGGTTTAAATTACATATTATACCAGTTTTAATTTTTCAGCACTAGACGGTCATTTCGGAATACAATTCCTCATCAGTAGTGCTTGGACCAAGTTATGAAACCAAAATTATTTTAAGATGTTGAAAAGCTACCCAAAGGACCAAAATATATTTTACCAAATTAAGCTAAGGACATACATTGCATAAGGGGGTATACCTTAGTTTTTGAGAAATTTCAAATTTTAACTTGCAGGAAATTTAGACAATTATAGTATATTTCTGACAATAATACGAAATTATTGCCTACTGAGTTGGTGATATCTTCGGGGCACCAGCCACCAGCAGAGATATCGGCTCAGGGGTTTAAATTACATATTATACCAGTTTTAATTTTTCAGCACTAGACGGCCGTTTCGAAATACAATTCCTCATCAGTAGTGCTTAGACCAAATGAAACCAAAATTAAAACAAAGTAAAAACAAACATACTTATCTATGTCTAAACCACAATCTCAAAAGAAATAAAAACAAACACACCAATTCATGTCCAAACCACAATCTCAAAGCAAAGTAAAAACAAACACACCAATCTATGTCCAAACCACAATCTCATAACAAAGTAAAAACAAACACACCAATTCATGTCCAAACCACAATCTCAAAGCAAAGTAAAAACAAACACACCAATCTATGTCCAAACCACAATCTCAAAGCAAAGTAAAAACAAACACACCAATCTATATCCAAACCACAATCTCAAAACAAAGTAAAAACAAACATACTTATCTATGTCTAAACCACAATCTCAAAAGAAATAAAAACAAACATACCAATTCATGTCCAAACAACAATCTCAAAACAAAGTAAAAACAAACATACTTATCTATGTCAAAACCACAATCTCAAAAAGTAAAAACAAACACACCAATCTATGCCTAAACCACAATCTCAAAGCAAAGTAAAAACAAACACACCAATCTATGTCCAAACCACAATCTCAAAACAAAGTAAAAACAAACACACCAATCTATGTCTAAACCACAATCTCAAAGCAAAGTAAAAACAAACATACCAATCTATGTCCGAACCACAATTTTAAAGCAAAGTAAAAACTTTGAAACTTGCAAAAATGGTTATCAACATGAACTTCCAAGATGGAGGTGAGGCCGGGTGATCCGGAAGGGAAGGCACTTCCTGTCACGTGTGAATAAGTACGGAAAATGAAATGAACATGGAACTATAGGACATCAAGGGTAATTTTGCATATACAGTCCAACGTGCCTTAAAGGCCACCTCTATATAAGGGCCACCTGCTTATAAAGGCCAGTAGAATTGTATCCCAATTGTTCTTTATTTATATTATTTGAACCTGTGTATAAAGGCCATCTGCTCATAAAGGCCACTTTTGGTACCTTTGGGTGGCCTTTATATACAGGTTTTACTGTAGATTCATTATACTTATAAGGCATATTTTGATGACGGCCATAAGGCTTTATGAGGGTCTTGATAAGGCTGGACTTGCAAGTGAAGACGAAAAGATAAAAAGTATTCTCATTCGAAAACATTGCTAGGTAGTTAACTTACATGTATTTCAAAACGAACCTGTTTAGATGTAGACTTATCAAAACTTGAACATTGAGTTGAGTTGAGTAATGGTGTTTAACGTTCCAGTCAAGACTATTTCACTTATATCGAGACGTCGCCAGCTATAGGCGAAGGTGCAGAAATTTTGCCTGTGCGTTGCGCTGGTAGCATTATACAGCAGGGTTCTTTATCGTGTCAAGCCCACCATGATACGAGACCTCGTTTATTTTAAGTTCCCAGCCGAAAGAACCGACTTTCATTTCGTAATGCCGAGTGCTTGGCGAAAGAACAGTTACTACCCACTTTCAAGTCTTGGGTCAGACCATGTCGGGGTTCAAACCCACGACCTCCCATTTACGGAGCGAGCACTCTACCAACTGAGCTACCGCAGTGGTGTAGTTTACCATTGAGAGAACGAAAAAATGAACATCACTTACGGAATGACATTACTAAGTAATTCATTACCAACACAATTAAAAAACACAACATCTTTGAAGAATTTCAAAAAGTTATACCAAAGTACTTTTTTTAACTTATTCATTCAATAATATTATATTATCTTAACATTTGGTTGTTTAATATATATTAATATATATATATATATTATATATATATATATATATATATATATATATATATATACTTGTACATAGTTTTATACTTAGCATCTTAGCATATGTTTTATATTACTACATGTAAAGAAATGTTATCTTATATTAATAGTATGTAATCACTCATATTGGAGGGTCTTATGTAACATTGGCTCATTCCAAATAAGCAACCCTAAAAAAAATAAAGTCATTATTATTGTTATTACTACATATCCAAAATATGATCAGAAAATGTAAAAATTACAAACAACATAACTTTATTTGTTTTGGACTTACACACTAAATTATTACACGGTATGTTATAAGTTTATCCACGATCTACTTCACCAAAACACTCAAAGCATTTCCTATGACTAAACTAATTGTGTCACGACGCTTTCCTACGAGTAGGTCAAATGACATTTCATTTAAAAATTAATAAGGTCAAATGAGAGAGAGAGAGAGAGAGGAGAGAGAGAGAAAGAGAGAGAGAGAGTCAATGAGAGAGAGAAAGAGAGGGTCCATGAGAGAGAGAAGAGAGAGTCCATGAGAGAGAGAGAGAGAGAAAGAGAGAGTCCATGAGAGAGAGAGAGAGAGAGTCCATGAGAGAGAGAGAGAGAGAGAGAGAGAGAGGAGAGAGAGAGAGATTCCATGAGAGAGAGAGAGAGGAGAGAGAGAGAGAGAGAGAGAGTCCATGAGAGAGAGAGAGAGAGAGAGAGAGAGAGGTTCCATGAGAGAGAGATTCCATGAGAGAGAGAGAGAGAGAGAGAGGTGCACTTTGTTTTGACAATTTTTATACTCAAAATAAATATCAATATAGCGGCATTTTGGCAGACATACCATAATCCAGCCAATTTTATGTTAATTTTAAAGTCAACCTAGTCACTGCATACACAGCTCAAACGAATTCCGTGGAATTTATAAATGCTCCCTCACCAAAGAAAAACGATATTATATATGCCTCGTTATATAATTTTATTTGATATCATACATGAGTGTCAATTTTACCGCACTAGACGGCCTTTTCGGAATGCAATTTCTTGTTATTAGTGGTTGAACCAAAATTTTGAAATTAAACATTTTTAGGGGTTAATAATTATCCAAAGGACTATATAAGTAATTAAGATAAACCTTGCCATCGCAAGTCTAAGAGAAAAAGGAGATAACTCATATGATATTATTCTATTGAAAAAATATATTTAATTATTCTTCATAGCATTTTTACATCTGCGCCTTATCCTTCAAGATTATCAATCTGTTATATTTAGAACTGATTTTTTTCGATGTTGACCGTTTCCTTTTTCATTTAAATAGTCTGCGATTTGATTTGTGGTCAAAGAGAAAAGGGAGATAACTCTTATACATTTTTTTAAAAGAACCAACTTCCTTCGTTGGTATCAAGTCTGTATTTTTATTTTTTTTTCTCAGTCTGATGATACGATACTTACGTTTTAATTAAATAATCTCCAGTTTGATGTGTTTATTAAGAAGGGAGATAGCTCTTGTACATTTAAAAAAAAACAATCCCCACCCCACCTCATCCCCCATGCCAAAAGTCATTCTTAACCTGTATTTAACCCTAGAAGTGTATCAATCTATTGTGATTTTTTTTTGTTATGTAATTTCCGACTTTTCATAAAGTGGGTCTGCGAAAGAGGGAGATAACTCTTGTAAAACCTTCATATTGAGGCGTGTCTTACTTATTTTGTTCAGTCAGTTTCGATGGCTTTTTTGGTTGTTAGTGTCCTCAGTAGCGACCAAAGGCGGTCTACTCTTTTTCAAACTCTACAGAGTTAGCGTGTACTGAGTCTTGTTTGAAAGACTTCGCTAGTAAATAGCTTTTTACAGCTGGGCTGTATGGACAGGAGATGAAAATCATCCCAGAAAGTTCCGAGTGGGGTTTGAACCCACAACCCTTGACTTCGAAAGCGAGTGATAGTACCACTCAGCCATGTCTGGCTATTAAACTTATTGTATTTTAATTTTTCTAACTCTTTGGTTCTATACAGTATAGACCTATCGAAAGTTTAACACCGAGTTTAACAGTCGAATGCCGACTGACGAGTTTGAATAACGATTGACAGAAATGCTGAAGAGAGATATGTAGCAGCTGCCGAAAAGCTGTCAAAATACAGTACAGGCTTGTCGAAAGTTCAACACTTAAGTGCGGAATCGACAACTCATCTCAGCTACTCAGCAGTTACATCTCGGCCCCTCGTTGTCTATAACTCGGCACCTTTTCGGCAGTTTCTGTCCACAGCTCCCCAGCTATTCGACAGCTTGGCTCCGCGGCACCTTTACGGCCACTCGACCTCTTGTCAACTAGAAAACATCAGTTCAGTCTCGGCTCCTTTTCGGCAGTTTTTGTCCACAGCTCCCCAGCTATTCGACAGCTTGGCTCCGCGGCACCTTTACAGCCACTCGACCTCTTGTCAACTAGAAAACATCAGTTCAGTCTCGGCTCCTTTTCGGCAGTTTTGTCCACAGCTCCCCAGCTATTCGACAGCTTGGCCCGCGGCACCTTTACGGCCACTCGACCTCTTGTCAGCTAGAAAACATCAGTTCAGTCTCGGCTCCTTTTCGGCAGTTTCTGCCCACAGCTCCCCAGCTATTCGACAGCTTGGCTCCACGGCTCCTTTACGGCCACTCGACCTCTCGTCAGCTAGAAAACATCAGTTTAGTCTCGGCTCCTTTTCGGCAGTTTCTGCCACAGCTCCCCAGCTATTCGACAGCTTGGCCCGCGGCACCTTTACGGCCACTCGACCTCTTGTCAGCTAGAAAACATCAGTTCAGTCTCGGCTCCTTTTCGGCAGTTTCTGCCCACAGCTCCCCAGCTATTCGACAGCTTGGCTCCACGGCTCCTTTACGGCCACTCGACCTCTCGTCAGCTAGAAAACATCAGTTTAGTCTCGGCTCCTTTTCGGCAGTTTCTGCCACAGCTCCCCAGCTATTCGACAGCTTGGCTCCACGGCTCCTTTACGGCCACTCGACCTCTCGTCAGCTAGAAAACATCAGTTCAGTCTCGGCTCCTTTTCGTTAGCTCGGTGTTAAACCTTCGACGGCATGTTCTGTATAAAGATAGCGAGGGACCGACACAAGATGCTGATACGACACTAAATTTTAGGTTAGTGTTACACTTTCGAAAAGTTTGTACTGTTGCAGTGCCAGATTATGAACTACTGCAGTAGCTCAGTTGGTAGAATTCTCGCTCCGTAAGTGGTAGAGTTTGGGTTCGAACCCCGGCCGGGTCTGACCCAAAAACTTGAAAGTTGGTAGTGACTATTCTTTTGCCAAGCACTCGGCATTACGAAATTAAAGTCACTGTTCTTTCGGATTGGAACTTAAGAAGTATAATATGAAGTTTTCTCGCGGCACCAGGAATCGATATGCAGTCTTTGAAAATGTCGATGTTGCGCTCACGGAAAACTTCATATTATACCACTAACTTAAAATAAACGAGGCCCCGTGTCACTGTAGGCGTGGCACGCTAAAGAACCCTGCTGTATCAGCGCAAAGCACAGGGAAAATGTCTGCACCTTCGCCTATAGCTGGTGACGTCTCAATATGTGAAATATTCTTGACTGGGACGTAAAACACCATTACTCAATTCAACTCAGCTCAGTACCAATAAAGACCATCCCCGGTTTTATTAGAGGTGTTCTACTTTCCTGTTAATATAGAATTAAGGGATAACTGTTTTGTAATTTTAGATTTGCAGACGTATATCGGTGAGTTTTACTGTCACAAATTAGTTTTATTGGCGACGCGTTGACAGAAATAACGTTAACTTTTCAGTAAACTAGCATCGCCTGTAAACCTCTAGGTTTGGGTTCTTTATTGAGGCGTCAAAGAAGGCGGAAAAATGCGTCAAGTGATGAAATGACTAAAACAAAACGGGGTTAAATGCTCTGAAAGAATGAATGGCGCTGTTCCATCACCAGTAGATAATAAGAAATAAAAACAGTACATTTATTTTGTAATATTAAATGATTGTCCTTTTGCAGAGCAGAAATGCCAACGCAATTTTATAAGAATTGAATTGTTTCTACCCCGTCAACCAAAAAAAATTGAAAGTTTTTTCTTAAATAAATGTTTCCTTGTTCTATCTAAACAAGTTATCTATCCAAACTTTTACTGATTTCCCTTTAATTGTTATATCTGTTGTCAAGGTTGCGTCTTTAAATGAAGTTCTCGAAGTTTAATTTGTTATATCTGTTGTCAAGGTAACTCCTTTAAATGACGTTTCCTTGGGAACCAATACTATAAAACAATAACCTTTAGGGAATCGTTTCTTGGGTATATTTAGCAACTCGAGGTTTCCCTTGTTACTTGAAGACAAAATAGCTTTGGTCATTTTGAAAGAGGTTCTTCTGTGGAGATAAATATCAACATCACCAGAGCCACCTAGTGTGAGAATTTGTATTGATTTTGAAAATGGAACTTCGGATAAATCGATCTTGAACATTAACTTTTGACCTTTGACACCGCTTAATTCGCTTAAGGACATATGTGCTCCAACCAAGCGAACATGGTCATCTAACACACACCCGTCTATTCCAACTTCGCTAAACGATTTGTAAATAGCAGTAGGTTCATATCCAAGGTCGTAAGCGGCTTTTACAACACCGCAAGCGGCATCGTTAAAATCACTTTCTTCGTGCCAGTAAAATCTATTGGCGTGTGAAAATATTTGAAATGTTGTTTTGATGCTGAAACCCTCTGATTTTGAAATTAAACACATTGCTTTATTAAATATACCACTGTATAATGCACGTCCAAACTGTCTTCATAATCGTCAATGTGAGT
Organism: Anadara kagoshimensis; assembly: GCA_021292105.1. Lineage (NCBI taxonomy): Eukaryota > Metazoa > Mollusca > Bivalvia > Arcoida > Arcidae > Anadara > Anadara kagoshimensis. The sequence continues at coordinate 18,223,519 of CM037868.1, forward strand.
GATAGAATACCCATCCACGGATTGATCACAAAGTTCTCGTGTACCTGCGCCGTATTTTGTGACGTCACCTCCGGCTGAATAATCAACGGTGCCGCGCAAAAAGAACTCGAGTGCTTCTCCGGATAAGTCTGAAAAAGCTTCGTTAATACCACCGGATTGACCAGAATATACTAGGTCTGAATGGTCCTCGGTAAACGCATGGGCCAATTCGTGCCCCAATATGTCAGCCGAAACTAATGGATAAATGAATCCCGGATTACCGTCACCGAACGCCATATATTCGCCGCTCCAGAATGCCTCAACAGTGTCGTTGCCTTTATGAACCCAAATCACTACTGGTATTTCTTTAACCGGGGGTGCTTGGACCCATTTTTTAAACATTTTAAATGCATTTTCAGCAAAGAAAAAAGCATCACTTAACTGAGAATAGGCACCGTTTGATTCATCATTAAAACCTGTCTTACAACTGAATGTAAATGGAACTTTCTGTTCTGGAGAATCCTTGTGTTGTAAATGTATTACTTCAACATTTTTCGACTTTAACCTACATTTTTCACCGTCTTTAGCGACATTCAAATATGGCCAATCGTCTCCATATTTGAATTTACCAGTTTTCTCGTTTCCGCCTATAGACTTGTATTCATGTGTTGTTGCTCGATCCCAGGCCTTCATGATCTTTCCAGTGTTTGCATCAAGAATTACTACCGGTCGTTTTATCCCGTGACGTAATGTTGCCAAAAATGAAACTTTATAGGATAAAATGGCATGGCCGTTGTTGTCCATATATATTATGAGCTTACTTTTTTCAGACGAATATTTAACCAAATTCGGATCAAGTTTACACGTCAATTTCGCTATAGATAAAGCGTCTGATTCAGATAGTTTCGGTTCAACAGATGTAACATCGTCTGCTATCCCAGCAAGCATATTACCGGAAGCTCGTCCTGAAAACTCGCCGGTCTTTTCGTCTACGTCAACAGTTACATACGCATCAAAAACTTCCAGGCCTTCGTATGTTTCCTTGTATCGGACGATATTTTCACCTTCTGCTGTTTCCGCAGTGTCTATTTCCGTCAAATCCTCCCCACCGGCCGCTTCAACTAGGTCACGAACGGATAACTTTGACGAGCGTTTAGCATCTGTGTTTTTGACTGAATTGAGTTTTACATTCCGTTTAACTTTCTCTCCAACGTCAATCCAAACTGCTGCATCTGATAGCAGAACTATTCCTGAAAAAATCAATTTCCTAATAAAGTTGGCTGAAAAATATTTTGATGAAATCAGAACCATAAGTAATCAAAGCGTATGGGCGTAAGTCCACTAAACCGGATGTTGCTGATTTTCGTCTCCAACATCAAACTGAAATCAGTTAGGTCTTAACAGACGTGATATTTACATAGTATCATATGTATGTTCTTATCTCCGAACAGTGTTGCAATCACTGGTTTAAACACAACAGATACATTTACTCGCTCGGCTGAGGCTGACCCGTTCTGCAATAATTAATTCGCTCACCGTATAGTTCGCAACATCCGGTTTTGTGGACTATACGCCAATACTCTGTGGTAATAATCTGTTATTGTAAATCGATAAATTTTGCGTACGTTTTCGCGAAAACTCGCGAGAGCAACAAGACAAGAATTAAAATTATTTTTGATATAAGTCATTCGCATTTGCACTTCCTATTCTCCGATGACGCTAAAATTAAAGTACACGAATATCTTGAATCCTTGCAAAAATTAACTAACGCGATTTTTTTTCGATTTACGGCATTAAACTTGTTTTAATTTTGCGGCACTAGACGACGAAATAAAATTTGTCATCAGTAGTACTCGGACAAAAATTGTGGAAACTCATTTTTTAAGTTGCTGAGAGAGAAAACTAGAAGGACCGAATTGTACTTTACAAAATCCACCATGAATATACAAATGTTACCGAATTTCTTACCATTTCCAAATTTATCCAAACCACTGCGGTAGCTCCGTTGGTAGAGTGCTCGCTCCGTAAGTGGGAGGTCGTGGGTTCGAACCCCGACTGGGTCTGACCCAAGACTTGAAAGTGGGTAGTGACTGTTCTTTCGCCAAACACTCGGCATTACGAAAGTCACGGTTCTTTCGGATGGGAACTTAAAATAAACGAGGTCCCATGTCACATGTGGCTTGGCACGCTAAAGAACCCTGCTGTATAATGCCATCAGCGCAAGGTACAGGCAAACTTTCTGCACCTTCGCCTATATCTGGCGACGTCTCGATATAAGTGAAATATTCTTGACCGGGACGTTAAACACCATTACTCACTCACTCACTCCAAATTGATTCAAGATTTTTATTTTATATTGATAATGAAATAATGGAAATTATTTAAGTGATAAAACGCATATTTTCAGTGAAAAATATGAAGTATGTGTATTTCACTCTGAATTCTTCACGTGCCAATGGTTAGAGTTACTCCCCTTTTAGAACTGGTGTCCTGTGCTTCTTTATCGTTGTTTTCACGGCACCAACTACGTACCAGCCAGTGTACCCGTGAAAATGATCTTTTGTTGGCTGGTAAACAAAAACATCACTGTCATTAATCGTGCTGTATTTTTAAAACCTGTTATCAAAATGCCTGACACAACGATAACTAAAGTACGGTCTTGAAAAAAATGCTCAGTACTAAAAAAAAGCTGGAATATGCGCGAGGCATAGATTTTTAATATTTTAAGTTTAAACTTAATGATTCAACGCAATATTAAAACAGTGTGATATGAAAGAAATAGAATATTTTAACAGCCTGATCTCGTGAAAATATTGATTTTTCTAACTTCAATCGGCGAAAACAAGTTCATTTTTATACTTCACTGTTAAATATCCTCTGTTTATCTAGTCAGCGATGCTACGATGCCCTCTACTTTACAAATTCTCTACTTTACAAATTAGCATTTGCCATAGGTTTACATTATAATCATCATATTAAATTTTGTTCTTAAAATGAAACCTTGAAGTCTTTCCTGTTTTTGGAAGTGGTATCCTAAGTGTATATAATAAAACTTTGTTTTTTTTACTTTATTTGTTTTTATTTTGAGAATCACTCTTTTGGGGAATTTTCTGAAATTTAGGGGCGATATGTAAAAAAAATGTAAAATTACATTTTTCAAGATAGAAACATTATTTAAGCTGAAAATGATTCAGCTTTAGCATAATGATGTTTTCAACAAGTTTAGAAATGTATGATAATTTATGGACAGCAGTGTGTGTTCTTCAGTACATGCATAGCAGATCTATCGAAAGTGATAAACAAAATTCGCTGTTTTACATCATTCAAGTAAATACTCTCCTCCTCAACCTCCAGAAATTAATTTTGTTTCAATAAAGTACAAATGAAACCCAAATATTGTTATAGTTCATTCACAAACCTTAAACATACTTACCGATGATGACAACCAAGATGATATTCAATCTGACTTCATCCGCCATCTTCCTTACTCTGACAACAACACAGTAAATTCCAAAATGAAATGAAAAATCTTTTTTATATAGAATGCAGACCTGTCGAAAGTTTAACACTGAGCTAACGAAAAGGAATCGAAGCTCAGATGTCGATTGGCTGAGATATAGATCATTCGAGATTAAAATACGTCGATGGATAGTAGTTGAAATGATGTCGAGATATAGCTCACGTATTGTCGAGGTGAGCTTGCCGATTGTCGATTCGACACTTTTTCGTTAGCTCAATGTTAAACTTTTAACAAGTCTATACTACATAAATCACAATTTTAAATCACAATCGTCATTTATGCGAGTATTTAACAATAATTATAAATGACCCGATTCCATGTAGTAAATAAAAACATGAAATATTTAAGTTAATAATATTTAATTTTTACATGCATAATGTAAATGTCAAGTGCAAGTGAGAGAAAATTGCTGAGGGTAATTTAGATTTTTATAATGAGTGTCATGAATGTAACGAGACTAAAATGTCATCAAGTTAACGGTTAAATATTTAAATAATATACAGTCCAACTTGCCTTAAAGGCCACCTCTATATAAGGGTCAACTGCTTATAAAGACCACCTCTATATAAGGACCACCTGCTTATAAAAACCACCTCTATATAAGGACCACCTGCTTATAAAGACCACCTCTATATAAGGACCACCTGCTTATAAAGACCACCTCTATATAAGGACCACCTGCTTATAAAGGCCACCTCTATATAATGACCACCTGCTTATAAAAACCACCTCTATATAATGACCACCTGCTTATAAAGGCCACCTCTATATAAGGACCACCTGCTTATAAAAACCACCTCTATATAAGGACCACCTGCTTATAAAGACCACCTCTATATAAGGACCACCTGCTTATAAAGACCACCTCTATATAAGGACCACCTGCTTATAAAGGCCACCTCTATATAATGACCACCTGCTTATAAAGGCCACCTCTATATAAGGGTCAACTGCTTATAAAGACCACCTCTATATAATGACCACCTGCTTATAAAAACCACCTCTATATAATGACCACCTGCTTATAAAGGCCACCTCTATATAAGGGTCAACTGCTTATAAAGACCACCTCTATAAAATGACCACCTGCTTATAAAGGCCACCTCTTTATAAGGGTCAACTGCTTATAAAGGCCACCTCTATATAAGGGCCACCTACCTATAGTCAGTAGAATTGAATCTTAATTGTTCTTTGTTTATATTATTTGAACCTGTATAGAAAGGCCACTTGTCAATAAAGGCCATTTACTGGTTCCCTTCGATGGCCTTTATAGACAGGTTTGACAGTATCTTGCTCGTGTATTCGATTCAGGTAATTTGCTAATTGTCATTTAGTGTTTTCTTTATCTAACGTGATAGAAAGCAATAAGGTGAAATTCGAAATACAGTCAAATCTATAAATGCCACTCAACTCAAGGGAACCAGTAAAAATGGCCTTTATGGACAGGTGGCCTTTATATACAAGTTCAAATATTATAAATAAGGAACCATTGGGATTCAACTCTGCTACCTTTATAAGCAGGTGACTCTTATATAGAGGTGGTCTTTAAGGCAATTTGGACTGTACGATATCACATGAAGGATTGATTGATTGATTGATTGATTGATTGATTGATTGATTGATTGATTGATTGATTGATTGATTGATTGATTGATTGAAAGATATTTTCCGTCCAAGTCACGAATATTTCATTTTTATCATGACGTCACAAACTAAGTGAATTGGCAGAATTTTTATTTTTGCAGTGCACTAAACATTGGTTTTTACAGTTCTTCCTAAAAGAACCCTCAACTTTCATTTCCTAATGTCGAGTGCTTGACGAAAAAACAGTCGCTACCTATTTTCAAGTGTTGATCAGACCCGGCCGGCTTTCGAACTCTGACCTCCGACAAACAAAACCTCTTGTTTTTTTAGCTTTATCGAAGTAATAACTTCTTCCTTACGTGTTTTCGCATTACTATCGTTTTTTCGCGTTCCCCGTTTTGTATTTTCGCTTGACTGTACTAATTTATACTTTTGCTTTATCGTATTTTCGCGTCCCCCGTTTTGTGTTTTCGCTTGACTGTACTAATTTATACTTTCGCTTTATCGTATTTTCGCGTCACCCGTTTTGTGGTTTCGCTTGACTGTACTAATTTATACTTTTGATTTATCGTATTTTCGCGTCCCCCGTTTTGTGTTTTCGCTTGACTGTACTAATTTATACTTTTGATTTATCGTATTTTCGCGTCCCCCGTTTTGTGTTTTCGCTTGACTGTACTAATTTATACTTTTGATTTATCGTATTTTCGCGTCCCCCGTTTTGTGTTTTCGCTTGACTGTACTAATTTATACTTTTGATTTATCGTATTTTCGCGTCCCCCGTTTTGTGTTTTCGCTTGACTGTACTAATTTATACTTTTGCTTTATCGTATTTTCGCGTCCCCCGTTTTGTGTTTCTAATTTATACTTTTGATTTATCGTATTTTCACGTCCCCCGTTTTGTGTTTTCGCTTGACTGTACTAATTTATACTTTTGATTTATCGTATTTTCGCGTCCCCCGTTTTGTGTTTTCGCTTTACTATACGCATTTGTACTTTCGCGTTATCGTGTTTTCGCATTTCCATTCATGTTTTCGCTTTACTATACGACTTCGTACTTTTGCTTTGTCGTATTTTTGCGTTTCCGTTCATGTTTTCGCTTTACTGTACTAATTACTCTCTCTCTCTCTCTCTCTCTCTCTCTCTCTCTATCTGCGGTAGCTCAGTTGGTAGAGTGCTCGCTCCGTAAGTAGGAGGTCGTGGGTTCGAACGCCGGCCGGGTCTGACCCAAGACTTAAAAGTGGGTAGTGACTGTTCTTTCGCCAAGCACTCGGCATTACAAAATGAAAGTCACGGTTCTTTCGGATGGGAACTTAAAATAAACGAGGTCCCGTGTCACGGTGGGCTTGGAAAGCTAAAGAACCCTGCTGTACAATGCCATAAGCGCAACGCACAGGCAAAATTTCTGCACTTTCGCCTATAACTGGCGACGTTTCGATATAAGTGAAATATTCTTGACTGGGACGTAAAACACCATTACTCAACTCAACTTTCTCTCTCTCTCTCATTTCGGTCACTCGATGGCCGAGCTTCGACTCCTTTTTGTTAGCTTAATGTCAAACTTTCGACTGATCTTTTTTGCATGTGTTCGCCCAGTATAGATCCTGTGATCTCAGAGATAAAACTGAATCGATGTGTAGTTAACACCCCTACCACTAGGCCATCGCAATCTCGAAAATTGATGACACTGCACTATAAATGTACAGTACAGACCTGTTCAAAGTTTAACACTAAGGTTACAAATTGGCAGCTCATCTCGTCACCTTGTTAGCTATATCACGACAGCGTTTCGCAGCTGCTATCTATCTCTCGGCAGTTTATCGACTTTCTGTACTGTAAACGTACTTAATTTCGCGCACGTATTTATTTTCGAGGTATATGAAATTTAGACATTTCCGCGTATTTAAATTTTCGCATTCTTTAAGTATGCACTATAACAAAAAAGCAATATAAAATTTTTGCGCAAAACAAACGACCGCGAAATAAGCGAAAATAGTACATCGCGAAAATAAATACGTTTACAGTATCTCGGCCACCACTACTAGATCACTTATTTTTCGCGAGTAGAAAATTTTGCGCCAAAACCGTCTCGGACTTATTCGCAAATATTTGAATTCGCGTTTGGAATCTTATTGAATACAACATAGAAATATCTATGTGCTGGAAATATTCGCGTCATATTTGAATTCGCGAATGTTATGAGTGGCGAATTTACGCGAAAATAAATCTCTCGCGAAATAAAAGTGATCTACAGTAAGCACCCGAACTTCGACTCCTGTTCGTAAGTTCGGTGTTTAACTTTCGACGGGTCTGTACCGTATTTTAATACTAATCTTTACCAAATTTGATGATCGGACTTGACAATCTTATGAAATGCCGTATTCAGGTACAGACCCGTCAAAAGTTTAAGACTAAGCTGCCGAAAAGACGTCGAGATATGGGTAACGATGTACCGAGATGAGCTACCTGGCCCCGGTTTCACAATCATTTCTTAGCTAATATTTTCCTTAATTTAAATCTTGCAAAATTTCAAAATTTCAAAACTTTAGAATTTTGTTAATCTTTAAGATACTAGTATTTAGGAAATTAAGGTGTCATTTTAAAGGTCACTGTTGAATTAAAACATTAGCATTTAATTTTTACAAAAATATTCATCAGTATTTCCAAAAGGGGATTACCAAAATTTGCTGGATTTAAGTTCAGGAAAGTTTTTAGCTAAGGAATGATTGTGAAACCGGGGCCAGGTAGCTCATTTCGGTACATCGTTACCTATATCTCGTCATCTTTTCGTCAGCTGTTACCTTTGCAGATTTTCGGCTATTAGCTATTACACAGCACTCGACATCCGAGCTTAGTATTATTTTCATTAGTTCAATGTTAGATTTGCGACAGGACTGTAACGTGTATTGTAATAAGGTCATGGCTAGTTTTGGTCCCCAAAACCTCTTGCAATCCATGGACACTAAGTAATGAGACTATCTATCTCAAAGCGTGAGTAATTACTTCTAGTATTCTTGCGCCAAAATTATGACATGAAGTAAAGAGGTCCATTAGCGCCACACAAAACATAAGAATTACACTTCGTTAACACAATAGTAAAAAAACCCAAAATATTGCCCCCCCCCCCCTTGGCATCTCTCTCTCTCTCTCTCTCTCTCTCTCTCTCTCTGTAAGTGAGAGGTCGTGGGTTCGAACCCCGACCGGGTCTGACCCATGACTTGAAAGTGGGAAGTGACTGTTCTTTCGCCAAGCAATCGGTATTACGAAATGAAAGTCGTGGTTCTTTCTGTCATATACCATTTTCTTTTAATTTATTCATAAAATACATTCAAAAAATGGTATTGTCATAATCCATTTTTTTTAATGTATTTTATGATTAAATTCAAAAAATGGTATATGACATTTCGAATAGGAACTTAAAATAAGCGAGGTTACGTATCTTGGCCACGGTAGGCTTTGCGCGATAAAGAACTCTGCTGTATAATGCCATCAGCGCAACATACAGGGAACATTTCTGCAGCTTCGCCCATAGCTGGCGACGGCCATTACAAGGTCTTTAAGGTCGCTTCTGAAGGACCCCGTGACTTTTCTTTTTTAATGCCGAGTCTTTGGCAAAAGATCAGTCACTATCTAGTATCAAGCCTTGCTCAGACCCAGCCGTGGTTCGAACCCACGGTAACACAAATACAGATTGAGCACTGTGCCAAATACTAGTAGATTGCCGTGGCAACGCCAGTGGGCTACCGTATTAAATAAAACAAAATATACGCGTTCTTGTGATTGATGGAATATTTAAGGGTGTTTTTGGTTGTGGGGTACTAGAGAGATAAATATTGCCATTAACCTATATTAATAAATTTAAATCTTCAGATTTCTCGGTTACTACAGCAATAAGATTAGGGTTATGAAGGGCGGTATCAAACAACAGAAGGGACATTTTCAACACATTACACTTTAGCAATAGTTACCTATGTACAGGGCACTATGAAGATTTATGGACTAATCGATGACCAGGGTATGGACCGTCACTTTGATATAGCTCGAGACGCAGGCGAGGGCCATATAATTTTTTTTTTTCTTTCTTTTTTTTTTTTTTCTTTTTCTTTTTTTTTTTTTTTTTTTTTTTTGTTAAAGGAACGTTTTGTTAAAGGGACGTTACTCTGTGTATTGCTCGCTCGGTGCAACGTCAGATCGTGTATTACCCGCTCGGTTCCAGTAGTTTTTACCACGTGATCACTCATTACCCAATGGAATTGATTATTACAAAACTGGTATGAAATACATTATTTTATGGCAGTCATCACAGTATTGCTGATAAGTTTGATGTGTCTGTGTCCAAAATTTCCCTGGATATATTTGACGTTCCATAGTTACACGTTCCTTTCACTCTCAATTTTGAAGTTACACACGTGGCGGATGTAGCTAGCTAAACAGGAGGATGTTTTTAATTCCTCAATACAATGGAATGAAATTGATAAAAAAAATCGCGAAATGTAAATGCATGAATAACCATTGAACTATCCTATCTTTATTATTATCTTCCGGGTTGGGTGGGTGGGTATATAGTGGATGGGGGACTCGCAATCGTTGGCCGATTGGTCTAACGAGCGTTTGTGGATCACCGCCAGGCGCGTAGCTCCCTATACGCCAGTACGCCACGGCGTCCACATAATTTTAATTATTTTAAAAAAATATAATTTTCGCTTGAAGCTTTCCTTCACAGAGAACACATGGTTATGATGTAAACTCCCTTACAGCGAAGAAAGTTAGCAAGTGCTGAACAGGTATTCTGGTTATTTTGTCAAGCACCATACGGATTCCAAACAAATATATACTGAAGATACCATGAACAAAATGTTAAGAGTTTTTGTATAGACAACATTATTTGTTGTGTTTGGGTAAACAATTTCCCAACAATCGGTAAACCAATGGGTACGAAATGTGAACCATTGCTTGCTAATTTGTTTCTTTATACGTATGAGACAGAAATCTCATAAAATCTGGAAACCTATATAGATGACGTTCTATCACTTAATAATCCTATATATGGAGACTGTGAATTTTATCTAACCTAGTGAGCTTGATATAAAAGATACGATTGATTCTTCAAGTTATGCTTCATATTTAGACTCATGCCTCAATATGACACCCGCGAAAAGCTACATTTGCAGCAATATACCCGTTTCTCTTTCTTATGGTGTATTGTTTTGACAAAACGCTATGGTAGAGCGTGCTCCCATTACAGAAATTTATAGAATGTCATCTGCTCACAAAAAAATGTTCACGCAGGGATATTGCAAGTCCAGGCTTATCAAAGCCCTCATAAAGTTTATGGTCATCACCACAATATTCTTGATAAGTATGATGTTTCTGTTTCCAAAATTGTCCTATATATAATTGACATCCTATAGTTCCATGTTCCATTCATTCTTTATTTCTATTCCATACGTTCCGGGTGTATCTAGCTAAACAGGAGGCGCTTACCCTTCCGGAGAACCTTGTCTCACTTTCCTAGTAAAATTTGGTTTGCTAGTTTCACAGTTTTTGATTTGCTTTAGGATTGTGCTTTGGAAATGAATTGGTATGTTTGTTTCTATTTTAATTACTCCTTACTGCAACCGTCCAAAGTTTCAAGGTAAAATCGAGCTTCAGTAAACATGTTAAAATAACTTCCGAAACCGCTCCTTCAGAATCTACCAATTTCATTTAAAAATGGCACCAGATTGCACCATTTGACATTAATATTTCAAATGTCTAAGGATGCCCCATGACACCCCAGCATGTCTTTGGCGTGAAATTTCATTCTGATTTGAATCCACATCATTTTCATCTAGCTACGCGCCTGACCGCGCCTCTCGTTGCTTTGTGAGTGGTGTCTGTTCCTAAGCCAAGCACTCGGCCTTACGAAATAAAAGTCGTGTTTCTTTCGGATTAGAACTTGAAATAAAACGAGGTCCCGTGTCACGGTAGGCTTGGTACGATAAAGAACTATGTTGTACAAAATACCACCGTAATGTACCTGCAGCTTTGCCTATAGCTATCGACTTCTCGATATAAGTAAAATATCCTTGACTTGGACGTTAAACACCGATACTCTCAACTCAATTATTATAATATACAGAAAAAGTACATGTAGGTCTCCATTGAGATTTGATAAGATGGGAATTCTATGCGTCTGTCGTTACTATTGTGTTCTGTTGAGGACAAACTTGCATTATCGCTCCTTCGAACGTGCAGAAGCGAAAGAGTGAAAGCACAATGGCGATGGTACGAAGATACGATGGCGAAGGTAAGTAAGTTTAGTACGTTTTGATAACGCGAATGTGCAAAGATACGATGGCGAAGGAACAAAGATAAAAAGCGAGGAAGCGAATTTGCAATAACGCAAAGAAAAGAAGGTACGATGACGAAGGAACGAAGATACGATAGCGAAGGAGCGACGTTGCAATTACGTAAAGGAGCAAAGATACTATGGCGAAGGAACGAAGATACGATAGCGATTGAGCGAAGTTGCAATAACGCGAAGGAGCAAAGATACGATGGCGAAGGAACGAAGATACGATAGCGAGGGAGCGAAGTTGCAATAACGCGAAGGGGCAAAGATACGATGGCGAAGGAACGAAGATACGATAGCGAGGGAGCGAAGTTGCAATAACGCGAAGGAGCAATGTTCTTCGCCACGTTGTTACTGGGCACCCTTTCTTCCTCTTTCCATGCGGAGTCCAGTCCAGAGCATGCTTTGTGATGTTTCTCTGTTTTCGTCTTAGAATGTGCCCAATCCATCGCCATTTTTTTTCTTTATTGTATCTGGTAATGGTTTTTGAAGTGTCTTTCTCCATAGGTCCTGGTTTGAAATTTTCTCAGGCCATCTGATTTTTAAGAGCTGTCTGAGACACTTGGAGGTCATGTTCGTTCTTTTTTGTTTGTTATTTGTTGGTTTTTGTTGTCCTATTATATCAACCAAACTTTGCCCTGTAAAAAATTGTGTATCCCTGTTCAAGGTTCCAGGCCCCAGGACCCAGATTCATAAACATTCCTTAACTACGATTTTCCTTAAATTTAGCTATTTTGGAAATCATTTATGCAACATTCATACAATTATGAAAATAATTTCAATAACACTAAAATGTAGGTGGTATAAGCTTGAATCGCAAATTAAAAAACACGTAAAGTTCCTGTTTATCTTGAAAAATAACAAAATTATTAAGATGATTCGAGAGGTAAGGAAAATCGTAGTTTATGAATGATTGTGAAATCGGGGGCCTGGTCTGGCCCCGGTTTCACAATCATTCCTTAACTGACATTTTCCTTTACTTAAAAGTTATTTTTGAAAATCTTTTCCAAAAATATTTTTGACAAAACTAACTACAAATGTTTTAAGCTAGAAGTGATCTTCAAATTGCCACATGAAATTCCTGGATATGTGAAGAATTAAAAAATTATTAAGATTTTAAATTTGCCAGATTTAAGTATAGAAATTATTGCGAAACCGTGGCATGGGACCTGAATCTTGCACGCACACTTTTGTTGTGGTGCAAATGTTAATTGATTGATTGATTAATTGATTGATTGATTGATTGATTGATTGATTGATTGATTGATTGATTGATTGATTGATTGATGTCTATCTTCTCAAATGTCAATGGATATCTCCATACACTTTTATACATGTACTTTTTCTGTATATTATAGAATTGAGTTGGGCGTATTGGTGTTTTACGTCCCAGTCAAGGATTTTTCACTTATATCGAGACGTCACTGGGGCCATCATGCAATATTACAATTATATTTTGTGCAGTCTAGAGTTCACCTTTTAGTGCAATTTTTGGAACATGTTACATGCATATTATCATTATTAAAAAATTATTATCATTTTATCACCCGATGACATTAAAATATTTGAAACAGTCCCCCCAAACTCAGATAAAAACTCACATGTACATCATGCGGTTAGACTTAAGATAACCCAAATTTATCTGACGGTACAGACCTGTCGAAAGTTTAACACTGAGAAGTCGAGGTCCGGCTGTCCGGTGGCCGAAATATGGGTAGTCAGTGGCCAGAAATCTGCCAAGAGATAGATAACAGCTGCCGAAAAGCTGCCGATGCGTAGGTAACGAGTGACCGAGGTGAGCTGCCGATTCGGTACTACTTCGTGAGCAAGGTGTTAAACTTTCGACGGGCCTGTACTGCAAACTTAAAACACCGGGTTTGTCCTGATAATTCACTCTTCTCCAGAACAAAACCTTGAAGGTAGGTCGAAATATATTTTTTTTATTTAAAAAAAAATAAAATAAAATTAGGCTATTTAGTTTATACTGTTTTAGTAAATGCGACAAATGAAACTCTTTTCCAAAATTTTGTTTAATTCAATTGTTTTATTATTATTATTATTATTATTATTTTAAAATTTATTTTCAATATATACCGTTCCTTGCAACAATTATTATTCTTATTTAAAAGCAAATTTAAAAAAAAACAGAAAGAAAGGAATGAAAAAATACACTAAATAACAAAAAAAAAAAAAAATAATAATAATAATAATAATAATAATAATTTAGATTAATTTTGGTTTTTAATTTTTCTTCAAAGAGGCCTTAAATTCGTTGCCTCTTGTTGCTGTCATGTGCTACTTTTGAATTTTTATCAAATTATATAATTAAAAATTTTTTGAATGTATTTTATGATATAATTTAAAAAAATGGTATATCACATTGCAGTACACGCGGGACACGCTAAATAGTTCTTCCTGCACAATGTCATTAGGACTAAGCGCACTATACTGTAGCCTCTTCATATATAACCGGTGACCTCTCGATATAAGTTTAACACTAAACTAGTAATTTAGTAGCAAAATATTATGTAATTTTAAAGGTAGTTAGTTGTTATTTTATACTACTATCTAAATTTGCTGCTGGTTAAAATTTGAAATTCCTCAAAAACTAAAATATACTCCCTAATGCAAAGTATTTCCTTGGCTATATTTGATAAAATATAATTTGGTCATTTGGGTATTTTTTCAACAATTTTGGTTTCACATTTTGTTCCAAGCTTTGTATTCCGAAACGGCCGTCTAGTACTGTAAAATTAAATCTGGTATGGCATGTAATTGACGTATCGCCGACCACACCCACAATGTTCCGACACTGGCCGCCACCACGGTACCAAAGCAGCGTCACGGCAACTAATGACGTACTAACGTACATCGACATAATGTCGTCATGGTACGCCATATATTGCATCATAGTCGTTAAGTATATTCTTCTAGCATGTGTTGTTTAGTGTGATCGGAAAGAAAAAATATTTTTAGACAAAACGAAACCGTTTGTGTAGGCCTAAATGAAGATTTTCATTGAAATAAACTACTAGAAACAGCAGTGGGGTGCACCTGACGACTTTCAGACTGTTCATTCCAAAACTCGTCATCCTAGCTAACCCAATGTCGTCACTACCTTTTTGGCCTTGATTGCGTCGTTATTTATGTATTTTTCTCTTTGTATTGATGAACCACCGCGGTATCTCAGTTGGTAGAGTGCTGGCTACGTAAGTGGGAGGTCAAAGATACCAATTTTACTATGAAGAAACCTGTTACATCATATAAAGTATGTTATTGAAGTATGGAAAACATTTACCGCTTTTAAATTTTCCACTGTTCAACTTTCTTAAGAGCGATAAATAAAAATAATTTTGCAATATGTCGTGCTGACGACTTAAGGTCGGTGATGACATAATGTCGATGTACGTTAGTGTCATTAATGACGCTATTCAGGCCGAGTTTTCATTCTTTTTGTGTGAAAACCAAGCATCCGGCCATTTGGCGGAACATTGTGGGCGTCGGGCCGGCGATACGTCAATTTGAAAATCACTTAAAACTGCTTTTAACATCTTTATTCAGTTTTTGTCAAAAATGTTAATTTCTGGTCCCAAAAATATTGTCAAAATTTGTTAAATTTAAGTAAAGGAAAATGTTAGATAAGGTATGATTGTGAAATTGGGGCCTGGAACCCGACACCAGTTTCACAATCATTCCTTTAAAACTGAGATTTTCCTTAACTTTAATATCGCAGCTTTTGGCAATCTCTATTTGAAGTTCGACGAAACTAGAAGCATATGTTACAAGCTTGAAGTGATCTTTCAAATTACACTTTGATCTAACTACACAAGAGTAACACGTTATAATTTTTGACAAAAACTTTAATGCGCTAAGAACATAACTAAGTATTAATTAAATGATTAAGCAAGGGAGGTAATCCCCATAACATATTATACAAAAATACATAAATGCAAAACGAATACCAAAAAAAAAAAAAAAATACAATGTGATAGGTTATAAAAACCACACCCATACAATAATGCTACTGGGATGGGTGGGAGGGAAATAAGATTGCGATTTGCACTTTCGGAAACCTGTTGGGCACATTGGTTTGCCATGTTTGTATAATTGTGCACTAAAAACAGTGACGTCACACTGATGCAAAGTATTTATAAAATGCGGACCGGTAACCGATCAAACCCGGAATCCAGTTAATTCCTTATCTTCAATTCCTAAATATACACTGTCAGTCTATATTAGCAAACTTATAAAGATTCCAACGGATGATTGTGAAACAGGAAACAAACTCTGTCATATACATGTATGTAACAAGAGGGAATAAACACCGAGTGTCCAAGCTGAAGATCGAACCCGGACTCAAGCGTTTTACCACAAGGCTAAAAGATCCGGACCAAAAAGTCTGGCAGTAAATTACTAGATTATATCTACTGTAACAGGAAAGAGAAAACATGCAGGGTCGGACCGGGGATCAAACCCGGGACCTCTCAGACTATCGGCGAGTGCTCTGCCAATGAGCTACCCAGACCGCTACACTACTATACGCCGTGACTATCTCAGCTCCGCTACATATGGTTGTAACGCTGGCTTATAACATGTACGGGATTTCCCGCCAAATATTAACAAGCATGGCGCACAGGAATTCCCGCCAAATGTTAACAAGCATGGCGTGCAGGAATTCCCGCCAAACGTTAATAAGCATGGCGTACAAGAATTCCCGCCAAATGTTAACAAGCATGGTTTCATATTTATAACATTTTTGTCTGTAATTATTTGTATTTTTAAATGACAGCCATTAAGCGATTTTATCATCTAAACTGCATTTTTGTAAAAATATTTTATATACAGATAAGAGTGATCGTAGTATACGTTAGTAACGTATACTACGATCACTCTTATCTGTATATAAAATATTTTTATCTGTCTTATCATCAAGTTATGCTATTGATTCACATCGTTTTCCATCCCCAAAAAATCCCTGTTCAGAAAAGATACTTTCTCTCTGCCTCTGGCAATTTGTGTAATTGTTTATCTATCACAGATGATACTCCATACCCGTGTATCTTAAATTAAATGACCAAGGACACTTCGAACCATGTTTATTCAGTAATTACCCCAACTGATTGGCGTAGCTTGTTTGGAGAAAAATTAAAGGGAGGAATAGCAATTTTCCGTGAGAAATCGATCTAACGCCGGGAGTTTCAAAAATAAGCAAAAATCCGTGAGGTTTTGTCTCACGGCGTGAGATATGGATGTATGCGTCAAAAGTTCAACAATAAGATAAAGAATTGGTGCCAGATCAGTACAGGGCAGGCCTGTCGAAAGTTCAACAATAAGTTAACGAATTGGTGCCGGATCGGTACAGGGCAGGCTTGTCGAAAGTTCAACAATAAGTTAACGAATTGGTGCCGGATCGGTACAGGGCAGGCCTGTCGAAAGTTCAACAATAAGTTAACGAATTGGTGCCGAATCGGCAGGTCATGATCATCTCGACCTTTCGTTATCACGACAGCTGCTATCTGTGTCTTTGCAGCATTTTATCACTAGCTTTCCATATCTCGGTCACTCGAATAACTCAGAGTTAAACTTTCGACAGGTCTGTATTGTATCTCGATGCCTTTTTGACAGATTTTTGGTCACTAGCTCTCCATATCGTTTCCACTCGGCAGCCGAGCTTTGACTTCTTTTCGCTAGCGCAGTGTTAAACTTTCGATCTGTATTGTCTTTCGATATTTGTTGGCAGATTTTTTGTCACTACCTATCCTTTTCGTTAGCCGAGATTAGAGTTAAACTTTCGACAATCTGCATTGTATCTCGATATCATTTGGCACTAGCTCTAAAATTGTTTTCACTCGGCAGCCGACCTTCGACTTTTTTTGTTGCATCATAGTTAAACTTTCGACATGTCTGTACTGTAATTCGTTAGCTCAGTGTTAAACTTTTGCCAGGTCTGTACTGTAATTCGTTTGCTCAGTGTTAAACGTCTGTCATGTCTGTACTGTAATTCGTTAGCTCAGTGTTAAACTTTCGACAGGCCTGTACTGTAATTCACTAGCTCAGTGTTAAACTTTTGACAGGCATGTACTGTAATTCGTTAGCTCAGTGTTAAACTTTTGACAGGTGTGTACTGTAATTCGTTAGCTCAGTGTTACACTATCGACAGGCCTGTACTGTAATTCGTTAGCTCAGTGTTAAACTTTCGACAGGTCTGTACTGTAATTTGATAGCTCAGTGTTTAACTTTCGGCTATTCTGTACTATAGTTCATCCGAATTATCTCTATACGATTTTGAAGATTAAATAAATGATGAATTATTCCAAATAACGGGTATTAACAATATTACACGTTGTATATAATAATAGTTCATTATTCCACAAACAATTATAATTTGTCTATGAATTCTGAATTTAATTAACTTCTCTCTCTCTCTCTCTCCCTCTCTCTCATATGCAAATTTGATTCCCTCGTCATAAGTGAATAAAAAATCATGATACAGAAGGTATTTGTATTTATAAATCAGTATTTTGTTATTTACAAAATTATATGGTAAATATCTCTCTAAATGTTTTTCTCCAGGCACACCGATTTCTTTCACCATCCCAGAAATGGCCGCATCGATATAAGTGAAAGAATCTTGACTGGGAAAACAATAACCTTTCCATACTTACTGTTCGTAGTTTCCTTTTCATCTTTCAATCACATTCCTCTTTCTTTCTTTTTGTCTTTTTTTCTTTCTTCTTTTTTCTTGACTTACTTGATTTCTTTCCTTTCTTGAATTGACTATCCCTCCCTCACTCATTCATTCACTCATTCATATATTTATTCATTCACCGGCCCACTCACTGACTCACACACTCACTCACTCATTCAGCTACTCACTCACACATTCATTCATTTATTCACTGACACACTAATCACTCACTCACTTAGCTACTCACTCACTTACTGAATTCATTCATTTACCCGCTCACTGACTTACTCAATCAGTCACTGACTGACTCACTCTCTCACTGACTCACTTACTCGCTCGCTCGATCACTCACTCACTCACTCACTCATTCACTCACTCACACTCACTCACTCACTCACTCACTCACTCACTCACTCACTCACTCACTCACTCACTCACTCACTCACTCACTCACTCACTCACTCACTCACTCACTCACTCACTCACTCACTCACTCATTCACTGACTCACTCACTCACTCACTCACACTCTCACTCACTCACTCACTCACTCACTCACTCACTCACTCACTCACTCACTCACTCACTCACTCACTCACTCACTCTCACTCACTCACTCACTCACACTCACTCCTCACTCACTCACTCACTCACTCACTCACTCATCACTGACTCACTCACTCACTCACTCATTCACTCACTCTCACTCACTCACTCACTCACTCACTCACTCACTCACTCTCACTCACTCACTCACACTCACTCCTCACTCACTCACTCACTCACTCACTCACTCACTCACTCACTCACTCACTCACTCACTCACTCACTCACTCATTCACTGACTCACTCACTCACTCACTCACTCACTCACTCACTCACTCATTCACTGACTCACTCACTCACACTCACTCCTCACTCACTCACTCACTCACTCACTCACTCATTCACTGACTCACTCACTCACTCACTCACACTCTCACTCACTCACTCACTCACTCACTCACTCACTCACTCACTCACTCTCACTCACTCACTCACACTCACTCCTCACTCACTCACTCACTCACTCACTCACTCACTCACTCACTCACTCACTCACTCACTCACTCATTCACTCACTCACCCACTTAGTCTTACCGCCAAACTAACCAAAGTACAGTTAATTAACACTAAACCGACGAATCGGTACCGAATCGGCAGTTCATCTCACGGCGGCCCCTCGTAATTAGCTATATCTCAAAAGATGTTACTTCTTTCGCAGCAGTTTTTCGGCCTCTTCTTAGCCTATTTACTCAATCGTGCATTTACTTAATAACATTTCGGCTACAAACAAGCCGAATTATCTGCAGTTTGTCAAGTACGGTAGCTCAGTAGATAGAGTACGTGCTCGCTTTAAATATGGGAGGTCGTGGTATCGAATCCCCTCACCGTCTGATTACGGCTAGAAAATGAATAGTGACTGGTTTTTTTCGTCAAGCACTCGGTATTTAGAAATGAAAATTACAAGGTCCTTTGGAGAAGACCACGTGACATGTCAGGCGTGACACATTAAAGAACCCTACCTGCACATTGCCCTGAGCGCACCGCAAAGGGTAAAAATTCCTGTCACTTTACTTATAGCCGGTGGAGTCTCGATGTAAGTGAAATATTCTTGAATGGGACGTAAAAACATAAAATTCATTCTCTGTTGTGATGGTGTAGAAAAATATATATTATACTTTCTTTATTTCAGATGTTTAAGTTTGCCATCGTAGCTGTTCTTGCAGTGGCAGTGTCAGCACTGTCCAAGCAGGAACTGGACACTGAATGGGATATATACAAGACCCAACATAACAAGAAATACGCCAGAGGGGAAGAAGTTATAAGGTATACAACCCAACCTTCCTTAAAGGCCACCTCTAAATACCGTAGACGTATTTATTTTCACTTCTACTATTTTTCGCTTCTTTTGCGGCCGTTTGTTCTGCTCGAAAATTAATACCGAGCGAAAATTATATTATGATTATTACACATGTATGTTATATTGCATATTTAAAAAAGCGAAAATTTAACTACGCGGATATGATTAAATTTTCTATACAGCGAAAATAAATACACGCGAAATTAAATACTTTACAGTAAGGATGGCTGTTTAAAAAGGCCAGTAGAATTTGTTTTCCAATTGCTCTTTATTCATATTATTTGAACCTGTATAAAAAAGCCACCTGCCAATAGACGACACTATTACTGGTTCCCTTGGGTGGTCTTTATAGACAGGTTTGATTGTAGTGTTGTGTATTAGAGAGGTGCCCCGTGATTAGTCTTTATTCACATAGCGATATTTAACGAGTTTGGCCGAGAATAGACGAGTATTTATCACCATTGATTTTGTTACATTTAAAAAACAAAACTACCCTCTGCCTTTTAAATTGGAAAAACTTGAAGTTTTTAAATATAGCAAACTGTATAGTGACATGCTTGCAATAGCTTAGGATCCTCATAGAAAAGATGTTAAATTGTTACATCTAATATTTTGTGATTACCGGGTAAAAATCCACGAATTTGAACGAAGATACACGAGTGTGTATCGGAAAACACATATTTGACGATTGTCGGGGGATGTTTTACAAATTTGACCAAGAATAGACGAGTGTTTATGTATTTTTGAAAAATGTCCACAGGCGACATTTAACGAACTTAACAGAGAATAGAATGGTAATCACAAAGCATGTTTGACGCTTGTCTGGCGAACTTTAACGAGTTTGGCCGAGAATAGACGAGTGTTAATCACGAAGCACGAATTTTACCGAGATGGGACCGTGTCCTAACAACTCATTTAAATCTAGATCTGCTATAAAAAACAGAGAAAAATATTATTTTATTTTTACATTTTAGGAGGGGTATTTGGGAATATCACCTTGGATACATCCAGAAACACAACCTAGAGGCAGACCGTGGAGTACACAGCTTCTGGCTCGGAATGAACCAATATGGAGACATGGTATTTCGTTTTACTGTGTTTTTTCGTATATGCCCCAGTCACACATTCACGGATCACCTCGCCGGTATCAGCACGGATTAAATTTCACGGATGAAACCAAAAAAGCCAATTTCCATAGTCCGCCACAAATTCGGACTTACGTAGTTGACGTATAAATCCTTGACGAGTTCGGGCTTACTAATAAGCACGGGTTAATACTGTTTTGATGGGACTAGAACGCATTAGTACGTTTTAATACGGTTTACTAAGGACATACTACGGTTGTTTGATTCGTGTTAAAAATTTGAAAATGTTCAAAAATTGTCATTGATATAGAAATATTACTACGAATGACCATATGACTACGGCTACTATACGGAAAGCTACGGACTACTACAGATTATCACGAATGATGCCGGATCGTATCCGTAGCTAATCCGGCGAGGTGATCCGTAAATGTGTGACTGGGACATTACGGACATTTCTACTTAAATTGTCTCTCGATAGCCTTTCGCCATATAGCTGCTATATGAGCGGACATGGCCGAGTGGTACTGTCACTGGCTTTCTAAGCCAAGGTTGTAGGTTCGAACCTCACTCGGGACTTCTGAGAAATTTGATGTTGTTCATTTCCTGTATATACTAGAGCTGTAAAAAGCTAAGCACTAGTGTTTCGGATGAGACTCAAACCCGAGGTCCCGAGCCTCAGTGCACGCTAAAGCCACCTCTGTGGGGTTCAAAAAAGGAGTAGGCCACTTGTGTCCCCTACAGAGGACGTTTAATTTACAACTAGAAGCGATTGAAACAGACTGAGCGAGATAATTATATAAATTAAGATGTATGATATATTCCTCTTGTAACCATTATGGATACAGAATAAAAGTAACTTGACTTCGGCGTAAAACACTTTTTTGTGTAAAAAATTGCCTAACAATAGTTTTTTGTTATCTGGCCTAAAGTTTTTGCAAGAAGACAAAAATCTTTGAAAATTATTTAAAATTGATAACAGCAACTTCATTATCACCGCACGTCAAAATACCGCCACGATTATATTATAACGTCATTACACCTGTCACGTCAAAGATTTTTGAAGGAAGACAAATTTATGTAATATTATGCGAAAAATATTGATTATAAATCATCATCCTAAACATTAGACCACACGCTTTCGTAATACAATGCATTTTGTGACGTAATTTTGGGTGTGGTTATTTGCAGAGCAACGATGAATTTGTTAAAGTTATGAACGGATACCGCATGCGCAACACCACAGAAAGACTAGGCTCCACCTACCTACCTCCATCACATGTCGGCGATTTACCAGATACGGTTGACTGGAGAAAAGAAGGATACGTCACTGAAGTTAAAAATCAGGTACTTAGTGAATGATTGATTGATTTATTTATTTATTGATTTGATTGATTGATTGATTTATTTATTTATTGATTTGATTGATTGATTGATGGATTGTCAAACAGTCTGGTGGGTTGATTGGTTGATTTTCAAACTGTCTGGTTGATTGATTGATTGATTGTTTGATTGATTGATTAAGTAATTGATTGTCTGACTGAATGACTGCCTGGTAATATGATTGATTGATTGTCAAACTGTTTGATTGACCTATCGATTAATTGGTCGATTGATTGATTGACTAGTTGACTGACTGATTGATTGATTGATTTCATGGATTGAATTGCCAGCCTGTCTGGTTGATTGATTGTCAATTTGTCTTGTTGATTAATTGATTGATTGACGGACCGATTGATTGATTGATTGATTGATTGATTGATTGATTGATTGATTGATTGATTGATTGATTGTATCATGTTTGATTAAGAAAAATTTTAGGTTGCCTATGTAACATTTTTAATTAAAAATGGTACATATTCCAATTAACTCAATTAACTGACTAAATGAAAAAATTGAACAAATAAAAATTGTCAGTGCAGCTGAATTAAACCCCCCTGCGTAGGCTATGTCATTGGGTCATGACCTTTGACCCTTGACCCCTTGCACCAAAATTCGGTATGCGACAAAACGGCTAATGTTAGTTTACATTTGATAAAAATCTATCATGGACATGGGGGATTTAGAACGAACATAATTGGAACAGAAAAGATTTGACCTTGTGACTTTGACCCTTGAACTATTGACCTACAGTTTGGTGTGTGACACATGATCTCATATAAGTTTACATGTGTGCCGCTTTGCCCAAAATCTATCCATGGACATAGATATGTAGCGGGTACAATATTTGAACAGAAAAAATATGAGCTGACATCATGACCTTGACCCTTAACCTATGTAAATAAATTGCTAGTTTTTAAATTCGTGCCATTTTTTATCAAAATCCATCTATAGACATAGAAGATATGGAACGTACAAGATAGTATTACGCCAAAAGCGCATCTCGCCTCATGGTTAGCTACGGCTCGTATGTCTCGTCAGCTTTTCAGCAACCCCTATTTCCCTCTGGACATCTTTTCGGTCGATCACCAACTATTCATATATATCTTGGACACTCGGCAACCGAAAATCCAACATTTTTCGTTAGCTCATGAGTGTCAAAATTTCGACAGGCATCTACTGTATATCTTGCATTTTTGTTTTTGTTTTTTATTTCTTTCAATACTGTAAACCGTGATTTTTTAGCGGCAGTTTTATTATTTTAGCGCAATTGGCGATAAGAGTGTACAAGCGCTAAAATAAAACTGCCGCTAAAATTACAACATAAAAGGTCAGTACTGAACAGTGCCGCTGTGACTATGAATGGGTATGGACGCACGTTAAATGGTTATATAGTCAGTGTTAAATTAATAATAGTTCTGAATGACACTGGTATGGCTTCCATCAATATACCCGCATATGATAAGTAATTAGGGATTAATTACGTACCCAGACCCAGTAGACTGACCACCGACAAACGGATAAATTAGGGAATACTGGCATAGCTGTTAATTACTGGCCATTGTATGTGATACGTACAATCTGACAAGTCTCCGTTTTCAGGAAATTAATTTTAATTTACCAGTAGTTGGCTTCAATCATTAAAATATTAACAATTATATCAACAAATTAGGCTTGTTATGCGAAAATTGTTTATTTTTTTCTGTGATGTCGGCAACATAATATAAATCCTAATTATTGACTCTATAATGATCTAAGCGGCTGTTATCGGGGATACATCGACAATGTGTCGAAACATTTGTATTTAAAAAAAAAACCCAGTTGGTATTTAAATGAATAAAAACAAAATCGGTTATTTTTGATTTAAATATATCTAATCGACGAGAGGGCCAAATTATGATGAAAGCTTCCTGCAGACATCTGTCTGTCTAGTGACTTCCTGGGTCAGTTACGGAGATTTTCTCTCGGTAAAAGTCAAACATTACATAGTTATTTTTATTAAGGCATCCCCTTTTCAAATTTTATTTTATTTCTATGGCTAAAAGTTTGGGTTTTAGGCGAATTAAACAGTTCAGACTGGAATTGATTACGCTAAAATTAAACTGCGCTAATATGTTTACCAATCATTAATCGCTAAAATAAGTATGCGCCAATATAAAGCGGTTTACAGTATAGGGACAATGCCTACGTATACCTTTTCGTTGGCTTAGTGTCAAATGGTTCTGTGTATATTTCTTCTTATTATTTTTTTTTAATTTAGGGACAATGTGGATCATGCTGGTCATTCTCTGCCACAGGGTCACTTGAAGGACAACATTTTAAAAATAACAAGACCTTGACCTCACTTTCAGAACAAAACTTAGTCGACTGCTCCACGAAACAAGGTATTATTTAACCCTAATTTTTGATACTCCATAAACAAGGTATGGTATGTACTGTAACCCTTATCTGTGATACTCCATAAACAAGGTATGATTTGCGCTTAACCCTAATCTGTGATACTCCATAAACAAGGTATGTACTGTAACCCTACTCTGTGATACTTCATAAACAAAATATGATTTGCGCTTAACCCTAATCTGTGATACTCCATAAGCAAGGTATGGTATGTACTGTAATCCTAATCTGTGATACTCCATAAACAAGGTATGGCTTGCACTTAACCCTAATCTGTGATACTCCATAAACAAGGTATGTTTTTTAGCCCTAATCTGTGCTGCTCCAAAATAAAGGTTTGTACTTAACCCTAAACTGTGATACCGGTACTCCAAAAACAAGGTATGTTCTGAAACCCTAGTAGTTGATTCTCTGCCACTTTTGATTTCATTTATAGTATAATGCATTCAAAAGTAGCACCTTGAGAATTACCATGGTTATTTATCTTATTTGGCCCGGATTGCGCTCATGTTATCTTGGCGGTGGATGTAAACCCAAGGACCCAGTGTTGATGCAAGTGATCCCATTTTAATACCTTGTAACATATGACGGTGATTAATTGAAAGGCGTTTTACGTCTCACACTTATATCAAGACGTCACCGGAAAAAGGTGAAGTGACACAAGCTTTTACCTTTGCAGTGCGCACAGGGCAATGTACACGGGAAGTGCGTGACTTTCATTTTAAACGCCAAGTGCTTAGCGAAGAAAAACCAGTCACTACCTATTTTCAAGTCTTGGTTAGACCCGACAGAGGTTCGAACCCACGTCCTTCCACATAGAGTGAGTATTCTACCGCTGTGGTCATATGCGACGGTGAGAATCAAAATCTGGTCTCTTTAATGATAGACCACCGCACTAACCACTGTGCCACACAAACACCCAAATTAACTAAACAAGACGTTCTGTTAACTAAATCTTCAAATAAATATATGAAAGTGGTTGTAAGTGTTTTGCATTCAAGTCAAAATCATTCACATATATCGAGGCTGTCGGTTCAGGGATGGTGGAATACACTAAGCAAACCACTGGCCTTTTTCAAGCGAAATGACAAAGTTTTTGTAACACGAATCTGTGCCGAGTGGGTTCGAACCTAGTCAATGGAAGGCACTCTGATCCGTAAATCTGTGTTTTAGACCATTCAGTCACGGACGGTCCGGTTGGTCCAAGGAAACGCCTTCTTTGACATGGTCACCTGGTCATCGATTTGTCTGACATAATCGATTGGCTGGTTGGTTAAATGTTGCTTAATGTTGCATGAGCAATTTTTCAGCTATTCGGTACAAGAACTATTTTATTAATCTCTATGGATTAATCTATGAACAAGTTCGTGTATGCATGTGAAATGCGAGTGTGTTTATGGTCTGCCTTGTATTAGCACGTACTCAGGGCGATTTTAACGTGGAAGGTCACAGAGTCAGTACGCCGCAGACAAGTGTACCACTTCCTCAGTACATTATACTGATACCAGGTGAACCAGTAAAGGCCAACGGCAAGGAAAATTCACTTTTCCACATGTGGTCTGAGCGGGACTCGAGCGGTGAGAGACCCTCGATTTGTAGACTGACATCTTATCCATTAAGCCACTGTGGCCTCTCTGACAGATTTGAGATACAGTTTTGAATTTTTCCAGGTAACCACGGATGCCAAGGAGGACTTATGGATCAGGCTTTTACATACATCAAAGTTAATAATGGTATTGATACTGAATCTTCATATCCATACAAAGCTGAGGTAAAAAAAAAAAAAAAAAAACACACACACACACACACACACACACACACACACACACACTTTAATGCAACCTCTAGGTTTCCTCAAATTTGGGGAAAATGTTAGTAGCCAAATTTCCAAAATTTGGAAATATACACGTAGTCATTTTTCGAGTATTTTCACACATTGCTAATTGCTAATTTTTTTTAAAAAACATCTATGGAAAAAATTTAGAAATTATCAGTCAATGGCGAGTTTGGCTACCAGACAGAAAAATTTGGAACCTGAATATTACTTTTTATCATTTTAATATAAAAATCATATGGAAAAAATATTATATCTTCTAAATCGAATAAATAAATAAATAAATAAATAAATAATTATTTTGCAATGTAAACAGCTCATCCATATATGATATAAATGCACAATCAAACGTGTCTTAAAGGACACCCTTATATAAGGGTCACACGCTTTTGAACTTCAGTAATTATTATCACATTGCTCTTTATTCATGATATTTGAACCTCTAAGGGCCACCTGCTTTTAAAGGTCAGTAAAAAGACTTTAATCACAATCTCTCTTAAATCATGTTGCCACTGCGGAGGCTCAGATAGTGGAGTGCTCGCTCTGTAAGTGGGAGGTCGTGGGTTCGAACCACGGCCAGGTTTGACCCAAGATTTAAAAATAGGTAGTGAGTGCTCTTTCGCCAAGTACTCTGCATTACGAAATGAAAGTCACGGTTCTTTCGGATGGGAACTTAAAATAAACGAGGTCCCGTGTCGTGGTAGGCTCGGCACGATAGAGAACCCTGCTGTATAATGCCATCAGCGCAACGCACAGACAAAATTTCTGTACCTTCGCCTATAGTTGGCGACGTCTCGATATAAGTGAAATATTCTTGACTGGAACGTTTAACACCATTACTCAACTCAACTCGACTCATAATTCATGTTATTTGAACTTGTTTTGTAGTGTAAGGGTCACCTGTTAATAAAGGTCACTTTTACATGTCCCCTTGCGTGCCCTTTATAGACAGGTTTGACTGTAATTATACTCTTCTCTTTTACAGAATGGAGAGTGCAAATTCGATGCTGCAAATGTCGGCGCCACAGATACCGGTTTCGTTGATATTAAATCAAAAAGCGAGTCCGATCTTCAGTCAGCTGTGGCCACAGTTGGACCAATCTCAGTCGCCATTGATGCTAGCCACATGAGCTTCCAGTTGTACAGGAGTGGAGTATATCACTCGTTCTTCTGCAGTGAGACCCGTCTGGACCACGGTGTATTGGCCGTCGGATACGGAACTGACAGTGGAAAGGATTACTGGCTTGTCAAAAACAGGTTAGTACTCACCAAAATCTTCTTCTTCTTCGTCTTCTTCTTTTCCTTCTTCTTCTTTCTTCTTCTCCTTCTTCTTCTTTCTTCTCCTCCTCCTTCTTGTTCTTTTTCTTCTTATTATTCTTCTTTCTTCTCCTCCTCCTTCTTCTTGTTCTTCTTCTTCTTATTATTATTATTCTTTCTTCTTCTCCTCCTTCTTCTTCTTCTCCTTCTTCGTCTTCTTGTTCTTCTTCTTATTCTTCTTCTTTCTTCTCCTCCTCCCCCTCCTTCTTCTTCTTCTTCTTCTTCGTCTTCTTCTCCTTCTTCGTCTTCTTCTCCTTCTTCTTATTTAAACACCAGCCCAGATTGTTCTTCTTCTTCAATCACAAAAAGCGTAAAACTCCAATATCTCTTTCTTCTACTGACTCCGGGATCTCTGGTTTCCTGAGTCACTCCATCACTGAACTGACCGCATCAAAACTTGACCGAGGCGTAAGACTCCAACACTCCGCTCCAGTCTTTCATCTATTGACTCTGGGTACTTCGGTTTCCTGAGTCACTCCATCACTGAACAGAGAGCCTCAAAACTTGACAGAGGCGTAAGACTCCAACACTCCGCTCCAGTCTTTCTTCTCAATTCTCCGTATAAGTTTCATCGTTTTTACTTTGTTTTTGTATTTAATTTGGACATGGATTTGTATGTTTGTTTTTCATTTAACATTTTGGATTTCTCTAATTTTGATCCGAACACTACTGCTGAAGAATTTGATTTCGAAACAGCCGTCTAGTGCTGTAAAATTAAAACTGTCCTACCTTCTTTAAAGACACCTCGATATAAGCTGTCATCAGTAAAATTTTATCCCAATTGATATTGCATGATTGATGTTATTTGAACCTCTATATAAGGACCACCTATCCATAAGGCCAGTTTTGCTTTTTCCTTTGGGTGGTCTTTATAGACAGGTTTGACTGTAATATATTTTCTGTAAATTCTTTTTCAGCAGGGGTAAATTCCGGGGAATGGAAGAATACATTGATTTTATTTGAACCTCTATATAAGGGATACCTGTCCATTAAGGCCACTCTTGCTGGTTTCTTTGGGTGGTCTTTATAGAGAGGTTTGACTGTAATAGACATTTGTCAATTCTATTTTCAGCTGGGATAAATCCTTAGGAGTGTAGATCTAATGATAAATTAATGCTTAATTAAATTTGAATTACCATATAAAGACAACCTGGCCCCGGTTTAACAATCATTTCTTAGCTAAGATTTTCCTTAACTTAAATCTGGCAAAATTTCCATCCTTTATAATTTTGTTAATTTTGAAGATATTCGGGATTTTTAGGTGTCAATCT
Organism: Anadara kagoshimensis; assembly: GCA_021292105.1. Lineage (NCBI taxonomy): Eukaryota > Metazoa > Mollusca > Bivalvia > Arcoida > Arcidae > Anadara > Anadara kagoshimensis. The sequence goes on from CM037868.1 coordinate 18,252,807, forward strand.
TAAGATATTTTCTAGATTAAAACATTTGCATTTAGTTTTGACAAAAATATTCATCAGTAGTTCCAAAAAATGATTACCAAAATTTGCTAAATTTAAGTTAAGAAAAATCTTAGCTAAGGAATGATTGTGAAACTGGGGCCTGTCCATAAAGGCTACTTTTACTTTTTTCCTTTTGAGTGGTCTTTATAGACAGTTTTGATTGTATTTAATATTGTAAATTCTATTTTCAGCTGGGATAAATCCTTGGGAATGGAATGATAAACTATTGTTATTTGATCCTCTATGTAAGGGACACTTTTACTTTTTCAATTGAGTGGTCTTTATAGACATGTATGGATGTAATATATTTTGTCAATTCTATTTTTAGCTGGGGTAAATCATGGGGAATGGAAGGTTACATCATGATGTCAAGAAATAGACGTAACAACTGTGGTATCGCCACCCAGGCCAGTTACCCAACTGTTTAACTTCGGATAGTCCAGTTTAAAAGTCACATGACCAACCTGATCCCACCACTGTGATACTAAGAACTCGTTTTTTTCAACCCAAAAAACGTATCTGAGTCTCTGTTTTGTAATAAAGAATAATTCATTTAAATAGTGGTTATTGTTGTTTTGTTTTCAATCTGTCATGTACTACGTTTGAACACAGGAACAAATGTACTTGGGGGCCAGGTTGGGTTGGTTTTTTTTTTTTTTTAAATTTAACATGTGTATATTTCCAACCCCAGTAAAAACGCTGTGAAAATGAGATCTAAAGATATGTAAATAAGATTTTTTTTTCGTAAATCGTTAGCATATCGTTTTAACAGTTTTTATCCTAAATTGGGATTGGAAATATATACATGTTTAAAAAAAAAATACCAACCTGAATCACCCCCCTCCCCAAGTACCAGTGCTCTTTTGAATGCATTATTTTATAAAAAAAAAATCAAAAGTAGCGCATTACAATCCTGTAAATCAGGATATTTTCTAGTCAGTTATTTTTTTGCCAAAGGGTTTAGTTGAGTAATGGTGTTTACGTCCCAGTCAAGAATATTTCACTTATATCGAGACGTCGACCGCTATAGGCGAGGGTGCAGAAAATCTGCATATGCGTTACGCTGTAAGCATCCTACAGCAGGGTTGTTTTTCGTGCCACGACAGCCGTGATATGGGACTTCGTTTATTTTAAGTTCCCATCCGAAAGAACCGTGACTTTCATTTTGTAATGCCGAATGCTTGCCGCTAGAGAACAGCCACTACCCACTTTCAAGTCTTGGGTCGGACACAATCGGGGTTCGAACTCAAGACCTCCCACTTACATAGCGAGCACTCTACCAACTATTTTCCCAAGAATCGTCCTCTCAAGATATTCGTGTGTATCTATTTCAGTTTTTCACGTCCTCGGATGATTGTTAGTGCTGCAAAAGCTATTGAATCGTATCCAAATTTAAATATACGCAAAAGATTTATTTTTGTGTCTTGTTATTATGGCTCTCACGAATTTATACGAATACAAAACCCACGCGAATTTTTCCGCGATTTACAGTAATGATAGATGATTGGTGGTTTATTTACTTTTTTCGAATTATTTATCTCATATGGGATTAGTTTTTTTTAAAAAACGCCATTCGATTTAATTTTTCTTGCTAAAAAAACAAAACAAAAAACCACGAATTTTTCTATACCCTCGAATATAAATGATTCTACAGCACGAGGTCTCAAAACCACCACTGGGTTGCTAATTACGTCAAACCGGGTCGTTGGTTAGCTTTTGGTTTACATTTAAGGCATAATTCTGGCATATATACAACTGAGATGATAAGCGCCTTGTCTCACAATTTTTTTCGTCGTTTCGTTTGATACAACCGAAGAAGGTATGCTTTGTAACAACTCCTAATGAAGTCTGGACGTCATTTGTGGATGGAGATGTCTCGATATCAGCGATTTCATTTTTTGACGTAAAAACTATGCACACATACAATAGCAATAGCATATAAAAGAAAACGTAATGTAATGTAATACAATTTATAATTAGTCACTGTATAGTAACCGTGAAGAGGGATCATGGAGTTCCCTGGCGACGTCTCGAAATAAGCGATTTCTAATTTGGACGTAAAACTCGTGTACACACACACACACACAAACATGAGCATATGGAAGGAGATCGGTCAAATCTCACCATGTAATCCTAGTTGCTCAATGGAAATGAGCATGAAGTTTCCTGTCACTTCGTTTGTAGCTGGTGACGTCTCGAGATAAGCTATCTTTAATTGGGGCGTAAAACTCGTGTACATAAACAAAACATGAACATATGGAAGAAAATCGATAAAATCTTATGTGTAATAAAAATTGGTCGATATAGTAACAAGATGTTACACGGTGATCATCAATAATTTACATTAAGATAGTCAATAGAAGGGTGGATCATACTTAAACATAGTCAAACAACATTGACCTGTCAGCTTGACCTTTCATTAGGAATGTCTAAATACGATGACCCACCCAACACAAGGGTAGTGTTAGGAGCCGCAGTTAATATAAAGAGAATGTTTCTCTATCCCTAGATGTAGACATAAACACCTGTGTCCCTATACATAAATGTATTGGTCCATAATAAATATTTAAATCAAAGGTCAAGCGGACAGGTCAATGTTGTTTGCCTGTATATGATGTATATATGATTTTTATATATTATACATGTATACATGTTTTCAACGAGTTGTCATCTTCTTACCAACGTAGAAGGAATTTAACAGCTGATTTCATTTCTCTCAACTTTACCATGTAAGTAAACCTTCATTCCTTGATTGCAATATACGATATTATGCCCCCGAACGAAGTTGGGGATGGGGTTGGGAGTGGGTAGAGGATTTAGTGTTTTCTGAATCTTATTCGCCAACATTTCGTTCGGCATTTTCTCGAAAACTGTTCGACAGATCATTTTTAAACTTCACAAGAACAATCTTTTTGGTGGGGGTAGATGTGGCATCAGTAGACCGAATCATCTGCCCCAACGACAGCATGTTATTTATGTTGTTATATTGCTACCATCGTTCGCAATTTAAAAACAACATACCGCCGTTAAGGCAGATAATTCGGCATTGGCCATAAGCTATCCCCTTTTCGATCAAAGTGTCGATTTTAAGATTTCCCAGTAAGGGTTCGTTTATGGGGGGATATTTTTGAAGTGGCGTCCCATTTCAGTTACCAACTTTTGCTTTCAACTACGTATGTTGTCTTTGATTGCTGTGAGATTAAACATGAAGCAGGCTATAGCTACCTTCTCGGGAGGAAAGGCCATCGGTAGCATAGTGGTCTAAAGTGTGTGTTTATGAATCACAACGTCTCTCACCGCCTACGTTCAGTTTCCTAGTGCAAGAAAGTTTGTGGGGTCTAGGCACTCATGCTTCCTCCATCATTTCAGAAGAGACTACCTTGAGATCAGTGAAAAAATCTGGACCGGGAAGAGGGGATGGGTAACTACTCCCATTTAACCCATTCTTCTGACGAGTGTGCTTTGTTATGTATACACTGTACATCTAGATGTGTCACATTCCCAATAAGCATCTCGCTTCATAAACGGGAGGTCGGGGAGATACCCTAGTCGGGAACTGAAGACTTGAAAACAGGTAATGACTGTTCTTTGGCGAAGCACTTGACATTTAGAAATCAAAGTCACGGGATACTTCGGAAGAGACCTTAAAAACCGGTACCCCATGTCACGGCAGGCATGAAACCTCCCTGCACTTTGCACATTGGTTAAATTTCTGACACTTCAACTGTAGTTGGTGACGTCTTGATATAAGTGTAATATCCTGACGTTAAACAACATTCAATCAATCCGATAGATAACTTGTATCATAAATTCGCCAAACAATATGGTTTTTAGAATGACAGCACTTATAGCGCCTGATTTTCCAGCCTTATTATAAAAAAACATCAACTTTGCGCCCAGCATCATTTTTTATTTTCAGCCTCCTCAATACATTGAGAGGCCGCTTTAGCCTAATGGATAAGGTGCCAGTGTAAAAACCCAGGGCTTTTTACCGCGATGAGTTCGAGTCCCGCTCAGACCAAATGTAGGAAAGTGACTTTTCCTTGCCGTTGGCCTTTACTGGTTCATACGGTGTCAGTATTATGTGACCGGGGTAGTGGTACGCTTGTCTGTGGTGTATTGACTCAGTGAGCTAGCACGTTAAAGTCGTCTTGGCACAAGGCAGACCATAAAACACACTCACACTTTACATGCACATAGATTAATCCATATAGATTAATAAAATAGTTCTCGTTGCGAGTAGCTGAAACATTGCTGATGCGACGTTAAACAACATGAAAACAACCAAAGATTTCAAACAAAGGGAAATGATGACAGTTTAATTCAACAATAACTGTTCTCAATTTCTAGGTTACACCATTGATTATTCACTTTCAGTCTTGTCTCCGAGATTTTCTTTTTCTTTGCTTATTATTGTCAATATAAACACTATTTAAATTCATGAAGTGAACGAGTTGAGTAATGGTGATTAACGTCCCAGTCAAGAATATTTCACTTATATCGAGACGTCGCCAGCTATAGGCGATGGTGCAGAAATTTTGCCTGTGCGTTGCGTTGATGGCATTATACAGCAGGGTTCTTTATCGTGCCAAGCCCACCATGACACGGGACCTCGTTTATTTTAAGTTCACATCCGAAAGAACCGTGACTTTTATTTCGTAATGCCGAGTGCTTGGCGAAAGAACAGTCACTACCCATTTTAAGTCTTCGGTCAGACCCGGCCGGGGATCGAACACACGACCTCCCACTTACGGAGCGAGCACTCATAAAGTGAACGAGTTGTTAAGTAAGATTGGTGATTGTGTAGTAGTCATGCCATGTGCTACTAAAATAGTGCTTTCAAAAATACCATTATTTCATAAAACTTCATAAGCAGTGTCATCACAATGAATCAAAACGAAAAGAAAAACAAACAAATGTTCAAATCAAAATCAAAATTTAAAAACTTCGAAATCTGGCAAAGTTATCTAAATACGTGAATTTGCGCTAGTAAAGTGAGACCGGGTGCACCGGAAGAGAGCAATAACTTGTAACTATTGATGTAGGACTGACTGTATGTCTTTAGATCCTCGTAGCTGAAATGCCAACACGAGTTATCTTTCTTACCATTTGTCTAGGATTGCCCTGGATATAGTTCCGTGAAATAGGTGGTGTTTACCCTTCCGGAGCACCCGGTCTCACCTGGTGGAAGTTCACATTTCTAACCTAACTTGTCAGTTCAAACGTTATTACATTGCTTCTGGATTGTGATTCGTGTTTGTTTTTGATTAGTATGTTTGTTTTTGACTAGTTTAGTGTCGTATAGAATCAGCATTCAATACATATGAGACAATATGCCTTTTTTAATGTATTGAATTATAGATTAATAATAATAATAATAATAATAATAATGAGAGAGAGAGAGAGAGAGAGAGAGAGAGGAGAGAGAGAGAGAGGGGCGTTTAGTAGTTTGATAATTTTTGCTACCCTTCTGGAGCACCTGATCTCACTTAACTTAATTTACAAGCTATCAAAAGTTTCCACTTTGTTTTTGGATTGTGCTTTGATTTTTAATTGGTGGAATGAGATTTTACATCCAGTAAATATTTTTTACTTATATCGAGACGTCACCAGCTAAAGGTGTAGTGGCAGAATTTATTGCCTTTACAGTGCACTCGGGGCATTGTGCGGGAAGGCTTTGTGGCTCTGTCTGTAAGGAGCATAGGGTTTTTAAGGTCTGTTTCGATCGCGCGAGTGAGTGATTTATTGTTTAACAGTCATTGCAAACTTTCAATTCGTGGGTCAGACCCGGTCGGGGTTCGAACTCACAACCTCCACCTTACGGAGCAAACACTCTGCCAACTGAGCTACCACAGAAGTACTTTGCGAAAGAACAGTCACTACCTTTTTTAAGTTTTGGTCAGACCCATAGGATTCGAACCCAAAAGATTTGGATTTGAACATGAACTGGTATGTTTGTTTATCATTACTATTTATAGAAGAATGAATCATTCTATTTTTTTTTTATTCCATGCACTTTTCATTCATTTATTGCACACGTAAGTAGCGAGTGTAGCTTGCTACTTCCGGAGCACCTGGCCTCACTTCCCTAGTGGAAGTTTGTTTGCCAGCTGCAGAGTTTTTACTGTGCTTTGGTAATGTGGTTTGGACATGGATTGATATTGGTATATTCGTTTTGTATTATTTATTTATTTATTTTGTATTATTTATTTTTTTATTTATTTTTTATTTCTTTTTTATTTATTTATTTATTTATATTTTTATTTATTTATTTTTTTTGCTTTGTCACCTAGAGAGACAAATATTATTCTATGTATTTTATTTATTTATTTCTAAAAACAAGCCAGAGAAATTCTGTTGAATAAAATGATTTATACATTTCGATACAAGATTAAACAGTTAAACAATGTATTCATTACAAAATGTATCAAATTTACATCTTGTATTTTGACGTAAATGACTCGGGCTAATTTAATCCCTAATTAATGCCCTGATTTGGAAGATCTAATCAGCAGTGTTTAAGTGTTGACAGATAGACAATACCTTTAACTTGAATGACAACAAGATTATCGCATAGATAATAAAAAAGTTTTTCAATGAATGCCTTTGAAAACAGGGGGTCAGTCAGGGGAAATATAAACTGCAAATATATAAATTTATAAATTAATAGCAATTTAAAAAATAGCACAGTTCATTATTAAGTTTAAAATAAAAATTAAAAAATTAACAAAATAAAATTAAAAATTTAAAATATATTATTTTCTATTTAATGTTGAGAGCAATTATCCTTTGTGTCCCCTCCGAAATATCATCACATCTTTTCTCGATGTGTCTGAATATAAACACGAGACAAGTGAAACGGCGCGGAACGCCGCGTGCCGATACAGAAAGAAAGAAAAGTTAGTCAAACTTTTTACAAGTGACCTAAAAGTTTTAAAAAGCTTTTTTGGAAGGATAAATCAAAAAGTTACTTTAATTTTTGAACAGGAAGTGTTGTTAATGAATAGTTTGAATTACTTTATTACAATTTTAAATAATTGGGATCGTATGAATGGAACGTCATGGCTTGTCGGTGTCAAATGACTTTTTTTCACAACACGCTTAGTTTGTTAGTGTGGTAGACGGGACATAAGTTTACATGTAGTTTATGGACAAGGATGAATAAGGGACTTATACATGTGTGATTTTCTTAAAAAATGGATATCCAGAAACAAAGTCCATGTGACATAGCTGGGGACAGGAGGTTCCCCCAAAATCCAAGACGTTTGTGGATATTTTTAATTCTTGGAATTGTCACCATCATAGCAGGGATCGTTATTTCAGGGCTGTATTTTAATATTCAAGCTATCACAACGTCACAAAATCATACAGAAATTTTACCAACTTATATAGTGTCACTGGTGGTAGGTATTCTCTCTCTCTCTCTCTCTCTCTCTCTCCAAATCTGATAGTTGCTCATTTAGAAATTGCGCAATCTCTCTCTCTCTCTCGCTCTCTCTCTCTCTCTCTCTCTCCAAATCTGATTAGTTGCTCATTTAGAAATTACACAATCTCTCTCTCTCTCTCTCTCCAAATATGATAGTCACTCATTAAGAAATTTAGAAATTGCACAATCGCTCTCTCTCTCTCTCTCTCCAAATCTGATGGTCGCTCATTTCCTCTCTCTCTCTCTCTGAGTTGGTTTAATTCTGAGTACCTTTCATCCTCTCCATCAAAGTTGTTTTCTGATAATCTCTCTCTCTCTCTCTCTTTCATACAGGTGCATGTATTTAGACTAATTAGATAATTAAATGCTCCATGCTCTGATTACTTTGAGAGTAATTAATTAGCTGAAGAGTTTGGTATGTGTATTGACCTTAGTTGTCATATACCATATAATCTTAAATAGCAGGTGGCACCTTGATATAATTGAAATCAGATTCTAATAATATAAAGATAAATCTTGAAAGTCGAATTTTTGAGAGACATATGCAATTTTATTATCATAGTAAAAGCCTGAATCGACTGAATAAAGTCATCTTGAACAATTTTTAAATGTGTGTGGGGGGCGGGGGGGGGGGGGGGGGGGGGGGGAATGGGTGAGAAGTGGGGGGTGAAAGTGGAATGAGGATCTGAAGGACTTCCATATATGTGTACCCTCAATATTGAAGCTCTGGGGTATTTCGTGTAAAATCCTGCATTCTGGCAAAATCCTGTGACCATTTAGACCTTCTGGAAAATTGCAGTTTTTGTGTGACAAATTTTTAATTTAGTATTTTTCTTTGATGTTTATACATGCACTGCCAGATTTTGACATTATAAACCATGTCAAACGTTGTCGGCCCTCCTTTTCGTAACGCCGGTTCACTTCACCTCCAGCCTTTCTTGTGATGTTTTTTGTTTTTTTCTAACAGGCTCGAAACTCCTGCCTAAAAATTTGTCCATCGTAGACGCATGGACTCACAACCGGAAGTCGTATTCTAAACGATTTGGTATCACTTATGAAACACTTTATGATTGGTCGATACACAGAAGGCTGAAAGAATCTGAACCGAATTTGACCAATCAAATTGCTTGTAACAAATTACTTCGATAAATTGTAAGAATAGAAAATGGTACGACTGGATAACGTTTCCGGTTTAGATTTTCAATGGGACCCGGCGGACCTCTGTACACTAAGCTCAGGGAGCCCTTCAGGATTTTAGGGAGCCTCGGGCTGCCGGGCTACCGCTTATTTCGAACCCTGTAAAAGTGTCCTTTATAGGCAGGTGGCCTTTATATACAGGTCCAAATAATATGAATGAACAATAGGGATTAATTTCAACTGCCTTTATAAGCAGGTGACCTTATATAGAGGTTGGCCTTTAAGGCAGGTGGACTGTAACCAAAATTTGCTATATTTAAGTTAAGGAAAATCTTAGCTAAGGAATGATTGTGAAACTGGGGCCTGGTGTAAGTATTATTTTACATTGTAGAATAGAGTGAATAGTACCATCACCTGGGCTAATAAATTTGCTAAAGTAAAGTCGAGAACAATTTTTACACCTTGAAGGATAACATTTTTTCCCAGTCATGTAGACAATAGTATATATCATAGACAACAAAGGTTCGTACAGATATTAAAAGGTAACAACTTTATGCCCATAAATAAAACTTAAAAGCTTAACTTTAAAGGTGAAAAAATCTTTTAAAAAATTAAAGAAGTACTGACTAGAGTACAAATAGTTCATTTGTAGGGACACATGCAAGTTTCTAAGTGCAAGATCTAGGGAATTTGGGGGTAAACCCTTCAGGGATGAAGTTAAACTATTTGAGTTAGGGCCCAGTTCACTTCAGAAAAGAAGTTATAATATTATTAATAGGTAAAATGTGTAAAAATTTAGGGACCCAGACTGATTTTTAGGAGCCATTGGCTACTGGGCTCCTGCTTATCTTCATCCTTGTACATATACTATAGTTCATTTTGTAGGGATACATGTAAGTTTGTAAGTGCAAGATCTAGATTTTTACCTACAAAATGAGGGGAAAATGTGAACTTTTGTCATTGGGAATGGGTCCATTTACCGGACCTTGTAAGTGGGCAGAAAAATCGCTGATTCAAGGTTGGTGGAGGAAATTGAACTACAGAGAAAACCACCAATCACAATGTCTCTCGCCTGGTAGTCAACATCTAGTGTGCTTCTCATACCCTATGTTCGAATTAACCTTGAGATAGATCCTAGTTTGTCATAGGCGGACATGGCGAGTGGTACTGTCACTGGCTTTCTAAGTCAAGGGTCATGGGTTCGAACCTCACTCAGGACTTGGAATTTTTCTGAGATGATTTTCATCTCCTGCCCATACTAGAGCTAAAAAAGCTTGTTACTTGGTAGTCTTTCGGATCAGACTCAAAACCGAGGTCCCATGTCTCAATGCACGCTAAAGACACATCTGTAGAGTTTGAAAAAGAGTAGGCCACCTGTGGCGCTACAGAGGACGCTTACAACTACAAGCGGTCTAAACAGACTGAGCAAAGTAGTAGCAGTTTGAGAGTTTGTCAGCTTGCAAAAAGTTGATGGTTTTCTCTAGGCACTCTGGTTTTCTCCATCATATCAGAACTGCCTGCCTCATTATAAGCAAAGGTGTTAAACACCATTATTTTCTCAACAGTGTCAACTCCTTCCATAAAAATCACCGATTTTGTGATTTTGTCCTCTTACCTAAAATATACATTTTTAAATAGGTGGTTCAATTTGTTTATTTTTAAAAACATTCAGCTGTTTAAAATCTCATTATTGTACACGAACAGATATAATTTAACAGATTTGTTGTTAAAGACCTATTATATACAAAATCTAAAATATTTTATCAGTGGAATATAAAATTTATTTTGATAAAATCAGGTGCTTTTAAACATTTTAAATAGCAGTACTTGTCAAGCCCAGGGGCAGTGTTCAATGGCTCAGTGGGTAATTTTAAGATCGTTATTTCTGTATTTAATTTACAGTTTTTAGAAGCACCTGTCGTTTGCACTTTTAAACCTTTAAAATTTGTATACATTACATTTTCTCATAATAGAAGCTTTTAAAGTCTCAATTTTTGGGTATTTAGTGACTGCAGTGTTTACATACATGTATATACACTGCCATCTATAAATTATTATTCTCTCCCCCCCCCCCCCTTTTCAAAGAAAGAAGGGGATATGAAATTTTAGTTTCCATAAAATTCCATCCATCTGTCTGTCCAAAATTTTTGTCTGCACTTAATCTCCAAAACTAAGAAAAACTATTTCACGAAACTTGGTGCAAAGCATTATCGTTGATTGTAGATGCGCACATCGTTAAACTGAGTTGGTTTGCTCATTCTCTTGGAAGTTATTGCACTTTGAACATAAGTGCAAATTACAAAAAAAGAACCTGCTGGCAGGGGATCCTAATTTGGAAACCCGAAAAAACTTTACGAACTAAAATCATTAAAAACATAAACACTAATTTGCTATAGCTCCTAAAATAATATTTTTATCATGAAAAATATATTTTTCCCCAAAATTAAAAAATTTTTTTTTAGAATTTACATCTAGTAAAGAGTTGAGTTGAGTAGAGTAATGGTGTTTAACGTCCCAGTCAAGAATATTTCACTGATATCGAGATGTCACCAACTGTAGAAAGAGGTGCAGAAACTTTTGCTTGTGCTTTGTGGTGATGGCATTATACAGCAGGGTTCTTTCTTTATGCCAAGCCTACATGACATGGGACCTCATTTATTTTAAGTTACCATCCAAAAGAATGGTGACTTTTATTTCGTAATGTCAGGTGCTTGGCGAAAGAACATTTACTACCAACTTTTAAGTCTTGGGTCAGACCTGATCAGGTTTCAATTTAACATTTTTATTGAGAATAATAAGCTATTGCAAGCTTGTCATCATTATGCAGCTTGCTGTATTTCAGAATTTTCAATTGCCAAATTTAAAAGTCAGATTACCAGTAGGTAGTTTTTAAAGAATTTAACTGATGAATTGATGATTACTGTTACATTGTATCAGTAATAAAAAGAAATTTTTTCTTATAAATTATTAAGATCTTTTTTTTTTTTTTTTAAAAGTTTTAAAAAAAAGATTATGATGTATTCTTGTCATTGTTTTGATTATCATTAAACTTTAATATTCAAACAAATAAGTCAGATTTGGTGTAATGGACTGTCATTTTCACCAGCTGTTAGTAACCTCAAAAGCGTGGGAAAAATCCATGTAGTGTTTCAGAGAATTTATCATCAGAAGTGGCGACTTCCTGACTTTCAACCTCGTTCCAAAATCACATTCACATCTTTTGGCATAGGGTAAAATGTGGATTGGATTGGACTGTTGGACTGGACTAATGAATTGGTTTGTTGGATTGAATGGGCTCTTAAACTGAACTTATGAATTCATATATTAAGAAATTTCTTTAATACCAAATGGTCAAAACAAACAATAATAAGAGTACACAGTTTAAAAATCTGAATGTCTATTGCACAGGGTTCTTACAGGCCTGGAAAAGTCCTTAATTTTTTAGGTTTGCCCTAAAAAGACCCTAAAAACAAGTCTTGAGCCTAAAAAGCCCTTTAATTTATCACGAAGGCCCTAAAAAGCCCTTGAATTTGGTCAGTTTGGTGTCCATATTTCGATATTAAGTGGTTGCAAATAGACTGAAAATAAACAAATAAATTAAGTAACATTGAAATGGGCAATTTAAAGGTACCTGGCCCAACCGAACGAACAACATCAAACTTCACTTCAAGTATCGTTACTATGGACACGTAAGTAATTGTTTTATTGATTTAATTGCCTTTGCTTCAATTTTTTTTTTTGCTAAAATTGTCCTTCTGATTAGGCCTTAAATTTGCAAATAAGACCCTAAAAAAACCCTAAAAAGTCCTTAAATTTGGAGTTCATATGTCTTTACAAACCCTGATTCCAAAAGTCCAGTCCTTGAATCCAGTTCGAGACTAATCCAACCCAATAGTCAAATCCAAAGCAAGAGTCCAATCCAATCCAAGGGTCCAATCCAGTTCACATTTTACACTTTGCCCCATCTTTTTAGAAATATCATGTAAACAAATACATCTATACACAGAAGGGAAACGATATCTCACCATATCATGGGGGACCTTTTCTTGTGACCCTCACTGATAATTTGTAATAAATGTAAAAACAGAAAAAGTTGAAAAAAAATGTATAAACTTGATATTCTAATTAAGATATATATAAAGTAGTTCTTTTGAATGGTTTAGTTTCTGACTGAGGGTTTGGTTTTAAAAAGGACAATATCGCATCTGTGTGTTCCCACTTTTTGAAATTAAATTTTTGAGTGTAGTATGGAGTTTTATGCCCCCGTCAGGATTCTTCACTATATACATGTAAATATATTGAGTCTGACTGTTCATGGATTGTGGAAAACTGGAGTGCCCGCAGAAAACCAGGTGACCTTCAGCAAGCGGACCGATAAACTTTTTCAAACTAGGATCTTTTATCTAGTGGGATTGGAACCTTTTTATTGTCCCATACTTTACAAGTTATTCCGTTGGTTGCTAGGTGTAAGATATCTCTGTCTTACACCCATCTGTGCAAGACACGCTACACACACTGTTTGGCTCGTCGTGACGTCATTGATGTCCGAAGTCAACCAATAATTTCTTAACGTCACAATCATTTACACACGCTTAACTGATGACCTCATAATCATTTTACGTGAGAACGTCAACAAAAATTGCTAATGTTGTTTTCAACAGGCACGGATGGTGACATGAAAACTGAACATTTGATGCAATTTTTTGTTTACAAATCATGTCTTATGTTGCAAATGTGTGAGAAAAAGAATCCTACACCAGTAACAGGGTAAGACAGAGATATCTCGAATTCGGATGAACATTTTCCCAGAATGAGCTTTAGCTTTTTCGTGAAAATAGTCATCCTCGTTTGAGATATCTCTGTCTTACCCTGTTACCCGTGTGAGATTCTATTATTCTCATACCTCTGACAGAAAAATCTCATGCGCACACCAGTGCTAGATTTTTCTGTCTTGTCCAATACTGCGTCGCGCGACAATGGAACAATCAGGATGACGTATACAACATGTACTATCATTATGCTTGACGTCATCAAAACAAACAGGTTTTTAGCTCACCTGGCCTAAAAGGCCATGTGAGCTTTTGCCATCACTTTGCATCCGTTGTCTCGTCGACGTCGTCGTCGTCCATCCGTCGTTAAAGATCAACTCCTCAGAAACCGCTGGGCCATTTGCAACCAAACTTTGTCACAATAGTCCTTGGGTGGTCTACTTTAAAAATTGTGTCCGACATGTCCGCACATAATCCAAGATGGCCGCCAGCGGGGACCATAGATTAACATTGGACCCTATGGGAAAATATGTTTAAAGATATTTTTCTCTGAAACTACTGAGCCAATTGGAACCAAACTTGGTCACAGTAGTCCTTAGATGGTACCTTTTGAAACCAGTGTTTTTTTAAGTCTCCACTAATCCAAGATGGCGGCCAGCGGGGAACATAGTTTAACATTGGACCCTATGGGAACAATATCAAAGATCTTTTTCTCTAAAACCCTTTAACCAATGGGGACCAAACTTAGCCACAATAGGTTTTGGATGGCCCCCTACAACATTATGGTTTTTGAGGGCCACACCAAATCCAAGATGGCTGCCAGTGGAGAACATATTTTAACATTGGACCTTATGGGAAAATACATTCAAAGATATTTTTCTCTGAAACTACTTGTCTATAATGTGGGAAAATCCAGGGTTCGATGCCCTGTCGCACCCTGCATTTTTTCTTCCTTCTGTTCGTTGAGTGGCCACAGGCCAGTTTAGGGTTGGGGGTAGGTGGAATGTAACGATTTGGGTAGCTCAGTTGGTAGAGCACTTGTCTATAATGTGGGAAAATCCAGGGTTCGATGCCCTGTTGCACCCTGCATTTTTTCCTCCTTCTGTTAGTTGAGTGGCCACAGGCCAGTTTAGGGTTGGGGTAGGTGGAATGTAACGATTTGGGTAGCTCAGTTGGTAGAGCACTCATCTGTAATGTGGAAAGTCCCAGGTTCAATCACCAGTCCATCCCTGCATTTTTTCTTCTTCCAGTTTCATATGCTCTGGGGTTGGCTCAAATTTGAAAAACTAATTTGGCCTGCTAGTCTGAGGCCAGTAAAAATTGGTCAGGGCTAGTGAATCTTGTATTACCAGTAGCCTAATGGGCGAGTAGTTTATCTCAAAATTAAATTATATGCTCGGTACAGAGTTTTTTTTAGACCTGATGAATATATAATCTAAACTTTCCCAGATTTTAATTTTTTTCGGAGACTACTGAACTTTAAGCAAGTCTAGTGATTTCAAACAACTACTACAGGGTTCGTACAGGCCTGAAAAAGTCCTCAAATTTTGAGGTTTGCCCTAAAAAGACCCTAAAAACAAGTCTGACCCTAAAAAACCCTTGAATTTATCCTGAAGGCCCTAAAAAGCCCTTGAATTTGGGCAGTTGGGTGTCTGTATTTTGATATTAAGTGGTTGCAAATAGACTGATGTAAATAAATAAATAATAATTATTAAGTTACTTGAAAGGAGAAATTTAAAGGTACCTGGCCCTTCCAAATGTCCAACTTTCACATGTTGTTACTATGGACATGTAAGTAATTGTTTTATTGATTTAATTGCCTTTGCATCAATATTTTTTTGCTTCAATTGTACCTCTGATTAGGCCTTACATTTGCAAATAAGACCCTGTAAGACCCTAAAAAGTCCTTAAATTTGGTGTTCAAATGTCTGTACGAACCCTGTACTAATTCTATGGGCCACTGTTGAAATAAGTTAGCGTCAAACCCAGGGCATAAACAATGATGATCACATCAACTGCATCACACTCAGGGATGAAGGTTAGCAGGGGCCCAATAGCCCGTGGCTACTAAAAATCAGTCTGGGGTTCTTAATGTTTATACATTTTAGCTATTTATTACTATTATAACTTCTTTTATGAAGTAAGCTGGGTCCAAAACTCAAAATAGTCGAGCTTCATCCCTGACACTGATGTCTTAGGTTTTAGTATTTCATGGGACATATACATACATAGCATTTTAATTCACCCATTTGGAACCCCAGTCTTATCATTTTGTGTGAGTTTTAATATCAAAGCCAAAAGGGAAAAATTTAAATGCAGAAATGTTCTTGCAAAGTAAAAACTTTCCTTTTATCAGATGATAAATTGAGCATTTATTATCATGTTAACTGGTTTTAAATCTGACATATGATTTGATGATTTGTCCTGTTCATTGTCATGCTTGTATCTCCCTTGTTCCGCCTGGGTGATTTTAGGAGTGCTGACCTGCACGTGGTTGGCAACAGGCATAAAATTTCACATATTTTATTTATTAAACGTAGATCAAGTTTCTACTTTTAAAACTTTTTATCGTTGATATTGGTTGAATGTGAAGAATTTGACATCAGTATTTTTGACATTCTAATACATATGGTTCTGCAGTACCGGTATTTAAGTTTAAAACACTTTTTAAATTGTTAAAACTATTGAAGACTTTTCAGAGCTCCTCTGATCAACAGCTGGGGTTGTGAGGTGTGATGAATGCCCCCTAACGCCTCTCATTTAGGACCTGTTAGGACATGGAGTTCAACATTTGACCATTGAATGGTCAAATTAACAAAGGTCAGCACTCCATGAAGAAAATTACTATTTGTATGAATTAATATATAAGGCCATAGCAAATTAGTTATAAGTTTTATACACATAATTTTGGAAAATTGGTGGTGTTAAAAATTGATATTTTGCAAAATGTGTATGGGGTGTAAGGGGTGTGGGAAAGGATGGAAATTTTAATTTGAAGGTGGGAGAGGACCTAGAGCAAGAGATATGGACTTACTCGTCAAAGTCACTCTGTCTGTCGCACACATTTTTGGAGTAAATCACGCTCACATGCTAAGCTTTAATAAAGTTAACATGTGCACATACAATGTAATAGCATTATCTGGAAATGAAAAAAACTGACATCCTATATAATCATTTACTCCAAGTTTTCACAATGAGCTTTGTTTCTATGATGCAGAGTTTTCTGTATAAACCTCGTGACTGAAGATAGCACATTGGAATTTCTCAACTGAATATTTTAATTAAAGATGGATACGAGGTCAAACTTGTCAAACTATACCTAGGTCAAGGTAACATTTTGCTAAAAATTGATAAAATAATATATTTACATTTATTTGGGGTTACCAGAAACAATATTTTTTTAACTTGTCCGAATGTGGTGTACAGAACTGTATCAAGTTTGACAAATGGGTTCAATTGGTTTTATGAGAAACACAATTTTTTGTCTTGCCCTAATGTCTGCAGAGCTACATTATTTTTAACTTGCCCTAGTCTCTCTACAGCATAGATCTACATAATTATCTTTGTAAGGTTTAATTTCAGGTGGTGTGCGAGAAACACATTTTTTTTTTAAAACTTGCCCTAGTGTGATCTACAAATCTGCATAATTATCTCTTGACATGAAGTGAAAATACCTGTATGAATTTGACTCATTATTTCCAAAAATTGAACAGATTGGGGTTTTAAAGAATTTCCTCTGTGTTATTTATGTTCTAAATAGATGTTTGACAGAGTTAAAATTTTATTGTTATAATTCAGTGTGTATGTGTATTATAGATTTTGATCAGTGCAGCGAGCCATCCTCTAATTGACAGGTCTACAATGACCAGCTGTTACTTCCAGAGCTTATAATTCATAAAATTATTTATTTTAATGACCGAGCTAGTTTGGAGTGACTAAGATTACTTCAAATGAGAAAGGTGGGGAGATTGTCAGGGGAAAGGAGGGGGTGCCTGAAATTACTACCAAATAAAGGTATAGTTTCACCTTTGGAAATATGAAAAATATCCGAATTTGACCACCAAAATTTCCGAAAAACAACATTGATATACAAGCAAATTAAATTGTTTTTAACCACAAAATATAAGATGCTGTAACAATTTAATATCTTTGCAATGGGGATGCTTAAAGCTATTGCAAGCATGCCATAATACAGTTTGCTGCATTTCTGAATTTCAAAATTTCCCAGTTGCTCTTACCCACAAAATATTAGATGCTGTAACAATTTAATATCTTTGCAATGAGGATCCTAAGCTTTTGCAAGTTTGCTGTATTTCTGAACTTCAAAATTCCCCCAATTTAAAAGGCAGAAGGTGGATTTTAGAAAATGTAACAAAATTACTGGGAGTTTGTGAGGATGTAAATTTTGAACCCCTGTCACTTTTTAAGGAGCATCACATTTTTGATCTTTCAGCCAAGTCCATTTTGGTTATCTGAGGACATGTAAATTGTTCTTCTACTTGTTCAGTGGGACAAGTTCACCAGTGGGACAAGTTCATCAGTGAAACAAGTTCACCAGTGGAACAAGTTCGCCAGTGGTAGAAGTCCTCCATTGGTACCAGTTAGCCAGTGGTACAAGTTCGCCAATGGTACAAATTCGCCAAACAACTTTGCCAATGGTACAAGTTTGCCAGTGGGACAAGTTTGCCATTGGGACAAGTTTGGAAAAATGTTAATTAAGTGCCTTGATATACAGTCCAACCTGCCTTAAAGGCCACCTCTATATAAGGGCCACCTGCTCATAAAGGCCAGTAGAATTGTATCCCAATTGTTCTTTATTCATATCATTTGAACCTGTATATAAAAGCCACATGCCCAAAAAGCAACTTTTACTGATTCCTTTGAGTGGCCTTTACAGACAGGCTTGACTGTACATGTATTTCGGAAACCATCTTTAACTTAGGGGTGTGCGGTTTTATCGGTATACTGGTATATCACAATACAGTCTCATAATACATACGTATCGCCATATGACAGATCCGATCCGGTAATACCGGTATTTTTGAAAAGTCAAGTAACCTATCTTTTTATAGCTTAAATGAACGCACAAACTGTCGTAGAGCCGTCCAATTTGTTTATAACTCAACTGACTGGAATTTATATAAATATTACGTCATACTATAGGTAAAGCTATCAACCAGATACGAAACAGCCGAAACAGAACTTGTTCCATAACAACGTGTTATTAACAACATGGCCGACAGTGACGAATTCAACATTGTAAAAGGCTCTTTACCTTCCTCAGTTTTAAAATAATATATTATGATACGTATCGCGATACAGCATCTGCGTATCATAATATATCGTGATACAAAAATTTTGATAATACCCATCCCTACTTTAACTACAGTATTTGTATTTTATATATTGCAGGTTGTGTTGTGTGGTGCCTTAGTGATTTTACTGTTTTGGAAAAGACCCATTGTCTTAGTAAGTACAAGTGGTTGGGGACTGGATACCACAAAAATGTGAAACGTTGAGTTGAGTAATGGTGTTTTAAGCCCAAGTTAAGATTCTTTCACTAATACAGTCCAACCTGCCTTAAAGGTCACCTCTATATAACAGCCACCTGCTTATAAAGGCCAGTAGAATTGTACCCCAATTGTTCTGTATTTATATTATTTGAACCTGTATATAAAGACCACCTACCCATAAAGGCCTACTGGTTCCCTTTGGTGGCCTTTATAGACAGGTTTGACTGTATCTACAAATGTATCCAGACACTTAAGTTGAAAAAAAGATTACTGGTATCAAATAGCAGGGCTCAAAGTGACTTTGATTCTAGGATTCAGGGTTGCTCCTTTATAAAAAAAGATAAGCTCAAATTGAAACTTTTAGGCACCAACAATAAAATTAATGTGATTTTATCCTAACCAGAATCTAAAAACACACTGTATACTGTATAATATCAAACATTTATTATCTAACAATGGACCGATTGCCTGTTTTTTGGGAGCATCGCACATACTTGCCTTGAAAAAAAATATTGATACACATGGCGGCCGCTTCCTGTTCTATTGGGCAAACTGACGTTTCGTATATACATGTATATACATATGAAAGATAACCTCTAAAAGTCATGAGGCCCGGCCAAGGAGTGCTGGAAACACTTTGTCAAAATGTAAAACACAAATGGAAAAACGGAATCTACCATGATCAAGAATTTTGAAACCCCAAAAAAGCAGTCGCCACTTATGAGTAAAAATTTGTCGCCAATGAAAAAAATTTGGTCGCCATGGCGCCTAATTTAGTCGCAACTTTGGGCCCTGAATGGTAGTAAGCATTGTAATAATATGAGAAGGGTTACATAATTTATTGATCATGTATACAACATGTACAATGCAGTATATATACATGTATATATAGACGAACAACTTTGACCTGTCCATTTGACCTTTAATTTATATACTGATCGTGGTTGACATGCGGAATCACACACGGGTTTATTTTTTATTCATAATAACACTAGTCACTTATATTGTGCACACAGTGTTAACTGAAAATCCTATTACTACCTATGTATAGAGTGGACTCTTCTATATAAGTATTCCTAATGAAAGGTCAAACAGACAGGTCAATGTTGTATACCTGTATATACATACCGTAAATCGGGAAATTTTGGCGTCAGGATAATTTGGCGGTTTTCTCCCAAAATGTGGATGTTTAATTTTGGTGTGTTTAAATTTGGCACTTCACTGAATAAGGGGTTTTATTTATAGCACCAACACACGTTTAAAGAAAGTTATGATGATTCTGACTGGGAAACAAAAGAAATAGACACGCGACTACTTAAGTCTATAGGTATTTACTGTTTAATAAACAATCACCTGATTAGATAACATGTAAACACGCGGTAAGGACAATATCGTAAGATATACTTAGTGAAGTCGGGTAGGGTTTTAAAGACCGACAGACAGACTAGCGCTAGTTTACTTTTGTCGGACTGAAAACTGATTAGTCCGTTTATATTCCTGTTGTAAAATTGAAAATGTCCGAAAACAAAAAATGTCAGACTGGTGATTTTTCACGTTGGTCAAAATAAATTTTTATCGTACAAGTCCTGCAAATATGACCGTTTTCTGGCAAGTTAAGATAAAAGTGCTCTATTACGGAACATCGATTTTCAGGGTAAATATTGGCATTTCTTTTTTTAGAATATGTATTATTTTGGTGTGTTTAATTTTGGCACTTTAAAGTTGGGTGCCAAATAAACCAAAATTAAACTACAGCCAAAATTTCCCGATTTACGGTATATGAATCTTCCCTTGGGAAATTATTTGTTTGGATACACTATTTTATTGTTGATTATGTTACATATGTTAACTGATACTATCTGTCATAATATTTTTGTCATCATAACTTTATTGCTGGTTATTTTGACATTTTACACTTTTATTATGCACTATCAATTTTTTTTTGTATTTAGCTCACCTGTTTAAAGGCCAATAATTTATCAAGTGTTAATTAAACTCGCATGTATTGTTGATACAAGGGATTAGGCCATATAAAATTAATTCCTAGATTTTCATCCTGCCCCAGAATTTTTTATTTGTTTACTTTTTTCAGGCACTTTTTGTTGTCATTACTGTTATTTCTTTTGAATCTGAAAATAAAAAATAAAAAATAACATTTGCGTGTGCCCCCCACCAATTTTGAAAAGAAAATTAATGAAAATCTAGGAGAAGAGTGAGTGAGTGAGTAATGGTGTTTAACGTCCCAGTCAAGAATATTTCACTTACATCGAGACATCGCCAGCTATAGGCGAAGGTGCAGAAATTTTGCCTGTGCGTTGCGCTCATGGCATTATACAGCAGGGTTCTTTAGCGTGCCAAGCCCACCGTGACACGGAACCCCTTTTTTTTTTAAGTTCCCATCCGAAAGAACCATGACTTTCATTTCGTAATGCCGAGTGCTTAGCGAAAGAACAGTCACTACCCACTTTCAAGTCTTGGGTCAGACCCTTCCGGGGATCGAACCCACGACCTCCCACTTACGGAGGAAGCACTCTAGAAGAAGAAACAGAAGTAAAGCTAGCAAACATATTAGATTGGGAAGGACTCCCATTTGGAACTGCCATTAAAATTTTAATTGCGACCCTTAAATTCAGTGTGTGCCAAACTTTCAAAATGATTAATGGACATTCGGTCTGGTAAACCTAGAAACTTTACCAGACCGTAAAGTTTTTTACTGGACCAAAAATTCTTCAATAAAAAGAAAACAATTATTCGGTTTTGTAAATATTTACTTATTTCCTCCTTTAAAACAGAAAGCTACGGGAGGCACAAATTATGAAAAAAACTTGAAAGAAAATTTAAGAAACATTGGATGGAGGGGCGACCATGGTTGCAATTTGACAAGGAGAAGAAATGCGTCTGGTCGGGAGGCGTAGCACACAATAATAATTTAAAAGGTCAGAACACGTTTATTTATGGAAGTACAAATAAATGTATTCTGGCCTTTTAAATTATTATTGTGTGCTGCGCCTCCCGACCCGTAAAATTCAAACCAGGGTGTGCATTTCATTACGCATTTTTCCTCGTCAAATTGCAACCATGGTCGCCCCTCTATCCAATGCTGCCTAAATTTTCTTTCACATTTTTCTTCATATTTTGCGCCTCCCGTAGTTTCCGTTTTATTGGTTTCCCTGGAATGGCTCCATAACGTATTTCAGGTTAAACATTTTTGTAATAACAGAAGTCGGATGGCAATAATAAAATTCAAATTGGATCGGAACTATAAATCCGGATTTTTGGCGCTCTCTATTTTCCAAACTGGTCACTGGACATACGGTCCGAAAAATCTGATTTTTTATCGGACCAGCGGTAATTTTATCGGACTTGTCCGACGGTCCGACGAAGTTTGGCACACACTGTAAATTTCCATAAGTGTGAAAATCGGAAAATTGATTGTGAAAAATCTATAAAATTTTTAATATTGTGAATTGAGCAAAATATTGGTCCTAAAAAACATTGGGAAGATTGATCTCGAAAAATTCCATCGGATTTTGAATATTGTGAATTGGAGAAAAAAATATCAGCACTAAACAGGCTAGAGTGCTGTTTGATCACATGATCACTTACAACCCTGATTGCTTTTTCTAAAAACCAACAGCTCACAGTCACACAGTTCTGCAAGCCACTTTATATTTGTGCATGCATTTACAGTCCAACCTGCCTTAAAGGCCACCTGCTTCTAAAGGCCAGTAGAAATGTATCTCAATTGTTCTTTATTCATATTATTAAAAACCACCTGCCCTCAAATACCACTTTTACTGGTTCCCTTTGGTGGCCTTTATAGACAGGTTTGACTGAATACTTATTTCATCGATTTTACGTAAAACATGCCTATTTTATGTTTTACTTTAACCTCACCATGTTTTGTGCGCACACAGTCACATATGAATTTATACTTTATTTTACATGTAGCTTGACTTGAATTTATATAGTCAAATCTGTCTATAACGGCCACCAAAGGGAAGATGGGTATGTGGTCTTTATATACAGGTTCAAATATGAATACAGAAAAAATGGGATACAGATCTACTGGCCTTTATAACAAGGCTCTACGATTGCAAATTTTTTCACTAGCTTCCTGGCTAGTAAACCCGAGATGTTTACTAGCCAGAGCAAAAATGTTACTCGCCACATACTTATTTTATAAATACAATTTAACTGGGATTCTACTAGACTGGAAACATTTCCCATTATTGCATAATTTTGAAGATGCAGGCACAGCAGATGGGCTCAATGTTTTTAAAAAATATTTTTCATTCAATTTACTTTTATTGTGGTATCAAACACAAAAATCGCAGTGCATGTCCAAAAGCAAAGCAAAAACTTTGAAAAACGGCAAATTAAGTTAAAAACATGTTAACTTAATTCAGAGGTGTGAGGCGAGTCGCCCCAGGAATGTAAGCATTTCCTGTCTAGCTAGATGCATCTGCCTCATGTAAAATTTAACAGCATATCTTTTAAACTTACTTTTGCCAGTTTAAAACTGTTTTCCAGGCCAACTCGGGACTCGGCTTTCCGTCAACCCTTTAGTCAGTTTAGAGGATTACGTTTGTTTTTCCATCGAGTGATCACTGGCACCGAGTCGTAGACGAGGCCGTTTCTTCCTGGTCATAGATAACATTAGAATTCTCGAAGTTCTGGATTTTTATTCGTACTTGTGGCTTGAAAAATAAATATATTTACGACTCATAGCTTGAAAACCTTATCACACAAACGCTTAACAACTTAACAGATTGGAACTATATAATTTAAAGCGCTTTAAAGATTAAGCTTGATGAGAGTAATTTCGTTGTCGAAAACGGAAAGGAAAATCCGGATTTGACTTTCTACTTTCTACTCGCACATGGGCGAGTGAATTTGACATATCCACTCGCACTTACAAATAATTACTCGCAAATGCGAGTGTTTTACTCGCTTTGTAGAGCCCTGTATAAGCAGGTGGCCCTTAAAAAGAGGTGGTCTGTAAGACAAATTGAACTGTACTTTGTTTTACATGTAGCTGAAATTGACCTGAATTACCTGTCTATAAAGGCCACCAAAGAGAACCAGTAAAAGTGGCCTTTTATGGGTAGGCGGTCTTTTTATACAGGTTCAAATAATATTAATAAAGAACAATTGGGATACAAATCTACTTGCCTTTAGAAGCAGGTGGCCCTTATATATGGAGGTGGTCTTTAATGCAGGTTGGACTGTGATAGTATTTCAATTAGGGGGAATATCTAAAGAAAGCTGATTTTTTTGTCCATTTTTTCAGGTATTTTTCAGCGTAGTTAGCTGCATTGGTACGGGTGGACTTTGTGGGGTCATAGCCATCTTGACCTTGACACACATACTTCAGCCAATAACAAGCCTACATTCCTGCTATTATAACAGCCAGACTTGTGTTTGTACATCACCTTATAAGAAAAATGTATTGCAACTAGAAACAAGTAAGTCTACATTTGTTATACAGAAACTAGAATCACCATATCTGTCTGTCTGTGTAAAATCGTCTCTGGGTCATACTGTACATGTACTTAAATTAGCTCACTCAAATTTTAGCGCTTTGAGAGGGTGTAGACTAATTATCGCATTCATAAAATTTGCGCACATAAGGCAAGAATATTTGTCCCCTTCATATGGAAATATTTTAGCGCTGCACTTAAATAAGTGCAATAACTGGAGCGCGAAAGACGCTAATTTAGAATCCAGCTAAAATTAGTACACATACAGTATCTCATAGCTGCTTTGTCATAAAACTTCACGTGAATAATCTTTATGTTCCAAAGGTGTGTCATGACCTTTATCCAAGGTCATATCTTAAAGGTCAAGGTCTCGGGGGGGGGGGGGGGACATTAAATGTAGTGGCGAGGGGGGGGGGGGGGGTATTTGACTCTCGGAAGACGGTTCTAGTTCAGTCGGTAGAGTGCTCACTTTGTAGTTGGGAGGTCATTGGTTTGAACCCCAACCATGGTCTGACCAAGACCTGATAGTATGAGACGACTTCTTTTACCAAGCACTCGCCATTCAAAAAAGAAATTTGCCTTCTGTATTTGGGAAGAGATCTTAAAACAGATGACTCCTGTAATGTCAAGTGTGGCATGTTAAAAAAACATTTAATCAAAAAACAAACATACTAATCCATGTCCTAATCACAATCCAGAAGCAAAGTAAACACTTTGGAACTGAGAAGTTAGGTTAGACACGTGAACTTCCACCAGGGATGTGAGGCCAGGTGCTCCAGAAGGGTAAGCACCTCCTGTTTAGCAAGCTACACCCGCCGAAAGTTTGGCACTTCGATTAATGAAGGTTGATGTCTTTCCCCGGACACTCCAGTTATCTCTACCATCCCTGAACTGATGGCCTTGATAGTGAAAAAATATAGTGGCCTATACAAGAGTTAAAATATAAATGTCTATGGGAAGGACAAATTACCATATATTGTCAAATTTCAAATTTGAACTAAAAAAAAAGGGTATAGGTTGGTCTACATACAGACAAGTGATTATATTGGACAAAAATAGTACATGTATTTTGACCACAAGAAAAGACTTGGAAGCTAGAGATGTTATGTTAACACCGCGAGGTACAATGTATGTTTTGAAGAAAAGCAGAAATTGACATTATTATACCTCACAAAAAGTTCTTATTGGTGCATTTTGAAGCATTTCGAATGATGTGGTAAAATCAATTCATATAGTTTGATCCACAGAATATCATTGCAACTACCGAGTAATCTTACTTCTATCCATATATCCCTCCTTTATGATTAGGAGCACCTTAGCATTTTTTTGCAATTATACGCATTTTGAACAGACAGTTTTTGAATAAAGGAAAATAAAACCACCTTTTTTAGTAAATTAAAGTCATTTGTACCCTTAGTTGAGAGTAATATAGAGGATTGTCTCCCCTTGAGAAATTTATCTTCCTCGCTTATCAGCTTGGAGAAAATGTTCTCTTCGGAATTGATACTCCTCAACCAAAGGCACTTAATTTCATTTTGCATAGTATTTAATTTTCAATGAGTAAATTATTTTTACAAATTTGTATTTCAGTAACAACAAAATATGCATTTGAGAAAACGGAGAATTGTTCATCAGTGACCTTATTTTTGCCGTCCCTATTGTATTCACTCTGCGGACTATATTTTGTGGTATTCTTACTCTGTGCTTTGTCGTCCATCTTTGCCTTTCTGGTGCTGAGGGTCGAAAGGTCAAAGTTGAATGGATATCAGGTATGTGTACTTGGATGATAGTGGCTATCACAAGGTAGATATTTCTAGAGAGTTCCTACAAAAGGGATTCAACTCTATTTTAAAAACTGGGCAAAAAGTTATAGTGTGTAGCTTTTTCAGTAAATTTTGAAGTAAGAGACAAACTTGTTTAAGCAGGCAGCTAGTATGGAATATCATAAATTAAGAAATTTTGGTTGTACAGTTGACTCTCCTTATCTCGAACTCGACGGGGAAATGCAAAAAGTTTGACTTATCCGGAGTTCGAGATAACCGATGTTAAAAACGGCAACAAAAGGGAAGTAACTCGTACACGCCTGCCGGAAGTCGCTTCCGGTTTTATCTTGTCAAACTGTATGTCATCGGTATTGACATTTTAAGATGCAATGATAAATGATTCAATTATGCATTTTGTTACATAAGATTTTCTTTAATTACTCAAATCTGTCAATAACTGATTGCGCTATTGTTATTAGCCGACAAATAGTGGAGTCCGCTTTGGTCTCCATACCAGTTTCGCTTTGTGTACTTTAATCACCCCAAGCTTCCGGTTGCATTGAGTAATGTTCACGTCACACGCTTTCGGCAGCCATGTTCAGCTTGGCAGTAATTATAACACCTGCTAATCTCCTTGATGGTTTAATTGCTTATGCAAGGGATAATAATTAAGGTCTTAAGAAAATTGGGAGGTCAGTGCAATGTTGTAATTTTAAAATCAACACGAGGCCGACAGTCAAATATTTTATTTATGTCGGAATGTGTTTTTCTACCAAAAAATCTGTAGGAGTTGACAAATTTGACTTTCCAAAATTTTTTGTTCAAGTTAACAAATTTAATTTTCCTAAATTTTTTTGTTCGAGTTAACGAGTGTGATTTTCCTAGGATTTTCATTCAAGGGGACGAAAATATTGTTCGACATATCCGATAATTCGAGATATCCGAGTTCGAGATAAAGGGAGTGATTTTGGTTTAATAAAGAACATCTCTGTTCAGACTTTTTAAAAAAGTTCGAGATATCCAGTAGTTCAAGATATCCGAGTTCGAGATGACGAGATTCAACTGTAGTTTAATTTTGGTTTATTTGGCACCCAACTTAAAAAAGCCAAAATTAAACGTGCCAAAATAATACATACAGTCAAACCTGTCTATAAAGGCCACCCAAGGAAAACAGTAAAAGTGGTCTTTATATACAGGTTTAAATGACATGAATAAAGAGCAATTGGATTAATATTTTACTGGCCTTTATAAGCAGGTGGCCCTTATATAGAGGTGACCTTTAACACGGGTTTGATTCTATCTTAAA
Organism: Anadara kagoshimensis; assembly: GCA_021292105.1. Classification (NCBI taxonomy): domain Eukaryota; kingdom Metazoa; phylum Mollusca; class Bivalvia; order Arcoida; family Arcidae; genus Anadara; species Anadara kagoshimensis. The sequence continues at coordinate 18,280,243 of CM037868.1, forward strand.
AACAGAAATGCCAATTTTAAGCCGTTACATGTAACTAAAAACAGATATCTCGTAATATAGTACTTTTGTCTTAAACTTATATTACCTATATGTAGAGATATCTTTGTGACACGAATATTGAACTGATATGATCATTATTTCGATAGTGAGCAGTTTTAACATTAATTCTCAATTTGGTAGTAAAGCTGCAACAGATTAAAAAATAACTTCCAAGTCAATTCTTAAATATTATCAACCCAAACACTAGATTAGTTGGTTGATACTAGTTTCACCAGCGTTGATCAACCCACAGCTGTACCGAAGCCATTTCCGAGTTTACAAATTACAACACTTCATTTTTTCATTACACATAATTCGTTGATCTATTGGTTGTTTCTTAAACACCTTTTTTAGTGAAGTGCCAAAATTAGACCCACCAAAATTAAACTACCGTATCCTGAGAGAAACCCTAAAAAAAATCTTGATGCCAAAATATCTCAATTTATGGTAATATGCATTCCAAAACCTATTCGGAATGATGTAAAAAAAGTGGAATTAGGCGACAAACTTAATCCAAATCCAAACAAGTAGCAGACAACATCCCTTGGGTGTCCTTTATAGACAGGTTTGACTGTACAGTTATTTGCCTTTTATGGTGCTGAGGGTCGAAAAGTCAAAGTTGAATGTATATCTTGTATGATAGTGGCTATCATGAGCAGCTTTAAAGACCACCTCTATATATTGACTGAATGCCATACTAAATGCCAGCAAAACTTCATTCCCATAGCTCTCTATTCATGTTATTAAACCTCTATATTAGGAGCACCTGCCCATAAAGGCCACTTTTACAGGATCCCTTGGGTGTCCTTTATAGACAGGTTTGACTGAACAGTTGGAACAGCCTTCAAGACCATCTCTATATAAGGACCACCTGACCATTATGGTCACTTTTACAGGATCCTTTGGGTGGTCTTTATAGACAGGTTTGACTGACTCTGATCCGTTGTAATTTATATTCACAGGAAGAAACTTACGAAGAAATTTTTACAATAAGTGGAAGCTCATCGACAGTAACAGAAAGTAATGATGATTTGAATGTTATGGAAAAAGATACCACAAGTATTGTGGCTCTGAGTCAAATAGGTTCATGTAGAGGGACCACAGGTTCTTGTAAGGGCTCATCAGGGTCCTGTCGAGGTGGAGATAACTCAAGTCAGGCCAGAAGCGGTATCCTGAAACCGTTTGACAAAAATGGAAATCAAAATTTTGTAAATTCGAGTAGACTGAGTAGGTCATGTGACTCTATTGATGCCATATATGCACATAATAAAGGACAGTGTGTCGAAGAGGCAAATAACGGCTGGGGAATTCCTGTTAAAGGAACGAGTAAGCTGAAAGAGAATAGGAGGAAAGACCGACGTGCTGTGACCTTGCATAATTTAGACACAAAACAGTTAATGTTAATTTTGAGTCTACAGATGCGTTATTTGGAAGAAACTAAGAAACTACAGTCCCAGGGAAATTTGAATAATGCTGGTAATGATTGTGAGGTCCCATTAGCCAGGAGGGCTATGACCCCACAACCTTATCATCAAAAACGTAATCAGTCGACAACATTACCGAGACCACTGAAAGCTAAAACACCTCAGCCAGAAGATTTTCAATCTCATCGAGACCGCAATTTTAATTCTGAAATTGACCCCATTTACGGAATTGCAATTTCATCGTCAAAAGTTAAACAAAGGGAGGTAAGAGATATTGAAGCTTTCGAGAATCTTGTACAGGCTTCGAAACATTCTACATTGGAAAATTTTCGTAACAACCAGAATATGGAGTGCTTTGAAAAACATCTGAATCAAAAAGCAAAAAATAAATCCAAAAAGGAATCAGAATCGTTGAAGTTGATGCAAAATCAAAATTCATTTGACACAGTAAATGTGAATGAACTTCCTGATTTCACACCTAGATCCAAGTCACGAACTTCTGTGCAACACTATTTTCTACCTCCAGAACCTGTGCACAGAGGGAAGCCATCTTTACCCCCACAACCAATTCATCGAGAAATTACAATGCCTCCCACGCCTCGGCATAGACAGAATGCTGACAAATCCAAATTACCTCCTCAGCCAATCAGAAGACAGGCTGAGCAGAATAAAAATCTACCTCGGGAACCATTGCATCGAAACGGCTCAGCTTTCCAAATGGTGGGAAAATCGGATAAAAAAGTTGATAATAACAATCAGCTAGGACCTATATATGGAAGGAGTGCTATGTCACATGACAGTGTTTTGACCAATCCTGGAGAGTTTTTCTACCAACAAGCAATACGAGACAATTTCCGGTTGTGTGCTAATCCATTCATGCTTCAGAATACACCCAGTCATTCTGTGCATGCTTCAGAGTTAACTTTCCAGTCAGAGCCACCGCCCCCTTATGCTCCGCCCCCAACATATAGGGATTTCTTGTCAATATCTCAGGATGGGTCTGTATTGAGTGACTCACAAGACGAAAATACAGATCAGGAGTCTGTTCATTTTGTTAGCAATGTGCAAAATATAGATAATGTCCAAAATGGCTACATTTTGCCAGAAAATCATTTACATGACTCTGAAATTATCAATAATCCAGGTCAGTCAAGTGCTTGCATCAACCAGCAGTCTGCTTTCAGTGCCAGTGACGATGATGTATTTTTATCTGGTAATGTGGGTCCTTCTCAGAATCAAACTCCTGTGTACAGTCAAGTCGTTAAAAGACAAAAAACTCAACCACCGTTTAATTTTAACCAGGTCACTATGTATCAACAAGACCAGGGTTTATACAAGAATATACATGAGGTCAAAGGTCGTCAAGGTCATAATTATGAGGAAATTGATGACCTTGACATTAACTATGCCTACAATGAAGATTCTTCTTTCGGGGTATCAAGTGAATCCTCTCTGATACCTGCAGGACAGATGGCATCAAATTTACAGGGAAAACGCTACGTGGACGGAAATATTGATGATGATCCAGATGTTCTGGAAACTATGATTTGATTGGTCGTTTTCCAACCAATCATATTGCCTCTTATTACAGGTATTGTGTTCAACCAATTTATACAAATTGTAATGGGATTTTTTGCCTAGTTTTAAATTAATTTGCCTCTTTTCTATTTGAGTCTAATAATTTTAGTGTAGCATAATATATTTAAAATGTGTAAGAACCCACAGATCATGGGTCATTAATGTTAATTGTCATTTCACAGGAATATTTTTTTCCTTGATGAAATAAACATTTGGTGCATATGATTTCTAATTTGAATGATTTTATCACTGATGCAGCAGCAATGCATGCACACCAATCATTTTGAACTAACGTACATCATTGTGTCCCCCCAAATAAGTGGGAAATTGATGTTAACTTCATATCTTCCATCTGTAATGTATTATAAATGTGTTAAGTTAGCAGTACTAGAGGGCCATTTCGGAATCTAATATCAATAGCTCTTGGACCATACTGTGAAACCAAAATTCTTTAAAATTTTGAAAAAATATTCAAAGGACCAAAATATACTCAACAAAGTTTAGATAGGGAAATAATTTAGTTTTGGTCCAAGCACTACTGATGAGGAATTGTATTCCGAAATGGCCGTCTAGTGCCGTAAAATTTATACTGGTATAATATTTTATTTAAACCCTTGAGCCAGTATCTGTGCTGGTGGCTATTTCTCCGAGGACATCACAAACTCAGTAGACAATGATTGTGTATTTTTGTCAGAAATATAATATTGTATAAATTTGCTGCTAGTTAAATTCCTCAAAAACTAAGGTATACTTCCTCATGCAAAGTATTTCCTTATTTAAATTTGGTACAATAC